>JAWWEU010000160.1:15998754-16275478 GCA_035583155.1 Acropternis orthonyx | reverse complement strand
CACCGGCACCGCTCCCTCGCACTGACGTGGAACCGGGCGCTCCGTGCCCCGCTGCCTGGTTACTGCGCTGACGGGCAGCCCGCAAGGCCAATCGGCGCGCGGTGCGCCCCGCGGCGTCCAATGGGAGCGCGGGCCGAGACCGGAGGGGGCGGGCCCTGCGGTGACAGCGGCGGACAGCCAATGAGCGGCGGGGGGGCAGAGCCGCTGGCCAATGGCGGCGCGGTGCGACGGCGCGGCCGGGCGGAAGGCGGCGGGAGGGCGGCCCGCGCAGGGCAGTGTGGGGCGGGCGGGCCCTGAGGCGGCGGGTGGGGCGGAGCTGTGAGGGCAGCCGTGCCTCTCCCTAGTGCTCACAGTGTCTCACAGCTTTGCTGTACGACGCCTTCCAGCTGCCTCTGTGGAGCCGGTTGGGAGGCGGTGCCCTGCGAGCCGTCCCTTTCCTCCCGCACAATCAGGCTCTCCCCTCTCCGCCGCCCGGCCCCCCAGCAACCCGAACACCTGATACTTTGCTCGGGTTGAGCTACAGGCCCGTGTGCTGTGGCCTCAGCTCATGCAGCCCAGCGAGCCTGGCAGGCAGGAACCACAACTGAGTTAAACTGCTCCATGAAGCCGCTTTACTTGGCTTGCTCTTTGCAGCAAGAGCAGTCACATCTTTGTAGCCATACAGCATACATGAATTCGTGGTGCTGCTCTGACCTTCTCAGTCACTTTCTATGCCCCAGTGTACTTTAGTGGTGGTAATTTGCAGGGGTCACTCTGCTTGTCAAGCCTCTGCCCATTGAAATTCGGACAGAGGACAGAAGGTCCTTGCAGTTACCTCACAGTTTTATAGCTATGACATCCTCAGCCATATCAGCCTGGGGATTGGTTGTGGGAGGTGTTAGAGTGGTCAAAGCAACAGCTACCCCAAAATCTTATGCTCTGCAGGGAAAGCACAAGTCACTGGAAACAAGAAAAAGGTGAAAGGATCAGAAACGACTCATTTGCTGTCCTAATCACAACTTCATCTGCTGCAGTGTGACTTGAAGGAGGGAAATTCTCGAAGACCCAAGGGAATGTCCAACAGGACTCTTCCCTGGCCAGCCAAACCCAAATCTGAGCCTTCAATGTTCGACTCTTGCCTGACTCTAATGCCACCCTAAAAGATGGACAGATATCATCATAGCTCTCCAAATACTGCCTGATCAAGATTCAGTGTCTTGGACTGAAACTGCCATTATCTCCCACCTCTGATACCTTCTTCAGCTGGGTGTCACCTGACAGCAAGTAGGAAGTCTTCGGATTTGGAATTAAGCGGCCACATTCCCCAGAAGTAGAACAAGAAACAGCATGTCTCAGTGGCCTAACTGTAGGCTCAGAGGGTAAGATGTATCCCTTCAGCCTCCGCTGCAGCCGTGGTATGTCCATTTCTTAGCTTGAGTTTCTCAGCTATAAAACAGTTGAATACTTATCATTACAGGTTGCAAATGCCACCTAAGCAGTGAGTAAAGGTTTGCAGAAGTTACTAGTTACTTGTGCTTTCTCCTTTCCTTTCGCTCTTCTTCAGCTGCTAAAGCCATGGGGGTATTTGCCAGACATTTGCAAATTCACTGGAGTTCATCATTGCCACTCCATCCATCTGTTCCCTGCCCTGGAAAGGGGATTTTGGGTGCTGGCTTGACCATTGTACAAAGCACAGCTCAGTCTAGAACAGTCACAAGGGCTCTGGACCCCCTTCCATGCTTCTTGCCCCTTCCATTGCCTGCTGTGCAGCTCAGGCTCCTGCCCGGTCCGATACACTAAATTGGACCCTGCTAAGGTGTTATTTATGGAAGCCTGTCACGGAGTTTGAAACCAAGCCAGGCAGGAGCCTTCTGCTTCACCCGACTGCGTCTTAGTGCATTAATAAAGAGCAAACATTGCAATGTGCTTTGCATTTTTACTTACAATCCAGCACTGCATTGTCTGGAGAGAAAAACAATATGGCATGGCCCCGTGCTGCCTGGGGAGGAGAGCGTTCACTTGCATTACAGCACTGCATTAGAGCCCTCAGACAGCCCAGCACCGCCCTGGCTGCACAGAAAATCCTGCTGATGTGGCAGTGCAACACCAACATCCTCAGCCTGGCAGCAGTGGGGAAGCCTGAGTTGCCTGGACTGCATGATCAAGCAGCATTTGAACACAGTAGTGCAGAGCTGTGGGCACATGTGGGCAAGTGGAAACACTCTGCACCAAAGGATCCAGGTGTAGGACGAGGACACAGGATAGTCCCTTGTCCCTTTATTCCAAAGATAATGCACTAGTCCTTATACACAGCATTGTACAATGAAACCAAAGATCAGAAAAGCAGTCTGTGCAAATCTCCCAGGTCTCTGCTATCCGGTCATGGAAGCTGAGCTTTATGTTCACTGCAAAGATGCAGTTTTTCAGCAGTTTCTCTCTTTGCTATTCCTTCTTAGCCCACAAGAAGCATATGGAAGGGCTGCAGATTCACTGACAATCACCAGGTACCTGGTCAGCTCACCTGCTTTCATCTGAGATGCCTGAGCAGCCAGCCCCTTGCAAAGAGCAGTGCCTCCATGGGGCACAGGAACTGCCTGCCTTTTATGAGCCTGTCAGAAACCCATGTTGCCAACACCCTGCACCTCTGCAATCAGCACCGGCCTTACACAGTCCGTTACTCTTGCTCAGCCCCTACTAGTTCACGGTCATCTTCAGAGCCCAGATATCAGACCCATGGGTGCATGCAACACAAATTTTCCAGCAGGTTAGGTAGTCTGAGAGAGGTTGAACTTCTTCACCTCTTCTTGGAGGCTTTTGCTATTTCTCAGAGGCTTAGTAAAGTCTCCAGTAAAAGGGTAGAAAGAGGGAGTTGTCTCAGAAGGTACAAGCAGTTGTCATGTCTAGAAACTACTTGCAGCCACTCTCCCCAAATTTAAGCATCCCAAAAATCCTACTGAATGCAGAACACAGCACACTCAGGCAGAGGCTAGCCCAAAGCCACCTGAAGGCTCTCCAAAGGAAAACTGATGTGCTGCATCTAGCACAACCTGCACTAAGGTCAGGACCTACAGCTGAAGCAACTGAAGCTAAATTGGAACAATTAAAAGTATTTAAACCCTTCTCTGGAAACTACAAACTATAAAAAACTATACTGTAGCCTTCTAAGGCTGAAATACCCTGCCAGCTGTTCTAGATAGCCCATGTCTCCGGAACACTCTTGCACTTCCCAGTGACATGAAATGCTCCTGATGAACTTCCCAATGTTTTGATTGTCTCTTCTTGTCTGAGGCAAGCCATGCCTTTTTGGCAGGAGCAACCTAGGCTCCGTTAGTCATATCTTCGTCACCTCTTGGCTACACTACAGCTACATGATACACCTAGGCATGAAGCCCATAGTGCTTGGCAAATGCCAACTAGAAGAGCATGCTGCAGTGGGAGCCCTGGCTTCCACAAGCACATCAAACATACCCTCTGCTCCCTAGGCCACCTTCTGGCATAGAAGCCAAGCCAAATTCAAGCCTGAGTCCTGATCTTTAAGGCATTTCATGGCATAGACCCAGCATGGCTAAAAGATCAGTTGAGAGCCAAAGATGGAAACCGTGATCAACAATCAACAACTCTGCCACTCTCTAAGAGCAGTGGACCCATCCAGCATGAGGTCCGTGTTTGCCTGTGACAGAGATAGGGTTTTCTCTGAGAACAAACTCTTCCCAGCTGGTGTAAAAGGAAGGATGTCTAAGATGCTGAGTAATTCTCTCCTTTTGCATATCCCATCTCTCTGCCAAGACATGAATCAAGTTCACTCTGCTCTTGTGGGTTTTTTTCCTTCCCTTTTCTATTTTATTTTATATAAAATAGTAACATGTCTCCTGAACTCAGGGGAAGTTCTTAGTCTTTTTATAAGCAATGAATTCTCCAGCTGGCAAGACAAGATACGCTACAGCTAAGAGGTCTTGACACTAAACAGCAAGACCTACATTTTAACAACAAGTGCTAGAGCCCTCCCTCCTAAAGAGAAAGGGGTCAGTCCAGCAGTTGTATCAAGGATACCTTAATGACAGACTCCTACTACAGGTCCCTGGATGGTCTAATCCAGCAGTCTTTATACTCTGCTCCACAGGGAAAAAGCCTGTGAAATAGTGCCGAAGGGAAATAGCTAAAAATGCATTTGTTTATTTATTACTTGTAACTGTAAGCACTAACTGCACTGCACTTGCTGCATGCTACTGATGGTGAAAGGTTTGGAGGGAGGAGGCAAGTCAAAAAAAGGTCCCTTCATTGCTGCAGACCTTGCACAGGGTTTTCAGCTTCCCTGTAATATGTGGTGATAGAGATAGACTGCACTGTGGAAAGTGCTAGTGCTGTTATACTGTGTCTGCGTCTCTTGATGGAGACAAGCCTATGCTGGGGTGGATTCAAATCTGGGCTGGAAAAAGATGTGGTCTAGCTTGCTGTCATTTTTGGCAGACAAAAGAGCAGTAAGGCAAACACAAACCCCACATTACTACCATTAAAAAACCACGGTAATTTCTCATAAATGTGTCAACGTTGTGATTCCTTTTAAACTCTCTGTATTTCTACTGAATTAACATGTTTGTGCATATTTTTGAACTGTAATCCATAATGCCTGTGTCTGCTTAACCTCTCTTTACATCCTGTGCTGCTTTGTGTGCATTTGTCTTCCCATACATGTCTATATGCCATGGTATGCATTTAAGCAGGCTCCATAAATATGGCTGGTAAATCATCCAGGGTTAAAATTCAGTCCTATTCTCACAACATTATTTCCTGATCTTTAAAATATGTCAGTGGAAGAGCTTGATGGTGACCTTTGGCATCATAAATCAGAGAGCAGGTTGACATGGGAATGACCTCAAGAAAATCAGACTGTAGAACCATGTATCCAGCTCCACAAGAGCTTGGCAGGGATAAACCTCTCCCCTGGGCTCAGGCATCCAGGACAGAACGAAGAGGCTAACCTTGGCTTCTACAAACTTCTCCCTGTAAGCACTGGGAAAGAAGGGGACCTATTTGCTTGAAGTGAAATTTGTGCAAACAGGTTCAAGGTTTGGAACAAGCATTTGGGGACATTATGGGAGGGATCGCAGCCTGCCCTCCTGCACCGGGATTTTGCCAGGAACTTCAGTGGGAGCCAGGCTGGAGCCTAAACTAACCCGCAGCATTTGGACTCTCAGAGCCATCAGTGGGCAGATGTTTTCCAGCACAGCCGGCAGCCGCCGGGTCCCGGGAGGAGCGCCGCCGTATCGACAGGGAAGCGCTTCTCGGTACAGCCGAGAGCCGCAACAGTGCGTGCGGTAACTGGCCTGTGATTGAGCATCCCCTGCAACTGCTGCTCCATCGTGCAGGGGAACGCTTCCAGACCTAAACCCCTATCTGGCTGGTATCTGTAACTGCAAAACCCGAACAAGGGTCGCCGCGCCGGTAACGAGGGGAGTGGATGCTCAGCACAGGGTACCAGACCGCCAAGCACTGACCAGGGCACGCAGTACCGGCAGCGGCAGCAACGGTGTATCGGTGCACACGTACACACGTGCCCTGCCCGTACCTCCCCGGGGTGGCAGCGCCGCACTCCCGCCCGGGCGGTGACCCCGCACCCGCCTCGCCGCTCACCCTGCCCGGCGCGCCGGGACGGGGCGGGGCCGGCGCAGAGAGGGCGGGGCTTGCCGCCCGCCAGGACCAATCCGGGAGCCGAGCTGCGGCCCGGCGCAGCGGCGATTGGCCGGCGCGGGCGGGGGGCGGGCGCGGGGCGGTCCCGGGGCGGGCGGCGCTGGACGGGGCGGGCGGCGGCGGGCGCGCAGCTGGAATGGGGCGGGCGGGAGCGGGGCGCCCGGTGCAGCTGGCGGGGGGCGCCGGCCGCCCGCCATAAAGTGAATGGCCAGGGTGAATGGGAGGCAGTCGGCCGGCGCCCTCCGCCTCCGCCCTCCCCGTGAGCCCCGGGCCGGCAGTGAGGCGCAGAGTGGCCGGGGAGCCGGGGGGATTTACTTTCTGACAGCGACAGAGCAGCCCGGGCCGCGGGGCGGGGGTCAGCTTCGCCCCTCTCACAGGATTAAGGCCGCCCAGCCGAGCCCGCATCTGGAGCCGCTGTAAGTGCCTTTCCGTCCCTGGCCTTTCGGGCGGGCTTCTCCGCTTCTTTCTCCGTGAGCCTCTCCGTACTAGCCCGGCCGGCCGTAACCTTTTCGGCGCTGGTGCCGGGTAAGAGCATCCCCAGCAGGGAGGCTCGGCGCGCTCTGCTCGGCTGCACGGGGGCAGCCCCAGTCCCGCACGGGGCCCGCCTTCCCTTGCCGGGCAAGGCACGGCAACCAGGTGAGAACGGGCGGAACCGGGCCCTGCCCTGCCATCCAGAAGGGGGTTCCGGGGATGTGCGCGGCGGATCTGCCCTCCGTCGCGGCGGGAGCGCTGCCCGCCCGGCGGGGCGCGGCGCTTCCATCGCTCTGTCCTTGCAGGGCCCGGCGGCCCCCTGCTCGCCACCGCCGGGGTGCCACAGCCCCGGCCGTCCCCTCGGGGCCGTCGCGGGCCCCTTCCCGGCAAGCGCTGCCGGAGTCTCTCACCGTTACTAAACTTAGTCATTTTCCACTTAGGCGAGCGGGGCAGGGGCTGTTTAAATTAGCCGGGGCTTCGCTGTAAATAACGGCGCTGCGGGCTGCGGCTCAGCTGTCTTCAGGGTCCGGGAGAGAAGGGCGCGGGGAGACGTCGCGGGGGGAAAGGAAGGCAGCCCGACGGCTTTTGGACAGTTGGATAAATGATATTTATGTAATGGGCTAGCTCCTGTTTACAGCAGCGCCGACCTCCCTGTAGCGCTGAGGAAAAGGCGAGCCGGCCCCCGCGGACGGAGCGAACTGCCCCTGGACGCCGCTGCCTGCGGCTCGCCAGCGGACGGGGCTCCGGGGATCCGACCGGGAACAACAGAGCCGGTCGGGCCGCGGGGCTGGAGCGCCGACCCGCGAGGCGGCTCTGCCGGCACCATCGAGCCGCCCCGGCGGAGCGCGGCCGCCCGGCGCCGGGGGGCTGCGGGCAGGACCGGCTGTCGGACTTCCGCGCTCTTGCTCGGGCTCTCCCGCCCCGCCGGCGCCAGGCACACGGTGCGAACTGGCGTCCCTCCGTCCCGCTGGGTGCCTGGGAAGCCCGACCAGCTGCAGCGGGCACCCGACGGGGCCCGATACCGTTCGCTCACCGGGCTATTCCCTGCTCAACGAGTGCGGCTCCGGGGGAAGGGCCAGTCTGACAGCTCAGCACCGCCTTGACCTTTCCCTCGAACTCCTCCTCGGAGCGGGAATAAGGAACGAGTTCGTCCCGGCTGGCCGCGGCTGGGGCAGAGGAGGGCGGCCGCCGAGGCGGGGGCGATGCCCGCACTCCGCCGCAGCTGCCGGAGCGGGCTCGGGGAGGGGGGTGGCGGGCCCGATGCCGCCGAGCGGGACACACCTGTCGGCCCCTCACCCGGCGCCCCCGCGACTTGACAGCTGAGGGGACGGGCGGGGAGGGTGCTGGCTTCCCCCCGGCAGCGCCAGGGCCCTGCAGAGGCGCTGGCGGGGCTGCTCGGGGCAGCGGTTCTCCGAACGGAGCTCCCGGGGCTCCGCGCCCCCCTCCCGCCCGGCCCCCGGGCTGCAGAGCTCGGCACCGCACGGGCGGCCGCGGGGGAACTCGCTGCTGCAGAACGCCGATGCCCGGCAGAACTCGGGGGTGAGCCCCCGGCCGCCGCACCCCGCTGATGCTTCGAGCTGGCGGTGCAAGAATCAAAACTAGTCCCTCATCTGCCTCCCCGTTCCTTCACCTGCGAGGGAGGCAGTTTTCCGACCGATGGGCCCGTGATCCGTTCACTTTGTAAGTGGAGACAAAGGCTGAAGGCAAAGAGGAATTTGGAGTCCCCCAGATAAGCTTGTGGGTCTTCCACACACGGCCCGTAGCCTGGAGGATGCCAGGGATGAAACGGTTCTATCTCCTCTGCAATTTCGGGGGATGCTAGAAGCAGCTGCTCAGGAAGGTGTCTTTCAGAAGTGTCACCTTAGTTCCTGTCCCACCTTCGAGAACACAGGGAGAGCACCACCTTTTTGGCGATGGGATCAGGGTCTCTCTGGCTCCCGGCACCACCTCCCAAGCCCCTCAGCCTGTCGGTGAGCTGAAGGGATGGGTCGGTGTTTGTGGAGGCTTTGATGGTGCCTTGCTGTGAGGGACAAAGGGCTGCCTGCTGGCTCCTAAGGGACTGTCAGAGCATGATAGCCACTTTCAGTCTTTGTAAATGTCTGCTGAAGCAGAGCAGGGTTTGAGATTTTTTAAAACATTTTTTTTCTCGTTAACAAATTGTCGCACCAAGCCCAGTACTCCTTACAAGGAACTCTCACAAGGGAGACATATTTCCCTGACAGCCTGGAGAGGCGTCTGGGCAAGGGTGCTGGGTTTTCTGCTGTTAGTGTAGTTACTGGGTTTACCTGACCTGCAGCCCAGGTTCCCGCCATGAAAGCCCACCTATATTTCTGAGTTGTCTCCTGTCCAAGGCACTGGACACTTAGAAAACAGTATCAATCTCTGTCAGAGAAACTGTTGGAAGCCTTGCTTAGTATCTATTACATTTCTAAAAGGGCTTAATTCAGGCAATTAATAGATCTACACATTGTGACTGGATTGCAAAAGTTTTGGTTTGTGTACCCTACGGAGAGCTGGCAAAAAAGAATGGCATCTTCCCTCTGTCAGATACTACCCAAAACCTTAAGACTGAGAGGTGAGGCTGACTTTGGAGACTGCCAAAAAGAAAAAGCCAGAAACCTGATCTAGGAGACCGCTCCAAAAGGAAGATGAGATGAGCTTGGGACATGAGGTCTATCTCGTGACCTGGCACACGTGCCCTGGCTTTGGGGACAGGGGAGGTACCTGGGCTGGGAAGTCCCAGATGGGAAGAACTGCTGGTTTCATGCTGTGTGCCCTGTGTCAGGAAGGCAGTGGGATGAGGCTGTGGGGCCATGGAGGGAGAAGGGTCAGAAACAGGAGGCTGTGGTGGCTCTGAGCAGCTCAGCTACTTCTTTGCCTGTTTAAAATGGGAGACTGCTATTTACTTAGGGCCTAATGGCAGAGGGGGCAAAGCTCTCCCTCTTGCTGTGGGCCACCGGGGCTGAGGGCATCAGGCTGTGCCAAGGCCGGGCATTTGCTGTTGGCTGGGGAATATCCTCCACCAGCTGGCGTTGAAGTTAGTGCTGAGGCTGTAAGGAAGAACCCTCTCTTGTCAACACTCAGCTGAAATGGGCTAGGGTTTCAGACGCCTGGAGAAAGAAGATTTCTGAGGCCAGTCTGCCACACTTCCCTTTGTGTGCTGCTCCCCCTCACCAGCACCCCTGCCCTCCTCCCACCTCACCTCTGAATATTAATGCCTCTGGCAGATTGGATAATAATGTGACTGGGAATTGAATGAAGCTGGTTATTAGCTCTGGGCTTCCTTGGGGCATTTAAGGGAGTCCACAGGCTGATCTTGGAAGCTTAGCAGCACAAGGGACTGAGGCCAGACTCAGCACAGAGGGGGTTGCTTCTGTGGGAAAGGATTTGCTTGAAATCCTCATCTCTCTCTGACCCCAGAGGAGGACAGGTACGGCAGCCTGGCCAGAGCTACAAATTCCTGTGGGATGGTTAGCAGTGGATCTGTTGGTTTTCAGGGAAAATTAACTATTAGAAGTTGTTTTCAGGAAGGAATTAGGAGATCTAGCTGGGCAGAGGGTGAGAAACATATGTGCTATTAGGCTTTCAGAAGAGATGGAGAGTGAGCAAGAGAGGTCTCTCTCTTTCCTTCCCACCAGTGTTGGAGTATTACCAAGCAGATTCAGGAAAGGAGGCAATCCTCTGCACCTGAACATGAAATTTCCTGCTGATTTGCAGGGTACAGGTTCAAGCTTGGAAGCCCTCGCTTCTAAAGAGCTCGCCTTTTCATAGGTGGGTCTCTGGATGCTGTAACATGGAGGGAAATATCCTTGTTGAGGAGAGGAGAAACTGAGCTCTGGCAGAATTACCTGCTTTGAGCTAGAAACTCATCCCCTGCCCCCAGACCCTCAACCTGATGCTCTTCTTTGCTATTTCCTAAACTGCAGCCCCACCAGAAAATAAAAATTTTCATCCTTTTGAGTAGTGCAAAAGAGGAGGAAAACCAGAGCTGGATTTGCAGAAACTACTACTAATTTTGTCCATCTGACTTTTCAACTGTTGAAAATGTTCAGAGATGCATTAATGGTGCTATGGCAGCGACTGGAGATCTCAGCTGATCCCAGCTTGGGGTAGCTGTGTCCTACCTGAACTAAATTAAACCCTCAAAATCACCATAGGAGCTACTGTGATTGAAGCACCGGTTTGTAAACCCCTATCAAACAAGTTCCATAATCCCAAGTCTGAAAGCCTACGAAACGCTTCTGCCAGGAGGATATAGCACATATGCCACTCTAGATCCCATAGTCCTGATCCTACAGGCTACTCTTTTTAAATAACTACATTTATTTGCTACTTGTATAGCTTCAATGGTGTGGCATAGGCTGGCAGGCGCAGCACCTGTAGAGCTGCCTGCAAAAACTGAAAAAGTACAAAGATAGAATAAAACGAATGACTGGAGAATTTGCAGTTACTTTCACCTCTCTCCCTCTTCATTCCTTCTTCCTCTCAACCTCATTTAAAGCAGAGGCATCCTCCCCACCACCCATCATCTTTTCTCCCCCATCCCAATGCTGCTATTTATGTGAGTCTAATTTTCATTTTAAAAGCTGATTATAAATTACCACTGTGAAGCATGAGGATTTAAGTGTAAATCAAGTTGACCTGTCTGTGTGTGGACATTTTTATTTACTCCTTTTTTTGAAAAGCAAATAAACATAGAATCCCTCCCACATAAAGCAGCTCCCCACTTAGATTTGAACACACTTTAAAAGAAATCTCTTTTGTTTTAGCCACTTTTATTTCCTGTTTGTTTCTGGGCTTAGGCTTGACAATGAAAACCACATGAAATTCCCTTTTTGTTCCATCAGATTTATTTTTGGTGCTACAACATCCCAGCTTCCAGTTCTACAAGTTGGGGTTTGTTGGTTTTTTTTTTTCTGCTTGCATTTATTGCAAGGCTATTTTTTTAAGCAAATGTGTGGAGGTTTTCTCCAAAAATAAAGTAAGTAAGATACTGTAGAGGATTGGATGTACTGGGATGATTTAAAAAAAATAGATCTCTATGGTAAATTAATCGAGCTATAAAGGTCAGTCTCGGTATGGATCTATAACCCAACCAGGGAGAAATACTTAAGTAGAATATGCACTTTTGTGTCCCATTTGGAATGGTTTAATAGCTTAACGTGTGACGGGTGGGTTTTAGTAATAGTGTTTAAAAATCCCAGTGCCTGAGCTCAGATATGCCCTAGTCCCATGTCAGGGTGGGAGGCTGGAAAGCCATTCCCTGGACCCGGAGCTGCAAGAGAGGTTGCTCTCAGGGTGACAGGGGGCTGGGCGGGCAGAGGCATTTCTGGCTGTACGGCCGCGTCCTCGGAGCGGGCTGCCCCGTCGAAGGGAGGTGGTGTGACCCAGGCAGAAGCGTTTTGAGACGGCTCCCATCCCTCTTCCCGGTCCCTTCTCTCTCCGAGCCACTTAGATGGGATCGCCCGAGGGCCAGACTGGCTGAGTAATTAGGGCTCTGCAGCTTCCTCTCCTACCCACCCAAACTGCCTACCTCCCAAGGCTCCGCATGGGATGTGGCCTCGAGCAGATGGAAAAACTAAGGATTTGGCGAGGGAACCGGGGAGTGGGGAAGCAAAAAAGAAAAATAAAAACAAAAAAAAAGGAGAGGCAGACTTCGTATACTGGCCTTAGCCAGTACAATGCATTTCGGGATCCCCAAAGTCAAACCTCTTGGGTTTTCTGCTTAAAATGTCTTTTGTGCCCCTGAATTTAGGGACACGGGTCATTTTGCAACGGCCCCGGGTGGGACACCTGGGCGGAGGGGCTGCGGGAGAAGGGCTGCCAGCCCTCTCTGCTTGCCCACCTCCTTCTTTTTCCCCGATGCCCACAAATGTATCGGGGGCACGGCAGGAAAACCCGGCGATCCGCGGTCTCGACCCTCCCAGCGTAGCCCCTGCTGCGGGACCGGCCCCGGCAGTGTTTGCTAATCGCCTTCTTCGGCCCTTTCAAACAGTGGGTAAACAGGCTGACCTTCAGGGCGTGTTGCAAGGTCCATAAAGACGGAGTGTGTGGGGGAGCAAGCTCCAGCATCCCTCCCGGAGCCACCCGCCTCCCGCCCCAGCCCTACCAGCTGTAATATCGCAAGTAAGAGGGGAGGGATACCGCGGACTGAGATCATCCGCTTGTTTTATTCACAGCAGCCTTCGTCCTGCAAGGGTCATCCTGCCAGAGAGCTTTAAAAAAAAAATTAAATATAAATTGCTTGGGGAGAAAAAAAAAAAAAGACAAATCATCAGGAAACTTTACAGTCAGACGAAGCAGACATCGGCCCCCTCCGGTGCTGTGGGTTTGTACTGTGAGACGACACATCCCTTGGAGAAATCCACGCATTTCTGGGCTCTCATTACCTTTACCAACAGAGCTGCTCGTTGGCCATGGTGGCTGGTGGGGCCATCAGGGCAGTCCTGGCATTCACCCCTTTTCCCTTGGCAGCTATGGAACCCTCTGGGCTCTCGCAGGTTGTTTTGAAACAACGACCTCCAAGAAAAAGCTTCTTTCTAGCTGCCGGTTTTGCCAAGTTTTGTCATAGAACAAATGTTTATGATCAAGTCGGACTTCTCCAGAAAGGATTTCCAGCAGAAGTGCTGATGGATGGCAGACACTGGCAGTTCTACAGTGCACTGAGGTCAGACAGCCATAAGGGTGTGACATGCCGATGGCAGGGAATCCTTCCTGACCTTCAACCTCCTGCATCACCCACTTGATTAGGGGCTTTCTTGAGCAGTGTTTACTAATTGTGAGAATCATTTACATCTCTGATAAAATCTGAGTCATCCACTGCCCCCTCCATCTGCATACAAATCTCCTGACAGCAGTTGGAGTCACAGAGCTCCAGTCCTTGATCTTGCTATCTGCGCCTCCCTAAAATGAGCCAACTTTACAGCCACAGATATAGAAATTACTCTGCCCAGCTTCTGCAAGCACAGCCCCCACAGGAATCGGACCAGTTTCCTTTGACTGCCAGAATAATTAGTCAAATTCATGCAATTGCCCAAATAAATACAGCAACACATACCGATCTGCTGATGCCAGACCCTGGTGGCCTTCGCTGCTGCATGAGCAGTGCGTGTCCAGCCCTGACCTGCAGGCAGGCTGCCTGCACCTCTCATCCCTGCCCACGATCCTGGCTTGCAACTGTCTCATCTCGCCCCTGGCTCTGCAAGAGGAGATCACAGTCCCTTGTCTGCTGTGGCTATGCATCTATTTCTCTCATGCAGACACAGGCAGATCCCTCACTGGTGGCATGGGTCGCTTGGGAGCCAGCTTGATGAGGCTGCAGGAGTGGGCAAGGGCAGGTGGGGATGAGTGGGGTCAATGTGTTCAGGCCAGGCCAATGCTTTAGCAGGTCCTTTGTTTTGGTTTCAAGTTTTTCACAGGCAGAATTTTTTACTGAAATCAGTCTCTTTTCTCCTTTCCCTGAAACAAAAGGATTCATTTTGCTGAAGGTCTTTTCCTTCCCCGTAATTGCAGACCATGCCCTCACTCCCAGCACTCCTGCGTTGTGGAGCCACACTGAGCCAGCAACTTTGTGCGATTGAAATTTGTATGGGCAAAACTGAATCTTTGCTGATTTATTTTTTTCCAGATACCTAACAAGCAAAATAAGCCATAACAAAGCATAGCTTTATCAATACAACTGCGCAGTCTGTCAGAAAGAAAATCCCAGTCCTCGTTTAGAGATCCAAGGTTCCAAAAGCCCCATTGAGGCAGAGTGTCCAAGGGCTACTGGAAACCCAGCGGGACACAGCAAGACCTGCTGTACAATGCTTATGAGAATGCAAGAAGTATGAATGTATGATTTAGGGAAAAAAACAACTTTGTGAAAAGCCTCTCAGCACTTTTCTTCTGTGCTATAATTAGAAATTAATTTCCAAATTTTGTGTGCTATTTCAAAAACTGTCCAGGTAGGCTAAGGACAGCACTGAGGTCTGAAGATACTAGTGCAAATAACTTGCTTTAAGCCAATCCCCATCTCTGCAGAACCCAATGCTTTAGCTTGGCAGGGTCCACACTGGTGTGGGGGCCACAGACACACCCACTGGCGAGAATGACGTGCCATGTACAGGGCATGGTGACATCAGGGCACTTCCACAGCACAGGGGCGCAGTGCAGCCTGTCAAATAAGCGAACGGGACACATTCCATTGTGGGCTTTTTTTGCTGTGGACATGGGTATGGAACTGTCAATCCTTGGGACATTTCCATTGTGGTAATCCTCATTGTGGCAATCTATTAACCCTCTGCTGCCCAGAGCAGAAGTTTCAGCCATCACCCTCCTCTGCAGCTGAAGGTTCCTGTTAAAGTGAAGGAAGCAAGTAGCTTGCTCTCAACTTGCAAGCTGCCGCTAGCTCCTGGGAAGTGCATTAGGCAGTGTCCAGCAAAGCTGGGCATTTCTCTAGCACCTCTTATCTGAGGATCTGAAAGCATTTAAAGGAATTTTTCTTCATTACCTCCACCAGCCCAGCTGTGCTGGTTAACGTGATTTCTGAGATGAAGGAAAGGGTCCCAGAACAGTCAAGTAGTTTTACCTACATCATAAACCAAGTCAGCAGCGGCACCTTACCTCCCCACCTCATGTTATTGGAAACTTCTCCGTTGAGCCATCCTTGCAAAGAGAAACAATCTGGACCCCCTTGTCAGAGAGCCAGCATGTGCTGCCAGCTGTGGCCAGGAAGCCTGGCAGCAAGGGTCTGGGGCTGCTGTGGTTTGCATGGCACCATGCACTGCTGGCAGTGCTCTGCAGCCCACACCATGTGCAGGGCAGGGCCAGACAATTTGCTCTGACAGCAAAGATACTAAGTGTCTCAGGGAGCTTTGGCAATTCCTACTGATGGGAGGAATAAAACCCCCAAACCGTGTTCCAGGTTTCAAAGCAGCACACACCGCTATGAAACCACCCAGCGTCAGAGCTCCAGGGTTAGTGCCCAGTTGCAGGGACTAAATCGAGAAATAAAGTTTATTATAACCTGTGACTCAGCCCTTGCCAGAGGTCAGTGATCCATTTCTGAGTGTGCACCCGAAAGCACTGCTCAGCCAGCCTGGGACTGTTCACAGCCTGATGTTTTTGGAGGCAGGCAGCTTGGCTCTCCTGTCCCATAATGGCTTTGTGCTCTGGGTCACCGTTTGGCTGCTGCTGTTTATCTTCCAGTGATTAATGGTCACTCTTGGTTCCTGCTGCAATTCCAGTAAGATTAGAGACTTAAAGCTACACTGAGATGTTTAGTAGTAGGTAACCCTGGTCTCCCTATAGTTTTATTTCTATAGTCTCAAGGAAACAAAGATTAACTTGTCTCACATTGCATCCTTTTTGCTTTCTATCAGCAGGGAAAGAGTCCCTCACAGGCAGCACTTGTGTTGGCTGGCAAAGAGACTCTTCGGTTGCTGAGCGATTCATGTGCTGTGCAGGTGTGGCACTTGAAATCCCAGCCTGCAGACACTCTGATGGCACTATCCCCTGAACAAACACGTATGTCCAGAGAGCAAAACGCTCTTCCAGGAGGGAACAGGCACAGCCTCAGCCAATTCCTCTTTGACAAGGACCAGAGGAAGAGGCAGGGACTGTTCCACATTGGTTCATCCCCTCATGGAGTCCAAAGTATAGAGGCAGATTATCTTTCTGAAAACGTACAGTTAAATAGAGTCCCAAATATTTGTCTCTGCTAAAAGTAAGCCAAAACACAGGGAATAGGAGCATGAGAGGAGTGAAGCAATCAGCCAGACTTCATCAGGAATTGCAGGTTCCTCCTGGCAGTTTGACTTCTGCAATTGATGGAGCTGAAAGAGACAGCTCTGACCCTAAGAATCTAGTGTAACATCATACCTTCACCTCAGGGTATGGAAGAAAGAAAGGACACTTTCCCCCAATTGACTGCAGTGCACCTTTCAGCCTGAGAGATAACCCTGAACATTTTGTGGAGTTGAGCAGAGGACTCAGCTATTATGGCCCTATCTGGAAGTACAGGCAGTGGAGGAAGCTCACATATAGACTCACAGGTCCACAGGGCTGTGCTGATCTTCTGAAAAGAGGCTGGCTTAGGGCTTTCCTCTTACCCTTGGGTCCCCAGCAGTCCTTGTGCTGCTGCCTAGGGACCTGAAGCATCGGGTCCCTGCTGAAGCACCACTGCATACCCATGGGAAGCCAATGCAAGAGTTAGTTCTTCCCTTCCAGATCAACCTGCTGAAGCAGGTTCAGCAGGTAGCCTGCTCCTCAATGGTAGTGCAGTGTTGAGCAGCACACACATGTCAGTCTGAAGGCAGCTCTCAACAGGCAATAGCCACCCCTATAATTAGCCTTATTTGACTTGAAGTTAGCCTTTATGTTCCTTCCTGCCTGCTCAGAAAAACAAAAAAAAAACCAGGCAAAGGCCTCTTTGCTTTCAGGTGATGGAGCTGCATGTTACTAAGAACCAGGAAGGGGGTCACAGGGACCCTTGTATCTCTTTGAGTAAACAAGGTTGCTGTCCTCATGTAGGGGTGTCCTCCTCCTCCTTCTCCTGCCCTCCTTCCCCCTGCTTGGGCAGTTGGGAACTGACACAGAAAGAGAAAGGGGTGAATTTGAAACGAGATAAAGCCTTGAGCTGGAACTGCTCTCTTCCCCTGCCCTCTACCATGCCCATGGAACAGGGATGGCAACTCCCTCTCTTCCTGGAGGGTTCTGCGTAGGTGGCAGGGCACCTTCACATGGGCACCAAGGAGAGGATGCACACAGGCAGTGCCTGGAAGAAGAGATGTGTTTGTTACAGGTTTGGGAACCTTTATCTCAGAAGCAATATTATACACTGATGGAAAGAGTTACAGGTGCTGAAGCAGGCAGGGAGCCGTGGCTAGTTTTGCAAAAGTAAACCCTCTGAGCAAGCCTGGCAGCATCGTGCTAATACAGGCGCTGTCCCTAAAGCAACTGATTGTTTACATTAAAAGAAAATGAGATGAAGACTCAGATGGAGATGATAAATTTTATTTTATCTAAAGATGTTTTTGAGGTGCCAATTTCAGTAACTCCTTGAGACCAGGCAAACAACAATAGAAATGACACTGACTTTCTTAACATCTCTGCCTACAGCAAGAACTAACCAATGTGGAAGAAAGCTCCTTTATTTGAATCCAAAAGGGCTGTATAATCTAGAAAAAATACCTACAGCCTTTTGTGTCAGTACCATGGACTTGCCTTTGGGTAAATACATTGGTACAGAGCTCACGTGCTGTCTCCATCCCACTTTCCCTGCTTTTATAACTGTGGTGACCAGATCCGCCCCCTCCCTTTGCTTTTGCTTCTCCATGACCTGCTCACAGCAAACTGAGGATGCCGCCACAAATGGCACATGCAATAGGTTATGCAATTACAAATACACATACGGCATCTCCTCTTTGAAATCCTCCTGGTTTTGAATTCAGTTCACAAAGCAAACTTATGCTCAGACACAGCTCCTGGTTTCAACTTGAGTACTGGCCACTTTAATACCAGTTTTAATCTAGGTGCCCACTGTATCTCTGAGGCAGGTCAAGCATGCTATGTGTGTCCAGCAGGCTGGATCAACCTTGCAACCACTGCACTGGTGCAGTCCAGGATGGGACGTGAATTTTCAATAGCTCTGTACCTTGTGCTGTCATTTACATCTATGAAAACAGCTGTAAGATATGCTCCCCTGGTTTTTCTATCTTCACTCTAGTTTGCACAGGTGAAAACAATGCAAGATGTGCGCAAAAAAGAGCATACAGGACCCTGCATAGGAGGACACTGTCCTTGAGTTACAGCAAGACAGGAATCTGAATTCCTCCTTAAATCTGGTCCAGTACAGAGTCAAGCCCTAGAAGAGAGGAAATTGTGCTTGACAGATGCAATCATATGCAAATGGCTGTAGAAGAGGGGAAATTATCATCTACAAACATTGGGCAGAAATTCCATCTGCCGCAGCCTCAAGAAGGGCTCTTAATAAATTCTGAGACAGCAAAGTGACACACATCTTAATCAAGACTTAATCCATGGAATTAATTCACTGTGCGTTTCTGCATAATTCTGAGAGTAATGCTAAAAGCCATGGCAATATCAGCAGCAGATGGACTCCCCCTACCCCATGCAAAGGTATTAAAGAAAACACAACCCCTGTCACATCACTTCGTGTACGTACACATGGCAAAAAGCAACAGGGTTGTGCCCTGCTGCTGCCAGGAGCTTAACACAGCCGGCAGACATCAAAGGTCAGGCTTGCCACGAGGTGGAAATGGAAACCAGCCACATGGCAAAGATGGAGTCCTGCCACTTCTCTCCCACAGGAGAGGAGGAGCCCAGAGCAAAGCAAAGGTCTTGGAAACCAGCACTAGGTCCCTTCATTCGATGCTGCTTCTGGAGAGCACTAACTGAAGCTGGTGTCAAGACATCCACCAGTACCTGGGAAAGGCTGGGAATGGAGATCAAGCATAAGGGAGAGCAAGGAAAACTGCTAGGAGTTTTGTGAGTGAGATCTGCTGCAGAAGCCAGCCAGATAACCATTAGATATGGCTCCCTGCCTTCTCACCACAGCCTGGGAAGCACCCTACAGGTATGGGGATCTGCCTTGCTAAGGGCCCTGATGGCAATCTTGCCCAAATTGACAGGAGGCTTTAGACAGCTCTGAAAATACATTCTTAGTCACTGTCACCCACCTCCAAAGGAGGTGCAACAGCTATGTGATTAATCTCGTTTACATGTCTAAACACTAGCATAGTCCAGACTGCCTTTAGCATTCTCCCTCCCTGACATGCATGGATTTGAGAGGCTGAGCAATCCTTCACCACCTAGAATCCAGTCTTCACAACTGACCTCCATGTGCAATTTGGAAGTTTCAAATGCCTGGTCCAAAACTCCCTAAACCCAGGGGTCCCAGATCCTGGCACAGTGCATCAGCTGCTGTTATGTTTTAAAGGAAGAGGATCCCTAGCTGGGAAGGTGAGGTATCAGCTGGAGGTGGCCAAAGTTTCAGAAGCTGCTGTGGTGCCCTTCAAGTGATCCAGCCTTCATAAACCGTGCACTGGTGACAATGCAACATCCTACATTTGGCAGGGTTATGGTCCAAAACTCAGAGTAATGGTTAACACAGGGCCAGCTCACCTTTCCAAGGGGATGTGGCCAGACTTGGAGCACTTGCAGTTTCATGCCTGCCTCTTCATGAGCATCCAGTGTGGTCCAGAATGAAGTGGCGCTCTCAGCCAAGCTCCTCTGGGCAATACAGGGTGCAGGGGCCCCAGGGAAACAAATGAGAGAATGATGAGAATAATTGATCTTGGGACAGAGAGGTGTGGAAAGAGGTGGCAGGGGAATCACAGTGGTTTCTGCAGTTGTGTGGAGCAGCACTGCCAGCTTCCCAGTTGGAATGCTTTCAGCCAGGGGAGATTGCTCACTAGTACAGAACAGTCACTTGAGGGGATACAGGGAGCCTTCAGTAGTCAGGATGACCTAAGGCTGGAAGCGAGCTGCTTCTGCAGCCGGGATCATTCATTTCCAGGCACCCAAGGGCATGTAATGTGATTCCTGTGCCAATTCAGGCTCCAGAGGTCCTTATGTACCCCAAAGGAGTCCACTTGCACTGCCTGGGTCCCTGCTTGTAACAGTGGCTGTGCAGGCAGATGTGCCTTCCTATTAGTGCCACACGGGAGTGCTTTTCTTCTGGGATGTGTGCATGTAGTGCTCTCTGGACAGCTTTAATTGGGCTTGACCAGCTTGCGGAGAAGCAAGAGAGAAAGAGGAGGGACACTGAGCAGGGAGGATGGGAGAGGTGGGATGACTGGGGAAGGTGCTAACAGCCCTTGGCTGGCCCAGAACCACTTCCTCAGATCTCCATTACACAGCATGCTCCCGGCGTTGCTATTTCAGTCTGAATGTCACCTATAAATTGGAGGCTCTTTCTCTGAAGGCTGCAAATAGAAGTGTCACTAGATGATCTTTGATTTATTGGGAAGCTCAGCAGAAAGCCTGGTATGTCCATTTTCCAGCCAGGAAACTCAAAGGGGTCCAAGGATCACAGAAGGATCCTTTGCTTTGCCTAGACCTTTCCTCAAGGGTTGGCAAGTCCCTGCCAGAGGGTGTGGGGAGAGGTCACACACACATAGATTCATCTTCCTGATCACCCTGTGACTGCTGTTTTTCAGATTCCTCCTCCTCCACCACCCATCCCTGCCCCATGGATTTCAACCTGCTGGCAGATGCAGAGGCTCGCAGCCCAGCTTTGTCTCTCTCGGACTCTGGAACTCCCCAGCACGAGCACAGCTGTAAAGGGCAGGACCACAGTGGTGAGTGCAAGGTGCAAGATGCAAAAAAGACCCTGACCTGTCCTTGTGGGTGGACCTGGGTGGCCAGTGGCTTGCAGGAGCCAGGTGCAGTGCTCCCAGGGACACACTGAGCTTCCTTGTGTACCAGGAGCCAGCACAATGCCATAGCAGCACAGCTGTCCCAGCAAGCAAGGAGAAGGCATAGGGGTGCATATTGATTGCAATGGCAGCCATGGGGAAGGCAAAAGCACTGCCCAGCCATGGGGTTGCCTGGCCCTGGCTGCAGGAAACCACTGCTCACAGAGGGCACAACCCATGGCAGGTGGAAGCCAGGCCATCCAGATCACACTCCAATCAAGATTTTATTGTATTTGCCTGAACAGGATCCCCAGAGCAGGAAAGCTCTTCTCACAACACAGGAATTCTTATCCAAGGCACAGAGGGCTATACCTAATTTTAAATGCCTTTTTTTTGGGGGGGGGTGTTTTTTTGTTTGTTTTAAACTCAGTTTAAATTGTTCAGGTTTAAACTTTCAATGCTACAGGTACATTTTGGGCTGAACTTCCCAGGTTCAGGCAATAAGAAGGAAGGAAAGCACTGTCTCACTCCTGCTTTAACTGAAAACGGCTGCTCACCTGTGCCTTGGTGCAAGGCTCTGCAGTGGCCTGTTGCTCTCCCCAGAAGGTGCCTCTGACCATTCCCAAAGGCTGAACAAACCCCAAGCCTGCTGCAATCTTTATCAGTCTCTGAATAAGAAACATCACCATTCGCACCTGTTCATAACTCAGCTACCAAATGCTATGACTTCCCCTGGATTTTACATCTGTCCGGTGACTGCTCCATCCCTTGTTACTCTGGATGTGTCAGGGCAATGCAAAGCTGCTCCGGCCAGTGCCAGCATAAGGGGAAGTGAGGGCTGGGGACAGCCTGTTGCTCTTCGTGTAAAGCCTCCAGGCTCATCCATGTGCAAAAGTTAATAAGTCTAATGATGCAGATTAAAATTCCCCAGAGTAAATATTATGAAGGAAGTTATGCTGGGATAACTATGGTCAGAGAATCCACCAGCCAAATTCTCCACTGCACTTGTACCTTAGTTGGGCACATCCCCAAGCTCAGTGGCTCCTTCTCAGCTGCTTTGGATGCATGGCAGCGTCTCCATTCAAGCAGCCTTCCCAATCAAGCCCACCCTGGCATGCCGCAGAACTGCCAATTTAGGCACAGACTTTTTTTTTCCATTAGGCATGAGGAGCTAATTCCAGCTATGACCACAGTCCTTTCATTCAGTGGGCGAACGTGCACAAGATATATTCCATAACCTATTTTGGGGTGACAATAAATGCTGGATGCCTGGCTACATCACTCCCCACTGTCTTAAATGGTCTAGAAATAAAATGGTTCCGGGAGGTGAGTGTTAGTCAGCACTACCTGGATGCTGAGGCTGACACCTTGTGCCTTTGCACTGGAGCCTGATGGCAGCCACGCAGCAGCAGTGTCAGGCAGAGCAGAACTGGCTACTAAGGGCTGCCCAGGACAGGGCAGGGCTGCACTTCTGGTACTTCTTGACTTTCCTCAAGAGAGCAGCCTCCCTACTTCTCCTTGGCCCTGCTTCATTCACCCACAGAGTAAGAGATCATGAGGAAGTGAACACAAACCTTGCTTGTTTGATCTCAGCTCTCAGGGATCTCAAGTGTTCTCCAATAGTATGGCATGGTTTGTGACACTCGATTCTGTTGGTTTCATCAGGCAGCATAGGTCAGGAGAGAACAAAGATGAGGAGTGAGGCAGGTAAAGAACTGCCCCAGATCTCCCCATACTGTGCTCCTCAGCAGGGATTTAGGGCACCCACAGCCCTTCTGTGGGCTCCCTTCTTTCCCTGTATTGCCATGTTGTTGGTCCCCACTGCAATGTCAAATCTCTGCACCATTTACAGAGGGCACTTCTTCCCTGCCTAGAGAAGCAGCAGAAAAGATGACACTCCCTATAAGCAATGCTCAGAAAGAGCCACAGATAGCAGGTATCGAAACAAAGAGGACAAGATGAACCTGTAACTGCAGCGATTTTTCCAGGTTCAAAGTCAGGATTTCTGCTTCTCCTCAAACTTAACAAGATTTATGAGAAGTTCTACACCAAAAGGTATTGAGAAGATGAATATCAAAGCAAGATACTTGGTGATCTCTTTCACCCAGATCCAGCCCATAAGTCAGTGGTACCTTCACTCCATTCTCCTTCCCTCTCGGTGTAGTTTGTTCCTGTGTGAAGAAGGGCAGTCGTGAGCACGAGCTCCTGATTCGGGCACAGCCTCCTGCTTCACAGCAGCCCCTTTGTCAGGGACTCTGGTGAGAACATATACCCCGTATGCATCAGGCTCCTAATTAACCCAGGCTCAGCAGATGAACAAACAAACCAAATGTTGTCAGTTCTTCTGTACTGAGCCATTCCTAATAATTAGCTCGGGTGTGGTGGCACCATTCCCCTTTCAATGTTTTGGAGATGGATGATGCATGAATCTCCCTCATCCAACACTGCTTTGGAGCACTGAGCTAGAGAAATCAGATTTATCTCCTTGGCAAGAACCACTATTCAAAAATTCACATTAAGAGCATTCTTCCAAGAGTTCTGCTGAACATGGGATCCCCACAGAAAGATGCTCATGGAAATAAGAAGAGTACCACAAAACCACAGCCAGCTCTTCCATTTCACTTTTCAGTTGCTATGGCTTTGCCTGTTTCAAGAGTGCACTGGAAAAGTTCTTGTACAGGTACACCCTGGATGAACACACAAGCTGGTCCTGGCACTGGGAACAGGACATGGCACCTTCCTGCTTGGAAGAACGAGCATACATCCTGCTGCTGTGAGCAATGGCCATCTTGCTCTTCTTGCAATCACATTCCTGCTGATGGGCAGCATTAGAAGTGCCACAGAAGCAGAGGTGGGTGGTGGGGAGCCTGTGGGGAACCCACATTGCTTCAGTCAGTGCAGTATATTCCAGACTACTGGTTTTTGCCTCCCTGCATTTTAAGAGGCTTTATCAAACACATTCATGCTCAGATTTTTCTGGACTTTGAATCCTTTTAAGGTTTCCACTCAAAGAACCACAACCAAACAAAAATCTGAATTTCAGCAGAGTGATGCCAGGATTTTTTTAAAGGTTCTTCTTCCAAGTGGAACCATTTGGGAGCTATTTGCAATACTTTCTATTTAGTTTAGCTGAGTATTTCCCACTGTAAAAGGACAACTCCCCTCCTGCTGAAGACCTGATTTTTATTTGGAAATACTTCACCTGGCTTCTAGATCAGAGATAGGAGGAGCTGAACATAAAAAATTATTTATTTTCACAGGAATAGTTTTGTTCTATTGAGACTTGTTGTGATTCCAAGCAGAATTAAACACAAGCTATAGCTTTCTTCCTTTATGAATAGAAAATGCCCCATTTGAGCACTTGGGCCATCTATGGAGAATAACTACAGGGAAGATATATATGTTTGCATTCTGCCTGTTTGCAGAGCACCAACAGTGCCAGAAGGGGTTGTGGCACAGGGAAGCACCTGTCTGCCCACCAGCCATGGCACCCCAAAGCTCAGCACTGGGACACGGGCTCAGTGCCCGGGAGGAGGCTGAGTTGTAGGTTTCAGTTAGACACCAGTGTGAACACTGGAAAGTTTTGAGATGTTTGTGTATGGGACAATGAAATGGAAGACACTGCCTCCAGAAGAGGGATATCTGAGTGAGGAGAAGGGCAAAGGCAGAAAGACAGGATGATGCTGGATGTTTCATGGTAAAGTCTAAGACAGATCTTTTCCTACTTTTTAAGAATTAAAATATGTGCACCTAAATAAAAAGGTAGAGGAGCGAGAAGGGAGAGAAGGTGAAAATTTGTGCTCCTGAGGTTTAGTTAATTGAAGAGCTTCAACTTGCTATCATTGACAATTTGCCTTTTCCCATCACTTGTCCACAGCAATCCTACTGGATCCTTTGCTGTGCTGTAAGTGTCAATTTATCTTCAGTTTTCCTAAAGGGCACTTTAGGCAGAGAGTTTTAAGTAGAGTAAGAACCTGCTAGCCTGGGTAAGTTCTGCTACTATCACCCATGTGCACTGTGACAAATGAAAACCAGGGATTGGAAGTTTGGAAAATCTAAATCCAGTCACTTGGAAGATAATACCTGTTACGGCAGTTAAACGAGGGCAAACTGTGCTGCATCAAGGGGCCATTAGTTTTGGTGCAGGGTGGATGCCTGCTCACAAGGACAAGGGAGGGAGATGGGACCACAACTGGTAGCTGAAGTAGAGGGGGACTTCACGGAGCATGCACTGGTTGCCCCAAGGACAGGGTCCCCAACTGCATCCAAGCCCTCATGTTAACTCAGTGGGTCTCTCCCATTTTTCTGTTTCTCACACAGACACTGAGAAGTCCCAGCAAAACCAGACAGACGACTCCAACCCTGAAGACGGCTCTCTCAAGAAGAAGCAGCGGAGGCAGAGGACGCACTTCACCAGCCAGCAGCTCCAAGAGCTGGAAGCCACTTTCCAGAGAAACCGTTATCCAGACATGAGCACCAGGGAGGAGATTGCAGTCTGGACCAACTTGACAGAAGCACGAGTCCGGGTAGGACTGCAACCCTTCCACCTTCCTGGGCTTGAGCTTGTGGGGAAGAAGCCTGCTGTGATACAAGCAACAAAGGTGTCCCCAAACCAAGGAAGGACTTGGGATCACTAGAAAATTCCCCTGTCTTGGAAACACCTCACCAGAGTCTACACTTGAGATTTGACACATCCAGCCACACACATACTCCATGCTGGTGGTGCCTTCCCCACCCAGGGCCATCTTGCAATTACACAGGGAGATACAAAGCCCAGGCTCTGCCCCACACTGCCCCACCAGCTGGCTGCCTCGACCCAGCAGACCCCTTCCTTGCAGTGCCATCATTCCCCAGCCCCAGCCTTGCTGCAGGGCACTGTTTGAGGATCACAAACCACTGTCCAGTCACAGGCATGTCGTGGCATTGCTCCAGCTGGAATGAGAGCTTCTCTCTGCTACTAGAAATATGAGTTAGCAGCACCATGAATAGCCTTCCAGCAGCTTCCATGCTCTAGGAAATTATATTGTTTGAGCTCCTCCAACACTAACGGATTTTCCTGTTAGAAGACAGACTTATAACACCTCACCCAAGCTGGTCCTGAGATGAAATGAAAATGAGAGAGGTTATTTCCTCCATTCAGCAGCTCTCAAGCTGCATCCCCCAAACACTTTGCTCCTAAGTTACACAACTCCAACCCCACCTCCTGGCTTTGGTCACTTGGAAATACAGCAAGTATTTTCCTCTCTTTTCCCTGTATAAAGGGCATCTGTTTGTTGAGTGAGGTGGGTTATTTTGTATGTTTTGAAAGGCAGTGGTTGGATTGTGATCTAGGTGGTGATTCTTGCTGGAAAATGACCCTGGAGCCCAGACATCTTGTTGAAACTGTTGCCTGATGCTCAGCCTCCCAGTCCTTCAACAGCTCTTGGTTTGCTGGTCAAGGAAAACAGGGCAAGACCCCTTCTCGGGACAGCCCAGAGCAATTCCCATGCCCTCACTCTCTGTCTCTTGCAGGTCTGGTTCAAAAACCGCAGAGCTAAATGGAGGAAACGAGAGAGGAACCAACAGGCTGAACTGTGCAAGAACAGCTTCGGAGCCCAGTTCAATGGACTGATGCAGCCTTATGATGACATGTATTCCAGCTATTCCTACAACAACTGGGCCACCAAGGGGCTCGCCACCAGTCCACTCTCGGCCAAGAGCTTTCCATTCTTCAACTCCATGAATGTCAGTCCCCTCTCCTCCCAGCCCATGTTCTCCCCACCCAGCTCCATCACCTCAATGACCATGCCTTCATCCATGGTCCCTTCTGCAGTGACCGGAGTACCAGCCTCTAGCCTCAACAATCTGGGAAACATCAACAACCTGAACAGCCCGAGCCTCAACTCTGCTGTCTCATCCAGTGCCTGTCCTTACGCCTCAACAGCCAGCCCCTACATGTACAGGGACACGTGCAACTCCAGCCTGGCCAGCCTGCGACTGAAGGCCAAGCAGCACGCCAACTTCACCTACCCGGCAGTGCAGACGGCAGCTTCCAACCTGAGCCCTTGCCAATACGCCGTGGACAGGCCTGTATGAAGGGCTACCCTCTGCCTACCAGGGACTTGACCTTAGCCTGACAAAAGGAGACCTTTAGCCCTATAACAGCGTACATCCTGCAGAGAATGAGAGTGAACATGAGAGCATAAGAGGGAGAGGGAGAGAGAGAGGCGAGCAGGCAGACGAACCTTTATGAAGATTTGTCTATCGTATGGTGAATTTTGACTGTTTTTCCCCTTCGAAACCCCTTCCCCTCTTGCCCACTGAACCTCCTCCTCCATGGTAAAAAAAACAAACCAGTCTACTGGAAGCCCTAATGGAGAAACAGGAGCCCCAAAACGCAGGGTGCCTGACCCATGGGCAAAACCAAGTATGTTTCAATCTGGCCCTCCAAACCACACAGGGGTGAGCCCCCCAAATCCCTGGAACAGCATGGGCAGCCACACTCTATCCCTGCAGGGAACAACCAGAGATGGGACAACATGGAGGGTGCCATTTGGTGCTTGGCTGACCCATTCTCCCTGCACATGTGCAAGTTTTCAGTTAAAGATATCTTGCCTGTTTATTAATCATACAGCCAGTAAGGAAGCCTTTTCTTGACTGGCATCTCTCTTTATAATGTATGTATATGTGGCCCTTCAGACTTGAAGCCTTTAGGAGCTGGGACTTGTAAGAACATAAAATATGTGTCTGTATATATATATCATATATATATACAAATACAGTATAGACATTAAAATATGCTTTTTTGTTTTGTACATGAAATAACCTAGAAAGCAGACCTAAAAACCAAAAATCCTGTAAAGGAAGCACATCCACTAGAGGCAGTATCCTGCCTGTTAAGCTTTACTGCTCAGTCATTTCCAGTCAGACACAAACACTGTTGCCAGTGTACAGCCAAAACATCCCTTTTTGCAACAATCAGCTCCTCCTTGCACATCTCCTTCCCTTCCCTCCTCCAAATCCCATTTCCAAAAAAGATAATAAAATAAAAGTTGGCACAATCCCTTTAAGCTACTGCTTGTCTGGTTATTGAGAGCACAAACCTGCATCTGAAGATTCTGAAATCAAGTGCCAGCAGCCCAGGCTGGAGTGAGCATCCTTAGAAGCACCAGCATGAGGCAGCCTGAGTTGGAACAAGGGCTGAGTTTTGAAGGAACCATCTCTGTTCTTCACTTACAAATCAAACACCTGACTCATCAACAACAAAAGCCCACAGACACAGTATGAAGAGAAAAACAACTCCTCTTCCTGCTCCCTGTCTGCATGCATCCACTGCAGCAGAAAGGTTGAGCCCTTCCTGGCTTGGGCTTCTTCACTGTGCAGGATAGGGCCAGTGCCTTTGGGCTCCTGCAGCCCAGGGCAGGGGAATACCCACAGGCACTCCTGCTCTGAGCAGTGATCCCCAGGGGAGAGTCAGCTGCAGCAACCTGCTCTGCTCAGTTTCTGTTGGGAAAGCTATAAAACAGAGGTTGCCCTCCCAAGATACGCTTGCACCTGGGGAACCTGCTGCTTCAGCCAACGCAGAGGGATGCAGCAGGTCCCTCCCAGGGCCCAAAGAAACTCCACATGCATCAGGGGAGCAGGACATCCCCACTCAGTGCAACCACCTTTCCCTTCATCAGACACAAGCTCCAAGGGGAAAGAACAACCCCAATGCTTTACTTTTCTCTTAAGAAAGAAAAAAAATCAACCCAAACATATCTTCACAACAAACTGTCCTACTTGGAAGAATAGCACAAGTAAACCTGGCATAAACCATGCTTCTGCTTGTTGCTAGTATGCAGAGAGAAAGCAAGTTCTTTGCTAAGAAAGGATCCTCACTAGGACACTGCAAATGGTCTCTCACAAGCAAAGCATATAAACTGCTCAGTCTTTGCCAAAGCCTATTCCACAGGGAGCAGCTACTACTGAAGGTATCGGTGAGCACATGCTGAAAGCAGTTACAGGTGTCACCCACCATCACAGTAACAAATTAGTCTTTGCTCTGAGCTAATCCAAAATGAGGGAGCCAAGTTACTCTGCACTGAAACAGATACCAGAACAAGCACAACCCTATCTGCAATATGTATTCAAAGATCAAGTGTAAACATATAAAACAGACATAGTGCATCTCAGACAAGACCTTTCATTGTTACCTGCATCCTACCTTACTGCTGGGCACCAGTGCTTCTGAGGTACCTTCAGTGATGAATTGCCACTCTGTGCTGGAGCTGCCATCCAGCAGCCTTTCCACCAAATACACACCTCATCTGGGTGCTATTGTGATTAACTCCCTTCTCTGACATGGCTCTTCCACCTAAGGGAAGAAAGAAGAGCCTGAGCTTCTCTCTAATATTCTCTCCTCCACTAAGCCTGACTCGTAGCTTGAGTCCAACTCCTCTCCCTGATGACCCAAGCCAGGTGGTGCCACAATCCTCTCCTATTGCCTTGGTGAAGAGCTGAGCACTTTATGCACCTGGTCCTTCTCCTCTTCCTTTTCCACACAACCTGCCCCTCCACCCTGTGCTGATCTCAAGCACAGGTGGGAACATGGCAAAGTCAGAATAAGCATCTGTCATAAAGCTTTACCTGGAGAATTTGAAGGGAGTTCCAACTTCCCTTTCACTTGGGTGGTGTGTCTGTGGAGGGAGCAGATTTAGCAAGTACACACTCTCCTCCATCACCCATGGAAATGCTGAGCAAAACCAGTTCCAGAATAGATGTCCCTGAACTTCACTCAACAGACCCCTTCCTCTTCAACAGTGAACAACTCTCTGGGTATAATTATTCAATAGGTTTTGTACCTACCCGACACCCCACCTAGATGGCAGCCAGGGCCCTTCTTCACCATGCCATTGCTCCTTCTGTTGGGAGGATTTGACCAGACTATTGATGGGTCGATATACCTCCTGCTCATCTCCACTGCTTACAAATAGTGAGATTATTTGTTCCAGCATTTTTTTGGCTGGTGATAGGGGTGGTATTTAACTATCAGCAGTCCCTGGCTTTTGGCCCCAGTCCCCATTTTGAAGAGGGGATACGAAGTTTTTGCATTTAACAGTCTTTCCAAGCTTTGGTGTCCGTCAGGAATTCTCATAGATAACAATAACTAATTCTAGGATTGCTTTATGAGAAGTTCACCACATCCAGATGGTCTGAAAAATTCCTGTTTGTCTAAATACTGTCTTCTTTGCACTTTTCATATTCAAGGCCAGCCTTTAGCCTCCCATCAACAGCATGGCTTGTGCTCTCTGTTTCTCCGTAGCTGTCCGACTCTGAAGGCTAAGGCAAAGTGCACCGAATAGTCGGGTGTCCGCAGTGGCTGTCAGCGCTTCCCCTCTGCCAAAAAGCAGCACAGCGCCGTTCCTGGTTAGCATCCTCCCGTTCGCACAACAGAGGAGGGTTTCTGACTCCTCTTGCTTGGTGCGTGCCGTCAGTAGAGCCCCTAGCTGCGGGGTCGATGCGAACACCGGAGCCGCTGCTGCACATATGAATACCTGGGCTCAGGTAGATCCACAGCTGTGAGGTGTGGCTCCTGTTCCCGCCCTAATCGCGGTGCCGGACGCGGTCGCCGCCGGGCAGCGCGGGCGGCGGGTGTCACCTAGCGGTGGGCAGGGGACACCGGTGGCCGCGGCGCTCCTGCCCCCGCCCGGAGGAATGGATAAAGCCTCGGGGAAAATCGCCCCTCTCGCTCCCCGTCGGCTCCCCAGACCTGCTTCACCGGCTCTCGCAACCTGGGGCCCCGTCTACTCCCGCCCCCGAGAAATCTTCCTCTCTGCAGTACGTCCTCTGCCCGAGCCGTGCCAGAACCGCAGGGCTGTTCCCCCACATCCTGCAACCTCTGCACATCCCTTCGGCCACCCCTAAGCCAAGCTGTTCCAGCTGTGCAAGGGTCCTCAAAGACGGCTTCAGCAGGATGACTCCTGCACGAGATGCAACCAGCTGCTCACAACTGCTCAAGATACATCCCCTCCAAAGCAGACCCGCTGTCTGATCACCAGCACACGCAAAAATGGACTTTTCTTCACAGAGTACCAGAAGGAGTCATTTCCAGAAAGCTTCGGGGAAATAGCACTGACCTGGGAAAGCAGGGTGCTGTTATTAGCTCCCCAAGCCCCAGCAAGCACTACCATTTTACTCACACCCACAGCTCGGCACTCCACACAACTTGCCAAAGAGCAACAGCAGCAGCAATATAAAATACAGGAGAAAAAAGCCTTCCCCTGCCTAGATCTGGGAAATTTATTGCTATCTATTGTTTAGCCAGAGAGACGAACAGAGCAAAGGGGCTAATGCTGGGCTGGCTGATGGTGTGCATTCCCTGGGGAGGACATAGGGCAGGTGGGGTAAGGCAGCACTGGAAAGGGGATACCCTCATTCTGGGTGGGCAGATGGCACCATTTGAAAAGTTGCAAAAGTTGGAGGGGGAGAGAGGGTTCCTACAAGATACCCTCAGCAAACCCTCCTTCTGCTGTGTTGGTTCCTGCCCCACAAAAGACACTTCCCACTCCAACAGCTTACGTGCAGAGAACTACTAAAAGCTCTTCCAGAGGTGAAGCCTTCTGGAGATGCAGACCCATACTTCCAGGACCCTGCTCTGCACTGCTGAGTGGGGCAGCACCAGCAGAGAAAGGGCAGCTGGTTAGCTCATTTCATCCCACAGAGCATCATCTCTGAAGCACCAAGAACACATCAGGCAGTTTAGGCAGAAAACAGAAACTGTGGAAACACCACTTCTTCAATGCTTTTTGCCTGGCCAGGCCCAGAGAGGTGCAGTGAATGTAGCTGAATGCAATTGGTGGACAGTTGCTAGTGGTGTTCCTAGGGCTCCCTTTTGCTGCTGGTCCTGTTTTACATCTTTATTGATGATCTGGACATGGGGATTGAGTACACCCTCAGTAAATTTGCAGATGGCACTAAGCTGGGTGGTCTGCTAGAGGGTAGGAAGGCTCGACAGAGAGAGACCTGGACAGACTTGATCAATGGGCTAAGGACAACTGCATAAGGTTCCATAGGGCAAAGTCCCAGGTCCTGCACTTGGGTCGCAGCAACCCCTTACAGCACTACAGGATAGGGGAGGAGTGGTTTGAGAGCCAGTCGGCAGAAAGGCACTTGGGGGTGCTGTTTGACAGCTGGCTCAGTGGGAGCCAGCAGTGGTCCCAGGTGGCCAAGAAGGCCAATGGCACCCTGGCACGTATCGAGAACAGTGTGGCCAGCAGGATTAGGGAAGTGATTACACCCCTGTACTTGGTCCTGGTGAGGCCGTACCTCAAGTGCTGCATTCAGTTCTGAGCCACTCACTTTGAAAAGGACACTGAGGTGCTGGAGTGTGTCCAGTAAAGGGCAACAACGCTTGTGAAAGGTCTAGAAAACATGTCTTATGATGAATGGCTGAGGGAGCTGGGTTTCTTTAATCTCAAGAAGAGGAGGCTTAGGGGAGACCACATCGCTCTCTACCTGCCCCACAGGAGGGGTAGTGAGGTGGGACTGGTCTCTTCTACCATGCCTGCAGGGAGAGGATTAGAGGAAATGGCCTAAAGCTGAGACAGGGGAGATTCAGATCAGATATTAAAAAAATTTTTTCACTGTTAAGGTGCTCAGGCATTGGAAGGTGGTGGACCTTCCTTTCACCATCCTCAGAGGTGTTTAAGATGCATCTGGATCTGGCACTGGGTAATGTGGTTTAGTGGCTCAGGGGTTTCAGTGGTAGTGCTCAGTTGATGGCTGGACTTGATGATCTTAAAGGTCTCTTTCAATCTTGATGATTCTATATATTTGTGCAGATGCCTGACATAGCTGAGGGAGCATTGCTGGGACAGCCACATGTACACGTAAGGAGAGAGCTGGCAGTTGCCAGTTACCAGGACCACATCTGTCACAGTAATGGCACCAAATAGCACCATGCAGGAGAGATCACCCCATTACTCCCACATGTTCACCATTCACTCTCTAAAGAGAGCTTCCAAATGTGGAATTCAGTTTATTCCTGTTCCCCAAACACCTCAGCTGACTGCTTCTGCATTTCCCAAAGTTGTGGAAGGTGCTGTTACACTACTACCCACCATGCTGGGAAGTCCAGAGCAGTAGCCCTTGTCAGGGAAGGCTGGGTACGGCACAGACTGCTGCCATCTCCTGGGAATGCAAGTGCAGCCCACAGCCCAGGGTAGCCAGCACACAACCAGAGGCTTGGACACTGGGGTGCTCCTGGCCAAACTCAGGCTCTGAGTCTCATCTTGGCTTTATGAAGCACAGTGACTTTGAATAGCCACATGCTCAATTCAGATGGTAAAACAACAGCCTGGTTTTTTTATCATCTCTCTCTCCTTTCTAGTTCCCTGGTGGTGAGCAAAGGTACTCAAGCAGCAGGATCAGCTGTGGAAGTGGTAAGGACAGAGGGACAGTCTGACAGACACCTTGCTAACCCTCAGGAAGACACAATATTCGAATAGAGAAAGCAACACTTCTCTCACAGTTCTGTACACAAAGGTCAAGTATGAAAAAGGCATCAAAGAAATCAATCAATCCATATATGACAGCATTTATTGGTCTTTTTAACAGATCACACAGTAGCAGAAACAGTCTGAGAGGAGTTGATTCTGGAACCCTTCTGCCTCCAGCCCTCAGGGGTAGCCCTGGGCTGGTACCACTGGCAATGCCTGGCATGCTCTGCAGGACAGAGCTGGACCCTGCTCAGTTCCTAGGGTCTGAGGCAGTAGCCAGTCAAGTTAAATAGATTGTTTAATGTTGTACAAAAGGCACACCACAGATAACAGCCATTAAAGTTCAGGGGATTCAGTTCCCTGCACCCCAAGAGGAGAAGGGAGAACCCAGGCAGAGCCCCTCTCAACTACAACCTTAGAAAACAGTAGGGATTTTCCATTTCAGTGCTGTTCCCACCAGTAATTTTTTGGGGCTCCCCCCCACAGAAAGTAGCAGCAAGTTTGGCCTCTGTTCTCCTGCGCTCTCTGTTTGCTGGGCACAGGCTTGTCCAACACCTTTTAGATAGGACTTAAAACATATTCCTGCAAGACAGAGCAGTAAAAGGCTGCTGCTCACAGCAGAAGAGCAGCAAGGCACAAGGAGTAAATAGGCTGTGAGCCACCAACACGGCCCTTCAGCTTGCCTGATGCCACCATGCAGCTCCTGAAGTTGGCAGCAGTCAAGGTCTGAGCATCAAAGACTGCTCCCTTGTTACACTCTCTGCTTCCACAGCATGAAGAGGCACTTGAGCAAAAGCTGCCATGCCAATCAGAAAAGGAGGACAATGGTCCTGATATCCCATCTCTTCACATGGGCTCACAGGACATGTCCAGGGAGCATTTACAACCTCCTGTGGCAGGCAGTTCCTACTGCTTATGAGAAGAAACACCACTTTTCCTTTGTTATCAACCATACATTTCATTTGCATGAGCCTGTCTCTGAACAGACCATGAACAGTCATCCCCTGACCTCCCCTCTCCCACAGCTTGTGACTTTACAGACCACTGCCATGCCCTGCCCTAACATGAGATAATCAGTGTTCCTTTCCCTGATCAAAGCCAACTGGAGTTAGAGGCAGTAGTCTAATTTCTCTCTGTCTCACAAAACAGACAGAAAGTGGCATGGAGATGAGGGGAATTTTGGAAAATTGACATCTTCTTGTTTAATTACAGTGTATGGGCTGAAATAGTCTCAGGGCCACTGCAGAAAACCAGTACTGTAAGACTGGACAGTTTGAAAACATACATTTTAGATTAATTTTCTGTGCTTTGTGAGCATAGCAGAATTTACTCCACCTCCTACAGAACAGGGTTAGAGAAAGGTGGGGAGAAAAAAATAATCTATATTTTAAAAAGTAACAGACCTCAAATCAAACTTGTAATTGACAGGCATCCTTTGAACAAGGGAGGATCTCTGCTCTTGCAGGGTTCACATTCATATCTACCCACTAATAATTTTCAAGCACAGTCCCTAGTGGTCCTTCTGCAACTCATTCAACTTGCTGGATTATTTCTGGTGAGAAACAAATGACCTGTTTGAGCAGGTCACTTTCCCTAGTTAGAAAGGACCTTCAAGGGGAAAAAGATAATTTATTTCCCTAGTTACATCATGGATGCCCAGAACTTTTCATCAATCCAGTCCTTAGGGAAGGTCTACAGCTGTCTCCAGTTTTAATAAAGGCTCTTACCTGAACAAGCTCAGACTGAAGGACCACAGGGCCAGTGGTGCTCGGAGGTGGTAGGCTCTCCGTTCCTTCATGAAATGCTTGATTCCAAAGACCACGATCAAATAAATAGCACCGATAATTAAAGACTGGTGCCTGCAAGTAGAGAGGGAGCCATCAGGAAAAGACCCAAACTGACCTATTTTCAGCCAGACTTCTATATCTCCAGCAAAGTGCTCTCACCAAGAAACTAAAGATCTTCCATTGTTGTGTTAAGGATGGGCTTGGAAGAAAGCCTGCCTTGACAGTGAGGAAAGCTAGCAAGTAAATACTATGGGGGCTGCAGAAAAGAAAGTGAGCTGCTACATCATAGAGATTTCCATAAGACCTTGATAGGATGAGGCAAGTTCTTGTAACCAGTGAGCAGGATCCCAAGCAAACACATCAGTGCATTTTATCCATTTATACGTGAGACTCTACAGGATGCCTATGTAGGCTGTCTATAAAGGCCAGTTGCATCAGTAAGTGAGAGCCTCAAATGCCTTGTTACATCCCACTCCTTTCCAAAGCCTTATGGGCAGCATGCCAGGGCTGAGTACGGTGTTTGCCAGTACAAGGGCTGCAGTGGCCACATTACCACCTCCCTACATGCTACAGCACCACCTGGACCACAGTTTGGTCTGCCCCATGCACTGCTGCAGCCCTTCCTCAACAGTCTCAGGTGTGCAACCAGAACCCCCCCGTTCTGCTACAAACAGCAGGACCCGATGGGGCTACCGGGAGTCCGGGGTGCACCGGAGCTGCAACCTCCTCTCTTCTCACCAGTTCTCTGACATCCATTTCCTGGCTGCCGTCTGATTGAAGTTCTTCTCGAAGTCATACTCTCCCAGTGACTGCAGCTCCCACGGGTCAATGTTCAGTTCCATATCCAGCATTCCCGGGCGCAACTCAAAACCACCCGTTCCCCGACCCGGCACTGGTGAATATAGTCCCGGCAGGGCGCTCCGCCCCAAAATCACACCGGGGCGGAACTGGGGGCGTCCCGGCCAGACGGGGACACCACGGACTGCGGGCGAGAAGGGGGCAGCCTCCCGATCCCGCCCATTGGGTACCAGCCCCACCCATCACAGCTCGCCTGTCAGCAGGGAGCAGGTGATAACACAGTCACTAGCAAGACGCAGAAGTACCCTTACCCTGACCGCATTTAACCTGTTCTGTCTGCTTCATAGGGTGAAGCATCTGGCCGCTGCTGCCGGAGACTGGATGGGCTCTGGGTAATCTAAATTCCTCCAGCTGAAAATGTTTCCAGCACAGCGAAAATCCTCTGGACGCAGCATGTCTCTTTGCACCCTCTGGTCAACTTGGTGTTTCACCCAAGTATCATGTCTTTACGCACGTGCAACAGCAGCACCGTATAAAGCTCACAGACTTGGGGAGCATTTTGCCTCATGCAGGCATCAGTGCACCTGTACACATTTGCTTAAGTACTGCCTCTTCAAACACGAGGTGAGCATTTCCCTAGGTGAGACATTTCACAAAATCATCGAATGGTTTGGGTTGGAAAGGACCTTAAAGATCATCTAGCTCCAACCCCTCCACTGTGGGCAGGGACATCTTCCACTAAACCAGGTTGTTCAAAGCCCCATCCAGCCTGGTCTTAAACACTTTCAGGAATGGGGCATCTACAATTTGCTCTGCATTTGACAGTGCAGTAGTGTGAGAAACTCAGAAAAGAATTTGACATGTAAGAATTAAAATTCCTTGGTGATTTTTTCACCATCCCTGACTTACACTCCCTATTTTACAGATCACTTGCACGTTTCTGTAGAAAGGTCAGTTTATACATTTATACATACATATACAGCAGTGTTTTTGCCATACCCCTCACAGCGAGAACATACCCTGTAAGTAGCATGAGCTCACATTGTGCCTTGCACGGCTCTCACCTTAGTGTTTCCAGCTCCCAGGAGGTCCTGCCCCTTCCAGATGACTGTACAGTCACTTGTCTTTCATCACCTACTTGAGCAGTAGCATCACCAAGGAGAATACTCAGGTACATGCTGAAGGCAACTTTTATCTGCTGCAAGGGCTCCTACACACCAAAAGACTAGGTGCAGCCACCAGTAAACCAAAGGATAACAGCAAATCACAGGCAGCACAGTAACACAAGCAAGGTACTTCTTGCACTAGCTTCTAATGCATACAAGTTGACATTAAGTCTCATTACTCAGCAGCAAAGCCATGTTGGGGACCTAATAATTTTATCCATCCCCATGCTCTGGACAATGCTTTCACTGTTGCTGATTTCTTTGCCTGCATGCTGTCATGGATTTGCTGTTCTCAGATGGAGTACGGTGGTTAGCTGCTTGAGGCACTACAAGTACAAAATACCTGCTTATTTGACCTATGCTTTAGCAATTGTTAAACAAGGCCTCCTTTATGTAAGACATTGTATCGCAAGAGATAACTCTCTTGGGAGATGCAAGGGTAAACTGGATTAGCTGAGTAGAAAATGTGCTGATACTGACACAATTTCTTATTCCTAACCTAGTCCTTTATTCAGTAGTTAAAGTTTTCATTTTGAAACTGCTTCATGCCACATGAACAAGAACAATTCCTCTCCTAGAACAGGTCTGTCCATCCATCTCTGAGGTGGTGAAATGTTCAGTTACAGGAGGAGCTCGTGACTTCAGCTATTTGGTACCACCTGAGCAGGCAGCTGGCCAGCCTTCCCAAGTGCCTCCTTGGCAGATGGGAACAAGAATAACACATGTAAATAACAGAGGCAGACAGAAGGGATGAGGCTCTTAATAAGGCAGGGCTTTCTCACAAACTGAAAGCTTACCTGAGCACTCCAGATAGAGCTGTGACATTCTGATTATCCTGTTACCTTCCCAATGTCAAACATACCTGTCTGCACTCCCAAATCTGGGTGGGCTAACATGCAGAGAGCTGCCAAGTCCAGTGCCCAGTCACTGGCACTGTGCTCAGAACCACTGTTGGACTCAGGATGCTTTAGAAGCTGACATGCAGTGTGGATATCATAGTGACTTTTAAATAAACAGGGGAGCTTATTTTCACACATCACAGCAAGCTGCACAGAGCTCAGATCCTGGAAGTGAGGAAGCAGAGCCCCAGCAACACTTCACACACAGCTGGCACATCAGGGCTGCAATGCTGAATTAGTGGCAGAGGAGCACTACATTCTTCTGTCCTCCAGATGAGTGGGGAGGAGACAGAGACTATGGAGCAGAAGCTTCCATGCGTTTATTCAGAGCCCGTGATGGTTATGTAAGACCTCAGAGAGAAAGAACAATTTCCTAAGGACCATGAAATAAGACTTAATGCTATGTAGATTAAATGCTCATTTAAAGCTCAAGTTGCTATTCTCTGTGAGAGTTTCAGTTTTCTGGTAAAGATTCACGTTTTCACCAATACATGCAGAGGGAGGATTAGTTTCTGATATGGTGACTGAGCATTACCTACAGTCTCATTTGTCCTGGGGTCAAGATTACAAGAAGATTGATTTTTACACAAATACCACATTTCAGATCCCAAGTGTTAAAATAAATTTCCTGTAACAGTAAACAACAAATTTACAACCTTGGTGGTAGATAGCACATTTTGCTTTCTGTCAAGACTGGATAGCAGGTGAGTGTTTGGGAAAGACTCCAGGTACTACTCAGGATGTGTAACAGCATACCAAATCCTGGTGGAATCCACAGTGCAGGAAGTGGTTTCTATAAAGACAGAGTAGGTAATCACATTCCTAAGAATGTCACAAACTAACAAAACCAAAGCTTTAGGAAAGGTAAAGGACAACAAAAGTTTACATCTCCCTGGCCTCGCAGATCAACCACTTCCATAGCACTTGACATAAAAAAGAATGTAAAGAGCAATCTGTGGAAGGACTTAAACACAGTGGATACACATAGCAGGAGTGAAGAGAGCAGCTCCACTAACTAGGATGGGGCAAAACATGATCATTGTAGGGGACCCCAGCAGTGTAGCCACCAAAGTCTTCAGCTGTTGGTTGGCTAGGTGACTCACTATACTGCCACCAACTACCTACCTGCTCCACACAGGTGGGGCCAGGGAAACAAGGAGGCAGAATGGTTGATTTTTTAACACAAATATTTATTTTTATTCCAAGTAGGATATGCCAGTTCAGGCTAGCATTTAAATGATACCCCTGACAGACTCTGCAGGGCACGAGTGTGCAGGGGACAGAGACAGCATCACTCAAACAGGCCCATGCTGGTTTGAGCTACGCTGCCATCCCCACCAGTGCAGAGGACAGTTTTCTGCACAGCAGACAAGGTTGAGCAGGCCAAGATGGCACATAACGACCTCCAAATCAGCTTGTTCTACTGCCTGTGATTGTTACTTGTGATTTACACATCAGAGCAGTGAAAGTCATTGAGGGATCTCCTTACACAAGCACTACAAGCTTTCATCAAAGCTTAGGATCATGCCCTGATTCCATATGTCCCTCTTGACTGCAAAGCATATGATTTCATACATGGGCTGTTCCAGGGGCAGCTTTTTCACCACATAGACCACACCACAAAAACAAAGAACAATCTTAGCTTTCTTGATGAAAATACCTTTTAACTCTTTTAATACCAGCAGAGGTAGCATGGCAGGTAAGGCATGATTTCATTACACATGTTGCAGTTTGGCTTAAGTAGATTTAATAGGTGGGAAGAAATTGTAAGAATAAGGAAACAAACTTTGTCTCCTGACTGATTCCCTAACTTTGGAAAGCAGCCTGTATTTAGCACATTGCAGCAAAGAGCTTGACGGAAGGTGCTGGAGGAGTTACCCTGGGTGGTCAGGCTTGCATTTAGCTAACACAAAGCTTATGCCCGCATAAGTGGTGAACCAGTGGAACAGACTGCTCAGAGATATGGTCTCTGAAAACATTTGAGGTTGAACAGGGCTCTGAGCACTCGATTTAATTGAAAATGTACCCACTCCTTTCAGGGGGGTTGAGATTGGATAATCTTTAAAGGTCCCTTCCAACCCAAACCATTTTATGATAATCCCTAAATGCAAAACCTGATCCCAAATGAGATATTATTTAAATTTTCTGTCACTTCAAATATGGGCAGCTCTGAAGAGCTTTTTTTAAAAACGGCAACAGCAAGTAACACAACACAATAAATAACATAGCTGTTTGAAAACCAGAGCTTTGAGCACAAGAGCACACACATTTTTGCCTAGATTGAGGCTTCATTAGAGACCAGTCTGCAGAAGATTGTTAATACCTAGTTTAGGTAAAACACAGGCAGTAGGCATAACTTGCTCCAAGAAGAGGTAAGAGCTGCAGTGCAAGCGTCAGAGGCAGAGAGCTTCAGTCAGGGATGTAAGTGGGAAGACACACTGACTCAAGGAAGACTGGGACCTGTGCAGATTTACTGATTTGCCTTCATTTCTCTCTTTCCCAAGTTTAGCTGTAAGCCTTTCTCCCAGCAACCACAGTACAAGTGCATTTCTTCGAAGATGTAACAAAAAACAGGGATAAACTGCAGCAATCGGAGCTGCAGGAAGAGCTGGGGGAGATCCCATCCCAGTGCAGTACTGGGTAATTGTAAGCCTGCCTGGAGCACGCCCTGGCACCAGCCACCATAGCCTGTGACACCACAGTTTCCAGCAAAGGGGCTCTCTGATCTTCAGCCATCAGACGGGAGAAAAACTGCAAAAGTGCAGGGAGGCATCACCTGCTGAGCAAAGCCCTTCACTTCCCAAAAGCAAGAGCAGGCAGGAGGTTTGCTGTGCTCCTTCCTGACTCTCTGGAGCTATTAGCTGTCCTCCCGTGGGGCAGCAGGGCCCTCAGGCCCAGGGGGAAGAGAAGATTCCCTTCTCCTTGCAAGTAGTCCGTCTGTCTTCCTTATGCTTCTCCAGCCTCAGGTCAGTTGCATTGCCTTGCAAGAGTGACCCAAACAGGCTGATAGAAACAGTTTAGGGTTTAACATCTGCACAGTACTAGAGGAAATGGTCCTTCTTGCATCTCCCTGCATGATGTTTGACTAGCTGTTATTAAGAGGCAAAGGTCAGCAATAACATTTCTTTTTCATACCCTGGCAAGATACAGCCATAAGCAGCAGCCCTCATACCTGTATCGGACCCTCAGTGTTTGGGCATGGTCTTTCTGAAGGATGTGTGTGATGATCAAGCATTTGAGAACAATTTTGCATAGAGCGAGACAGTATTGTCCCTTCATGCACACACACATACTTTAAAAAATGGCTTCTGGGTAACACACTGGATGTGTCTGCTTTCCCTCTGCCAGGCATGACAGTCTTTTCCAAACAGGAAAAAACCCGAAGCAGATGCACTGAACGGGAACATAAGACTCTCAGAAAGGACTGCTCAGAGTCCTTACTAGTGCTCCAAGTTATTTTTTGCTCTCTGACCTAATTGCTTTTACCACTGTGAAACATCTTGGAAGAGAAAACTACATAAAGGTTAACAATACCCTAAGGCTTAAACAAAACAATGGGTACATCAGGAGCTATTAACCCAAAGATGTCATAATCTGCAGTCTCCCTTCAGATGAATGCTATCACAGCTCTAATCATATATGAAACACCAATGATGAAAATCACTTCTAAGGAGCTCTCTTGTTGGTAGCATGTACCATTTACAAGCCCTTTTGTTTTCTAAAGCCTGTAAGTAGGCCCAATGGTTTTGGAAACAGCAATTAAGACAAACACAGTAAGTGAGCAACTGGGCTTTTGCCCAGAGTTGCTAGGTCTTCAAACATTCTGAAAACAACAGTTGAATACACAGTCAGAATCCAAAGAATTTGAGATTAGGAGAGAATTTGTCAATGTAATTAATCAGTGTCGGGTTTCACAGTTAAAAATTTAGTAGCTGAGACTAGTCTAACTAACAAGTTCTTGAACAAACCTGTGTACAAACATCCCATTGAAGGTCTTCTGACTAAGATCAAAGGTGTTCTTTGAACAACCCAATCAGCTATGCCTTTAACAGAGAAGTCTTAAAACTCGGGCTGAGCTTGAGAACCCCTACACACATTCATGCATGTACCTATTTGTGTTTTCCAAACTGTTCATTAAGGAGAGACTTTGTGCAAACCAACATTCAGTATTTCTCAGCCAGAACAGGTCCAGTGCTTTAAACAAGAGTGAAATAAACCACAGTACCGTTACAACATTATTGCATTAACAAAATTGCCATTGTGAACTGTTACCCACATTGGTGATAGTGTGTAAGAGCTCTCCACTCTGCATTCTCAGCCAGAAAGCACCTTCTCCTTTGCTAAGCCAGGAAGGATTGCCCCAGGGTCATTCACAGCCAGACTTGGCCAATGGCTCTATGTTGGCACCTCTACACTTAATCATTCTGCTCCAGACCCCAATTGAGTCATCTGCTCTGATACTTAGTAGAAGTTAAGTCAACACCAGACATGGAACATCACCTCTTTCTTCTGGTTGAAGTCTATCAAGACTAGAGTCTGGGCACCAATGCCAGGAAAAGCCCAGAGCACAAACCCAATGTTCAGTACTCTGTTTCATAAACGCCCCTGGCTACAGAAATGGGACTAAAATGCTATTCTTGTAACCCCAGCAGCAAGTTCTTGTTTCTGCCTTTTAACTAAACTAATCAGCATTCATTCTGCTTGAGTCTACCTTGAGACTATTTTGACTCCCAGTAAAGTTTTGCTTGCCACCATGTTACTTGCCTCTTTTTTTGCAGCTTTTTGGACAACTCCAAATAACATCTTTGAAAGTCCTGCTAATGAGAGCCCACACTCTTTTACCCAGCTCTGAACTGATACAGTCTGATTGCCTGCAGGACTTGCTTCTTTGCTCTCCAGGTGAGCAGAAGCTGCTTTAAGTGCCAGGGTTCCACACAAGGTTCCTCCATTCTGCAGTTTGGCTGGCCATAGCAGGGAGGTGCTGGCCCACAGACCTTGCCATCATCACATTGGGCTCCCTGAGCCTTGCAGAGCAGCTGATCCTTCCCACATCCCAACAAGGAGTAGTCCCTTTACATACCTGCCCTGCACCCTAGGATGATGCACGTTGTGACCTGTAATTTATTCTTGACCCTTCTCTCTGAAAGGCATCAAATCTGATTTACAAACCCCAAAGCGTCACTGCATCCACTAAAACCTGCCAAAAATTCATCAGGTCGCTCTCCAAAAGTTTTGCCCTATTTGCAAGTGGAATTTCTCTCACTTCCACTACCAGGAGGGAGCACAGACCACTTGAGGAGCTGCTGCTGCAGGATCCCTTGCACAGTGTGACCAAGCAGACTTCTGCTGTAAGGCACCCCCAGGGGAGCCCCCATCACCACAGTGCCTGCTGCTGCTCTGCCGCTCACCTCCATCTCCCCTCCCCAACACCACTGCCTAGGTGGGACAGTGGGAGTGCTCCTGTCAGGTACCACTGGTGGCTTGTGTCACATTGTTCCTTATGCACATTGCTGGGAGCTTGTGCCAAGCTTAGCAGCTGGCTTTTCTCTTCCAGAAATGAGGAATAGCAATGTGCATACTGATGCTGGGGAGAACAGTACTGTATTTTGGAATATCCCTTTCCACATGTTGTCACTTGGGCAGACACCACAGGAGCATGAAGTCAGCATCACCGAAGAGGACTTGTAGCTCCAGTGGCCTGGAAGACTCCAGCCCCTGCAACACAGCTGGTGAGTCAGGTAATCCCCAGGTCTGAAATACAGCTCACCCCCTGCCCCCAAGGAAACCTCCCTCTTGAAATAAATCAGGGTTGGAACCTTGGCACCTGCTCCTGGGAACGGGGGTAATTATTGGTGATATTCTCTGCTGTGCAGCTCCACCTGCTGTGACACAGCCCCGGGGAGGTCCTGGCAGGGACAGGGGAACTTGCCCACTCCAACAGCAGTCTCGAAGGCAAAAGGCCACTGCTGGAGACTGGGCTTCCACAGGGCTTGGGCTCATTGCCTTCCTCTGTGGGAAATATTTGTAACTTGGAAGCATCAGAGGAACGTATTGTCCATGATCTCGAGCATCAGAGAGGTGCATGGGGACCACGAGGGCGATGTCCGTGGGCAGAGCCTGCCTGTTGGGGGTGAGTGGCTGGGGCTAAGCCGTGCACAGCCCCTTGCACCAGCCGAAGAGAAGGGGGTTCCTTCACTGACGTGCGCTTTCCTCGCTGTCATTCAGCGGTGGGATGCGTCAAAATCAGTCTCCTCTAGGCTTTCCTCTCCCAGATGGAGTGATTTCACATTCGCCTGCAGAGGGAGACGGCTCCTCTTTATTAGCAAAACTTTGTTGACACAGTTTGGTGCCGCCACCTTACCAGGCTGGAAAAACCAGCCGCGGAGTTGACGTGGCTCTCCTGCAGCCCACGGCCAGGCACTCCCGTGGGGATGCTGCCAGGGGTATGCGGGGACCCTCCCAAAGCCGAGCAGAGGCGATGAGCAGCAGTAGTTTACGAGCTGATTGCAAAGTCCTGCAGGGGAGCAGCCGCTGAGGCAGTGCCAGGCTGCGCTGTGCGCTCCAGCAGTGGTACAGCCACTGGAGCTGGGCTGAGGAGAAGGGTCGTAACAGGAGCCGTGCGAGCGTGTGGCTTCACCCCTTCCCTGTCCCCCGCAGAGGAGCTGCCCCCGGCCCAGGGCTGGGGCAGAGCTGAACAGCCAGCACCTGGAAAACACGCTCATTTCCAAATCTAGGGTGTTTCCAGCGCCGGGATGGCTCCCGAGCCTCACGCATAGAGCAGGTTTGTGCGGAGCTGCGGGGCCGGGTGAACCTGAAGAGCTGGCTCATGCGTGCCTCGAGCACGTCCCAGCCGCAGAGTCCGCACACAGCCTGCTGGCATCGCTGCATCCCGCTCAGGCTCCCCGCGCCCTGCCGAGGGCAAGGCAGGGGGCAGAAGGCAGCTTTGCACTGTGCAGAGCTGCGTGAGGTTTCTTCAGCCTTCTGAAAGTATTGACTCATATCCTACTTTTCCTTGAGGGAAAAAAAACCAAACAAACAAACAAAAAGAAGGCTTGCTCCCTGCTTGCTGCCTCACAAACCGCAGTTTTAATTTCCTAACTTACGCCACAGCCCTACGTGCCCACCTCAGTACCTGTGACAGGGGAGGGCACTCAGTAATTGAGAAGCCCTGTGCCCAGAGATCGGGCACCAAGATGAAGGCAGAGCAGCCTGAAGAATAAAGCTCACCTACATCCCTTCCCCCGCCGAAGCTTTTAATGTGTGTGACAGGCTATTCATTATTCTTAATTTAACTTAATAACTAGTTTAATGCCTTGTTATACTTTCCTTCTGTATTCAATACTGAAAGAATAACAAGGAGAAAAGTGAAGAGAGGAAGCTATGTGTTTCATAGGAAAAGATTTAGAAAGGACAGGAATAAAGCTGGAAAAGCTAGAGAAGCCCTCATCTTTAATGAGTGTATTCAAATATTTCCACAAAATCACCTCATAACTTAAAGAATGGCTCCTGACAGTTTCTAAGGCTGTACACAGTTTTTTGTGGGCAAGATTCTTCACTTCAGTGTTTTTTTAATGTTTTGACAGGCTTCTTGGGCAGCTTAGTGCTTTACTCCATTAGAAGTAGTTCTCACCAAATTGTTGAATCATTGTTTAATACACTACATATGTTTTGACTCCCTGGATAGGTATGCCTCCTAACTCTGCAATACCTTTGGAAATGATAATCATGAGAATTTCAAGGAGTTAAGGGCATATCTGATAGGAGACAACATGCTGATGCTGCATGTGTTGCTGGCTTGAACCTCCTTCTGGAATTATGAGTAGCAAGGAGGCAGCATAGGAAAATAGACTCATATTTTTATATGCCCGCAGAAGTTCCTTGGGTCTCAAACGTTTCCATCTTTTGTTTGCAAGCAAAGCAATGTGCAGGTCTCTGTCCCCATCAGGCCGTGGTGCCCCTGTTGATGCACCAGTTTGCAAACATGGTGCTTTTGTCCTCTTGCTACTTTTTTCTTAAAGTTCAAAACAATCCAGGATCATCACCAAGCCACAAGCTTGCCAACTCTCTTGCTGTATTCAGCCTAATCTGAACATCCAAACTCTCATGTAGGCAGCAGTAATGATCTCCTTCTTCCACCTTAGAGATGACAAAATGCCCCACCTCCACCCCCTTGTCCACGTTCATCTGCTAGGAGACGACAACAAGGTGACCACAGTGCAACAGGCAGGAATACTAAAAACTTGTGGCATTATCTTTTCTTATGCAAAAATAACCCCCAAATCCCATCAACCTTTAAATTTCAACTTGCAGATAGAAAGGTGCCAGGCAGACAGTGTTTCTACCACTTATCTACAACACCCATTTTCCCTCCCAATATGTGGTAGCAGCTCACTCCACTCTGATTTCCGTCTACCTCCCATTAGGGACAATTAGACTCCACATCCTCAGCTCAGAGGACATGAAGCCACAAAGGGCTAGCACAGAGCAAGCGTGATGGGTTGCCATGCCCACCACTGATTATTGTCAGGCTTGGGCATCCCAGGAGGCAGCAAGAAGCTCCAGAAAGAGCAACTTCTGTCAGGAAATAGTTATGGGCTCTTCTCACCTGTCATTGATGGCAAATGAGATCCTTGTCCGAAGTCACCTTCACCACAGCCCCTCTGCAGGCTGAGGGTTGGGGAGGGAAGACAGCACTGCCTGGCATCCAGGGAGCTACCAAGTTAGGGCTGGGCACTATCCCAAACCAGAGCATCCCAGGAGCCCAGCCAAGCTGCTGTTTCACTGGGTTGCACGTGGTAACATGCTTTTTATCCAGAAAGTGAAACGCGTGCAATAGCAAGCAAGGGCAGAGCATGGAAACACCACTGAGGGCAGCTGTGGCAGTGAGGTTACTCTTCAGTTTGTGCCAGCACTGCAATGGCCCCAGCTGGGAGCACAGAGCAGAGCCTTGGCCCTCAGCATGGGGCACTGCCAGTGGGACCAATGGGCAACACTGCGGGTGGGTTGTGCAACTGCACCCAAGTGTGGGTATGCCTTAGAGTCCAGGGTGAGTAAAAACACATCAGATATCATTCCATATGATGTCTCCAAGTGGGGCAACAGTATGCCTGTTCACATCAAAATAAGCAGGCATTTCCCTTTTCTTCAGAAAGGCCAGAGCTTTCCGATTCCATAAACATGCTGTATGGCCCCTATGCCTCTAACTAGGTCTTTGAGCTATTGGCTGCTCTTCCTGTGGTCCTGGCACTTGCATCTGTTCCAGATTCTTCTTTCATCACAGGTTTAGAGATGCCATGGGCATGGGTGTGTGCCACACACTGGCAGAGGAGGGAAGGCACTGCATGAAACCATCTGGAAAAGCCAAAAAATTGTTGATGGAGGTATGCAGAGACCATAGCAGGAGTAACAAGGAGGGAAAAGCACTTTAATCTTGCTTGAACTTCTTTAATCTTGATTGAGCTTCCTGTTGCAAGTATCACAGGTTCACATTAAACCAAGACCAGAGAACTGCCACACAAGAGAAAGAGTGTAACTTTATTTTAAAAAGTAATAATTTAGCTCAAACACAAACAGGATTGCAGAGGGGTGATTGAAGCAGGAAGAACAATATTTACCCACAGAATTTAAAACAGATCAATTCCACTCTCTTGTAGATGATTATTTCAGTGCCCTTCCCTGTCCACAGCTCTACTTCAGGTCCTCACCTGTACATAAAGGTATCCTGACTCCTGGGGCTCTTAGTAATGAGGCAGAGGAGAAATGGTGTCTGCCACTCATGAAATGCTGTTCCTACCTTCAGAGACTCCATCATCCAAAAAGCCAGAAGAGCAACACCAGCATCTAAACCAACGTGAAATACAAGGAGAACAACTTGCACTCCTCCCTGGAAGTCTACCTACCCATGCCCCATTCCCAGCATCCTGGCCAAGTGCTCCCACCCACACCTGAATTTACCCCCCCGCCCACAGGTTCTGTACACAGAGGTGTGCACACAGGCCTTTGCAATACTCCTCCCTCCCCACTCTCTTCTCATGCAGACCCACAGATCTTTCACCTCTCTCTGTGCCTGCATGCCATACATTTCTTGGCACAGCAGCAGTTCATTTCACAGTGACAGGATTCACCCTGGAACACAATGAGCCACTACTGCAGTTTTTTCTCTTCTGTGAAGTGGCCTTTCATGCAGTTGCCATTCTGATACACAGGGCTGGCCCCCTTCCTTCTGCACCACACCACAAGTTTGTAGAGAACAAATCCAATTACAGCCAGACACAACAAAAGGACAGCCAAGATGTCCAGGCAGAAGTACTCGTATAAGGAGAGGTCATAGACAGCAGGGCGAAGATAGGGTGCCCCATTGTGACGAAGGATGTACTCCAACCAATACACTGTCCTATTGAGAGCATGCATTGGTCTGTCCAGGTGCAGAGCTGAGATGAGCTGGGCTGCTTTTCTGTAGCTGCAAGGGAAGAAGAAAGGAAGTTAACCTTTTGACACGAGCTTCATTCCTGAGAAGAGGTCCAAGATGTTCAATGATGCTTTCAAGTCCCAAATAATATCTTGTGAGAAGGGCAAATTTCATCCATTGTTCTTCTGAAAGCCACTCTGATGGCAATTGCTAGCCATGGAAGCGCAAGCCAGAGTGTATTTACTTTGTGTTTTGTTAACAACACTGACAGTTCAGCTCACAAGTGCCTGTTCAGTGAGTTCATGTGTGCTGTACTTTCTGAGGGGAATTTGTACCCAAAACCTCACACATCATCAAATAAAAGTTACACACTTGATGACTGGCCAAATGCTTCAAGGTACCAAGTTGCAACACCTCCTAATAGGTAAGAAATATTAAATATTTAAAAAAATCAAGTTCTCAGGCAGCATTTCAAGCACCAACAGTTGCATGTCCTGTTAGAAAATGGGAGCCCTGTGCCACTGTGCTGCAGCAGTTCTAGGAAAGGGCAGAGTATCTGGTTGTCAGAGCAAAGAGATGGAGCATTACCTGCAGTCCCCTCTGTTTCTGCAGAAAGCTCTTTGGACAACACCAGGGAAATCCCAAGGCGAGGTTGTGATCTTACTTTCTCTAGTAACAGGCTGGCATTCAGAGAAGAAGAGGTCTGTGCCCCAGCATCTCAGAAAGTTTTCTAAGAATATTACAGTCAGAATCAAACAGGACTAGATCACACTGTCTAACAGCAAATGCTGGAATGTCTCCTCCTGAACTGCATCTAAGGATTTCAAGGCACTAACACATCTGACTAGCAGAGCAATGTTTGCAACTGTGCTTTGTCCAGAAGCCACCACAGGCTGTGTAGGGGTCAACACAACAACACAGGGGTCCCTACACACAGGCTGCGCCAAAGAAGAGCTTGATGCTTCCAGATGCCTCACCTGGGGTCAGAGATGACTGTGATGATAGCCTGGTAAAGTTCCTCTTCTTTTACTCTGCTCCAGTCCATGAGTATACCCATGCCCTTTGCCTGCACTCTGGTCATGATGTCAAACTGGTCCCCATAGAAAGGAAATCCCACCACTGGCACACCATGATAAATTGCCTCAAACACACCGTTCATTCCACAGTGGCTGACGAAGGCTTTCACGTTAGGGTGGCCTGCAGGTAAAGAAATGGCAGCAGCTCAGTGCCTTCCATGTTGAAACAGGGCTACCAGGGGCTACACACAGCCTTGGTGTATGCTTAGGGAAAACCAGGCATGCTGAGCAGAGAGGATGCTACCCTTTGGGAACACACCTGGCTTTTGGCAGCCCAAAACTTGCTGGGTAGCACCCAGAGGAGAAGGGAGATAGGAGCCAAGCTGCTTCAAGCAGGTGTTAGATGAGGACCACATTTTGTACAGATCAGACTCACAAGAAGCAGCAGACTTAGACCCACACAGGTGCTGTTGTCCTTGTATGCCTTTGTTGTGGTTTGGGCTAAACTCCAGGGATGTTGCTAGCAGCACACACATACACAGAACCCAGCCTTACCTAGCAGGTCATTCTGGGGCAGCCACCCCATCATCAGCGTATTCTCACCCAGGTTTCTTGGCTTCTGACCAAAGTATCTGTGGGAGGAGACAGAGGAGGGGGAAAAAAGGGAAGAGAAACACACAGAGAACAACAATAAATTCAATCAGATCAAGAGCTAGAAAGCAAATTCTGTGTTTTGAAACCTCAATATTGGTTTTCATCCAACTCAAGTTAAAAGGAATCCCATTCCCTCCTCACCTCCATACCACCCTTTGTGGGAGGCGAGCAAATGCACCAGCCATCTTCTCCACCAAGTCTCTTGGAAGAGCTCGGATCCCAATACCGAAAGAGACAACAACTACACCTGCCTCTGCTGCTTCCACCCAGAGACGCAGACCCTGTGGGCAAAACATACACAACTGCCTTGAAGTCTTGATGGAGAAAGGCCCTTCCCACTCTTCCCTCTGTCAGTAGAACGTTGTCTACAGAGAAGATGAAGCCAAATCCACCTGGAGCACAAAGCTACATGGTTTTCACAAGGCAATGAACTCTAAACTCACTGATTTCTGCACCCAGACAGGCAGAAATTACTTGAGCACCTGTTGGTCTTGGGAGCTTGGAGGGAGTTGTCCAAAACTTGCATTTCATAGCATTACCTCCTGCACTGAAGGTAATGCATTACTCTTTGACAAGAAAGGTTCTGAAAACATAGGGCCCACATAGGAAATTCTGAGCAGAGAAGGAAATTGGAGTAAAAGGAGGAGGCTATCTTCCCATCACCACTAAGACAGGAGGCCTGTCAGGGTCTCTAACAGTAGGCCAATACAACAGACAAAACATGACACAGTCAGAAACAACACCTTCCTAGAGATTCCCCACACACTCTCCAATGCTGAAGGCTCCTGGAGGAGGCAGAAGGTTTTGCTATCTTGTCAGGAGACTTCTACCCATTCTTGATAGCTACTTGCAGGCAGCAGGTTCAGTTTTTGATCACGAGGAGGAGAGGTAGCTACAGATCCAGTAAAACCCACAGTTACTTGTCCTTCATTTAGAAGCTACCTGTAAAGCTACATAAACAGATGTATATCTAGAACAGAGTCTGTACTTTTTTCAACCAAGGCCAGAAGGCAGCAGGGGGAAGAAATCAGATACCACAGCTGCTGTGGAGCAAACATAGACTATTCCCTTTTATGCCAGGCTGGGCTGAGTCTGTTCCTCACTATGAATTCTGCCCTGCTTCAAATTTCCCATGTATCTCAGTCAGCAGCATTTTAGGGAGGTTTAATAAAATCTATATTTGAATATGAATCCTTCCTTGAAATAAACACATAGGAGAACATGAATGGCAAAAAAAAAAAATTCTTTCTGTTATTAAAAGAGAAAAATAATGTGATTAATTAAAAATGTTAATAGTAGTCTATAGGTTAGGGGATCATAGTACAGGAGAGTTATAAAGCACATCAGTGTTACTCTCTGGCAATATTTGTCCTTTGTTGTATGCTTCAGGGACTCAAGCCTATCTTTGCAGAAGTGCCTAAAAGGCCCTAAAACAATCCAAGAATAAAAAAGTCTACACCTGAGATTTTTGGTTTCTCCATTCTCTTGAGTTTCACATCCTTTGAGAAGTACAACCACTGAAACTGCTACAGAAGAGAAAGTGCTAGTTTTACTTTTCTAAATAAAAGTACAATGACTCACAAAACATATGATTATGTTTTCCATTCTAATTGGAGCTTGACATTTGACTTTCAGAAACAGCATGAAAGTTGCTAGGGAAACATGGTTGACCATCAAACATTCACACTATCTCTCAAATACATACCTATATTTCACCAAGTCCTAGTTAGAAGCACTAAAAAATCATAGTGTTTAAAATAGGAGGAAATAAACACCTTAACAACATAATGCTGCTCCAGTTCAGATAGAGGATGTTCTTTAAGCTACACCTAGACCTACAGAGGCCTCTCTTCTGTTGGCACCCTGTAACCTGGACACGGACATGCCTAGCCTACCTGATAGCATGACAGCCACCACCTACTGCAGGCCTCCAGACTTATCTCCATCATTCTTTCCTTAGATGCCCTGGGATCTGTTCTGGAAGCTGTGAAGCACATGAGTAATGCCCTAGCAAACTACTCCCTTCTTTATAAGGCAGGTATGTACACAGGCAGATTGGACCAAGCCAGTGTTTTGCAAGAGCTGTGACACAGAGCTCTCTGACACAGCTTTCAGAGCACTCTACGTGCATTTCATTACCTGCATGCCATGCCATGCCATGCCACATGGGAAAGGCTGACGTGCATAGAAATGTGGATAACTTATTTTCTAAGGCATTTGATCTCACCCTTTTCTTTTTAACTGAAAAATACTGGCATCCAGTCTCAATTTAAAGCTGCCATAGAGATCCTGACAGGCCTCTAATAATTTGAAAGTTGAAATCTTATCTGCATTTCAGTCCCATAGTCAGGACACCAGGACAGCTTGACTGCTCAAGTTTTATTATCCAGGTTTATTTCCCCCCCGTGTTTGTAAAAGTGGTAAGGTACTAAGTGGAATGGCAGACAGGTCCTGCTCTGTTCCAATACTGTCTTCAGTGGAGGCTTTAAGAGCTTGTCCCTCTGAATTTATTACTGAGACTAGTGAGGTATAGGCTAGAGAAGGCTCCTCAGGCATCCTAGAAGCTTTCTCTCAGAGCTAGTATTTGAGAAAAAGGGGACAATACCCCTCTGTTTTGTACACTTTGGGATTCTGCATTGAATTTGATGAGGGAGCAAGCACAGCCCTCCCCTATGGGTTTTTATGACTAGAAGCTCAAGGGCAGAAATGCCCTGAGAGAAAAAGGGTGAAGGAGGAATCTGTAATGAAGCAAGGAAGATTAATTGTGTCCCATTTCCACTTCAGCATAGGAGCAAACAAACTACTCATGATCAAGTCCCAGGGGTGACACTTCCAGTTTAGGAATTCCATACACCATTTTACACGGACAGTGAAGCCAAACCCCACTTCAGAGTGGACAACTTAATTCTACATCCTCTCTGCAGCCTGACAGCCCTGTGTTCTCTGTCTTCTTGATGCACCCACAAGCACCAAAACACAGCAGCTTTCCAGACTCCTGGGACTTTAGAACTTTTACAAGGTTCTTCACAAGAAGATCTGTACTGAATAACTCCCCCAGTTAATGTGCAATTATAGCTCAAAGCTTTCCTGCACTTACCACTGGAAGGGGCTTTGCAGGCTCAGCGAGGATCCCCCCTGTGAAAATTACATGGGGGAGTGTTGGACGGGGAAAGTCCAACACCACATCGTTACAGAGGAAAAAAAGACTAGTTCCATGAACAAGGTCCAACATGGACGTCTTGGGCTCCACCCTATGCTTCTCCATGAGACGTTCAAACTTGGGCAGGATGACCAGCTTTGTAGCCACACGAGTGATCATGTAGACTAGGAGATTCCAAGTCCTACCAAAGAAGCCCATCTTGTCTGTCATCAGGGAATTGAATTCAGGGACATAGGCAATGGGGGAAGTGGCACCAATCTCTGCTGGGAACCAGAAACCAGTGGAAATCACAGCATATTTGACCTGTAGGATGTGGGCCAGGATAAATCCACACATCTCATTAGGATCCACCAACAGCAGGTCAAAGCGCTCACACTGGAGTTTCTGCAGAAGTGTAGAGTTTCCCAGTACTAGGTCACAGTTTTCCAGGTACTTCTCCAAAAAGGAAAACATCTCCAGAGAGGTCATCTTCCCTTGAAAGACACGCTTTATCTTCTCCTGCACCCAGGCATCTGCGCTCTCTGTGCTGAAGATACCCCAGTATCTCTGCACACGGAAGCCAGGCAGGTAGGCTTCCACATCCCGACCTTCATGAAGAAGTAGCACGGGGTCATGGCCCCGGTCAGTCAGTGCCTCTGCCACTCGCATGAAGACTCGCAAGTGGCTGTCAAAGACGATAGTGGGCATGATCAGCACCTTGGCACAGTGAGATGGCTCCAGAGTGAATGCAGTCATTAGGAAGAGAAGAGCAGCAGGGCACAGTACCACCTTCATCATCTTCATCACTGCAAGGAGAGAAACATGCCATTAGTGTAGTATGAAATGCTCTGTCCTGCACTTGAGCAACTAACAGATGCAATTGTAGCTGCAAGCCAGAAGTTCACAAGCTGGGAGAGGATAATAGTCTTGAGTTCTTTGCTGGGGAACATCCATCCCTATCCATCATGCCTTCCTCTGAGAAAAAAAAACCCAACAACCATAAAACCCCCCCAACAACCAAAGTTAGGTATCAAGGTGTATCAGGGAAGTTTCCCAGAAAACCTCTTTTCTGTGCTCCTAAGTCTCAAAAACTAGCAGACTGACTTGCAGAGAGTTAGAGGGAGAGCAGCTGGAGGAGCTCTGCTGGGTCACAGCACCAGCAGGGACACTTGCTCCTCAGTCCCTGGTTACTGCTACAGAACCAGCTCAACTGGATTTCATTTCTATTTCTGTCCAGCCAGAACAGCTGGTTCCCTCTGAGCCCTTGATGTCTGTGCAAGCTCCAGGAAAGCCTGCAGAGCTTGGTGGGAATGCCGAGAGGTATGCTCTGGCTTTGGCCCTCACACGCCTGGCAAGGCACCCTGCTCAGCACAGACAGTGCAGGAGCAAATCCAGGTCACAGCAGGACCTGCCAAAAGGAACTGCAATCCCTGAGAGCACAACAGGGCTCTGGACAGGGGGCTGCTCCACTATGGATCAGTCATGGGAGGCTCTGGGGAAAGGGCTGGGAAGGGAAAGCAGGCGCCAGGATACTCATCCACTGGAAGGGAGGCAAACCCAGAAAGTAACCCCAGAGATAACACACAACACCCGTGGCACTGACGCCCCTTAGTCACACTCCTAAAGCCGTCATCCCCTCCTCAGTTTGGTGAAACACCCAGCATTTCTATTGTGTAAGGGATGTTGCTACATCACTGGAAGCGAATGCGCCTCACCCACACCTAACATTATTTTGAGAAAAGAATTACATGGTAATTATTTGGGAATAGTCAGAAGCAGAGTCGTTTTCTGACAACCCAGTTCAGACATGCTAGGAAGTGGGGGACAAAGGGAAGAAATCACAATGGGAACAATTAGAACTGGATTTTAGATGGCCCCACACACTAAGCCCTGGGGGAGCTTCAGGGACGTGACAGAACAGAATTTGGTACAAGATTTTCTGACAGCCTCTCCATTAGTGCTTGATCAATTAAGAGGAGGGAAAGTAAGTCGTGGACAAGATCCTGCTAAATACAATCTTCAGACTACCCTCAACAACTGGTTGTCTCTGGCCAAACTAAGCAGGTAAGGGTGCAGACATGGGAGAATTAAAGTGTCCTATTCCTCCTCCATTGTTTTCCTGTCCCATGTGGGGACAGGACACAGGAAAGAAACAGAGCAGGTGCTGGTTGGGACCTTCCCCTCTTTCAAAGGCAATTACTACTAGTGCTTGGACTCCCACCCTTCCCACCCAGGGTCAACTACGTGGCTGTGCCTTCAGGAGTGGTAAGAAACATGAGAAACACCAACAGATACTCAGGGGGTGGTTGGACCCAAAGAGCAAGAACTCCAGGAGAATAGAGACAAAGGTGATGGGCTGGAGAGAAGAGAGCATAAGTTCTGCAAGGAAAGTAAGGATCTGCCCAGCATCCTGCCTTCCTACCAGCAAGAACAGGCTGGCCTCTGACAAAGTGTTGGTCACAATGGAGCTACACCCCACAAAGCTGGTCTAGTTCTTAGCTCACTTGAGAGGCCCAAAGGGAATTTATCTTGCTCAGTACCAGGGAAGGTAATGCATTTGGCTGGGACATTGAACAGCAGATTCAGAATGCTTGCTGCTTCCAGGAAACAAGGGAAGGACAGTAGCCGCATACTCCTGGCCTTCTGTAAGACAGCAGGGAGCTCAGGAGAGGAGCAGGTATAGGCTTGTCCTGGGGCACCTCTTGGGTCATACACACACATAAGTATGGCTGAGAAGAGTAGAAAAGGTTTTATGTGTGGGACAGGGTGTTTTCTTATTGGGCAACAAGTAAAAGGTGAAGAAATAGTGCAGGTGAAAGGAATAGTTATTTAAAGAAAAAATTTGTTACCCATGTTCTGCCATGGCCCTATGTGCCAGGCATCACTGTGACCTTCAGCTCAGTCAGGACCCTCCAGGGGGTACCAAAATCCAAATGACAAACTAAGCAGGCAATCTCAATCCTCAGATCAGGGGCAGATGCTGACACACTGAGACTTGCAAACTGCTCTTGGCAGCTTCATCCCTTTCAGCATCAGGAGAAAGCCCTAAAGGTGCTGGCTCAGGAACCTCCTCTCCCTGCCCAGGCAACAAAGGAAGCTGTAAATATTCCTAAGTGGTGAGAGGAAGCTAAGCTGCAAGAAGAGCCCTTTTTTCCCACTCCAGCTCAATACCACCAGAGATAATCTCTGCTCTGTCTGTGCCCAGAGAGGTATCCTGGCCACAGTTCCAGCCCTAGAGCTGTGCTGAATACACCAGACACATCCCTGATTTTTAGTGCTCCTGGGATATGATGAAGGCATAAACTACCAGCACAAAGGGCAGTGCTCTGCTCTCTGTTCCTTGTTCAGCAGCTAGTCACTGCTAGGATCTCAGGCTGATAGCAAAGAGGATAGAAGTCCCAGGCCTAGACAAGGGCAAAATGGTCCTGATGAGGGAAGGCTCCAAATCCACCTGCTCTACCTCTTACTGACACTGAACAACAAAGCTGCTCCATGAGTTTTGCAGCAGGGTCTTCCAGCAAGGACAGGTGCTGTGGGCAGTGCAGCACCATCCTCAGCACAGGGCTCAGCCCAGCTCCCTGGCTATGGGAGCTCAGGTTCCTGCACCCACTGAGGGCTGCAGGCAGGCAGCTTTCAACAGAAACCTTCAAAACATCTGGGCAAGGGAATGCACTTCTGTGGGGAGGTGAATTCACAGCTTGGTGCCTTGACAGAGATGCAAAATCCAAGTAAATGACAGATCCCACGTTAGACCTGAGAGCAGAGTAAACAGAATCACCTCCTCATTTGTGGTCTGGAAGTCCTGGACTAGTGGTTAAAATCACATAAATCTTGCAAAAATAACCCTGTCACTGCAAGGAGAAGGCTTGTAAAGAGAGAATAGACCCTTTTCTGTGTTCATGGCAATGCTTGGTGGAGCCATGCCAACTGGCTGATTTCTGCAGAACAATCCCCCTAACATCATAGTTAACCCTGGCAGCCAGAGCCAGCATTCAAGGGACTGGTTAGAAAAGCCCGTGCCACGAAGGCTTTAAGTTTCACTGCTGCAGCACACAGAGCAGAGCAGGCACCTCAATAAGAGGAAGACCAAAGCCTGTTGCAAGGGGAAGTGACACTCACTGCAGGCAGCAGCATCCCTGCCCTGCACACCTGGCCACACTCAGTGGCTGGGAGTTTGCTTTCAAAGCCACACAAACACATTGACATTAAATGGGAGGCAGCAGAAAGTGAGCAGAGACAGCACAGCCCTCTGAAACCCCCCTGAGAAACCTCTTACTGGGCTGAAATTTGCCCCATGATTTTGCCCTGTTTAACATGTGTGACAGGATATGACTTAAGTTAATTGATGTAATTTTCCATCAATACTGAAGGGAAACTTAATTAACTGAACAGCTACCGCTCTAATATAATTCAGATGCCTTTTATTAGGCTGAAGTACTAAAACCTCTGACAGCAAGCAGTCTAGGCAAAGAACTTCAGAAAGAAAGGGCAATGAACAGGTTGAGGTGTAAGGACTCTGCTGTTTACATCTCTCTCTCTCCTACAGTGTTTTAGATTACCTTGTTCCTGCCTAGGATCTGGAAGCCCATATCCATGGGGCTATTTCACCTCCTGCATCCTAGTCTCTATGCAGCTTTTGCCCCCAGTAAGAAATGTTTTCACTGCAAACTTCTCAGGAGTTAACAAAGCAGCAGAATTCATTTAAAACCAAAAGCGAAAGACAACTTCCTTCGGATGCTCAAAACTTTTCCTGGAATAAGATACTAAAGTTTGCCTGTTCTGTTGAGCTTGATCCAGAAAAACCAGGACCATCTTCTACCATCAAGTTGATGGCAGCCAACCTAGTTGTGGCTAATTAATGGAAGCCCTGACTCTACAAGCAAGCAGGGATGCAGCTGCAAAAGAAATTTTGTCACTGCAGGAAGATGTCGCACTACAAGCAGGAGCTGCCCAGGGGAATCTCTAATAAAACCCTAGAAGACACAATACTCTATCAAGTAAACTTAAAGCACAGGTGGAAGTAGGAAACTCTAACGATGAATCACATCCAGCCCAGTGCTTGGTGACCTTCTGTGCTCTCATTTTGATTTATCACAGACTCCTGCATCACCAGAGTCATCTGAGTAAATAACACTAACATTAAAACACTAATATTAGCATTATAGTATACTAATATTAGTATTACAATATACCTTTCCTAGTATTAGTATTTTAGTATAGAAAACAATGATCAAGGAAAAAAAAACAACCTCCCCTTCAAATGTAAGCATCCCCGGCAGGCTACAACTCCGTGTTTTTTAAATACTGTTTGCACAGAGTGAATAGTGCACAGATGATCTGCTCAAAAAAGCCTACCTTTCTTTCTACATATTCATGGCAGTTCACTATAAACACAGAGGATGAAGAAAGTCCAGATCCCAAAGGACCAAAGGGAATAATCACAGCAGTGATCAAGTCAGCAACAGAATCATCCCAACTTTGCACCACATTGGTGCTACTGCTTCCACAAACCAGCATTACAAGTGCTCTGACTCATTTGTTTTGGACAAAGACTGATGTAGTCCCCAATCAGTTCCAAACTTTTGGGACATTGGACCATTTTCAACAGCTTTCCTGTCTCATTAGAGTTACATGGAGGACAGGCAAGGTAGGAATCTGTGGGCTAGCAGGAGGTTAGCAGTCCACAGGTCACTGCCAGGGAATCACGGAATTACAGGAAATACTGGTCCATAACAACTGAGAAAAGAAATAAAGATCTGTATCTCAGCTTGTTGCAGCACTTGAAATTACACAGGTGCCCAAGAACTTGAGTTAGGGGATGGGATCAAACACTATGCATCTGCTTTCCCACCGGGCCTCTCATCATACATTAAATCTGTCTAGGTGGTGAGATTTCCCTCATTCGATATCCACAGGCTTCCTGTTTGTCTCCTGAAAGGAACAGAGATGGTTGGTGACATCAGGGTGCCCTGTAATAGCACCTTCTTCCGGAGGATCTTTTCCTCTCACTTGCAACATGGTTGCAAGACAAAGCTACTGGTGTGAGACAGTGCTCCCTGTGAGTGGCCTGAAGTCTGCAGTGTGGCAGTACGACAGAACATTATTTGTAATCCCTGGATGCAAGAGACGGCTTGGAGCCATTACCAAATAGTCAGGTGAGCCATAAACCTCAATGCGAGGGCACGTGACAGTGCACTGCACTTTTTGGTCTTAGTAAGTAATTTTATCTGTACAGTCGAATTGAAGAATTCCATACTGCAGAGAAAACTCTAGAGATACAAGTGGACAAAGCTTTAGAGAAGTGGTCAGGAGGAGTGGGGAGAAAAAGTCTCCCCATTTACTGCCCTGTCATTTCGTATTCTTTCTGCAGGGAAGTGCCACACTAAAAGAAAAATTACTAAGCACCCCAGAAGGTTGTGAAATGTGTAGAAAGCACTGGGGACTGATAAGGTCCTGACAGACAAGTCTGATCACATTTGACAGAGTTACAGGAGTAGAGAAGCTAAGGGTGAGTCTTATCTTCAATGAAACAATTGACGCCCACATGTAAAAAAAAAAAAAAACCACACAACCAAACCGAAGAGCTCCTTGGCTCTGAGCACGCCAGAGGAATGAGACCTGGCTGAGCAGCCGTAAACAAAGGTTGAAAGAGGGATGCATAGGAAGAGGCAGAACAGGAGAGGGAAGACACTCCTGAGATGTAATCTCCTAAAGGAAGATGAAATAAGTTACACAAAAGCGCTCTGAACCCGCGTCCAGGTGCCACGGCTCTGGTCCTACTCACTGAATTGAATTAACCCGTGCCCATCAGCAGCCTCGCTAAAGGGACCCGGGCTGCGCACACGTGTCCGGGCGAGCCGGGGCCATGCCGACAGCTGGGAACTCAGCCCGCTTCCCTCTCCCCGTCCCAGTGGTCGGGCAGTGTTCAGGTGCCCTTGCCAGCAGCCCGGGAAGCGCAGCCGAGCCCTGCGCCCCCCGCCCGCAGCTCGCACCGAGCCCCCGCAGCCCCGGGAAAACGCCCTCCCCGCACGGCAGCCGGGCCGGGCCGGGCAGGGCAGGACGGCGTCGGGGCAGCTGCGGAGCCGAGAAAGGTCCCGTCGGGCCGCCCGCCCCGGCCCCTCCGCCGGCACCCACCTGCAGCGAGTCCCGCCGGAGCGCGGCCCGAGAGAGAGGCGGTGCGGGAAGGGGAGGGAGGGAAGCAGGGAGGGAGGGAAGGAGGGAAGGATGCAGTCGCCACCCGCCCGCCTTCCCTTTTCAGGCCGGCGGGCGCGGGCGGGGGCGGGCGGCGCATCCCCGGCCCACGAGCCGCACCCCGGGCCGGGCCGGGCTGGGCCGAGCCCGGTGCTGTGGCACGGAGCCGGGGCTGGAGAGCCGCACCTGCCGCCCAGGCAGGCAGAGGGGGCAGAGCCCGACCCCTGCCACCTGTGCCTCCGGCGTCAGAGCATCCCTCCAGTGACCGCTGCCGGCCCCGCTCGGACAACCCCAGGGCCGGGACCCCGGTGAGAGGGGGGAGATAGGAACGCGTTAGTCAGAGCAGCAAAAGGGAAAGGGTGGTGCACAGGGGAATTGGGATGTGGGGGACAGTGGTCCAGGGCACCCATACGGGGACAGCACACACCAGAGGAGAGGTCCCGTTGGTCCAGTTCCAGCACTAACCACGGCTGAAACTGCACTAATTTTGCAAAGGGAAACCAGAGTGCTCCTCTACACCGGGACAGCAGCAAAGAGCAGAGATATAGGTTAAGCCTGCCTAGCAGATGCAGTATCTTGTGAAAGGAGCAGTTTTTCCCAGGAGTGTCAAGCACACAGTTTTGAGAGTCTTACAAAGCAGTTCCCAACCCAGCACTTGGGCTGCCTTAGTCAGGTGCTGATCTGCAGCGAGGTTAATGACATTCTCTGCACCCTCTGCTGAAACTTCAGATAGGGTTACACCTTCTACTAAAAGATAGTGTTCACGGTGGAAAGCTGTGGCAAAGAGCATTGGTTACAGGACAACTGAGAGCTTGATGGACCTGGTGATTCATCCCAACCTTTCCACAGAAGTCTAGCATAAGAGGCAAAATAGAGCATTACAGCGCTCAAGATCTCCACAAGGCCCTACCTATTAGCAAGATTCTTTTTCTTGCACACATGATCACAGAGGAAGGTAGAAATCTAAGGGGTTACAGAAATTACCTATTTTAACCTGGTATATAGAAGATTTTTCAGTTATGCCTATTCTTTTTTATTCCCATATGATGATGCTGCTTATAGGGCCAGCTGCCATACCAGTAATTTGGTAGCAGTATTTGAGAACTAGATAGTCTCATGGGAAGGGACTTGAGCATCCTCAGTTTGCTTTGGTATACAAATACTCTGGAGTTTTATCCAAATTTCTTGCAGTCACTTAACAGGCAGCAGCACAGGCCCTCTCTCACTTCTGAAGGTCTGTTACATGCCCACAATCGTGTAAGAAAGAGGACAAGTGGTTGTAGACAGATGTAGAGACAGTGTTATGTTACCCCCAGCACTGGTACCCTCACCCTCCCTTTTCCCACCCGCTACTCCGTATCTTTAACTACCAGATCCATTCAGACTACAAAGGCAGCAATGTTTATTTTATGACACATCAAATTCACACTTTAGACTTTTTTAAAAACCCCAAAGCATAAAAGTATTTAAAAGAGTTCCAAATATAGTTCCCAATAAACAGAAAAAAGAGGGCAAATGACACACAAAACAATGTTCAAGTCCTCATGCAGAAAATACTCTTCTCACCTTCCTCTGGCTTGTAACCTTTACTTTTTTGTAATAACCATGGTCTCCCGGGCCCCTCTGCACTATAGCCTTGAATCTGGACACCAGTGATTGTGCAAGCCAGAGGGGAAGGCCTGAAAAATGCTCATTGGAAAAAGCTGGTGCTCATGTACATGGGGGTGGCTCATCAAGTCTCATCCAACCCTCAATTGGGTGACACTGCTTTGCACACAAATGTAGGTTCCTGTAACAAGGCTCTTCTCATTGGCAGCCTTTAGGGAAGGAATGGAAACATGGAAATCAGGCCCCGCACTATGTCTCTCAGTGGCTGGCACTTTCATCGCATGGAGTGAGTAGTCTCACAGCCCACTACTCCATCTCCCAAACATGCACTAGCACTATTCAATTCACACTGGCTGTGGGCTCGGCTGATTGCTCCAAAGACTAGTTAACTTAACCCACCTAACAGGAGGCAAAGTATTTGGGGGAACCACTCTCTACTGGATACAAGCTGCATCTTAAGTAAGGAGGCAACTACATGACTGGAGGGAAAGCAAGCCCACCCCTCAGCAGCAGTAAGCCATTATACTATATCAGCTGCTCATGAAGTCTCAGTTTAGGCTCCAAGATTCTGAACTTGTTTGTGGCTCCCCATACTGAACATGTACTCAAAGCTAACACTTCAAACCTTACCACACCAGGCTTTATTTGCCTTAGTGCTATGGGGAAACTGGCATTTTATGTCTCAAGAGGAATTTAACAGATGAAAAGCAGCAAAAAGAGCAAGTGATCCAAACTAGAAAAGAAATTTAAGGCATTAGTGATACATTCATTTTGACTCCTACCAAGCTGCAGCTCATGTTGCTGGTAGTAAGCACAAGCTGGCACACTGTATGTTCTGAGAAAACAAGGAGTAATGCCACACTGCAGTCAGGGCCTCAAACCAAAACAGCAAAAAGCAGATAGGCAAAGAGGGCTTTATCTCCACTGCCTCCTTATCCATTCCCACCAAGTGAAACATCACAACCTCCATGCAGTCAAGTTTCTGCACAACTCCATTCCTCACACTGCTAATGGAAGTGTTACCAGGAGTGCCACAGCTGTACTATAAGACCTTGCTTTTATCTGCCCCCCCACCTTGCAACTGCAAGCAATGCTGTTACTCAACTACTACAGTGTATTGAGACGCTGCTTCTCCAAGTACTCTTTTTAGTGGCCTCAACAGGAGTGCACAGAAGAGGAAGGTAAGTATTTATTGCAAGTAAAACCATAAAAGAACACAGAAAAGAGGAACCCTGTCACACTGCAAGTGCGGACTTGAAATGTCATGTGGGGCTGGGGATTACAGCCAGAGGGCTTGAATCAGCTGTTCTTACAGTGACTAGTCAAAGGCAAGTTACAATACTTGCCTTTTCACAGGTATCAGATTTAAACTGACTGAGAAAGAAATGGGAGATTAAAATACAGGAGAATGATTGCTCTTTCTTCTATTAGATGGACAAGCAACTGAAACTAAAAATCACTGCCAGCCTTTTAAAATAAGACCGTAGAAAATACAAGCCTTGGGGGTCACGCTGGTGGTGCCAATAACACCAGCTCAGGGATGGTTCCAAATTAGAGGGTTAAACCAAAATTAGAAATTAAAACTATTCTCCCTACACTGGAGCTGCCTGCCCACAAGGGGCTAGGGTAGGTAGCATTCCAGGCAGGCTTGACATCCATAATGTCCACATGCCCATCCAAGATATTCTGGTGAGCAGATGGTTTATGAATTCCAAAGGAAACATTCTCAGTCACTTTCAAACTTGACAGAATTGACTTGGGTCGATATAGTGCCCCCACGGTAACTGCCTCGTTTTTTCTTTGTCTTCTCATGGCGGAAAGATTTGCCTTTAGTGTATTTCAGGATATTGTTAGCCTTCTCACCCCAGTCACCAGCTGCTCCTTTCTGTGAGGGATGAAGGGGGAGAAGAAAAAAGAAATTCAAGTCAGTACCCAAGAGAATAAAGGCAGTGCTTTGCAATTCACCCTAGCCAGCAAACACTAGTTATTTAACACTGGAGCTGATACCACTCTCCCACGCGCCTCCTGCCACTGCTCACATGCTTCTTAACAGCTCCTCCTGGTGGAAAAAGGTCTCACCAAAAACACACCCCACAAGCACACCAAGGCTGCTCTGCAGACATGTACTTGAGGAGACTGTTACCACTCTGGACACTACCTAGCCCTACCTTTGCTTCAAATGAGTTATCAGCAACACGGGCATCCACCTCAATCTCTTCTTCCCTTACACGGCGGAACGGAGAGGCTGGCTGTTGAGGAAAAAAACAAGATGCAGTAAGCACATGCAAACATACAACATTCCCTTAGTGACAACCTCATTCCTTGTCCTGCAAATATGGAGCCCTGTTCACATCACCTCAATCTTTAAGTGTTTCTCAGATTCATGATTCTTTCCCTTCTTCAGATCAGGCAACTCAGGCATCCAATTAATTAGCTTATACTACTATGCACATATGTGCACTCCCCCTGGGGTTCTCCAGACAAGATTTAAGTGCTTGAGGGGGGAAATACAAATACAAATAATGCCATGGGCCCAACCTCCCACAAAAACCCGAAAACTTGGGTTCAGAAGACAGGGATGCCTCTTCAGCCAGTCACCACAGTCCACCCTCACTCACCCGTTTCACCTTGGGAACTGTGTGTGGTGTTTTGGATTTGATCTTTGCTTTTTTACTGTGTGGTGTCTCTGGCTCCTGAACATCTTCCCTCTTCTGTTTCTTCCTGATTGTGCCTGTTAGATGTACAGCAGTAAAACTTTAAAGTGAGTAACTGCAGTGTTGGGAAAGGTAATGGTATCTCTCTCCCAGAAAGCAAACCCAATGTAGACACACATGTGAGAATTGGTCTCTGCATTACTTCACCCAGAAAACAGACTGCTGTACCAGACATTAACAGCCATTCTGGGTCAGCAAGGACCTTTCTATCCTATTCTACGGGATAAAAATAATTTTATGGAATAGGATACCTGTATATTAATGATTTGGCATACTTGAGAGAGTTCTGTTGGTCAAGGTTTGCCAGGTTTTGGAGTCATACCATATGCACTTGCACACATCATTAGGGCATCACTAGTTTTCCTCCTGAAGGGTTAAAGATTGAGATTGTGCATTGCCGCATCAACTGTGGTGTCCCACTCCACACAGACAAGGTCCTCCATCAGTTCACTTTACTGTCACCACATCTTGTGCATGGCACAGATGGCAACTGGCAACAGCTATACAGAAATGTGCTTCATGTTACCACAAATTCTACTGCCAGCAGCTATGCAATACAGACAGAAAGGATTCCACCAAATTCAAAACCAGCCCTTCCCTCTCAGCACTGCACCAAATGGTATAATCCCATAACAGAGATTAGACTGCATGTTTTTTAAGAAAGTCTTCCATTTATGTTTATATCAGTAACACTGCCTGACAGACCCACTTCCCAGGTTGTAGGTAATAATACCTCCATTAACTTTTCCGGTCTCTTCTTCAGAGCTGCTTTCACTGCTACTACTACTGCCACCAGCTGGCTTAGACTTCATGTTGTTTGCTGCTGTTGAGGATGCTTTTGCTTTCTCTGTGGAGGCACTGGCCTTAGAACCATTCTGTACCCCTTTTGCTGCCTTTTTGGGCTTCCCATCCTCTTCACTGGAACTATCTGATGAACTGCTGCTACTACTGGAAGCAGCTGCCTTCTTCCCCACAGTTGGTTTTTTTGCCCCTGTAGATTTGGTGGCTGGTTTCACTGCTACCTTTTCTTCTTCACTGCTTGAGCTATCAGAGTCAGATGTGTCTGCTTTGGGAGCTGGAGTAGAAGGTTTGGATGCTGGCTTAGCCACTTTGCCAGCTAATTTAGCTTGGGAGGCTTTCTTCTTCTCATCCTCAGAACTGCTGGAACTGCTATCTGAATCAGAGCTACTTTGTGCTTTCTTTGTGGCAGCTTGTGACTTCTTTGCTGCAGGGGTTGCTGCTTTAGTTGTGGGCTTCTCCAGAGCTGCCTTCTTGTCAGAACTATCAGAATCTAGAATGGGAAGAAAAAGAACAATCAAGGCTAAGTCCCATTCCTTCAGCATAAAGCTAACATACAGATTTAATGCTGATACACAGTGCACTTCATTAGCTGCTTGAAACAACCCTGCAATGAGTACTCCTGTCCAACCGCAACCTCAGCCTAGAAACAGAGGTCTGAGCAAGAACAACATGCATGTAGAAATTCTCCTTTTCTCCCATCCCAATACCTGAGCTGTCTGAGGACGAACTGGAGTCTTTCTTTGCTTGTCCGGGCTTGACAACTACTTTTGCTGGTTTGGATGTATTCTTTATCACAGCTTGTTTAGCTGGGAGCTTACTCCCTACCTTCTTTTTGTCATCTTCAGAGCTAGAATCTAAAAAAAAAAAAAATTTCTTTAAGTTAACAGGCTTCATGTACAAGTTACTTTAGTAATAACATGTATATAACAGGGAAGTGAAAAGCAAAATGGCCTGTGGCTCAAGGCTGAGCCACTAGGTAACTAGCAACCAGCAGCACTTGATGAACATTTGAACAGCTGGCTTTGTTGGGAGGAAGTGGAAACAGTTTAAGTTCTTCATGAATACACACACAAGGGAACAGATATCTGGAGAATAATGTAGAAGAGGTACAGAATATGGGACTGGAGAAAGTACCAGTATCACGAAGACCAAACTCAGGGAGAAGAAACATTAAGAAAAGAAGATATGTGATAAGGATCAAAAAACATACATGAAATTAGGAGATAAAGTTGACAAAGCATGCAAACTGAGGCAGTGACAGTACAGTATCTCCTTTTAGTACTCCCTGTATCAGAGGAGTTTAGCAGCAGTCTGAGGATGGACTCGAGACTCCTGAGTATAAATACAGGAATCTGGAATACTAAACCTGATCTATTCCAATACTTCTGAACACTTTGATAACAGCAATCAAAAACTTGACTACTTTGAGAGAAACTAGACAACAAAGACAACACAAGTCCTGACACTTGCTGCAGTGTCACACAGTTTAGTGCTGGCAGACAGATAGGCAGCTGCCATCCGTAGTCCCTGCTGTGGCACCAGAGATGTTGAGATACACAACAGGAGCACCTTAAACTTGGAGGAAAAACGTAGCACATAGGGAATTTACACAGGAAATACAGCACTGCAAACCTTAAATGTGATCAACAGGAGCTACAAAAAGCACACCACCCCCATTTCTAGGGTCACATGAGGAGAAGGTATCTTCGGAGTCTATTTCAAACTTCATACAGTCATTACATTTTTATTTCAGAAACTTCTCCCAAACATGAAGGGGGTAACGGGAACAAAAAATCTTAAGACAGATCCTCAAAAAGGTTAACCATTAACCTTCTTGGAGAAACCTGATACATGATTTCCCACCCTTTCCATTCAGCAATAATGCAGACCCTTCTGCACTTGCCAATGGTCTCATTGTCAGACTCCACTCAGCATAGCAAGCACCTGTTTTCCAGTTTCCCATCTTGCTAGTCCATGGACTGAAGTTTTTGAGCTCCACTAAATATATCACTATACAGCAACCTGGCCAATAAAAACATTAAACCAAAAGAATCAAAACTTTATTTCTTGAATTACCTGAGTCACTGTCAGAACTGGATTCAGCCTTTTTGCTAGTCACAGCTTTGTTATGGAGGCCAGGGGATGTTTTAGCTACTACTGCTTTGCCTGCAAAAGCAAGTTAAGCAAGAAAATTAACAGGCTACATCCACACAAACCTTTTGTCCCTGGATCTAAACCTTCCCAAATGTCAAAAAGCTCCACTTCAGTATACCAGGTATTCCACAAATATCTTCCCAGTGTACCAGCCAGCAACTGGAAGCCAAGCAAGAACCTGGCTTGTTCCCACTAAACTAGATCCTGATGACTTTTCAAACCAGCATGTGTAAAGTAATCCAAGCTACATAGAGTTCAGATCCAGAACAGTGTTGTTTGGGAGGCCTTCAGAATAATCATAAGCTTCCAGAAAAGCACAGAGCAACACAGACAAATGGTTTTTTAAAGGAAACCAGGACATTGCCAAAACATTGTTGGCTTCGTGTGGTACTTCACCTCCAGCCTTCCCTTCTCACAACATACCTGCTGCTCCTCCCTTTGGGGGCACCTGCTCTGCCTCATCACTACTGTCTGAAGAGTCACTGCTCTCAGCCTTTTTTGCAGGAGCTTTGGCAAGGCCCTTCTTTGTCTGCGTTCCTTGAGGAGGTGGTACAGCACTGTACTGACCTGTGAAGAGAGACATAGCATTCAGATCCCTGCATGATAATGTGAGCAGCACGAGATGTTTGTTGCAGTCAGAATAAAGCACTTCGGCTATTCAGTTCCATTTATTCCCCTTCTGTAACTACAATCAAACCCACTGTCCTCTAATCTGAAAGGTGATACCCACTCCACTGCTACCTCCCCGTTTCTACTGTGAGTTTAACTCTCCTCTTGGGGTTCAGCTGACCCAAGGATCTGTGCAGAAGTTTCCTCAACACTTTTAGAAGAACAGGAGCTTGTTGCTGAGCTTTTTCGGAAAAGAAACCAGACATGTCACCTGTTCATTGTTTTCATTCACTGACTTCTCAAATCCTCTGGTTAGAGCATCAAATTGACTTTTGATGACCTCTCCACTCAGACCAGCTCTCTGCTGGAATCCTAAAAGCACTATACCGCATTGACCAGAGGCCCATTTAGCCCATCAGCTGGACTACAACTGAATAGCCCTGGATATTTCACATAAAAAAAACCCTAAAAAAGTGTAAAATGCTGCAGATACAGAATAACCAAACCACTTGATATTTACTTCCCAAATCCTGGCACACAGGAAACATTCAAAAGAATCTTCAGGAAGAATGTAGTTAAAGGCTATCTAAATAGAAGGCAGGCAAACCAAGGAGAGCAGCACAGTCTCACTCACTCCCCATCCCTTGCTGAGGGAGAAACTAAATTGTAAACCCAGCCCCAACAGCACACATGAAAACAGCTGCTGTATCTCCGGTTCATGTTACCACCACCAGCACCACCTGAAAGCTTGTGTACAGCAGGGCTTGCCTGTGCCCCACATGCACTTCTCCCAGGACAGGACTAACAGAAAGTATCCTTCCACACAGCAGCAACGTCATTTAGTACGTACCAGACTTTGGCTTTTGTTTTGCAGGTGGCTTTTCATCATCTGAGCTGTCAGAAGAGTCCTCACTACTAGAACTTTCCTTGGCACGTTTGTTTTTCCCTGGGCATGTCTGAGTGGCTGCAGGTTTTGGCAGAGGTGATTTCTTGGGAGCAGCCTTATCATAAGAAACAAACATTAAAAAAAAGGAAGTTGCAAACATCTTGTGGGGGCAACTGGATGTGGATCTTGTTTAACTCCACACCTCACTTAAGAGGGCAAATTCTAAAGACAGAGAGAGATTAATTCTCAAATGCAACTTTTATTATTTTTCTGACCACTCTTCTATTGTTTTCTGCTGCATGAACCCCTAACGAGGGGCTCCTCTTGAGAAAGGGGCACAGAACTGACTGAAATGGTAGCAACTGCCACATGATTAAAAACAGCTTTGATTATTTTTGTGTTGAAGAAAACATTTTTAAACACTCTCTAGAGGAAAACTCAGTTACAGTCCACTAAGCACGAAAGAGTGATGCCTAAGTGAACATATAATGGAGACTACGATATGGTTATGACACAATGAGATGTTTTCTTGTAAAAGGATAGAGCAAAAAAGCAGTAGGGAGCTATTAGGGAAGAAAGCAGTGCATGGCAAGGCAGAGGTATGTATAGAACACATAATCCCACTGTATAAAGGAGAAGGGGATATAAGAGGTATGCTGAGCACAGCATCTATATAGTCTGTACCTGCAAGATGATACACCGGGTCTTACTAGACTTCTACAGTGTTCATGAAGTTTTTCATTGTCTAAATTTACCTTTTTTGGTGCAGCCTTCTCCTCATCAGAATCTTCACTGCTGCTGTTACTGCTTGCTGCTTTTCCATTAACAACCTTGGTACCTGACTTGGCAGCTTTACTTCCTGTTGAGAGCAGTAAAAAGGAACTTTACAAAACATGCTGTGGCAGATGGGGGATAACTACACTGAGCAGAAAGTATCACAGAGAGAAAAGAACCACAAGAAGCCAATAGAGTAGATTAGGGAAGTACTGCAAAACTGTTGGTTTATCCTACTGCAAGCTTAGAAAAAGTTTTCTGAGAACTGTCTTTTCTAGCTCAGGGGAAGTTCCAGGACTAAAGACTAAGTAAAGATGTTCCCTGCTTTTTGAGGGGAAGACATTGGCAAAAGCAAAACTTCAGCAGTTAAGGTTGACTGCAACTACCTATTCAAACCATGCAGCATTCAGGACCAAATGTTTTATTTGCAATCAGTTCTACCCCTCTTCTACATCAGGAGCAGACTGGACTGGAGTGCAAATGGCAGTGACAGAAGATTTTCAGACTGCTATGTTAATACATATGTCTTTGTATGTGGGTACAGTCCCCAGCACTCCTCCCTGGCTTTTTTGGTTTTGCACTTTAACTCAAGAAATACAGTAAAAGGTACCCGATTTAGGTGTTGCTGGTTTTGGTGGCTGTTTCTTTGGTGCTTCTTCATCTGAGCTGCTTGAGTCAGAGCTGGAACTCTCTGCTTTCTTCTGAGACTGGATTTTGGTTCCAGCTGGCTTCACCACAGGCTTCGCACCTTTCTAAACAACAGGAGGAAAGACTGATTAGCCTTCATAGTCATGAAAAGGAAATCAGGCTAATAACTGGGATACATGTATAAACAGCTGTCTTTCACAGAGGTTACCAATTTGATTTGAAAATGCCACTCTGCCTAAGGGTCGAGGTCTGAAAAATCTCTGCATAACAATTTTGTTTTGGTAAACCTCACAGAAACCCACAGGAAGCTTCCTCTGCACCTCAGTTTTGAGTTCTGCCTCCTCAGAGGGACAGATGTGAGGCTGGCACTGTTTTCTTCCTTCTACAGATCACACTAGTAGTTTGAAGACTGAAAATACTGACTGGCCAACTCTGGTTGGTCTCCTCGAGCATATACTGACATCATTCTTCCTCCCCTCACACTTCTCAAGACCATTACTGCAGCATGAAAACGGAAAGAGAAGATTCTCTTTTTACACAAACACACATATATATACATATATAAAGATCAAATTTATTGTAGCAACTACAACTAAATCTTTCTCTGAAAAGAAAGGAAGTCCTGGTAGTCTTAGGATAAAAGCAAGGAGCAGACCTGGATATTAAACAAAGCAGGTGCTGGACAAGAAATTAACTTTTCCTGAGACCTGTCCAAATGGCACATTGTTCACTACGGAAATGTCTTGCACTGTACCTGCAGCAGCACAGACAGTTGATAGTTCAGGAGAAGTGAGCCCAATTTCAGAGAGAATTCTGTTGGTCAAATTTCCTATTATTCACCACTGTCAAACACACATTAAAAGAGGCTGAAAAGCTGACCTTTGTTGGCTTCTCCTCCTCATCTGAATCATCACTGGAGTCTTCACTGCTGCTCTCTGCCTTTTTGACTGGAGGAACTGGTTTTGCTTTGGGCACAGCTGCTGCTTTAGCTGCAAATACAGAAAAACACACATTGATGACAAATGAATTCACAGTTTTCACGTACCTATATCCTGCACTAGTAGGTATGAGGGCAAAGGATATACTAAGGTCATTAAACTATGAGTGAAGTTCACAACACTGACTTTGTTTCTGCAGCAGCATGTGGCAGACTACTCCAAAATGGGTAAGCAAGAGTATAAAACCAATTCTAGATTTTATCTTTGTCATGTACACATTAAAATGCAGACTTCTACCACCAAAAAGGAGAGCCCACGAGGAAAGAAACCCCCCAAACTGAGATAACATTAACTGGGTCTGCACACCTTTCAGCTTAAGGAAACCTACTGAACAAGAACCACTCTCTGTGATTATAGTGCCCTATAAAAGTTCCAGACATTTGAATGTGTTTTAGCTAAATCTACTTCCTGGCTACTGATTGTTTTTTAATAACATGGAGCAAAAGAAATAATTTTGTCTCATACTATATTTGCAATTGTCCTTATCAAATAAAAATCAGATCTAAGTTCAAATTCAGCTTTAGTATGACTTAAGTTGAAGACCAGGATTTTTTCTGTCTCTCCCTATTTACTCCTTCTCCCCTGCAAATCTCCTGCTAGATACACACAATCTTGCATGCAGTTTAATTAAGGGAAGATATAAGAACAATTACAGATAAAAGGGAAAAATGCAGTTCACCACATACCAGAATGCAGTGGAGGATGTATTTTTGATAGCATTAGTATACACGCTTGAAATAAAAAAAGGGTAGTAATCTCCCACAAGCAGCATGTGAATAAGGATGCCTGGAGTTTCTCCGGAATTCAAGTACACCGTGTCCAACTGCTATGCACCCAAGAGGTCGTGGTGTCGACCAATACAGAGGACCCTGACAAACCTAGATAAATCCTAGCAATGCAGCAGTTTTGTCAAATTACATGCATTTGAACAAATGTACAAGCACTTGTAAAACCTGAATCGATTTTCCTATGAAATCAAGATGAAAAACTATTATTTAAAGATCTCAGTAAACCCTGGAAAATACACGGAAAAACACCATGAGGTAGCTTCCTCCCAGTACCTGCCCAATCTCCATACTTTCAAACCCCATTTTCCCTCAATATTTAAATCTACGCATAATATTAATGTGCCAAAGGAAGTATAACCCTGCCGAGATATCCTAGCAATGTGTGTATGGAAAGCAGAACTTCAGTCTGGACAAGGTAATGAAGGTGCTGCTTCAATAGTCCTTCAAATTCAATACCGTCCAATGCCTTCCCCAGGCTCAGCCTAAGGAGACAAAACGAATGGCTGACACCTTCTAGTGAATACAAAATCTAATGCGTCCAAAATGCAACAGGGTAGCCCATACCTAGGATACTCCTAATGAATCCGTACTAGGATGAACGTATCTTAAACGTCACGGGCAAAAGACCTGCCAGAAACGGGATCAGTCACTACGCACCCAGAGGCTGATAGCTGCTAAAGAAGCTCAGCAGAGCTGCTGACGCTCAAACCCAAGCGCAGGTGAGGAGGCAGTACCAAGCACGGCCCCGGCCTGCTGCGGGGCCGCTCACAAACCCCACCTGGCTTCTTGGCCGGGGGTTTCTCGTCCTCCTCGCTGGAGCTGCTGGAGGGCGGCGGCTTCCTCTTCGCCTGGGCGCCGTTCGGGACCGGCTTGCCCTTCTTGGCCGCTGGAGACCTGCGGGCAGCAGAGCGGCTTTAGCGGGGCCCTGGGGGGGCACCGTGGCGGGGGTGGCGGCCGGGGCGGACACACACACACACACACACACACACACACACACACACACACACACATACTTACCGCAGCCAGTACGTGAAGATGTCCAGCAGGGAGGCGGCGTTCGGGTCCTGCTCCTTCTGAACAGAGAGAGGCCGCGTCAGTGCGCGCGTGCCCGGCCCCGGCCCGCCCGTTTCCCGCTCCCATCCCCGCTCCCACCACCCCCAATCCCGCTGCCCCCTCACCGCCGCCGCCTCCCTGGCGAAGGCGCGCGCGGCCCCGGGGCAGCCGCTCTCGCGCAGGAACGCGAGCACGAGCGGGAACAGGTCGCTGGGCACGGCGCGCCGCTCCGCCATCATGCCCGCGCACACACGTGCCGCCTGCGCGCGCGCCCCGCCCGCCTGCCTGCGTGCGCGCCTCCGCGCCTGCGTGCGCGGGGCCCCGCCCCCCGCCCGCCGCCATGTTGTGCGCGGCGGGGCGCGCCGGCGGCTCGGTGTGAGGGGCGGGGGGAGGCAGCGCCCCGTCCGCGGTCGGCAGCACGCTTGTAATCCCTCTTAAGCGCCGTCACTGAAAGGATGTTGGGGAGCAGGAGTGCGGAGCTTGGGGGAGGCTGGAGAGCAGGAGTAAGGTTGCCCCAAGCGGGGACACGCCGGTGGCTGTGGGCGGGTGGTACCGGCGGAGCCCTCACCAGCGCCACGTGGCGGGAAACACGGCAGGGAGAGCCAGATAGTGATGGCAAGGTTCATTGGTAGTCTCAGGAAAACTGGGTTGTGGATCCAAGAGCAATAATTCTCCGTTGTAAATTTTACGTCCCCTTGCAGTGTAAGTTTCTGTCGGGGTAACTGCGGAATAAGCAAATTTCTGAATGCTTTAGTTAAAGTAGTAGTAACATAAGTATCCAGTTTTTGATAACAGATGCTGAACAAAGACGCTCTGTCTATAGCCCAGCTGTACATGCACCGCTCAATGGACGAGTTCAGGTAAAGTTGAAGCTCCGGCCAGCAGAAGACCCCTCGTGACCCAGTAAGAATGTAGAGCCAATTAACATAAGCATTAGCTTTACGAGCGAAATAGTGAATATGTTAGACATTTGATGAATATCTAAAATTTTAAGTAAGTACTAGCCACGCTGACCAAAAAGGACGCTCCTGGGATTAGAGGTGCTATTCTCCCTGTGTGTCCAGTGCTCGTGGCAAAGCATGCCTGCCTCGAAATGCTCACATACTGAGTCAGGGGTTTCTTTTTTGCCGATTTACAGTAACAAAGCAGGTCTGAGATACTCCTAATGAATCCATACAGGAACAAGGGGAAATGGTGCTAGAAGAAGGATTATAGTAAAAGTAACACCATGGTCCTGAAGTGACAACGTATAAAAGAGGAACAGAAAAGGAATTTGAGATAAAGCTACCTAAAATAACAGCTTGAAAAGCTTCAAAGAGGCAAGGTTAGAAACAGGACATAAAACAGGTATACCTCAAGCGAACACTGAAGACCCAGGCCTTAGCTTAAATGGAGCCTCTGGGCTTATGGGCAAAGAGTGGCTGTGGCTTTAAATCAGTCATTTCTCCAGGGAAGTTTTTTTGGTGTAAGACTGAAGCTTTGCTCTGGTGGTTGTAGCTCTCTGTTCTCCCTGCCTTTGTGATGGGGTTTTTCTTGATTCTCTTCAATAGAACATACTATAAAATGTGCTGAGAGCAAAGAAAGAAGAGGCTCCTGTGCTGCTCGATTTAGGGCTGTTAGGGTCAAAAAAAAGGAGTAGTAAGTAGGTAACATGATTTTTACTTTTCCCCTACCTAGCCCTCTGCACTTAACCATCTCCAAATATTGCTGTTCCCTGCTTGTGTGGGTGTTCTGTTCCTCTTGTAGTGCCTGATGCACGCACACATTTGGGTGGGTTCTGTGCTCAGAAAATCATGCCTGTTGCTGTGTCTCTGGAAGGTGCCATGTTTGCACTCATGGGGAAATAGAAGTCAGCTCTTGTAGTGGTATTTCATACTGTAAGATCCTGTAATTTTGTATGGGTGCTGTAGCCTGTAGTCTAGAAAAGCGATGTTCAGATGTCCCTGACCTGCCCTGCTTCTGTTATGTATGGAATATCATGGGGCTGTGTTGCAGAAAGGAAACTGTTTCCAGGAGCTAATATTTCTCTTAGTTTTGTAGTTTCCATCTACAGTAAGCTACAGCTTCAAGCTTCACCTGCAAAACTCAGCAAAGCTGTGCTTTTGTCTACGCCAGAAAGGAAGAGATGCAGCCATTGCTGGTAAATTGTCCTTATTTTAAGTCCTGCTGTCTGAAGTAACTGCTCTGAGGAACCAGGGAAATTACTGGCTGTTTGCTTCACTGACTCACTTTGCTTCTTGTCTGGTTAGTATCTCCTGCCAGGCCTTTGCCCGTAAGGTCTGTTCCCTGTGCTGTGTGGCAGCTTCTCTTTAGAGGCATGTGACTGTCTAGGTGTGTTCCCCTGTGTTGTGCCTGCAGCTGTCCAGATGACCTGGCAGGGACAGCTATTTTGTTGTTGTATTTCCCAAGGTAGTAGTGGGAGATATTGGGATCTAAAAAGCAAACCCAACTGATTTACACTATTGCTTGTGAATTCCTTAGCTCCACTCACCTGCTCCTCATAGGTCTTTTCAGTTCTCCCTTTGGCTGCCATATCTTTCCTTGTTACCCCTCATAAGTACATAGCAAAAAAACAATGGCTCCAGAAAAAGCAGTCTAGTCCTTTTCTTTTGACAGGGATAAGACAGACCCTTGAGAACAATGCTGCAAATGCAGCTGTGTTCACATGCTGCAGTGAATTGAAATGAGGAAAGAGTTGTACAGTCAAGTTTGAGCAAGGGAGGATGAAAAGCTCCCTTTATTTCCCCATTTTTTTTCTTCATTCATTATGAGCTGTGTAACTGTCCCCTAGGCCAGCCTGATGTTCTAGGCTGTGAAGGGGCTTTTGCCTCGATCTGTCATCTGAGTTTTTAGGTGGAGGTTGCTGAAACAACATACTAGCAGTTACTTAAGTTCATTTGTGAAGTCACATTAATTTCATTTTAGGGACTTGGGAAGTTTAAAGAGGTTTCCTGTGGGCTTGCATTGATTGCATAAAATGCATAGCATCTTAAGTGGCACTGATATATATATAGAGAAGCTTAGTGGGTTCCCACAAAGCAGGAAGCTGACTCTGCTAGACCTTCATGTGATACTGAAAGGCTATAAAGACAGAAAGAATTTAAAAGTTCATTTCATAAGATCATGTTTAAACCCTCATCTAATATCACAGAGATGATTTTGTTTTTAACTGGAAGTTAGAAGATAAACAGCTTTACAAGGGAAATAATGTGAAACAATCATAAAGTCACATGTGATTGTCTATCTGTTTTAATAGTTCTTAATATATGCTTACTATTCCATAATAGTAAAAAAATTTGGCTAGAGACTCTTAATTTCCAACTTCTTAACTTTTGTCCTTCAGATAAATCCCAAGTAGATTCTTCATTGGCATACTTCTCCAGTGCCTGTGTGTTCTTTCTTCTAGTGTATGTTTTTTGGATGATTCAGATGGGAAAGTTATGGTTTCTTCTTTGCATACCTGAAGTTTCTCATAGGGCTGTGCTCAGGAAGTGCTAGTCCTAGTACTTCCTTATTGTAAGAACAAACATTTTAATTTTGGAAGACAGGCTGTGACACACAGTTTGTAAGCTTCAAGTGGGTTTTGAGTAAAGAAAGATTTGGAGGTAACAAGAGAGTTTGACCAACTTCTAAGAGCTGATTAGTAGGATATAATTGGTTCCTTTCTGCTTGTAGCCAGCTCAGTTCTAACATTAGTGCTGGTGACACTAAGCTGCATACAGAATGTCCACTTGGCTGCTTGGGAATGACTGCCTTAACTGGGAAAACAGATTCTAAGGAGTCTGCTTTTGCTATGCTGAATTGCCATCGCTGGTGCTCAGCAAAGAAATGTCTCTGAATCCAGGTGGGTGCAAGTGTTTTTTCTAAGTTTGCAAAGAAATAGACTGGATGATTTAGGTACATTTTGTTGCCTTCAGTGACAAAATTAATAAATTTAGTCCTACTCGCTGAGCTCTAACAGTGTCCTCATTTTCTTATTTTCTCTGTACTCAAACATGACCATAGTCATATGGAATCGGGTAAATCTAATTTGAAAGACAGCATCTTCTAGATGAAAACATCAAGCTGCTTCATTCTACATGGAACAACTTTGTTTTCCCCTAGGAGTTTTCCTTGCTCATAGGAGACAGAAATCAAAAGCTAAGTTAGTGGTATGCATAATGCAGGTTTCGGTTGTTCTTTTCCACAACTATCTTTCTCAGTTTCTCGTGACTAAGGATACGAAGTTTCGGTATCACCGTAACACGTAACTTTTCCTCGTTGTAGCGCTGTTTCCTCGGCCACCTATGGAGTATGTGACTGGAGCCAGCTGGAAAAGGCAGCTTCCGTCCGTGGGAAAGAGTCCCGCGGAGCAGCGGGAGGGCGTCGCGGGGCCGGAGCCGCCCCGTGCCCGGCTCTGCAGGGGGCGCCGCTCAGCGCCCCCGGCCCGGCGGGCGGGCGGGAGGGAGGCGGGGCCGGGAGGAGTCCCGTGCCCAGCCCCGTGCCGAGCCGGGGTCGAGGACTCGGCCACTGGGGGGACGCTCCGCACCGCTCCGCCGGCGATGTGAGGGAAGCGGAGCGGCCCTTCCCCGCCAGCGCCGGACCATGGCGGCCCCCGGTAGGTGCCGCGGCTGTCGCTCCGGGAGCCGGGCGGAGCGGCGGGGCCGGGGGGCGCTGCCCGCGCTGTGCCCGCAGAGCCGGCGGGTCGGGGCTGTCCGCGGCGGCCCGGAGCGGTGCGGAGCGGTGCGCTCCGGGCCGGCAGCGGCTGTCCCGCACCGCGGGGCGCAGCGCAGCCCGGCCCGCTCCCGCTGCGGGGCGGTGCTGCTGCGCGCCTCTGCGCGCCCCGGCCGCTCCGCTGCCGGCGAGAGGGCAAAGAGGGTCGGCTCCCCGAGTTTAGGGGAACCGCGGGGCTCTTCAGAGCAATGCTGGCTTTTCTGTTCGCTACCTTCTCCCTGCCTTGCCTTGCCTTGCGTCGCTTGGCTTGAGTTCAGGGCAGGTGCTGGCAGAGCTCTCTTGCGTCTTAAGTGCGGTTCGAGTTGGCAGATCGCAGCGAGCTCTCAGGCAGGATATTCTGTGAAGGAACCTGTTCCCGTCCTCCTTTACCATCTAAATGTTTTTCTGTGATGTCTTCTGTAGAATTCAGTTCTTCCTAAATACGGCTTTGTCCCCCCTGCACTGCACTTCGTTCTGAGGGTATGAATTGGTGTCCCTTGGCACAGGATCACAAACTGAGCTAGGCTGCCATAACTGAAAATGTTTTAGCTAACATATGTGCAGGTAAAACTACTTAGAGTATTCAAGGGGGAGAGGAATCTAGCCTGTATTGTGTAAGTCTTGCTAATGCCCAGAGTGCAAGTTCCTCTTCTTGCAGGGAAGTGTACGTGTTTTATCTAAAAAAGGAAAAACGTGCCATTCTCAGGGTGTGAAGTAACGTTTGCGTTTCACTGGTGCGGATCTCCTTGTGATGTAAAAATAAGCTAAATGGAGGCCTCAGGAGACCTGTGGGCAGGACTACTTTTTACCTTATAAACAGAAGGTGATTTCACAGAGACTCTTAAAAATAGAACAACTTTAGATTAACACATCGTAATGTAAATCTCATGTTCCTGTCACTGAGGTTTGGTTTGCAGACATTTTATCTGCTTTGATTCTGTTATTTTCTCTTGCTTGTTTGCAGCACTTTATTTAAAGTGAAGGTTTTCTATTCCAGTCAAGGTAAGAAGTCTTACTAGGATGTTAATAATTATTGCGCGTGATCACTATTACTTTGCATTCCATCTATGCAAAGAATGCATTATTTCCTCATACATCACTTAAATACGCACACTTCAGACACTGAAGTGTGAAAGGTGCTGAGGACTTCTCTTAATGGCCCACCAGCAGTTTCTATCACCTCTTGGAAGTGCGCTCTCTTTTAAGAATTTTATTATTAAGACACCTTGAGTTGGGTTTCATTTATACCATAGACAATTGTCTTTCATGAAGAGTGAATTCCCGTCTGTCAAGGATTGTTATTTTTGAACTGCAGTATTTGTGTATTCTCCATAGACATAAATTGCAAAACAAAGTGGAACAGGCTACATAATGCTTTTCTTAGGTAGTCAAAATTGGAGGTAGATTTTCTTCTAGCAGATGAAAATAGATTTGCTCACCACTGCACATGATTGTCTAAGTTGGAGTAGAGGATTTGTGTCTCAGCTTTTTACCTGATCTGTGGACAATGAGAAATCATGATCTACTTACAAGAGGTATGTGAAAAATGACACAGAAAAGCTGTGTGTTATTACAGGCCCTGAATTTTCTTTATGGGACGTACAAGTACAATTGAAAACTTTATGATCTGTGAATTGAAAAGGGTAAAACCCTTTTGGCTTGCAAAATCAAACAGTAGATTATAGCAGTTGATATTGTAAGTTGTAGTCTCACCCAAACCTGATATGCCAGCTTCCCAGAGTATTCTTCATCTATTTCAGTGGCAATCAGAACCTTATTGTATGGCCATAAACCACTATCCCATGCTTGCTCTTAACTTGAAGACCATCACCTTACTACTGTCAGATGTAGTTTGAAGATGCGCCTGATTTGTTTGCTTCTCAGAGAGGGACTATGAAGGCATGACATAGTCTGTCACTATAGGATACTTCTATTCACTTGGCATGAGTTTCTGTGATTTTTTTTTTAACAGAATTGTTTCATCCTGTTCTGTTCTGTGTGCAGTTTGTAAGCTAGGAAAAGCTTTGTATCATGTTCTTTATTCTGTGGGCCTTACACCTCAGTTAAAGATCTTAGGCATTTCTACTGGCATGTAATCTCAATCAGTCTGTTATCATTGCTGTTTAATGGAGTGTGCAGCTAAGCACTGAAGAGGCAGTTACAGCTGGAAGGAAATCCAAAGGTTACGGTTTATCATTACAAACTGCAGCAGAACTGCACCTTCATGATTTTCTATGAAATAAATAAATATGCTCTGCAATATTAATAGTGCAGATATTTTGAAGATGGAGGCAAAAGTGATTTTTATACCCTAAGTTTAGGAATGCAGAAGCAAGGTATTGTTAAAATTTAAACTAGGTTACTCTTAAGAGTGTGAAAGATTGAAATGTTCAGCTGGCACAAATCTTTCTTCGTTGTGCTCATTTATATAGTTTTCATATATTTCTTATTTTAATTGAAAACTTCCTTGTGTTTGTTTTTCAAAAATCAGCCTGTCAAAAGCATTGTCAAAGCATCCATCTAAGGTCAGGGTTTAAGGAAATAAAATGGTTGGTTTTCACCTAGGCATTTCCCTCTATGTGTAGAATAGGCAGAGCATATGCTGTACTTTGAACTGTGCTCTGTGAGGTTTTCTGTAACTGATGTGTGAAGAATTGTGGAAAAAAACTCCCTGAAATGGTTTGTATTCTCCACTTACACTTTTCCCTGAGGACTGGACAGTAGTTGGTGCTGCAAAGGGACCAATTTGGTTAGACAAATAATAGCATGATCCAGGAAAGTGAGTCCTGTGTCATCTTTCTTTTAAAAGAGAATGTTGCAATTGAAGTAATTTCTAGATTTTTGTTTTATTTGAAACAGTTCCAATGCTGACTTAAGCTCATTTAGCTCTGCAAGACCCACTTCCAGTATTTTTGCTTATGAACATAGTGTTTCTTTGGCTGTAAAAGTGGAGTCAGTAATTTCTCAGTTCTCCTTTTAGGACCGTTGTTCCTCAGTTTATCATTTAAGTGTAGAAGGCTGTAGGAGTTGAGGTAAAAGGGCCTGAGGAGACCTGGCATAGCTCTGTTAAAGGGAACACGTAGGACAATGCTAACTAGGGAGTCAATACCTTTCCTAAACACTGGGTGAAGTTTCTTCTGCTGGATGGAAAGGCTACCCTGTTCTGTCAGGGAAATTGCAGAGAGTCTGTCAGGCTTGCATCTTTAAGTATCAGAGAAGGAAGGCTTTCTCAGATACTTAGTGTCTCTGCAGTGCAATGGATGTTAAAAGCAATGGCTTCTCCACCCTGTTTCCAAGCACAGCTGCTTCCTTTCATTGAAAGGCTGGAGAAGGGCCTGTTGGCTAACAGGTGTAGTTGTGGAAGCCATGCAGTTTTTAAAGGTGAATGATGGGATTAGGTGTTCCATTTTACAGATTGTTAAAATGCCTGGGAGGCCACTACTGATTTTCCTAGAGACTGGAGGTGGAACTTCTCCTGGAGATTACCTAGGTAGGACTTTAGAGCCTTGGGCACACCTCAGAGAGTCACTGCACGGTCTCCCCATCTGCTGAGGTCGGACTCAGCTGGCCATGATGCAATGCGTGGGCTCCATTCTCAGCAGACAGTTGTGCTGTCCTTTCCCACTGTACTACATGTAAATCAGCACATGACTGGAAGCAGGAGTCTGTGGAACATCTCTTTTTCTGGAATAAAACTTGAATTCTGCTTGGTTTTCCTGTTTCTGCTCGTGATTCTGTCGTCTTTGTCAGGTGGTGTTCTGCCACCATCAGTGATATTTTGGCAATAGTGGTGTGCTCACTGGTGCAAGAGCCACCTCTTTTTCACAGCAGTTCTGCACTCTTAGCTTAAAGGACCCAAGGTTTTGAGTCCTTTTGTCTGCTTTATGAGCTTGCAAGATCGCCTCAAGCCTCTGTCTGAGGTCAGGAGCTGTGTTTGCTCAGAAACGAGCAGCCATCCTAGTGAATGCTGCAGAACTGCACTGTCCATGTTCTCCATAGCTAGGACATAATTGTTTCACTGCTAGAGACTTCCCATTTATGCAGGTAACCATAAATCTATTGATAGAACACAGAGCACATCTCCATACTTTACTTCTCAACTCTATCACTTCTGCTGAACTGCAGTTTAAAGCTGCTAATTGTATAGTTCAGGACTGGCATCCCTCAGCCTAGACATTATTTCAGCCTTCATTTCTTAATGAAAGTTCTGGGGAAGTGGTAGAATAAAGTCTTTGGAGGCTGTGCAATTTTGGTTGAATTTTTGTAAGGGGATTGCAATACTGTCATCTTCAGTTCTGATAAATTCACTCTCTGCAGATCCCCTTTTCGGCATGCCAAATTTTAGGCATTGCCTTCTACTTTAATTAGAAAAATCTACCTTTGCTTGCTTCTGGATGAAGATAGATTGGAAATGTCAGTTTTAAAGAGTCAAACTGGAATTAGAAGAAGACAATTTGCTAATAAGATTTGGAATGCTCAGCTCTGGAATTTACCATGGGACCAGAGCTGTAAACCTCAGATTTGGGTAAACTTCTTCACAGGTAAATGGGAAAATTAAATTTAGCCATAAAAGTTTTCTTGGGATTGGTGGCAGAGCACTGTATCATGTCATTCTGGTTGAATCTGCGTCTGATCTTCTTGACAAGTTAGTAACAGTTTTAAAAGAGCTTTTTTCCCAGAGCACAGAAATGCATGAGTCTGTAGGTAGAAGCTGTCTCTAGAGAATTCTGGAAGAGGTCAACTTCAGTGAGCATGTTTTGGGTTGTGTTACGGCCACCATTATTGTATTAATTCTTCCCCTCTGAAGAGAAGGTTTACCATGCCAACGCTGTTGGGAAACCTTTGTACAACAGTTCTGGGAGAAGGACTCTAACGCAGGTTTGTGAAATACCTGAAGCCTGACTGACAGAGTTGCTGTCCTGTGAGCACTGAGGCTGGTGAACCCTTAGGTGCACGCATACTTTGCAGGCAGTTTGCTTTCTGCTGCAGTGAGAGCAAATGTCGAACACGATGGAAGCCATAGTGACTTCCTGTAAGTATTGTGGGACCTCATTTAAATAAAGGACTTTCTTATTTTAGGTGTGCTGTTGAGTGTGTGCTCCACTTGGTCATGTAATGCTCTGCAGTTGTGTTGCACAGACATTTTAGACATTGTAGTTGCCTAAAGTGATTTAACCTCACATGCAAAGGTGAACTCCCCATTTCAAGCTAGTTTGTTTTGGAGGTCTGGTTTTTGTGGTTTTTTTATTTTTCATCAACATGCTTTAAATCTGTAAATCTCGACATGTAGTTTGTTACACTTGAAACTACATAGGAAATGCTCTTCTTTATAGGAAAGTTTTTTGAGAGTGAAAAATCTACTTAAATATTAGTGGAGTAGATGCATGTAGGAGTTCGTCCACTCATAGAATTGCTCTGTGTCTGTGAACACCTCACTGGATAGAACTACTATTCTTTTGAAGTTCTTTGTAGCTTCTGACATGAATTACAGGGACAGAGCTGTGGGTTTTTTGTTGGAAAGCTATGGGTCAGTTCAGACTTTGAATTTAATCCTTTTCCTTGTGATCTTGCCCCTGTACAGGAACCCCTGGAGAATATGATGTGATGATTGTGTATGCAAGTGACGCCACTGAATGGTGTCAGTACCTCCAGAACCTCTTCCTCTTTACTCGGCACATTCGAAAGCATCAGATTCTGAGCTACCAGCTGGAAGGGGAGTCTGCCATCTCCCACCAGGAGCTGGACCTGTTCAACAGAAGTCGAAGCATCATTCTTTTGCTTTCTGCTGAGCTGGTGCAGAATTTTTATCTTCCTCACGTCCTGCAGAGCCTTCAGGAAGCTTTATGGCCCCCGTACAAAGTAGTCAAGCTGTACTGTGGTGTTACGGACTGTGATGACTATTTGACCTTTTTCAAGGACTGGTCTCAGTGGCAGGAACTCACAAATGATGATGAGCCTGATGCTTACCTTGCAGCTGTCAAGAAGGCTATTTCAGAAGGTAAGGAGGTATCCATGAAGCTGTGCTTTCCGGTCAAGGGTTGGAGGAGGGAGATACATGACATTGTTCTTATTTTAACACTGGTAGTGTGCTTTACTGAAATAGAAAACTAAAGCACATTGTGCAACCCTTGTAAACTAGGGATTTTTGCAAGCAGATTTTTCTATGCCTGGTCAACTGGTCCCTAGTTCAGAAAAGTTTACTGGTGACTCACAAAAAACTTCTGAAGTTGAGGTTATCTTAGGTGCTTGGTTTTGAAAGAAATTTAAAAATTAAAACTGTTTACCTTTAGTACTCTGCCTGTAAATATTGTGCCCTGCAATTTATTTACCCAAATTAATGGAAAATTGTTTTTTATTTATATAATTTAAGGAAAACAATTATCTTTTCCTTCAGACTTACTTTTCTGTCATACCAGAACCAAAATAAGGTTGTCTAATATGTATTCTCTAGCACAGGACCCAAAATCAGAGATGTAACCATACAGCAACAGATCAGCTTGTTACCTATGATGGAAAGGCAGAGATTAGTTTGAGAATTGCACTGATGACCTTAAAAATAATGCAACCAGTCTGAAAGTGATCACTTGAAAGTGATCGCCTTGTAAATAGCAGAGAAGTATTAACAGCTGGAGACTATAGAAGCCCAAGGTACTGAGTTTTAGTTCAGAATGAACTTTCTAAACTCTGAGAGCGTGTAGTATTCCTTTCTGTTTCTGTGGAAATGGAGAGCTCTGGAGAGTTGTGCTTGTCAAGGTGTTTTTATGACATTGCCATACATAGGGCTATAGTATTCTTTGTCAGCCTTAGCAAGATTGGAATCCTGCAGTCGCATCTTGGACTAAGATTTGTCTCTGTTTAGAGGCATAAATGAGGCAGTGCAGTCTTCTACTCTGTCTGGTGTTGTGTGCATAAAGATGCTTTATGCCAGGATAACAAGGCAAAAACCATGATAACATTTATCACAGTAAAAATAAATTTTGAAAGCCACGATCTTGGTTGAAACAGTCCTCCTGAAAAAAGATAATCTAGGGATTATGCAGAAGATGTCATTCTCAGGAAACCAGATCACAACAGATAGCACCTTTTAAAAATCTTCATAAACTGAAGTTTGCATCTCCCTTTCACACACCTCTAAAACATCTTGGTTTCCCAATGTATAGCGTAGAACTAAAGTAGACTGGCTCCTTTGCTTTCAGTCTGGAAGAAGACAGAAAACAGTGGCTGAACTTATACACTCTGAAAAATAAAACTGAATAGAGATGATACTAGCTTTTCTGATGCTTTCTAGCAAAAGCAAAAGTTTGCTTACTGTTTTTCTCCAAACTTGAGTTTAGAGCATAGCACCAATGTTTTATTGATTTTTAAATATGTTATTCAAAGTTGGGAAGGTTTAAACATCTCACTGGATTATTAGTGTTAGTGGTTTTACTTAACATGTCCAAAGATTTTCAGAATTATTTTAGGTCAGATTAGGAGTGAGTTCTCATGTAGTTGAAGAGTGTGTGAGAATACAAAGGGGTGTTGATCCTGATTTTTTTTCCCCAGAGCCAGCTCTCACCAGTCTTTTCAGGTTTGCTGCATTTTGAGCAACAATGTAGTGGGCTGCCTGGCAGTTTAGGGGGCTGGCTGTCAGACATCTATGGCAAAACTTCTTTAGGGAAAGGCTGTACAGTCTGACTTTTCACAGTTGGATGTAAAGTCCTTTTGCAGAGGCGCTATCTGTGCTGCAAGTTAGCATGTGCTGAAAAGAGCTGTGCTTTTATGTAAATGGTGTTTTGAAAGTGAGATTATGCTTTGGATTTTTGTTGCTATTTCTACATATCAACAAAAAAATCATCTTATTTTCTGTTTTCTCACTTTAATAAGCATACATTGATCTCAAACCGACTTGAGCATATCTAGAAAACATTTGACTGAGAGAAAAAATCAGATGAAACCAAAGTCATTTGCTGTCAGGTCTGTAGTACAATGCTCCAGATAATTCGGTACACAAAGATTCAGAATTTCTGGACGCCTGTTAATGTTAACAGAGTCCTACCTGATGTGGGCCGTCACCTGCATGCAATGTCAGGTTTTTGATCTGTGCACATCAGAGCAGTTGCAATGGCAGATTATCTGCTCTCTTGCTGACTCTTGTGAAGGAAGAACCTATTTAAGATGGGTTACTTTCATGCCCAAAGTATTTGGATGAGCTTATCAGATCCTGCTTCTGTATGGGGAAAAAAATTATTCTGTGACCTGTGCCACTGTGTGATTCTGCAGACCACGTTTTGTGAATGGCCTCAAATGCAAATGTTTCGATGTTTCCCCTGAAAAGAAGTCAGACCCAGGTGTACATAGTTCCCTTTTTGGGTGAAACTGTGAAAACTTTCTTCTTGTTTGGTAATAAAAAAACCCATCTGCCTTTTAGTTTGGTTGCAGTCAGTCCCAGCATGAGTGACTAAAAGTAAGAGTGTTTGTGACAGCAGAGCTCTCCCAAAGAGAAATAATGGACTGTGCCCTACTCCTAGGACTTCATTGTTAGGATTTTAGAGGAAGTCAGGAGCTCTTAGGTCTTAGTTAAATCACAGCAGACTGTGAACTTTTCCTGAGTAAGTCATCTCTAAATTCTTGCAGTGCTTAGCAGAGAAAGTTTATGACTATACTTGAAATTATTTGGGTCTAGGTGTCTTCCTCTGGGAAGTACTTCTCTTTACCTGCATTCACCAGTACTTCTAACAGCAGTGTCAGCACACACTGAAAAACTAAGCCTAGTGCTAAAATGGCTGAGCTTCAGCTTCCTAATTTCTGAATCCTGAGCTAGTGGGGCATATGAGGCAGGGTACAGTGAAGGCAAGTTCTCCAGAGTCTGCACACTGGCCCTGCTGAAGCTGTGCTGTTGCGTCTAACACAGCTGCGGTCTGCAGTTTGTTTAGGGCATCATGGGAACATGACACCCCCACACATCACATGCTGAAACCTATTTTCATTTATATTAGTTTAGTATGAATTTAGAAATGAGGAAACACTCATCTAGCCTTGTTGAAAACTGTGCTGACACTGACTCTTGCTCTCTTCTTGATGGGGTATTTTTACTTCTACAAGTTTCTCAATTCTGCCAAAATACAGAGGGTACAAAGGTTTGAATTTTCAGGCACTTCTCTTCTCTGGGGAAGTTTTTCAGGTTGTGCAATAACTGTGCTAAGGACATGGAAATAATAGAATTATGAAGGTTGGAAAAGATCTCTAAGATCAAGTCCAACCATTAACCTAACACTGCTAAGTCCACCATTAAACCATGTCCTTAAGCACCACATCTACAAATGTTTTGAACACTTCCAGGGACAGTGATCCACCATTTCCCTGGGCAGATTGTTCTGATGCTTGACCACTCTTTCAGTGAAGAAATTTTTCCTGGTATCCAATCTGAACCTCCTCTGACTCAACTTGAAGCTGTTTCCTCTTGTCCTTTGGCATGTTGCTTGGGAGAAGGAATCAACCCCCACCAGCCTCCTTTAAGGTAGTTGTAGAGAGCAATAAGCTTCCTTCTCTCTAGATTAAACATTCTGAATGAGGATGTTTCTGTAAAAGCCAGCTCAGGTCTGGCAGGGTATAGTCACCAGCTAGGGTGCAGTGACCACGCTGCTACTTACTCCCTCTGGTCTGGCTTGTGATATCACACTGTGATGTGCTGTGTGCAGTGAGCAGCTGGGAGTCGGAGTCAGTGACCTGTCTCTTCCTTGTGTGTTATCAAAGCTCAGTTTACATTTCAACTGCTCCAGTTTATTTCAGCCCCCATGTTGTCTTCAAACATTTCAAATTTCTTACTTTAAAAGCTGAGATTTCCAAAGCATTTTCTGATTAATCAGTGACTTTGAACTTTCTGTATCCAAGCAAACTCTTGCAAGTAAAAACACAGGGAAGTCGACATCTGACAGAAATTGCTAAGGTGATAACTGAATGTGACAGCAGCTGTGCACTGTGCTGCTGAAGGAAAGGTGTAGCTTTGGCTGAGCAGAGCCCTTGTGCAGTGAAACAGACAAGAATGAAAGATGAGTACCAGCAAACTTTTTGTGAAATAGGATGGTCAGAAGTGGGTGTAAGGAATTATATAGTGAATATGGAGGACAGTTAGAAGAAAGATGAGAATTTTTCTGGAACTCTGTAGATCAGGAAGAGCTGGAATGTTACTCTGCCTAGTGAGGGACTCACTGAGAGATGCCAAAAACCAAGGCAGTGAGCTTTTTTGAAAGGGAAATTGCACAAGAACTGCATAAGCTGTATCATTCCCCCTCCAATTCATGTCACGGAATTGAATTAAATTCCTTTCTTCTCTTGCACTGATGAAACCACAAATAAGACTTGTGACCATATCACAGAATCATTTAGGTTGGAAGGGACCTTTTGAGATCATCTAATCCAACCTTTCTGCTCAAGCATAGTCAGATAAATCAGGTTGCCCCAGACCACGTCCAGTTGGGTTTTGAATGCCTCTGCAGGACTTCACAACCTATCTGAGCAACCTGTTCCAGTGTTTGACCACCCTTAAGGATAACAAAGTGTTTTGTTTTATTCAGATGGAATTTGGTATGTTTTAGTTTGTGCACATTGCCTCTTTTCCTGTCTTTTCTCTGGGCTGAAGGGTTCCAGCTCTTGCAACTTCTCCTCTTACGAAAGATCTGCAGTCCCTTAATCATCTCTGTGGTTCTGTGCTGGACTCAAGCTGTAAAATTAAAGCAACTTTGGAATAAGCTACTTGGAATTTAAGGTCAGGTTGGACAGGTGAATAAGATGTTCTCAAGTGTGTCTCAACCCAGAGGGATGAAGTATGTGGGAGATTCCCTTCAGCCTGAAACTTTGGTAATTATTTGATTGATAACTTCTAATAGGTGCCATTTAGGGCTAGAGACCTAAATTCACAATGAATTTTTAAGTTTGGCAGAAACTGCCATTTGGTCTTTACTTCTGGCTCTCAGTGCTCTCTGGAGGAGTATGCTCTGAGTAGTCCTATCTCACATAATTACATCCAGCATTTATTTCTGCCAGCTTATTGCAGTGGCCTTGAAGACATGAAGTAGCATGCAGTCCTCCCTCCAATTGCCCCCTTTTTATCCCTCTTTGAAGAGGAAAAAATAAGTGAATTCTTAAAACTGCATTTTTCTCTGTTATGTTGAAACAGAAGGATACGCTTCTTTGACCCTGCTCTTTGAAGAGGAACGGGTGAGGTATTAGTCAGCCCTCTGGGTGGAAGTGAGAGCCTGCTTCATTATATGGGAGCTCAGCAGCCTGGCTGGTTCTCACTGCCTGTCAAGGAGAGGAAACTCTGACGCCCTTGCACAGGAGTTAAGGTTGAGAGAACATGCTGGTAGCATGCCTCTCCTTGCAGATGCTAGTATGGGTATAAATGATGGGTGCTGGAAAAGCAGAGACTTCAGAGAGCTCATTAAAGCAATTGGGGAAACCTTAGCTAAGTCCCCAAGTGATACTGAGAGAAATGCATGAATGTCCTTATCCATTTGTAGCAAATGGGATCAAGTAGTTGAAGTAGTCTTCCCAGCTGCAGGATGCTTGCCATCAAGGTGTTTCATAAGTCCCAGTTTATGCACATTAAAAGTAGTATTCATGGCTTGTCTTTCATGACAGTATAAAATTCATAGGTGCATACTAACTTTCTAAGCGGAGACAGTGAAATGGTAGCCCAGAAGTAGTAAAGGACAAAGACAGGTGTGGTTAGGAAGCATCAGGCTATAATAGTCTTCATGCACATTGCAAATACTAATATTTCTCTTGTGTCTTGTGGTTCTGGTAATTTCCTCACAGGCTACTTTACAGTAGTGTCTAAGACTACTTCTAGATATCTGCCAATGGGAACAGTGAGGCCTTAGAACACATGTTTTAAAGTGACCAGCCTAGTGACCATCACTGATTACTTTCTTTCCAGTCTGGAACAGTTGAAGTAATTTCTGAAAAATCTTTGCAGAAGTGTGTGGTCAAATCCAAGATGCTTTACAGAGCAGGTCTGAAGAGATCTGTGGAGCAGAATTCAGGTTGTGTGAAAGGCCTTTGTTGTGCACTTGGACAGTTGTTTTGTTTCCTGGATTGCATTCTGTAGGATTTTCATGACTGTTTGTTATTACCTCAGAAAACGTTTGACACGATTTTCAAAAGTGACTTGAAAAACAGTGGATCTTGAGTTTCCCAGGGGGAAGTTTCATCAGTGGCATAGGCTGACCTTATTATGGAGTGCTGCAAAAAAGTGGTCTGCTTCATTCTCCACCTTTCATCTGTGTGGATGATCTGGTGTGGCATTGGACTGCAAGGGTGGTATTCCAAGAGAGACTATTTGAAAGAGAGGGAGGGTGGTGGGACTGCCCTTTCAGTAGTAATGTGGTCTTAGGTCTACTGCAGTCACTTGTAGAACCATACCTTCAGTCAAATAGTGATCTCCTGATCAAATGTTTCCAAAGTAGCTACCCAGCTCTCTGAGATGGAATTCCAGCTTTGTAGGCTTTTATTGGAACTGTCTTTTCTGTAGTGCAAGTGTTACGCATTGTGCTTAAGCTGAAGCAAGGAGATACTGCAGGAGGAGATGGTGAACTGGGAAGCTGGATGTTAATGTTTCTTACCTGTGGCTGCTCAGGAGAACTTGAATTATGACAGATGTAATATGGTTCTTGGCACCCTTGAAATTCATCAGCCATGCATGTGTTTTGTCAGTATGTGTTATCTTCTTCTGGCACATGTGGCAGAAGTGAAATATTCCAAACTCTCTTTCTTGAGATTTTGGTCACGTACACAGTGTTTGTTGTCTGGGTGGCCAGAACCCTGCTTCTTCCTCAGAAACTCTTTCCTGTGTCTGTCCTGTTCCTGTGCACCCCAGCTAGTTCTTTAGGTTTATGCACTTGATCCTGTCACAAATTGACCACTAGACCTTTGAGACGATCAGCAAAACTTAACAGAGTAAAATACACCTTATTTCCTGGATGGAGGATGAGGAATAGTTTGTTGTAGTTTTGAGCTTTACACAGCCTATGAAACATGACTATGTTCTTCGCAGAATTAAAAATCTGTTTGTAGGTGCTGTGCTTGTAGATGAGCTGCTTGGGATGAGGGGTTTGTAGAGAAGGGTTTTTTTTTCCAAGTCTTACATTTTCCTATGTTTTGCTCTTCTCACTTGCTCCTCTTCTGCTGCTTCTTTCCATTCTGTTGAAGGGGGAAATGTTGCTACAGCATAACTCAGCTTTGAGGGCTTATCACAAGATGTTTCACTCATGATTGTTTATCGTCTTGATAAAGCAGGGGCTCTGAGGTTAACATGATGAAAGATAACTTTCCCTGCTTTCCGTGACTACTTTTTATTACTCTCTCTGCTTCTTGCAAATGCAACTGGAGTTGCTCTCAGAGATTTTATGTCCTTGTTAGCATTTGGAAAAGGAGACTGGCAACTTGCAAGTTTCAGGTAAAAGAAGGAGCTCTCTTTGAGGGCCTTCCCCCTTACTCTGGGCATACAGAAGTGAAGGTCTGAGGGCTCATGAGAGCTGGTTGTCTTGACTGGTCAATGGACAGAAGGCAAAGTGTTTGCAGATGCCAGTGAAGGGTTGATCTGCACATGCAGAACCTGTAGAGATGTACTGCTGCCCAGTTGTGCCATTTGCATTACTAGCTGGATGACAGAGTGATCTGGACAGACTGTTGACTCCTTCCAGGCATTCATGTGTCCTGTGGTGTAAGGACTGACTTGTGAGAAACCACAGCAGTCAGCTCCGTGCCGATAGCCCACAAGGCTAGCCAGGAGGAAATGGATGACGGAGCGAGTTGTGCGGGCTATACAGCAGCAGGCCAAAATAACTGGCTGCTTCCTAGTAGTTTCTAAAACTGCTAAATGGCTTTTGAAGCACATGTCCATGCCTGCATTTTCCCTGGGTTTTTCTCTGGGGTGAGTTTCTACAGGGCAGCTGTGCAGGGAGCCCAGCACTGCAGGCATGAAGGGTATGGGGCTGCTCTCTGCAGCTCAGCCACTGACGCTTCCCGGAGGGGGGCATGTTCTTCAAGGGGAAATGTGGTTGGGTTTCTTGGACCGCATCTCCTCCCCTTGCTACTTGTTCTCACAAATATTTTACAGACTGTCAAGTGAGGCCTGAGGTAGCCTCTGCTTAAAGGGGAACAGAAAGGCAGAGCCATAAGCTGTTGAGCTACAGCAGCTGCTCATGGAGAAGCTCAATTCAGGTATTCACTTACCTGTCTAGTAGGTCTGTTGTTCTCCTCAGTGATGGCCTCTCTAGCCTGGGTATCATTATAATGATATAATTGCTGAATCTGTATATGCAAATAGGTTGTCATTACTCAAGTATCTTAGTGAGCGGGAAGACTGATCTAACAATGCCTCAGAGCGTGGATATTACTGAATGTAATGGGATGGTTCCCTCTTCCAATTCTTCCATGTTCATGAGTCAGTCAGTAGTACATAATTGGAACTTGCAAGATGAATCATAGGATCACTGATAATGTGGGAATTTGGTACTTTGCAGTTTCAGTATTTTCTGAATGAAAAAACAGATGAGTAAGTCATACCTGAAACTCTGTGTGCCTGTTCCATCAGCTGTTAATCCAATTACTGATTAACATTGCGTGCTTCTTCCTGTATTACCTAACAGCTCTGTGCTCACATATGGCCTCTGGGCAGTCAACTCTGTTACAGGAATGCGGAAGTGCAAGACAGTGTCAGGCAATGCCAGAACTTCTTCAAAGCTCCAGTTATTCTTTATCTGTTAATTTGCTTCTAGTATCAAATAACATCATTAAAGCGGAGAGACTAAGGGGCTTGTTCTCTCCTTGCCCCCTGTTTTGTCCTTGCTTACTGTAGATGTTGTAGCTAAGATCCACAGCTTTAGTTTTCATTTTTGTCTGAATGGACCACATGTTGGCCAAATGAGGTAAAAATTACGACATTAATGGTTCCGTATTGGGTTGGGGATGATACTCTGAGGATGAGGATACTGGCAAGTGTCCGTTTGTGCATATGTTGCAGGAACATTAATGTTTTGCTGTGATTTGGTCATCGCTGGCTCTCCCATCTGCCGTGAGCTCAGTCTTTCTGATTTAGTCATTTTGGAAGTAACTAACAGATTACAGAGACACTATTCCAGTAGTAGTTGCCTCTTCTCCTCCCCGAAAGACATGACATGTTGCTCTGCATATGCCAAATGTCTGATGTGATAGGTATCATGTGAGGGAGGATGTGGAACCAGTACTTTATTTTCTTCTATATGCAGCTGGGCAGCCTGGCACTTGCAGGTGAGAATAGAGCATGTTTCTTTAAAAGAAGCATTCCCAAAATGTGTCTGGCTCTTGCAGCTGATGAATTAGAACAGTATCTATTAAAATGTTGAGTTAAGGAATATAAAGCCTCAGTTAATTTTCTCTAATACTTGGTACCACTGTTTGAAAATCCAAAAGGTCACCTTAAGTGTGCCCTTCAGCCTTGTGTCAAAGTAGTTGCTGAATCAAATCTTCAGATTTGTGTTGGTGCAGTATTGAAATCTCATTGCTAAATTACATGCATTGTTTTAGATTTGTTTAAGAAATGTCATGGTTAGTGGTGATGCCTTACTTGAACTTCAGAACTGTAAGTTTTTGGCTCCATTCTCTCTAGAGCAAACATTAAAGCAGCAATCTACTTGTACTCGTGTGAGTAGGCTCACTTGCTATATGGGGAGATACACATACTTAGTTAAGCGTATGTGCACCATTACGTGTGACAAAAATTTCAGCTGAATGATTTGCTAAAGTTTTGTGGCTTAAAACGTGTCTCCTGAATGCAACATTGATTCAATGTAATTCCTAAAATCCCATTTAAATGTATAGAAAATATATATTAAAAAAAAAAGTGTGTGACAAAGAATTTCAAGTATCTTAAGCTGAAGTCTTTGGTAATAATAATACTAATAATGAAGAAGTCTAGATTTAAATTCCTGACTGACTTCTAGCTTCACTGTTTGAAACTAGGACATGAACTCCTAGAGGTGGCCTGCTTTTACTAAGTTCATCCCTCTTGATTTGTGGAAACTTGATGTACTTGGAGGTTGGAGAATTTGAAGTAAAATCTGAACTCTTGGCAGCCTCACTGTACGAATGCCACAGGTTAGACAACATGGCTGATCACTTAGGTCTTTCTCACTTTAAACAGAATGTGTCTTACTAATATAAAAATTCTGCCACTCCATATCTGAGATTTTTATCTAGTAAATAATTTATACTGTTCTTTACAGCTGTGTTTTATACTAAGTAGTAAATAAAAAACAGCTTCCAAGATGATGTCTTAAACTGTGGAGCAGTCAAGGATTTTTCAAAGTTTGGGAAATTTTGGTCACAAGAGATAGTTTTAAGAATTCATGCTATTCTACTGACAAGGGGAAGTCCGTGACTTTCACCCCATGTTCTGGGAGACAACAGAAAAAACCCAGTGTGAACCATGTGAATCCAGAGGCAGAAACTAGTTAAAAAAGCATTCTCTACTATGTAGATGCAAAATTATCTTCTGTTTCCTTTCTCTATTTGAGAAGAGTATTTCCTGTGAGGGGTAAGTAATCTATTTCAATTCTGGCTAGGGTTTTTTTCAGCCAGTGATATCTATTCAGTTAGTTTGCACTTCAATCAATATGTGTGCTTGTTTTAGGAAATGGGAATGAGAACATTGTTTTGTACACACTTATTGTAGGTTTACATATGTTTACTTCTATTTTTGAGTCTGTTTAGGTAAAGTTCTGTTACTTTTCAATGCAAAGGCTCTGGTACATTTCAGTTTCACTCTCATATAGATACTGGAGCCTTACAATTCTTGCTCAGGAAACAGAACCCTTTCATACTGCTGCCTCATGTTTTATTATTTAATGCAATAATAAACTTGGAAGTTGAGGTGAGCAACATAAGCAAGATTGAGAAAACTAAAGATGCTACTGAAATGACAGAAAAGTTGGTTTTCATCATTTGCTTTAGGAAAGAAAATCTAAAGGCTGCTGCCCATCCTACAGTGTATCACAGTGCAGCTGAAGTCAGATGAGTCCACTTGCCAATCATTCTTATCTTAAACATTCACATATTAATTTTCCTATCAAACATGAGAGGGGACTGTCCATCTCAGCGAAGAGTGGCATTGTTGTTTGTTTCATAACCATATTCAGTGCTATTCTATCACTTTTATGTCTTTGTGAATTTTCCCCAGCAATCCTCTTAAGGAAAAAAAAGGAAGCTCTGTAGTTTCCGTTTCCTCAAGTAGATCCCCTTTTGTCTTTGAGAGGAATGGCAAGTTCCACCCCACTATCTCCCTGGCTGTTTCTCAGGATGGATGTGTGTGATAGGCATTTTTAGCAAAGGGGAGCGATGTAACACTCTGTGTGCTTTGTTTTAGACTCGGGTTGTGACACTGTGACTGATACAGAAACAGAAGACGAGAAGAATCCAGCTTACTCCCACAGACTTGCCATGAGTGAAGAACATGAGCCATCCAAGAGCACTGGGGACCATCCAGTGGTGCAGCCTGACCGCATACAATGTGGGGTACTGTATGTCCACTCCTTGGGCTATGTTCTTACTGTGTGCTGGTGCAACCCATTATGCTGTTCTGTAATGGTTCCAGGACTGTAATGGTCAGTTTTACAGGCCTGGGAAATCAGTCCTTCCCTCTCAGTCCCCTGTCTTCACTGTCTCTGTTTCATGAGCTGGGTTCCCTGGGCCCAGGAATAGCTGGTAACATGCAGTACTCAGTGCAGTCTAGGCTGTGATGTCACTGGTTGACAGTCTCATTAGCATGGCTGCTTGGCTTGTGTGCTGTGAGGCAGGTTCACACTCCTCCCTTCCTCCCTTCTGGTGGCAAGTGGAGTAAGGTGATTGTAGTGAACAAATTAACAGCACTGGATGCAGTTCAAGATGACGATTCTGGTGTGTGCGTCACAAGTGACTGAAGAGCTTGGATCATGACTTCTTGTCTGAAACACAGCACTTCTTAGTATAGCATCTCCTCAGATGGCAGGAGTTTAAGTTTCTTCTTTTGTTCCTGTTTAAAATGTGACTGTGCTGCTTGAATGAAGAGACTGATAGAGTTGAAACTAAATACTTTTATGAATCTAGCTTTAATGAGTTTATAAATCTGTCTGACAAATCTGGAGTTTTATCAGTATAATGCATGTATCTATGCTGGTGCAAGCTGTAACAGAAGCCACATACACAGTTATTGCATGACTGGAAGATGCTCCTGAAAACCATTCAGGACTGTGAAAAATGACAGATGGTACTTCATGTGTTAGTTACAATGACAACAAAATCCCTAGAAAATGGACTTAATAAAGTCAGTGTTTTTATGTTGTTGAACTTGTGTGTTGTAATGCTTTTTCTCTTAGGTGCAGACAACAGTTTATATTATCATGAAATGTAAACTAGATGGTGAAATGAAAACTGAAGTTGAGTTCTGTCCAGAGAATGCATCCTCTGTGCGTGTGCTGGCTGAGATGGAGAATGAATACACCATCTCTGTGAAGGCTCCAAGTAAGCTGGACTGAGACTTTCCCCACCTCCTTCCTCCATTGTTTCCTTTCCATCTCAACCTGCCTGTCCTGAGAAGTGCCACAGAGTAGAGGTTGCAGTGCAGAAAAACTTGAGGCCAGAAAATCTCGAACTTGCTTTCTCATCTGTGATACTTTTGTGATGAGGAACTGAGGGAGACTGCTTGGGGCCTCTTTTCCCCTCAGCAGCATTAGGGTTGCAGTGTGGAAACACCTTACTGGGTGTCTGGAGAGCAGACTGCAGCTTGTAAAAGCACTTTGAACTTAACGTTGTGTGATGACCACCATCACATTAGCATTGGCAGGGTACCAGGAGAAGGTAAGTGCCAGTAAAGAATTGCATGACTGTAGCAGCTTAATGTGTAATGATTGCTGTGATCAGAACTGAAACTATTTTGGCTTGCCTTCTAATTTAGATGTGTTCTGTCACTAGGTATTTACATTTACAAAGCTGAAGGTTGTCTAAACTTTAGGTTCACAAAACTTCAGGGGCACGATTTCAGAGCTTTAAAGATTGATAGTAGTTTCCCAGTATTATTTTATTTAATCTGCTTTGGTCTGTCCTCTTGAAGAGTCATTGTTCCAGCTCTGAGAACAGAGACTAATAGTCATTATAGCAACTCCCATAAAGTCAGTGAGGTGGGTTGATTTAAAGAAGGTGACTTCACCCAAATATAAAGGTTCAATTTAATCTGTCTTAAATCAAGACTTACAATATAAACACAGACCTGGAAACTAGCTTGTATTTGAATTATAAACATGACCTTCACATGGATGGAGTGTACAATCTAAGCTCTGTAGTTTGTAACAGTAAGAGAAATAATTTTTAATTCCTTTCTTGTATGACTGTAACTGTTTCATCATTTCCTGAGTTGTTAACAGGTAAAGACTAATTTCAGTGGGATTCAAAATGTCTGTGTTTCAAAGAGAAAGTCCGGATCTATGAATGCACACTAAACAAAACATCAAGAAGCTCCCAAATTGCAGGTAGAAGAAAATCCTGTGCATGGGTAAAGTTGCAAAGCTGGAGTTCTTTTAAATTGATCTTACTCAGAGGCTAGTGAGGCTGACAGAGGTTGCAGAATCCTCAGTGACTTTTCAGATTTCTCTCCCATTCTTCTTCTCTGGCTTTTGTAATTTAGGGCACAGCTTTAGAGACAGAGAAAGCCAGGGATGGAGGGATGTGAGGCTGCCTAGTTTGAGGTGAAGTACTGCTAACATCAGTGGTCCAATCTACTGTTAGCAGAGGACCTAGCAGGTCCCAGGCTATGTGCATTGACTTAGCTATAAAGAAGGTGGTTCCAAAGTACTTTACTACCTAATATTCAGACCAAGATCATGACATTTTTATGACTCTTCATGAATTCAGTATAGCAGAAACTGTTTTGGCAGTAAATCCAAACTTATCCTCACAGTATTTGATGCAAACTCATGGCCATTGTTTGTTTTAATGGTGATTTCTGCTCTTTCTTTTCAAAGATTTAACCTCTGGGACAGTTCCTCTGCAGATATATTCAGGAGACTTGATGGTGGGAGAAACAAGTGTCACTTACCACACTGACATGGAGGAAATCAGCAACCTGTTAACTAATGCAGCCAACCCCGTGCAGTTCATGTGCCAGGTAATGACTTTAGCAAACAGCTGCTTTGGAAACGTGCTTTCAGAGGCTAAGTGGGCACAAACAAAAGTGCTTGCCATGAAGTAGCTCTTCTGAAATGAAGAAATGCAGGGTTATTTAGGGATTACCACATAACCTTAACATCCCCTTTTAGCAAAAGCGTGGGTGCTTTTTCTGTCTCTGGAGCACATAGCTGGCTAAGGTGAGTCAGGTTATTCAACTAATAAAAGGCAGTCAGTCAATACTCACATTTAGACCTTGATGACTTGAAAAGCTTGGAATGACAAAACTTGGTATAACAGAAAGTACCATAAGGAAATAAATTGTTTGGGAATTTGTACCTGCCTGAGACTTCTTGAAAAAGATGTGAATAGAAGCAAAGGTTCATATCTGAAGGAAGCAGAGTAACAAAAAATGATTTGTTTACTCTTAACACTTCTCTAATAAAAACACTCCTCAGTTTCCATATTGTATTTTGCTCAGTTGAGGTACCTGAACCTTATTAGAAGGGTAAAGCTTGCACAAACAAGTTCTCAGATGTGTTGCCTTGCTGCCTGCCTGCATGACCCTGATAGGCCAGGTAGCAGAAGCCTACAGAGTAGTGTTGTTTCTCACCAGTATACCTGGGGCAGAGAAGACTGTGTTTCCCTTACTTTTTAGTTCAAGCTATGGAGCAGGTACTGGTTGATGTCTCTGCTTGGGGAACAGGCATGCATCCCAGTGGCTAAAAACCAGTTCAAAGACCAAACCCAGCATTTACACCAGAGTAATTAAACATGGGCTAGTGCATACGTAAAGTAGGAGTGACACTTCATTGGAGCAATTCCAGAAGTAAGACTGTACCTGTCAAGGAAGTAGAAGATAACAGTTTTCTGTGGTTGCAGCTGCATGAGTGATTTTCTCATTGTGCTCTGTCTTGTTGTGGAGTGTACAGTTCTCATCTGTTCAGTTTAATGATACTCTGTTTTGGGACCAGGAAGCTATTCATGTTCTTTGCTTGACCTGAACATTTCTATCTTCTGTGTTTATACCTACTGTTTTCTGACTGTGCTGAATAATAAAAACACCATATAAATCTCACCTTAACTGGATCTCCAGACTCTCCAAGTAAAATTGCTTTCCATGTATCTCTAGGCCTTCAAAATCGTGCCATACAGCATAGAAGCCCTGGACAAACTGTTGACTGAGTCGCTCAAGAAGAACATTCCTGCCAGTGGTTTACACCTGTTTGGAATCAACCAGCTGGAGGAAGAAGATATGACAGCAAGTAAGCTGAAAGATTTTTGATATATTTTTAAACTTTGTATCAGTTGTTTTACCTTGAAGTGCCTTAACACTGCAGTATGTGCTACCTGCACAAGCTGTCTCAAAAATCTTGGATCTTAGCCAGGAAGGTAAATTTCTGGTGATTTCTATATTAATTTCTATAGAAAGGGGATTGCCATTTCAGTCAGGTGCCCGTTTTTTAATTACATGCATCAGTCTCATCTCACTGCAACAGATGCAGCTGTGTAGACAGCTTCAAATACAACCAGAGTGAAAAAATGATGCTTCCCAAATGTTTCCCATATTTTCTCACTTTTTCTTCTCTCAGTCCCATGTGGCATTTTTCCATAGCCCGGTCCTTTTCCCCCAATCCCATAACTTTACTCTGAGGTGCACAGTGAGTTGGTATGCAATCTTAGTGGAATAATGATCTAAGAAGTCCTTGCAAATCTGTGATCCTACATACATTAAGCTATTACAGTGCCATATTCCCCACTAAAGGTTATAGGATTCAAGCCTGGAGATGCATGGGATACCTCAATTGATTTGTGCAGTCAGCTCCATTTTGAAACCATACATATGCTTTTCAGGGATTTCACACCTGCTTTGTTCAATGTGTTTGCTAGGAATTTTGTTTTTCACTTACTGTCTCTGTTGCTACTAGAAAAAACCCTGAGAATCTAACAGGCTCCCATTCTCACAGATCAGAGGGATGAGGAGTTGCCAACACTGCTTCACTTCTCTGCAAGATATGGGCTGAAGAACCTCACTGCCTTGCTGCTTACTTGCCCTGGAGCGCTGCAGGCCTACAGTGTAGCCAACAAGTACGGCCACTATCCAAACACCATAGCAGAAAAGCATGGCTTTAAGGATCTCCGCCAGTTCATTGATGAATATGTGGTAAGAGGAAACAGTAGTCTTTCTGCCTTGTCCCACAATGAGTGTGGGCAGTGGCACCAAGCTTGGTACTTGGTGTTGTGGGAGTGGTGGGGTGATAGTGTGCGGTGTGATGTGGTACATTGTAGAGTGCAGACATCCAGTCACACTGAAAGCTTCCAGTCTGCAGGTGTATGTGCATCTGGAGTCAGGGACATTCCTGGGGCTTTTGCACAGAGCAAGTAAGATGTAAGCAGACTGCCACACTGACTTTCCTTATCATCCATTCTTCTAATGAAGTTTCTGTAGGGATGTGGTTGGTTACTCTGCTGATGTCTGATCTTGGGAAAACTACACCCCCTTCATTCTGCTTACTTCAGGGACTAATATGGGAACAGAATATGTTTGGAAAGATACAATTTGAGGTGTATCTGAGGTACAGTCAGGGTTACTTATTAGCTCATTCACAGATGATCTGTGTAGTCTACCTCCTGCACTTGATATCCATTTTTTCCTGCATTCGTATAGCTGTTTGTTCTCTATTTGTTCTGTTTGGGATTCCAGTGCACAATTTGGTTCTCTTTGAGCTAACCCCATCCCCAGAAAACAGCACTCTGACCTGTCCGGATTATGACATGGACCTGACTCCAGCTGCACCATGCAATTGTTTCTGTGGGGTGCTTGGGTATGCATGGAGTTTATCCTTTCTTTTCCATTTGAGCTGTTTCAGGCCTGTATGCTTCAAAATAACAAGAAGCTCCTTGACTCAGATCATACGAATTCTATTTGCTTTTGCTTTCGTTTGAGAATTTGTGTGCATTTGTCCTTAAAAATTGTCAGAGTGAAGGGTGATAGATCTGCCAGCCTTAATGTGGTTCTGCCAGCAAATTACAGTAGTATTTAAACCTATTGAGGAGGCATGGGTGGTTCTTGGATTTGGGGCTTGCTTCTTGACATAAGCATGAATTTAGGGTTATGTATTAGAGCTAAATAAAAGTCATTCTGTGTTCTGAGATCAGAAGGACTGCAGAAACTGTAAATTGTGTGATCAAAATCTTTGCATTGGGGTAAGCTAGAGATGTGGAGGAAGTCCTTCCATCCTCATATTGCAGTACTGTGCTTCTCCCATATTCTCTCCACCAGCACAGTGACAGCTGTGTTAAGAGTAGGTCCTGCTTTTACTGTCAAACTGTGCAGCATAGTACCAGAGCACACAAATCATCTGCACCAGTGTGACCACTGCAAGGTAGTGACTAGAATCGTTACTAGAATGGATATCTGAAAATCCCAGTAAACCCCTTTACTTACCTGATTTACTCTGGCAAAGGTTCCTCTGCACCTCTCTAGAGCATTGTATGAACTTAACTGACCTGACTCATTTTGACTGTGGAGGAAGGCAAGTTTTGACACCCATGCCATGTGGATTGAGGGCCCATGAGTTGGCATTTGTGGATGGAAGAATATATTATATTGTGACTGGTTAAGATGGCTGTGCTTGTGCCATAGCTGGAACTTGGGAATAGGATGGGATGAAGCCTTACATTTTGCTCCCCTGTGCCGTTTGCTTAAGATCTGCATTTCCCCCCTGCTCCATGTTGCAGATACATGAGAAACGTTTCTGTTATTCTGCGAATTAGAAGTTGCCTGTATTGCATGAACAGCTGCCTGCTGTAAGGTTTCCTGTTAATATCACAGAAAAGGGTCTGTGTACTCCCACTTTGGGTGTTACATGCTGCTGCTAATGGCCAAGAAACTGAAACTGAATCTACATCAAAGCTAAAACCTTGCTATCTTCAAGTGCTCTACACGTGGCAAGCTTTCCCCGTATGGTTAGCTCCGCTTGCCCCAAAATAGCCTTTGGCAAGCAGTTGTATTTTTAGAATGAGCTATGCTTATGTTCCAGGAATTTGCAGACTTTGGTTAGGACGTGAAATTGAAGGGGTGAGAGGCTGTAATGGCTATTCAGAATGTGTCAGCACCAACTTGTTTCACCTTCCTTACCTATTACTACAACATAGATCTTGAAGGCTGGGCCCAGATTTAATTCATATGAGAAGCCTTAATCTTTGGGAATGGGCTACCTTTAGAAGGTTTTTTCCTTCACTGATGGGAGAGTGAAGTATTTTGTGCTTGCTTTGATTATCCATATTCTTTATTTAAATGAGAGTTGAACATTTTTTTTTCTTGCCCTGCTTCCTCTCCAGGAAACTGCAGATATGCTGAAGAGTCACATTAAGGAAGAGCTGATGCAAGGCGAGGAGGATGAGTCTGTTTATGAGTCCATGGCTCATCTGTCCACTGATCTGTTAATGAAATGTTCACTGAATCCTGGCTCCGATGAAGAGCTTTATGAATCCATGGCTGGATTTGTCCCTGGTCCTCCAGAAGATCTTTGTATGTATATTCATAGAATCACAGAATCGTAGGATGATTTGGGTTAGAAGGTACCTCTAAAGCTCACCTTGTCCAGACCCCCTGCAATGAGCAGAGACCTCATCAACTAGATCAGTTGTGCAGAGCTCCCATCTGCTTTATACATAGTAGCACCTCAGTTACAGCTTTTCTGCTCTCACCACAAGGAAATTACGCTCCCCCTCTAACACTGGCTGGCTGCTAAAATTGTTCTATACCTTTTTTTTTTGATTGCTAGTGTAGAAGATCAAGAGCTGTTTCCTCAGTGTTTTGAGGACTCCCTGAATCCCAAACAAGTAAATTAGCATATAGAAGAGACTAAATTTTCTATCATGTTGTGCTTCTCCCTCCTGAGAACTGGGGGTCTGGGGACCACTCTGACTTACAGATACCAAAAGAAAAGATGTGATTTTACTGACAACTGGGGAATCAAAAAACAAGACCTGAGCTTTAGCTCAACAACTTGAAAGCAAAAGAAAGGGAACATCTAGAAATATGTATACTGAAAAAGATTATAATTGAAAAATCATTATTCTAATCTGGTTAGTTTATGGTTAAAAATATAGAGCTAATTTTGATAGGTATGCAGATGTTTAACCTTTTCACCATTCCATTAATATTCAGTGAGGCCAATTGCAAATGTCAAGTATCTGTGTTAAGCAAATGTGAATTTTCTGTTCTTACTTACCTGCCTATTCGGTCTGGTGTCTTCCCACTGATATATTTTATGATTCCCATGATGAGCAGAGAATCTAGCTTCTTATAATTTAAGTACCTCCATAAGGACTTGTAGTGTTTCTACAGGTTTTAAGTGTGCTGCCTCCAGGGAAGTTTTCTTTCTGAAACACTTTTTCTTATAGGCTGTATTGGTCCTGGGCTGTTTTTCTCTCTTAGATTAAATGGTACTATAAAATACATTTTCATTGATTTTGGAGTCCAGAAGGCTTTCAGTTCTTTGCCTGAAATCATAAATTCTTCTATGCAAAGTTCTGTTTGGTCACTGCAGGGATAATTTTGCTACCAAAACCGGGATAATTCTCCCTTCAGGTGGAGATAAGCAGTAAATCAGGTTGGACTAGTAAGGAACAAAGCTGCTGTTGTTTGCAGTAATGGGGGTGAGAGTTTCTAGATGTGTTTGCAAGGTCTGCCTGCAATCAGTACACAGCTGAATGGAGTTGATTGACTAAGTCTGTGGAGGGGGAAAAAGCATGCTTAAAACTACGAAGCCCAACTTGTCTTCTTGCAGCCCTGAAGTGCCCATATCTCCCAGAAACTGTGCAGGGGATAGTCCTTTCTTTCATATATGCAAATTGAGCTCGCTGTAATTTGGCACTTTTGAACTAGACTCTGAAAAGCCTCACTTTGCTGCTTCTTCTGGAGTTCTAGTAAGTTGCTTCTGCACACAAAGCTCTGCTGCCTTCTACTCAGGAGTCTTTTATTGAAATTCTCTGTTTTTCCTATGTAGTCTGTTAGTCTTTGCCTGAAGAATACTTACAGCTTGTCTTAACAGTGCATAAAATCTACCTGTATTGTAACAGGTAAGTTTAAATTGGCACAGATCTTAACACTTAGATTGTTTTTCTCAAAGTAAAGGTGTTTCATTATTATTTAGAGTACCAGCACACAGGAAAACCCCTACTGAAATTAATGGGAGTGCTGGGTGTTTTGGAACTGCCATCACAAATAAAGGATTCAAGCTTTTGTACTGACTGAAAGGTTTGCAGGGATGAAAAGCTGACTAGGAAATCAAAGCTAACTTCTACTGAAGTACTTTCTCCAAGAATTACCCTTATGTGAGTAGATATGGCTGTGGGGTAAGGAACAATACTTGGGCTCTCTTAAGTGTAGCCATACTGTGTCAGTGTGGCTATTTATTGTGGTCAAGATGGGCTTCCACCACAGTTTTTCAGAGACTGATCAAAGGAAGTTTAGATACCACAGGGTCAATTTGTTTGGCAGGAACTGGTTTGAGAATAAGGTAACACAGGACTGGAGCCATTGTAATGAATGAAAAGTAATAGCAAATATTTGGATACCAGAGTGTTCTGTTGTATTTTTCATCCCACTTCTGATTTTTCCAATGCATTTTAATTTTTTTTCTCTCTGCGTTTGTTCTTGGGAAAATGTTTTCAGAGAAAGTGCAGAAGCTGTGCAAGGGCCCAGTTTTGCTTAAACTGATGCTGCTTATGTTGCACACACCTGTGTTCAATTACTAGCTGTGCCTTTAAGTTTTAGAATAATTGATGGAATTAAAAAAAATAGAAAAGGTTTTGTTCATCTACAGGACACTGCTTTCCCTTCTGCTGGAGGGGACCATTCTTTTCCAGGTAGGTCTTAATGCCCTGGGCAGTGTAGATCATAAAGTACTCCTAAACACATCAGTGGGACTTTACTCCTGCTCTTATCTAATTTGCTGTTCTTTATTAATGAGTTTGAGTTCCCTTTTTAAATTGTTTTATCATTAATCTAATTGTTCCTGCTTAAGAAGAGCACTTTCATCATGCTTCACTCTTACTACACTTTTAAAATACCTGTACAGTCAAACATAATATTCCAGAATTTGCTTCTGGTTGGTGCAGGTTGCAGGTAAATGTCATTTAGCTGAATCACACAGTAGCTGAACAGCAAAAAGGAAAGGTTGCCTCCATCATACCGGGCTGGTGGAATGAACTACAACATCGGATAAAGGGCGTTGCTTTTTCTGAATTCCTTTCACCACCAGCACCTCCTGCTGATTTTTGCAAGACAGCATTTAGAGTGGGCTGGAGTTGTGCACAGCAGGGACTCTGAGAGCAAGGCCTCTTCAAAGGGCTCAAAAACTGTTTGATTTGTGTGAAGATAAAACAGTCTGTTTTGTGTGTGGTTTACGCTGTTTTAGTTAGGGAAAGAGTTAGGCTGTATTCCCACTGTCCAAGGTCTGACAGTGACAATAGCTGAGAGCTGGTTGAAGCATCTGGACTCACAGCACTGTTTCCATATTTATGAACTATGTAGACACTCAGATTCTAGATAGTGTGAGTTTCATGCAGAGATTTAATCCTTTATCCTAGAAAGTTTCAGCTGACTAAAATCTATTGTCCTGTAATTTCCATACCTCCGATACCTAAAGAATAGATGCTAGTTCACATATAAATAAGTTGTGATGCCCTTATACTACTGTCTCACATATTCTCTCTCTACACCACCATTTTATTCTCTTGAGACCAAACTTTCAGCACTGTTTTCATTGATTTTTATTTTTGTCTTAGTTAATGCAAGAAACAGTCATCTTTCAGCTGAGAGAATGGTGCACAAAAATAATAAGTGCTTATAAAATTCTGATTTATGCCAACACATTGAATCTTTTGTCTTGCATAATGAAGCACTGATCTCTGTAAAGAGGAATACCTGGCATTTAGTGTTTACAAATGTTTACAGGGGGAAGGGTGTTACTACTTTCTAAAGGTGCCCACACATGGGTATTTTAGCTGTTATGAAGGGTCTGTAGGTCATAACTCATCTTCCGTATGTCTGTCTGTTCACAGTTTGGTTGACCTCCCTTCTGAAGCTTTAAGCCCTGCAAAAGGAAACTGAAATTCTTTGAATAAATATCTTTTAGCTACTAAATTCTGACTTCCAGGAACTGCTTAACCCTCTTCCTGCTTAACCCTTCAGACCAACTTTCCCCAGTAGCCCCTGTAAAATCTAGGGGCCTTTCCTGTAATACATGTTCGTGTGTGCCATCTTCTTGTCACTTCTGTCTCACTAGCCTGTTTTTTGCAGCAAGTGGAACAGAAGGTGTCAGTGACAAACTGGAAAACTTTTTTTCGGTTTCCCTATATGGGTGAGGTGTTAGGTCTCCTCTGCATGCAACAGGCCTGTGTTTCAGAGGGCAGTGAGGTGGCAATCTTTGAGGAGAACTAGTTAGCTGATAAATTTAGCTATGTATTTGAGTATGTGATAGAAAGCAAAACCTGCAGTGCTCTGTTGCACTGATGGTTCAGTAATCCTGCAAAGCAGAGTCAAAACTGGGAAGATACTATTTCCTCCACAGAGAATGAAAGGAACTTTGCATACCTGTCACATTCTGTTCTTTCCCCAAACCCATAAAGTAGTGGCTTTCCTCTGGGCCTGTGTTTGCTACAAGTTAATTTCTAAAAAATATGTTAAAAATAATCAAGGTGGCTATAAGGTAGAAAAATTGCTCCACAGAACACTTCAGGTCTGTAGAGCTGATTCTTTAGGATGTTCAAATATCAAATCTGTGCTTTCATGTAATGCAGTGACACTTAAATGAACTTTGGTTGATAGCGAGGAGATTAGCTCCAGCAGCATGCAACATGGCATGGACAGCAGAGCTCTTAAGAAGCTGCTGGTGTGGTTAGTCCACACAGCTTGCAGTAGTGCTGTGGCTATGCTGGAGGTATTCCTGCAAAGTTAAATCTAGGTTGAGTGCATTCATGACTGTCAGGGAGTCCTTTGGCAATCGTTGATTTAAAAAACAAAACCAAAAACCCTGACAAAAATCTTGCTGGCATATTCTTACCCCTTTTTCATTATCTCCTCAGATTTGCAGGCAAAAAAAAATACTAGAAATTACAAAAATATTTATAAAAAATATTTCATATTCTTGCATGTAACCCAAACCAAACCTTGACAATTCACTTATTAATCACTCTTGTTTTTAATATCATTAGGAGCATGGTTATCTACCATTTTCTTAGAAAATCAGAATTCTTCATGTCAAAAGACTGCATTAATGTATCTTATTGTTTGCTGTCACTCCTTTCTCAATACTGAATTATCATTTGACTCTTTAAACACCTTCCAGTCCAACTAATTAACTAAGCCAACTATTTTGACTTTTATCCAATAAACAAAACAAACGCTATTTTCTGTGTCATGGTAAAACTGTTTTTAGTGTCTTGCCATGTGAAATCACAGGTTTCCTCTCAGGAACACTGTGAAGAGGCCAAAAGTTTCACCTGGCCAACACACTCTCAGTAATAGCCAATAGTCAGGACCTGCTTGAAGCCTTGTCAGAACTTTTCAACAGCAATGTTAATCACCCTTAAGTGTAAGCATCAGGCAGCCAAAAAAGATTTGTGCATAGTGGACTGGACATAGCAACTTAAAAGCCCTTTTTGAGGAAAATGTCTGATTAGTTGCCTAGCTTCTTCTTAGATTAGTCACCATAAAGCAAAAGTCCAGTCAAAAATACCACAGCAGTATATTGTGTTATGTTGTATTGTATTATATTCATCATTCTGATTATTTTTTTTCAGATGTAGAGATGCTTCAGTCCAAACCAGACACTCCAGTTGCTGGAGATGAAGTTTCTCTAAGTACAAAAGACTCGATGCTGCGCAAGTTTTTAGAAGGTGAGACCTGTTTGGAGGGAGGGATGGCAATAGCACAGTTAAAACAGTTAAATAGAACTTGAGATTTCTCCGTGATCTCTTAAGGATAGGAGATAGTTCGCACTGTTTGTTTATTTCAGACAAAGGAACAATTCCCTTTAGTACTTTGTAGACTATCACAAATGGATTTTGGAAACCAGCGATCTGTTTGATTTGTTAATTGTTATAGTATGTCAATTAACTGGAATTAATTAAACTAACTGTTCCTCAAATTCTTAGAAAGAGTTAGGAGATTTTTCACTATTTCTTCACCAAAACAGACAGTACAGGTTTAGTGGCCAACAGTTACATGCTACCACATGTTAAGGACTTTATCAAGTCCTGTCCTGAAGGGCTTTGGCATATTTAAGTCACTGCAGAGCTGGATGGTTTTTTTTGCCTGTAAAATGGCCAGCTTGGTAGGAATGTGGTGCATAATGCATCTGGAGGGATCCAGTGCTCATTGAAGTGACCAGGTTGTTATTCTTACAAACTCTACTCTGTTCTAGGCGGTAGCATGGATGTGCCACATTCAGAGGAAGGAGTTTATGAGCGGTATGGTGAAGATGTATACTACCCTGTGGAACAAGATACTTTTCCACAGGAAATGGCTAACAGACCTCCAGTTCCTGTTCCAAGACCAGAATCTAGCTCTCCACAGCCAGACAACGAGCTGTACATCTCCAAAAGTGAGTTGGGTACTACAGGAAATGTAGACTAGTCAATTGTAATATGGCATTGATGTGGGCTTCAGTTGCCAAATAAATGCCAGGAAAGCTTACACTTTTTGAGATCCCTGTAATATTTTACTCTGGGGTTAGATTACCTTTGGGATCCAATTTCATTTGTTTTTCCATCTTCTGCCTACTCTGATAACATGGGGATGTTGTATCTCAAGATCATGGGCTGAGCTTGCTCTTAATGAAGGCAGTAGGATGACACATTACCCCCAAATGGTATAAACAAATCCAACTAAATAGGAAAGATCCTGATACTATAAGGACACAATCAAACTAATAATTTGATACATTGCTGCTCTGTAATAGTATTGATTCAAATGCATTTGAATAGGACATGATTTTATACCTTGATACCTCCCTCTGAGGTGGCATTTATTTGAAATTTAAGAAGATTGTGCCTCTTAGTTTGCTAGGCAGTTTTGGAAATCTTGGTCATTGTTGATTTTTTTTTTTTTCATATTTCACAAACATTCTAAAAAGAACCACAGTAATATGTGAGAAAGGAATTTCAGTGACTTCTGCTTCCCCTCATGACAGGACTATGGGGAAGCATGTTCAGATTTCTCTTAGAGTCAGCTGAGCTGAATTCTTCAAGGTCAAAAGAAAGGGAATTCCCTACAAATCCTTGTTTTCTTCAATGGACTTAGTAGGGTAACAGAAGCTATAATGCACTGTAGAATTGTGTATGCTTCCAAAATTCATCCTTGCTATTTCTGTCTTCATGAGATGCATTTCAGTATTTAAAGAATGTTTGTTTTGCAGTTTTTGCCCAGAAGGCTCAAAGACCTGAGAATCTTTATGTCTCTAGAGGAAGGATTAAGAAAGGTAAGTCAGAAGTTCACCCTGAAAATCCTTCCACTAATCCTAAAGCAGATCTGCTGAGGCAGCTTCATTTGCGTGAAATATGACGGAATAGACTGTTTTGCAAAGCTCTGGGGATAATAGTCCTTTATGAATGACCCAACCTTTTTCACCTTATGTGACACTGGAAACTTATAACTGCAGAGTGTGAGAGTAGTACCCTTTTATCATGTACTCTACATGTATCCCCTATCTTGGAATTTATCCTCAGGATCATAATGATCATTGAAGTCCTTTTTTATGGTGTGAAGCATATTACTTTATGCAAATGATGTCCCACTTCTAATGTTCTGTGTATGGCCACTCTTTTGTTACTAATTATTTCCCATGATTTAACTCTTAGTGTACTGATTACCATTGATCTCTGCACCTCCAAAACTCTGTCCTGATACCTTCAATTCTTATCCTGTGCACTATCACAGTGCCAGGTACCACATCTAAACTTTTATCCTACGTGTTGGAAACTCCTCTTCATGTTACAAATGAGTTACAAAATGCCAGCATCATGTGCTGGTTTAAAAGTTAACTGGCAGAAGAAATGAACCCAACTGAAAAGAGATTACAAGTCAGAGTTACAATTTACTTAAAAAGATTACAATAAATACAATGATACAGAGAAAAATGGGGTTTAACCCACAAAAGAACAGATTTATAACTGGGCATCCTGGGACACAAACAGAATGGTGTTTATTAGCCCCTGTGCTTAGCACCATGTGATCCCCCCTGAGTGTAAGGTAACAGGAAAGGAAAACCCGTTGGTGAGGATGATGGTCACAGTCTGGTTGAGAGTGGCAGTCCTTTTGAGGCTCTGGTCCTTCTCTGTATCTGACAAGTGGTACCAGAAGTCCTAAAACCAAAAAAGATTATGTATGCTCAGATTCAGATGGGAATGCCCAATACCTCTCTCCAGGGCAGAGAGTTTCACAATGGGTGATTTAACTCTGTGAGTCATGGGATATTTTTGGAATCTTTCATGGCCTAGGTCCCTTGTAACTGCCTATTGTGCCAGTCCCTAATGGCCCATTAGCAGACATGACCCCTCAGGCTGGGTGTGAAGGTGTTAATGTCTCCCCTGAGAGGACTTAACACATCTGAGTCGCTGGTGTGAAGACAGAAACATTCCCAGGGTTCTTTAACATCCAGCTTGCAGCCTGAGGTGTCAGGTGTGCCCTGGGCAGCTGCTGCAAATGATCCATTACTAACAGTTGTGCTAGTTTAAGGTAAACTGGCAGGAGAAAAGAACCTAATTCACAAAAAGTTTACAACTCAATTACAATTTAATAAAAAGATCACAATAAGTACAAGGGTACAGAGGAAAAAGTCCATTTGACCCACAGAAACAGGTGTGTAACCCAGCACCCTGGGGCACAAACAGAATGGTGTTTGTCAGCCCCTGTGCTGAGCCCCACCTGGCCCCCTGAGTAGAAAGTAAAAGGAAAGAGAAACCTGTTGGTGAGGATGATGGTCATGGTCTGGTCGAGAGTGGCAGTCGCAGTCCTGCTGAGGGTCTGGTCCTCCTCTGGATCCCAAGAGTGAGTGAGCCCAGCCAGTCCCCAAACCCCAGGTATATATATATTCTTAGGCTCAGGTGGGAGTGCCCAGTACCTCCCCCAGGGTGGGGAGTTTCACAATGGGTGAGTTACTCTGTGAGGTGAATCATGGCATATTTTTAGAAACCCTGATGGCCCATTAGCAGATATGACCCCTCAGGCTGGATGTGAAGGTGCTAATGGCCCTCCAGAGGGGTGTTACCACACCTGAGTCATTGGTGTGAAGACAGGAAACCTTTCTTATCTCACAGAAGTTCCCAAACACTCAGCTTGTAGCCTGAGGGGTCAGGTGTGCCCCAGGAAGCTGCTGCAAATGATCCATTGTTAGCAGTTCATGAGAAATCACATAGAGGGTGTAGAATACACAGTTTTAGCCACACCCACACAGTGATAAACTGGTCCTGGTCACTGTAACCAGGACAACAGTTCATCAGAAATGGCATATAGAGCGTAGAATACACAGTTTTGGTTACACCTACATAGTGATAAACTGATCCTGGCCGCTATAACTGGAATATATCAGTAGAATGAGTTTTCAGTTTCTGGACTTACACTGCACAAATTACCTAGGAAGAGTCTAGCTTTGTGACTGCCAAGGTGAAAGCTGTTTTGTGGATTGCTGAGGAAGGAGAGCACTTTAAGGAATACATTTTGTGATGCTCACTTAAATGATGTTTTTAAGAACAGAGATTATGCCTGGGAAGCTACATCTCCGCTGGGCTTTTATCTGTAACAAATAGCAGGATGGCCTAAGGACAAAGCACTTCTTAGGAAACATTCAGTTTGTAATATTGATTTTGGTGTGGGTTTTGGTTGTTTAGGGTTTTTGGGTTTTTTGCATCTCTGCTATATCAAGGGTGCTTGAGTTCGTTGTATTCCGTGAGGAAGGCAGATGCCACAAGTTCAATAATATTTTTTATGGTGTTCTCTCCTCAGAGACAATAGTCAGGCCTGTAAGGGACCTGTCTCAATCAAGCATATATGATCCGTTTGCTGGAATGAAAACCCCAGGTCAACGGCAGCTGATCACATTACAGGAGCAAGTGAAAATGGGCATACTCACTGTGGATGAAGCTGTACTTCATTTTAAGGAGTGGCAACTGAATCAGAAAAAGAGATCAGAATCTTTCCGGTTCCAGCAGGTACAGACTTATTCTACTGTTTACAAAATACAGCTGTCTCTCTAGGAAATATCACAAGCTGTTCAGTGTGGGTGCATTTCTTTCCCAGTTGGAACAGGAGGACTGCTAACACAGTTCCCTAGCTAGCAGAGTTCTCTCCTGACACGGAAGGGCTGTTCCCAGGCAGCAGCAGCAAATAGATAGCTGTTTTACAGCTCTGTTTGTCTTGCAGTAGTATTGTTAGCTTTTGGAGATCTGTGCACTAGGAACTGGACCAAATCCAGTTGGCTAAATTACCTTTCTAGAGGTCACCTAGCACCTACCTGCTGGCAGGGGACTTCTGTGATGAACATGTAGCTTGTCGGTTCTCATCCATTTCAGATTGGTGAAGGCTCTGTGTCCCAGATGGTGTGTTGGCTGTGAAGTCCTAGCTGGTACATGGTTTGATCCCTCCTTGGGTGTTTGTTGTTGGCTCCAGGACTGTTCTTTGCAGCTGGGCAAGGTCTAGCAACAATCATTAGTAAAAGCAGAGTGTTTGGGTGGTTTAACTGAATGAGGGAGTCATTTTGTTGGCAGCAGCAACATGACTGTAGTCATAGTTTAAAATTTTCCTTCTCTAATTAGAATCTCCCTCTTTAAAACCTCTGCTTGCTTCTTTTGGAGTCTTGTGTTCATGCTGTGGCAGTCTGCTCTCACACTGGAGGTGCTGGTCTCCAGTGTGTGATATTGTTTTGGAAGCTGTCAGAACAAAGTCAAGGCTTTTCTCCTCCAGATTCTCGCTTAGAAGGGTCCTCTCTACCCAGAAACAGTCAGAGGAATCTGTTCTTCTGTCAGTGGAGAACATAGTGCTACTTGAGTAGACGTCTATAGAAGAGATGAAGTGGCCCCATCCCATGAGCAGCTTTCAAAGTCTTTGCTCCAAATCTTGCTTTATGGTACAGCAATTGCTTCGCCTCCTTTTCCTCATATGCCACCATATCTCCTCTCAGATATGTACACCTTGCCCTGCTGAAGAAAGTTTTCTTTTTTTCCCCACCTTCTCATACTGTAAGGTGCAGTATGCTGCCACACAATGGTGAATAGACTTTGCTCCCAGTTACGTTTTCAGGGGACCCCTTTTGCTTCATTCGGGATGTCCTGAATTCTGGGATTCATGGCAGCCTTTTCTGTCTCTGCAGTCAGAATTACCTGTTTATTAGTACTGAAAGAACTGTGCAGCTACTTGATTGTGGGTCTTGTTTCTGTGCCAGTGTCACAGTGGAAACAGAAAATAGAGGGAGTTCTAAATCCAATGTGCAACTGCCAGTGAGTGTGTGAACCTGACCTTAACATACACAATGAATATCTAAAAAAACTGGGCTTCTGAAAGGCACACATGGGTTTCTGAATGGAACAGATTAAAACCTGTTGACATGGTTTGGACTTTGGCCAGGTCTAGCAGGCTTTGTTACAGCTTGGCTGCGAAGTTAGATGAAATATAATATTGGTTTTGTCAGAAAGCTTCTCATCCTTCTTTAGCCAAAGCCCTGAAAAAAATATCTTGTGTTGTTTCTAGGAAAATTTGAAACGTCTACGAGACAGCATAACCAGGAGGCAGATGGAGAAGCAAAAGAAAGACAAAAGTGCAGGTAACAGTCTCTGATTCTCACATTCTCTGGTAATGAAGCAGATAACCATATTAATAGGGAAGTTTCTTTACTCCTCAGTTTCACAGACAAAGAAAGGATGCCCACATCTGTGGAGTGTGTCTTGATTAATTCATGTAATTATGATCGCTCTTATGTGATTGTATTTAATTTTGTTCTTAAGTGCAAAAATGTCTCTCAGAGGCTGTAATTGAGTAGACCCTTCTGAGCTTTTAATTTTCCCTTACAGATTTAGAAATTACAGTACCCATTCGACATTCTCATAATACTTTGGGGAGACCAGAATGTGGAATATATGAATACACTCCCAGGAAAAACGTTTTTCCACCAAAAAAGGAGTTAAAGAGAGGAGATTGGAAAACAGAAAGCACATCCAGTACAACAAGTAAGCAAGCCCTGAATGTCACTCTCTCTACGGGAAAGCTGGATGGAAAACACTTCCCCAGCCTGACCCTCAAGTCAGCTCAGGGGACAGGACTTCTGTTCCTGAATCCCAGCACTGACACTGCCACCCCAAACCCTGTACACCTCAGACTGGCTGTTCTCAAAACCATAAAAGCAACTCTAGGTGTCCATAAAGTGGGCATCTTGTGTCTGCATCTCTGCTGGAGGCGAACCTGAAAGCTGAGCAAAAGATTCCCTTGAGTCTTCTTGGGGAAGGCATACCACCTGTCTTCAGTTCTTAAAAGCAGATGGCAACTGGTCTCTTATTGAAAAGGATGCTCCCGTGCTGTGACTGCTAGCAGGATGTGTGCTCTTCTGGCCTGAAGGGCATATTTATATTTCAGGCTGGAAATCAGTCTCTCTATGTCATTTCCTCAATTGTTGCAGAAAAAGGACAGTATTTTTCATTGGTAACTGTGGAACCTCTTGAGTGAGTTGGATAGTTTGCACATTTTTTATCATTGTTGGTTTTCATTAGGTTTAATTTGTGCAAATTAAATGCCTGCATTCTTGCTCTTACTGCAGACTGAGCAATTCTTGCAGAAAGCATTAGGATCATTTTGGTCCTCTGAAAGGAAAACTGAGTCCCATGAGGTTACTACCTTTGTGACTCTTGGTAAGATATAGCTGGCACACATCCAGAATAGGTGCCAGAGGGAGCTGACTGGGCCAGTAACTTGCATGTAAGCAGTTGTGAGAGAAGTTAACTGAGTGCAGCTTGGTGCTCTTTCTCATTATGTGGTTGTGAGAATGGACCATACCACAGTATTCAGCACTCTTGAGTGCTGCTGTTTGTACCAACTGATACTGAGAGTTACCTCACCAAAGCTAGTAAGGAGGGGAATTGCAGCTTAGGTGAAAACCTCTAGCCACCATTTCAATGTGGAGGTTTCTGAACATTAGTTTCCCAGTATTTCACAGCCCTATAGAACATTATATTATCTGTTTACAACTGAAACCAGCCATAGCAGTGTAGGATATGTTTGTGAGTTGCTGTCACCTTTGGAGATGTCAATGTGTATGCAAAAACAACCCTGCTCTGAGTCCATGACAGTTAAATGGGTTTGTATAGATGGTTGCTGAAGGTTGTTTGAACAAACTTGTAATTTTTAGCTTGGAAACTGTCCTGCAATGAGTGAGGATTGTTGTGAGAGGAGGTGGTAATCAGCTATTTGGAACAAAAACCTCTCAAGCAGTCACTTATTCCAGGAATGAGTATTTGATAGTGCTCAGAGCCATCTACCTTCATGCAGTCGTTAAAGATATGGGGACTGATAATTTAAATATGTGCAAACGTTGGGTGTGTATCCCTTGTGAAAATATTTGCCTGACTTGCCAGGTGATACTGGCACTGGATCTTTTCAGTTAGTTTATGGTTGTGAGTATTTAACCAGAGTCCTGGATCTAGGTAGGGCAGAAATCTCCTTGAAAGAAAGCATAATTGAATGGTTTGGCCCTCTGTTTTGTGTTGTATGAAATGCTGTTGTTTGGATCCTGAACATGTGAAAAGTAACAGTGAAAATAAATTAATCTAAACAAGCATTAAATTATGTGTGCAAGAGTTAAGAACGAGGTTAGAAAGAGCCCTGAGTAAGGGATTTGCAGTTAAATCACCAGGATTTAATATTCTGTTTGTTTTCTCTTGCTTACTCACTCTAGGTAGTGCGAGTAACCGCTCTAGCACTCGGAGCATATTGAGTGTCAGCAGTGGGATGGAAGGGGACAGTGAGGTAAGCTCTCAACTCTGCTATGTACTAGTCCACTGTTCTTAAGTACATGGCTTTGTTTTCATGCAAAAAAAAAAAAAAAAAAAAAAAGAGCTCAGAGATGGCACTGCATTTGCAGAAATGGAAAAATGTAGCCAATTCTGTTGTGAAGCTAGCAAGAACCAAATTTTGATGGTCTGTAAGCACTTCTCTTTGTTTTGTAGGATAATGAAGTCCCAGAAACAACTAGGAGTCGCAGCCCAGTTGCCCACCAAGCAGAGAGGCTGCCTTTCCCAGAAAGGCCTCCCAGAGTGCCTCCTCGAGGTGCAAGCAGGTAAAGCTAAAAGACAGCTCAAACAGGAGTGTTCAGTGAATCCATACAGAAGCCTTGGACAGAGAAAAAGGCAGGAAGCAAATGTGTCTTTGGACAAAATCTACCAGGCTCTTACCCTGTTAGGAATTGTTTGATTTGTTTCTCATCTGTAATACTTGGAGGAATCAATTGCCTAGTAATGCTGTCACTGAGGTTCATGCATGGCAAGGGACAGCACTACTGGAGCACACAACACTTGCCATGTAAGGCTGACCCAGATGGAGTTGCATCTTGCCCCTGGCAGAGATATAGTACCTGACCCTCTTGAGAATATCCTTTGGAACATACAACGTGTAGTGCAGAGGGAATTTCCTTATGGCATTCTCCTGGATCTTTTTTTCTTTTTACAAAGTGCAGATCTTTCTAAAGCAGATGTATTTACATGTGTTATTGGCCTCAAAGAAAGAACTGCATGGGTTTTGTAAAAGGCATTGAGGGGTTTTGCTTTGATTTGATCAGACCACCAAAAACTTAAGTAACTTGTAAACATTCCTTTGGTTCAACCGGTGCAAGTCTATGAAGTCCAAGGCCCAAAAAGTTATCTCAGTAGAGATACTAATAAAATTCACCAACTGCTAAAGCGGTAATTGCCACTGTGTGGGTGCAGAAAGTTCTGTATGTTGGCTTGGCTCTGGCAAAGAATTTATCTGTATTTAGTTTGAAAAAAGATTTTGAATCTTTTGATCTCTTCCTATTGTTCCTCTAATTTTCAGGAGAAAGTATTATAGCATCTTTTTACAGTAATAGTAGAATTGAAGAGCAGAAGAAATAGCTTGGACAGGAAGAGGGCTCTGGCAGCTTGGCATCTGCTCTGTTGCTGAATCACTGATAATCTGTTTTTCTTCTTTTATGACTATTGCTTGTACAGTATTCTTACATATGATGTTATTGCATGCAATGTGTTGTTCCAGATCTCTATTTTCTACTATTTTTACATGCATTTTTATTCTCTGTCTTTTTATAGGCCTGTAAGCTGTGAAGGCTTTTATCCTCCACCTGTACCCCCAAGAGGTCGCTGAATCTCTCAACATCTGTGGAATATGAGACTTTTTTTCTGTTTATATATGTGTTTGTACAGATATTTTTTGGCTGTCTTAAATTATTTATAAGTGGGACACAAATGTTTTCATCTGCTTCCTTCTCCCTAAAGCCCTAGTGACTTTCCCCATGATTTTCACTGAGGCTTCTTGGTCTTTTATAACTTTTTTTAGTTGAAAGAATTTTTGTACTTTGGGGCTTCAAGAAAAAGTATCATGGTTGGGAAGGAGAGTGCTGATGTGTGTCTTGGGAGCCCTGCATCAGTATGAAGTTTTCTTTTGACCAAGAAAGCACACATGTCCTTTTTAGAACTAAATCCTACAAGGGCTTGACTGGAAAACATACTTGAAAAAGAAAATAAGTTGTCTGAAGAATGCTCATTACAGCAAGAGCAGGTGAATGTACTGCTGTTAGGCGTAACTTTTGGGGCACAGATATACTCACCTTTCAGGAGGCGTAGCGTCCCCCTCCGACAATCATTAAACCAGGGGAAGATGAGAAATGGTCTGTATTGAAGAATGTATTTTGCATACAGCCTTGAAAATGCCTTTCCCCTCCCCTCCCTGAAGAGGACAGACCTTAACAAGGTGTTGTGTGTGCTGCATTTACCATGAAAGTTCCCAAGGCAGTTGGTAAGGAACCTGCTGTATCACAAACCAAATGTATTTAAACCTTTTTTGGGGAGAGAGTGGGTATGGTGTTAAAATCACATGACTGACCTCTCAAATTAGAAGAAGGATTTGGTGGCAGGGCTGTGTTCTGTACCTCCTACATGTGGTCATCAAAGAAGCAATATGAAGGCATTTCACTTCATGCTCTGGAATAGCACAGTGAATCTCCAATTATCAATGCACACACCTCACAAATACCAGTTGTGTTTTAGCTGGCTGCAGTGGAAACAGGCAGCCTGGGGGCTGGCTGGACTCTGCTTGCTCTCCTTTTCCTTTTTAGCAATGTGAATCCACGGCAGCTGTGTCCAGCCTTTTTTCTGCCTCGGGGCTTACAAACTTAAGGAGGCTTCCTGGTTTGGCTTTCTTCCAGACCTTGAAATCTTCTGTGCATATCCTGGCCCTTAGGGGACAAGTATAGGGCTCAAGTTGTCCAAGAGTGACACAGATGTGAATTCTTCAAGATAACCATCACAGTAGAGAATTTAACATCATTACCTACTTGGTTTTCAAGCCATTCTTTCTCTTCTAGCTGTGAAAAAGACATAGATACACCTGTGTTAGGTGATCCCTCAGGTGCAAGTAGGACACCTAAAGCTTCTGTTCAATCATGTCAGCTCCTCTTCATCTGTGAGAGAGCAGGTGACAAAGTTGCAGTTCCTTTCTCTTGCAGGGTGGCAAACCCAATGTGTGAAGCTGCAGGAGTGACAGCAACTGTGACTCAACCAGCACTGAATGAAGGTGGAGAAGCTTTCAGGGGTTTAGGCATATGCTAAGTATCATCTATGCATTAAGTTTACAGCATACCCTCTCCTTTTGATGATAGAGCAATGCAGGTGGTGTGCTGCAGGCCTATAGCTAAGGTGTCCTGTCCTTTCTGTTTGGGTTTATTTTCTATTTTAAAGGACCTCAGTGCCTTCTCCAATAAATCTGGCACTATTGACTCTCACTAACAATGAATTTTTTTCACAATAGCCAGGGAAATAGTGAGGTGGGAGCTGGCTTCCTGTGCTCCCTCTGGAATCCAAAGGTTTCCAGCACTATTAGGGCAAATTGGAAGCAGGAAAGGAGGTTTTGATGCTGAAATGAGGAAAATAGTACCATGGATGAGTGTAGGAATTAGGGATAAATGAAATAAACCACAAGAGGAAATTCAGCAGCTTGATTGTCTTCAGCTGTCACATGCTTTGGTTTGCACACAGCTCCCTGGTTTTGCTTAAAAATTCCTCATCTCCTTAGTGCTAGCTGCAGCTGTGTTCCAGAGATATGATGTGGTAAGAGGAATTTATCTGCTTCCATATCTGTCAGGCACAACATAAGGTAGAATTGTAGGATGTGGGGCAAACTGTAATAAGGCAGGAAAGGAAGAGAAAATTACAAAACTGTGTCATGTGGAAGATTTCATTTCAAGTGTTTGACTGAAGCAGCCAGGGGCCCATCTTCCCCAGCTAATCTCTAATTCTGCACCCACTCCATGTGATAGTAAAATCTCCTCTATGGGAGAGGTGTATCTGAACTGTACATGAGTGTTTGCCTTTGCACAGTCCTAATAACGTGGCTGTGAACTGGATTTTTATTGCTAATGCTGTGGTGAGATGGTTTATGTCTAAATTGCTGAAAAATAGCTCATAAGGAGCCTTTCAGTCCCTCTCCCATTTGAAGCTTCAGTACTTCCCTACTCTTGCCTGACCTATCATACAAAACAAAATGCTAGTGGGACTCTGCTTTGGAGGAGAGTTGAACTGGGACAGGTGGAGCTGTGATATATTATAAATGCATTCTGTTCAAGCCTCTTCTGCACTGCATAAGGGAGAGAAATTGAAGACACAGCTGTAGTCTCAGGCATTCCTGTCTCATTTCTGCTGGATTAACTAGGGATCTCACTAACCAGCAATCCCTACAAAACCTTCACCCTATCAAGGAAGAAAGGAACAGCACTAAAATGGCTTCACTGTTAAGTGCTGGTAAACAATTAGAATGCAGGCATGACTTCCACATCTCATGCAGGCCAGCAGAGATGCACCTGCTTAGCCACCAAAGTGTATGTTCCACATAGGTTGGATTCATGTAGTTGCTTTAAGCCTCTTACATCTCAGTGTACGGAGTCATTGTACCTGTAGAGTCCATTTGTGCTGATGAGCACGTGGTGCGTGTTGCTTCTGCCCAGGATGAGAAGTGTGCTGAAACTGAGGCTCAGAAGAGACCAGAGAAGAAAACTGCATGCAACCAGATTGTTGGTTAGTCAAGGATATGCTTGGGAATGAAGAGTGTTTCTGATGGACCTTAAAGGGCTGAATAGATAATAAAATTGCTGGTAAAAGTTAAGTGTCTTGGCCTGCTGTGGGAGTATCAGCCAATCCACCAAACTTGTGAGGCAGCTGGGTGGCCCAGGGAAAGTGTTTGCTTTTTGTACAGCATGCCTTGCAAACCCTGCTGGAGCAGATGGCTCTGGCTGGCCCTGTTGCTGACTGAAAGACTTAAGTACTGAATAAACTGAAGATGCTGAAGCCTCCTCTCTCTGTCTCCCAAGGGTAAGCTACTCTGTTTTGGACTGAAATGTAATGACTAGAAAGAAACTTATGGTGTTACCAAAGCTGTCTAGGTTTTGTCTGTGTGTGTAATATAAGCAGGGGGTTTGCATAGGTTTTGGCAAGTATGTCTCTACAGGAACCTGACTTCTACTGAAATATGCAGGCCATGGTGCATACTCTATCTGGAAAAGGTTTTATATGAACGTATCTTGCAAAATATGTTTAGGGATGGTAGGCTGAATGTGCAACGCCACAAGAGGAAAAGCTTTAAGTGTAAGTATGGTGGTCAGTGGTAAACAGGAAAATCTGTTTTTGCATCATTCCTACAAAGCATGGATGGCACGTACCAGCATGGAGCAGTTCCTGCCTTCTGCTCATGTCCTTCGCTGTTTATTGGCTTGTGCAATATTGGAGAAGATGGTGTAGCCCATCTTTTTTTTTTTTGGTATTATATCTGATAGTATCTTAATTTTTTTACTGTATCTGTTCAGTTTAAAATGAATGCTTAATACTGTGAGCTTTTTGGATTTTTTTTTTTTTTGTTTGTTTGTTTTGTTTTACCCTGGACTTGTCGCTTGAGGTAGTTCCAAGTGCAGAGGCGGGTTTGTAGGTTTCATCTTCGCCAGCACTGATGCAAACTTTACCGTGAGTGAGGTGCGGGTGTGGCTGTGCTGTAGGGAACGGGACCCCGGGTGTTACAGACTCCATTAGGCTGGAAAAGCCCTCTGACAGTCCAGCCCACCCTGTCACACAGACCGCAGCGCTGAACGCCACGCTGTCCTTAAACACCTTCAGAGGCGGGGACGCCACCACCTCCGGGTCGCGATGTTCCCAGGTAACTTCATCGTATTTCACGTGTCAAACCGGTGCGCTGTTACCGGGAGTGATCCCACGGTGTAAGCAGGAACCCCGCAGCGCCGCCCTCACCGCCGCAGGCCGCGCCCCGCCGCCCGCCCCGCCGGGGCTCCCGTACCGCCCCGCGCTTCCGGCGGGTGACGTGGCGGGCGGGGCGGAAGTGGCGTCGGCGGCGGGCGCGGGCCGGTGCCGCGGCGGGGCCTGCTGGGGACGGCGAGGCCCGAGATGGCGGCGCCGGGGCTGCTGCTGCTGCTCCTGCCGCTGCTGCCGCTGCGCGCCCGCGCCGACGAGCACGAGCACACGGTGAGGCGGCGGCCGCCTTCCCCCGGGCGCGGCGGCTCGGCGGGAGGGCCGGGGGGCGGCGGGCCGGGCCGGGCCGCGGGGGGAGCGGGCGGGTCCCGCCCCAATGCCTGGGCCGGCGGGGCTGCGCGGGCCGGGCCCCGCTCGCTGGGTCGGGGCGGCGGGGCCGCTCCGGGCTCCCTGATCCGGGTTGCACATCCTTGTGCGGCCGGGCGCGGTGTCCCGTCCCACCTTTTCCTGGAGAGAGGAACGCCCCGGCAGGTCGGCGCGCTTTGTGTGGAGGGGCGGTCTGTCCTCCCGGGGCTGGTGTTTGTGGTGCCCCCGAGCACGGGCCCGCCCCGGTTCGGACAGACCCGCCGTGACAGGGACGGCTCGCCTGGGAGAGGGGGGGCTAGCTGGCAGTAGGACAGGGACACTGACACAGACCCCTAAGCAAAAGGGGCGCTGACTTGAGCGCTCACCTATTGGCACGAGCGCCGTTTTTCTAAAGTGCTTGCAATATTGCACGGAAAGCATCTCTAGGAGGAACTTCATCAGTTTCTGGTTTTACATCAGTGTTGTTTCCCCCCTGGCTTTCCGTGTGGGAGAGTGGAAGTCTTTGTGATGAGCTGAGATGTGATTTTGGAACGCGACTTTCCCAAAACCCATCCGCGTTTGCTCGAAGCGGACTAGGTTAGAGTGTGGCTGTGATTAAACAGTGTCTGGCTGTCAGGAGTTTTAGTGCTCTTGAGCAGTCTGCCTGGTGAGCACTTGCTCACTTTCTTAACATAGCTTTCTCTCTGTGTGGTGTGCTAAACTTCCTGAGTGTTCTTAATAAAATAGAAAGATGGTATTGATAGCTTTTGTATAAGGAGTAGTTAGTTAGTTACCTCATTCCATGCGTTTTTGAGGCATTGAGAACTGGTTAGGATTGTGTTTAATTTTTTTAAGCGAAAGGAGTTTATCAGTGCTGCAGTTAATGACAGAAACGTTAATATAGTATTGAGTACATCCAAGGAGCAGGTATTCTTTGAACCAGTTTAGATCCCAGTTTTATTGTCAAGCCTGTGTTTTGGATTTGGTTTTCCACTGAGGTGAGATGGTTCTCAGCATAGCCCTGTGTTTATTTTAAAGGCTTCTTTTCTTCAGGGATTATTCATTATTAATATTGGTTATCTTCTGGGGCAACAAAAAATCGTAAAGCTGTCATTGAATCTATTTGGTTTTGGACTCTCCCTCCAGAAGTGATTTCTGATGGTTTTTAGGTCTTCTGAATGGTTACCTAAACAATTACCAGTGGAAATCACAAATTCCTTTTAAAGGCTTCTTGGGTTTTTTCATCTAAATTACTCAACTCTGTGAGAATATAACTGTCTTTTGGTTTAGTATTCTTGTTCGTGTGGTGTCCAGTTTATTAATATCATGTGATAGGTTACTGGTTTTTTGGAAGACTGTCTCCTTGCTTAAATATTTTGATACTTTAATCTTGTACAGGAGATTGGAGTGGAAGCATTAACAGCATCAGTGAAACATGAAGACAATTTTGTAGTCGCATTCTGATTTTGAGATTAAGAACCTGAAGGAAATAGTCTTTAAATACTGCATTTTAATTAATTTCAGTTTTAAATATGATTACAGTTGGAAGACACATTTTTCTGTAATCAAGGGGCTTTATTACATTTTGGAGGTTCTGCTCACTTTTGCAGAAGTGGAGAGGAGATTTAGAATTTGGTAACCTCAAAGGGTAAATTTTCACTAACTTTAAGACTTGAGAGATATTGTAGGAATACATATCTGCATGTGCTGGCATTTCCTTGTTAACGCTTTGTGCAAGCACTTGGCCTGTCTGTGTGAAGGTGTGTCTGTGCATCTGGCCACAGTTTACGTTTAGCTGCTGATGTGCAGGCCCTTATCAGTACTGAGCATGCTGGACATACAGAAGCGCTGTCTGAAGTGTTTAGTGCTCTGTGTTAGCAGGTTAAAGTTTTTTATTTGGTTGCTGCTGCTATAATATGTAAGAGTATATAATATTTATAAAATAATACAGATGCATGCTATATGTATTTTTGTATTAATATAAATTGTCTGTTAATTTTTTAAATGTGTCCTTTATTTTATAACTGGAGGACTTCTAAGCAAATATTATAAAAGATGATTGTGAGAGTACTCTGCACAAAGCTCTAGGTCTATAAGTACTATTTCTGGAGATAATAGGTATGGATAGTGCCGTTGAATCAACAGCTAAATCTTTTATCTTAAATTTGAGTTATATTTTAAAAATCCCATCTGCATTTTTTCGGAGGAAGACGTTTATAAATACAATCATAGGATAAAAATGTGGGTATTTAAAATCAAACTGAAAACTTGCCTGCTGATTCTTTAACTTACTGTCATGCTCCAGAGCATGTCATGCACTTGCTCACTGCCTGTATTCTGGTAATTGCGCCATTTTTTGGCAGTTGTCCTTTTATTTGTGGAAGTGTTAGTGGCAATGGGGTACTGGTGGCCTTATCGCAGTGTATGCTGATCCTGCAGAAACAGCGTTGGTGGGCTTCTGCCTGGCCATTGCTTTCACATCTTCTCTGCTAGAGTTGTTGGAGCTGATGAAACAGACAAACCATAAAAGCATTCTGAAATATCTTGGGGTTTTTGTTGCCAGGGAATGGTCTGGGGAGTAGGTGACATTTCCGTTTTAACATTGCTTCAGTTTAATTGTCAGTACTTTTTAGGCATGGAAATACATGACAAATGTTGAAAAATAAACAAAACCCAGCCTACACTGTGTAGCAAAATTCCTAATTTATTATGATTGAGAAAAACATTTTTGTTTGACTTATACCCTGATGAAGCATGTGAAGCTTGTTTAAAATTAATATATAAAATTAGGGGCTTTGTATAGTATCTGAAGATTGTCGGTCAGAGACAACATTTCAGTGCATGTATAATACATATTTGCATATGAAGTTGTGTGTGGATGAGCAGCCTGATTCCTCTTTGAAGTACTTCTGTTTCCATTTTTAAGAGGTGAAATAAATGTCGTGGAATCAGGACGTGGTGTGCCTCAGCAATCTTGTGCATCTAGGAAGTGTAACAGTAAAAGTACTGCTTGTACAGTAGTTCAGACTGTGCTGCTGGTACAGTTCTACCCACATTTTGGTGAGGCCTACAAATCAGAGAGAAATGAAGAAGTGTTACTAGAAATAACCTGCTTTGTCTGAAGGAGAGCATGAGGCTGAAATCCACAGTTTGATGGGCTGTGGATGTGAGCTGCAAGCATTAAGTGTTATCACAGTGCTTGACAGATAGAATATCTGTAAGCTACTGGGACTAGAAGCCTGGAATGTTACTCACCAGTTGAGTCTTGCTTTCTTGCCTCTTGTATTTTCTGTCCTGCTTTTACAGCTTTGCTCTGCTGGTAACAAATAATGTTGGTCATTTTTATCCCTGAAAGATGGGCATTGTAGAAAGCATCATTCCAAACTTTCATTTGAGAAAAGGAGCAGAATTGCATGCTTTCTGAAAAAAACTTTTTTGATTTGAATTTATTTTGCTGAATCATCACATAAGATTTAGCAGTTGTAATCCTCTCCTTGTCTCCATCGTTTTTTTGCGAAGTGTTTTCATGGTTTAAAGAAGAACATGAACAACTTGACAGCCTCATACTCTTTTCTGCAACCTTCTGTGTACTGACTTAATCTAGCCTTAATTGTTTTTTAGAATAAATATTTTATTTCTAGACCTACCACGCTAATATCTACAGTTGTGCAAAGAAAGCACAAAGTTGCTTTCCATGTCATGAGTGCCCTGTTGAGTAACAGGAAAGGAAGATATGTGTACTATACTGAAGGTAGTCTCAGTATTGCTACACTGGAAATTTTTAAACCATATGGATACATGGAAGTTGTCTTTGTATTAAGCCTCAAAGTGGTGCACACTCCCAGTTTTTCAGTAACTGTATTGCACAGAAGTCCACGCTTGGCCAGGTCAGCTGCACAAACTTCGTACTAGTTTAGTGTTCTGCAGGGGGCTAGAATAGACCCATCTATTCAGGCAACAAGGCAGCACTACAGATGGGTTGGGCGTGATTTTAGCTTGCACATGCACAACATCTCTACAGCCCAGTGCTCTGAATGGGCAGGATGACCATATTGTGCTGCTGTGGAACAGCTGTCCCCGGCTGTGATGAGGGTTGTAGCTGATACATAGTTGCACTTGCGGTGCAGGTTAGTCCTGCATCACCTTCTTGGCAATTACAGAAAAAAGTTTCTGAAGGTTTATCTCCTCTTAATCAGATTGTAACAGCTATGTGGTAGGTAACTTGTGTTGATGCTGAGACTTTTCAGGCTGCCCCTATAAATAGATCATTGTATACTCCATATAGTTTCTGAAATTACTGAACTGATACTAACCTTAGTGCAGAAAAATATGCAAAGCTTACAAAACAAGTACTGCATTTTTTCATAAATTACAGTAAGTTAAATGTAAATAAAACCGTGTTTAGGTGGAAATGGTGAACTCTGAATTCATGAACTCTGAACCGTGACCAAGTTGTTAAAGGCTTGCATCTGTGAATGTAATTAGGATCTCTGAGCTATATGCAGTATATTATCCTTTCATATGAACCAAAAACCAGAAGAGCTTGCTGAGATATGGCCAAGTACAGATTGCAGCATTGTGTTTGTTGACCTCCTTTGTCTTGTCTGGGCTTATTTTATGTTCTCTCTCTCCTAGTGTGACCTTTTGCTGAAAGGTGTGTTGTATGTAAGCCTTCTCTCAACCTAGAAGTCCTCATATAGAGGTGACAGTACAGACCTACAAGATACTCTAGTTCTTTACCTTGCCTAAATATGAGTTTTCCTTTATGTTGACACGGTTATTGATTATAGATGTTTTGATATTATGAAGGAAGTAATGAAAAAGAAAAAACCAAACAACCGAAAAACACAAAACACCTCAAGTTTGAACTCTTCAATAGTACTGTGTTCTTGCCACCAAATTACCCTATCAGCTAGGCTAAGCCTATAAGGATGAGATATGTCATGACAGCAAAATGTATTTAATTGTGAAAGCTCATCTTTATCATTGAGAATGAGCAGAACCCAATAAATGTAGGGAAAAGAAAATCATCTTGAGTTTCTACTAGGCACAACTCCCAAATTTAGGCTGAAGTTGCTTAAGCTGGTTTTCTTACTACAGCTCTCTTAATTTGGGGAGGCCACTGGGAGCACCTGGTGGACTGCAAATTGCTGTGACTAGGGACTGCTGAGAGTGAAGTGTAGCCTGGGCTGGCTGAGGTGCTGTGTTTGTTCAGCAGTCCTGGACAGATTTCTCTTGTGCTGTTCTGGGCTGATTGTGAGAAAGGAGGAAGTAATAAATGCAGACTGAATTATTTGCTGATACTTGTTTTGGTCCCTTTTCTCTCCAGAGCAGGCTGATGGCATCTTGGAGTCATTGTGGGAAAAAGTTATAAGCTCTAAAGGAGTGCTAATCACTACGCAGATAAGAGACAAGCAAAGACCAAATTTGTTGCTGCAGATGTTGTAATTACAAGATCAGAAAATGTAGCAAGATTTTGACTAGTATGTTCTTGATCTGTTGGTTTCTGCCACTTCTGTAACTTCTGGTATGGTTCCAAAAATGCAGAGATCCCGGCTCAGTATGAAGCAGGTCGAAAAGAAGCAGCTAAGTAAAGCAGTGATCAATGCTCTCTTTATTCAGGCCCTGTCAAAGATGAACTCACAGACATAAAGATATTGTCATATTCTGTTACTGGATGTTGAACAGAGATACAGCTCAGCTCAGATGTAAGCTGTTAATTACAAGGCGTAGTGCTAAAGTGGGCTCTTGACAAGTTAAGACCATTTTGAGGAAGGGCTGGAAATGTGTTCTGCAGCTGTTAGAGGAAGAAACAGAAGATGTGCTAGACATAACAGTCTAGGAAGAGATGTGGACCAACTTGTCCCGTGCTACCTTGGCAGGAGCTAGAGGCAGATTCGAAGTGCAGATTCCACTATCTGCTTCTGCAGCTGAGGGAGTTGGAACTGTGATTTTTCTTTCTTTTTTCTTTCTTTCGCAACTTTCTTTGGATAACTGTACTGCACTGGTATAACCTTTCTCGTTGCTGGCAGAGAGGAGGAATGTCTACTTTCTACTTGCTGTGTTGTTTACTCTTTCTTTGGTCCTTCTTTGACATTCTTTACTTGTCAGAAATGGTCTGAAGTGTGTGCTCTACAAACAGGCAGGTTTGTGAAACAGGTGTTTGGTCTCTGCTTCAGCTCAGAATGAAATAAGTAAGATTTTAAGTTTCTTGTTGGAAGTCACTCACATAAGAGGCTGGAGTGACCCTTGTACATCTTTGTAAACAAAAAAGATGAGGCTTGTAATAGAGATGATGTGTTATTTTAAAGCGATTAAATTATTTTCCAAAGCATGTTTGTTTAAATCCTTGAGTTAAACTTTTAAACACCTCATCTGAAGAATTTATTGCATTCCATGTGTACTTAATTATTTCTGAGTTAACCTCTTGGTACATTTGTGGTTACTCAGAATAAATGGAGTTGAAGAACCTTTGTTCACTTGTTAAAAAGGGAGATACAGAACTGTATTCAGTAGTTCAGTTGTGCACTGTGAAATAGTTACAGCTAATTAATATTTGACTTTCTTTTCTTCATTGTGTTCTGTGTCTGCAGTTTGGTCTTAAAATAGTACTTTATTCTCCTGTACCTAAAAAAAAAAAAAGATCAGAACCTATGCGGTGATTGTGCTTTCATGTGTATATAGTTATAAGTAGGGTTTTTGCCTTAAAAATTGTGTCACTGCCCCTGTCCCTCCTCTTCTGTTGAAGCTATAGTAGGAGAAGTTGTGTTGGCTGAGAGGCTTTGTGTAGTAATCAGCAAATCTGATACCTCATCCAGATGCATACAGATATAGTGCAAGTAATTATTTCAGATCACTTATTTCTCCTGAATTAATGCAGTATGTGAATACTGGTAGATTAGTAGCTTTAAATCCTTTTTTGTTGTTCAGAAGTAATAAAAAATTTGAAAAAATTACTGACTCTTAGACAAGGAATAAATTTTCCTGCCTAACAGTAGCAGTGGAAAGTGAAGAGTGAATGTTCCCAGAAAGAGTTTCATGGCAGCCAGCAGATTCCTTGCTGTTCTGTTTTATTCACTGTGGGAATGCTGGAAATGCATCAAAATAAAGTTCTTCTGTCTGACTTCTTTGCCTCTTGCATACTGTAGGTATGCAACAGTTTAATTTTAGTGCTTCCTGTCATGCATTGCACTCGTCTGGGAATTTTGAGTGCAATTTATACCATTAGTAAGATAAAAGGGAGCTGCATTTTAGGAAAATACAGTATACCAGTCACTGTGGGTAGATTACCTGATTTCTTTGCTAAGATCTTGTTTAACAAGACATAAATTTGATATTTCCTTTCTCACAATGGAGATACGAAGAGTTTTGCTTTTAACTGTTGTGTGTTTCCACAAAATTGGTAAAAGCTTATTTATTTTTGAGACTTACACTTTTCTGCTCTTCTGTTCTCTACATCTGCTTCTCTTTTAAATTTGTGTGAATCCCCCTCGTTTGATGTTTCAGTGGTAGGCTCTAAGAAATTATATGATCAGCTTTTTTTGTTGTGGTATGAAAGCAAGCTGAAAACCTTATCCTAGAATCCCTGTCACCCAAAAGACAAAAATACTCAACTGTCTTTAAATGCAACTGTTGCCTGTGATTCAACAATCCTGCCCTGCTAGTTAACATGAATGAAAGCTTCTTGAACATTTTTATTCTGCTCAGCTTCTCATCTAACTCAATAACTTTATCTTTCAGTACCAAGATAAAGAGGAAGTTGTTTTATGGATGAATACTGTAGGACCCTATCACAATCGCCAAGAAACATACAAATACTTCTCTCTTCCCTTCTGTGTGGGATCAAAAAAAAGCATCAGCCATTACCATGAAACCCTAGGGGAAGCACTTCAAGGAGTTGAATTGGAATTTAGCGGTCTTGACATCAAATTTAAAGGTAAGCAATTCAAAGTGCCTTCAGTAATTAAAAAAAATACACAAACCCTTTAAACTGTGGGTTTTTTAACTCCAAGAACTGAAAATTTGTTGCTGCTAGCAACTGAGTCTGTGCTTGAAACACCCTGCAAGGTTGTCTACTACCTTTGTCTTTTTTGTTTACAGTGAAGTTTTCATCTATGTGCCCTTGGAGTAAGATGCTTGCAGCAGATACATACTTCTGAAGTAACTGATTACGTTTCATAAAGCAAAAATAAGCTTTTTGCATATGAATGTTTTAATATTCTGGAATTACCAGTTCTGAAGATTTAATTTTTCCTGTGATATTGAGTATTTGTAGACTCTGTGCAATTACATAGGAGTAGCAAGGGCTCAACATCTCAATTAACACAATGCTAATTATTGTATCCTTCTGGTTACTGTATAAAATGCCTTTGTCAAATACCTTTATAGCATTGGCTCTAACTCATCATACGCCAGACAGGATGAAGCTAGTCTGTTTTTTGTTTTTTTCCTGTTGTTTCCTGCCCTCTCCATCTTTCCATACTGTTTCAGAGAAGATACTGAACTTCTTTTGCAAATATATTGCTTGGTTTTAGGGGCTGAGTTTTCTATTGCATAATTTCTCTGTGTGTGTCCTTTCAGATATCTGTAACTGGTATTTGCAGAGCTTCAAATAAAAACAGATTCTTTTTGTATCTATTGAATTCTAGCATTTGTAAATTTCATTCATTTTGTATTTCTGTGTGTATGTGTCCTTTTTTCCTAGGATACTGTGCTTTGTTGCATCACTAGTGCTTAACTGGATGGAGAATTTAAGCATATTTTCTTGTCTGAGCATTTACAATCAGATGGGATTTAGTTTCTGTAAATCGTAGAAGTTTTATCCAAAACTGCAAAATAAGAGACTTGATGATGTCATAAGAGACTTGATGAAGAGACTTATGTTATCACCAGGATAAGTGGAATAAAAGGTTTTTAGAAAGTTTGTTAATACCATAAATTCTTTATAATTTTTTAAGTTGCACAGGGAATAGCATCTCTGCATTAAAGGAATTGGGGGTTGAATATTTCCTTTTAAGAAAGGAACAGTACCTGCACGAACACTGGAAAACAGTCCTGTTATTGGTTTGTGACACTTACAGCATGCTGAAAATTTTACTCAACATAGGAGAAATAGTTTTCCTGTCAAACCTCACAGAATATGCTCAGAAACACAAAACAGAAAGAACAGAAGGCAACTGGCAGCAATTCAACACAGTGGTGGAGATTAATTAAAATTTCTGTTGTCAGAATATGATAAATTTGTCTTTTTACAGACGGTTCAATGTGTCATTTTTACTTCCTTTAATTGCCTCAGCTTTACAAAGAGATTGTTTTGTTCCTGTGACAAGTGTTCTCTCTAGGTGCAGAACCAAATTGAAAAGACTAGGTTTGTGAGTTTATGTTTACTGCTGTGATGTATCACAGAATTTAAAAAAAAAATAAATTATTAACACCTAGGTGCTCAGTATAGACTGATAATCTGTGTTGGACCTGCAGTGAATTTAACTCCTAACCAAAGTGGCTGCAGGTCAGATGTTCAGATGTTTTCTATAAAGCAGGTGGTATGTGGTAGCTGATTGATTACTAAGTGTGTGAACATGATCTCTGAAGCTGTACATGTGCACTTCTAGCTTTTTCCCTTACAGTCTGTGTCCTCTGGATAAAAGATAAAGACCATAATCTCTTTGCTGTTAGCTGGCATCCAGCAGCTTCTGCATTTCTAGCGTTGGTCCATGAAGTGAGAACTGAATGGGAGTCAACTCTATTTTATTATCTTTAATCTGCTGTTAGAAGTAGTAAAGTATTTTTTTTCCAAATTTCAGAGTAACAAGTGTAAATTAATTGTAACAGTAGCTACTAGTAGTTATTTAATATGAAATTATGTAAAACTTGTGAATTCTAAATCCCCTTGATATACAGGTTTTTAAAGTAAAAAAGTAGAGTAGAGGGTTGTGGTGTGAGATTGATATTTTTTTTTTTTTTATTTTTATTTTTTTTTTGGCAGGCTTAAAAGCTGTCATAAACCCAGTACAATTTATATCCAATGCATATTGGAAAATTTAGATTTCATAGACCAGCCCTTAAAATTTAGCTTTTTTATCAAGAATTATTTTCCAGTTTTGTTGTTGAAATGTGATGGTAGCTCAGTTTTTTGGTAACTCTTTATTGGTAGACCTTGTTTGTTGTTGAAGCTGTGTTCACTTTATTTATTTTTTTTAATAATTGTAACTAGATAATATCAGTGAAATTGAATTAATATTTTTTTGGTAGTGTATAAGTTTTATCTCAGTGTGACTGATACATGCTCCCACCTCTGCACCACCAGTGATCCAGAAGTTGCTGCAATTAAATTGAAACAGAGCTGTTGGTGCTTTTATGGTTTGGTTTTTCTTTGGTTGGTTTTCGTTCTTTTGGCTTTTTGGGTTTTTTTTTTGATGGCTAGACGCTTATGTTTTGGTACCAATAGATTCATATGTTCTTAAGAAAAAGATAAGGCTTCAAGAAATGTTAAGTATCTAAAAATCTACAGCTGAAGTAATTAAGAGCTGCTCAAGTACTGTTCAGTAATAAACTTGTACACATTTTCTTCATGAATATGTGAGTCATAACTAAGTTCTGAGAGAACAGGTAACCCTGCTTTTCCTTATGTGTGTTTGAGATTATTGTAAGTCTAACAATCACAGGCATATTTTTCTCTCTAAATGAGTATGGTATGAGTTTACACAATTAAATTTGATTTGGATTTTATATTTCTGGAGTTTTATCCTCTTAGAGTGAGTAAAGGGGAAACAGAATTGTTCTAATAAAGCAGCCTCTGCAATAAAAAAGTTCCTTTCTCAATGTAGTTTGACTGTATAGTAGCAGGTAAGGGTGAAGCTGCATATTGTTGAATCAGTGGGCATTGCCTATATTTTTGAACTAGAATAAAAAAACTGTGGTTCTGCAGAAATGTGTTCTTGTGTTTCCACTTGAATTCTCATAGTGGCGACTGGTGAGGCAAACCTACAGTGATTTCAAGAACCCATATGAGTGGATACTTGCATTCATAGAATATAGCTGTATTTCCTCCTGGTGGCAATATGCACTATGTTGTTATTACATCACAGGTCTCAAGTCTGTATAAATAACTGTGTGAAGAAAGTAATTATTAACATACCCTTATATTGTAATGTAGCTTTAAATTTCAGCTGGCTTAATTTGCTTGTCAAGCTAAATCTAGGGTAATAATGCTTTTTAATTAATGTCAAGTTCTTTATTCAAGTATATGGATTGACATCCTCTGTTACACCTGAGACCTAGTAAATTATTAAGTGTATTGAACATTGGTATCATAGAGACTTCAGTTAGAAAATTAATTTTTGATTATTGCCTTACGGTGCCATTTAGAGAAGATTAAAGAGGAAAAGGATTTTTTAACATACTTGAATTTTGCACTTGTGCAGAAATATTACTAGATGATCATACTTCTAATGGAAAACTCTTTGCCCAGACTTCATTCTGCAACACCTTCAGAATGTTAGGCAGCCACTCACGATGATGTTTGGTGTTATACTGCAGGGTGGTCAGCTATAATGAAGTTTTATATGGTTTACATGTTTGAATAAACCCCCATTCATCAGACTGTTCATTGGAAAATTGAAATCTGGCTAAGCACACTTGCTTTTGTAGTGAGTCATGCTTTTATGCTTTTTAAATTTGCTTAATGTGTTACTGACGTTACTGAAGCTGTATTACATAGCACATGTTACCTCTTTGACATCCCTGATAGAGATGCAACGCAAAACATGCCTTTAACTTCACACTCCTCTTGGAATACACACTCAGCTAAGAACTCTCTAACATATGTAAAACTTTAGATCTGGTAAAGCTATAATGAAGTAGACATCAGGTTCCCCAGCCACTGAATGTGGTTCTAAGCTTCTTTAATTTAGTAATTTAACATAGTGGATTGAAGTTTAACCATCTAATCCTGTCCTGTAACTGAGTGACAAGTTCAGCATTCTCAGTGGCCAGAGAAAGGAGCACTTGTCTTCATTCACTTGTTTTAGAGGGAGGTGAGAGGAAATGTTCTGTTTAGTGTGGCTGAGGGTGACATCCTGTACCACGTGCAATGTTGTGCCTATGTTTTGCAAGGGTTGAATGAGATTGTTTCTAACAATGCTGCTGGCGTTCTGTGTATGTGTGCTGAAGTAACTTGTAACGTGTTTGATCCAGATTTCACTGTTCTATCTCTGTGACCTTCTTTGGTATTCTGAATGCTGGGAATAAAATCTATAAACACAGATGAAGAGAGGCTTTTTGTGGCATGTTCTGTCTGCAACCTGGTGTCAGTGCAGTTGTTTCACTTCAAATCGTGTTTCAAAGTCCTTCTTTTCTTAACTGCAACAAAACCCACTGTTTACATCCTAGAGTATTATATGCAGAATGGCTTATTTCAGTTAGTAAAACGAATAAAAAAGTGAATTGCAGGGGTCTGAAAGCCCATGGAGTAATTTGGATTACGTTACAGTCTATGACCAAATTTGTCTTGATTAATAACTACAGACAAAGGCTTTTGTATTCAGGCTATAAAATGAGAAGGGTCTCTAAAAAAAGCATTGTAGTTCATGTGATTTTTATTTCACTAGTAGCACTTGCTCGTATCCCTGTGGTGTTCTTCAGTTGTGCTGATACTGCTGTGCATGTGGTTGAACCAGTTAGGAGAGTCACCTAAAGCCAGTCTGGCCCCTTAACACTTCCCCAAAACAGGCCTCTGTGCTTCAGTGCTGGGTGATTCTTTATTTAACAGCCCCTATCAATTTCTCTTTTACCTTTATTTTAATTCACAGTATATTTTCATTTGACCTCTGTGTGTTGAACAATCATTTGAATCAGAAAATTTAATACTAGAAAGGTGTTGTCCTTTATTTGAATGTAGAATGACAATGAAGTGCCAAATATTTTGGAAAGAACTAATCTCTACTCAGCAACAAATACAGAAAATAGTAAATCTGGGGGTTTTTTTGCTTGTTGGGTGGGGTTTTTTTTCTTTTCAATTAATGTCGAGACAACTCAGAAAAATCTGCTAAAGTGAAAAAGTGCCAAACAAAAGCATTTTTTGGGGGGGGCAACATAGTCCAAAAAGTATAGGATCCAGCTCAGTATAGGCATAAGTGCAAACTGAGGCTTGAATTTTTAAGCCTGTTTCAGCTGTCATGCCAGCTTTGTTGGCTACTCTCTCTTGAATGTACCAGTATGGGTCCTGAAAATGTAGTCCATGATCTAAAAGTCTTTTTGGAATGTTTGTTGAACTTGAATTCTTTTGTTGCTCTCTCTGTGCATATTTTTTATTTTTGTTGTTATCAGAGAAATGGTGTTTTGTGTTAGAAGTATTCTACTTGCCTGTGCTTTTGCTGTGCAGGTGATTTGACTTTGTTTTTCAGCTTTATATTGCAGTTAGTATGTGGAAGAAAATAAGCTGCATTTTGATATATATTTTGATTAGAGCTGTACTTAGGGCACAAATTAGTTTTGTCTACTAGAAATGGGTCCTCAATTCCGTTGATGACAAAAAGAGGTGAGGGGAAGCTGAAATTCTTTACTTTCAGTCTGTTTCACTATTTGCAGAGTGAGAACATTCATTAAGATATTCATGAGGAGGGAGTTGCCTCTAAATCTGTTGCTGGCTGAGTTATTGTAAATACGTTTTTTTTCACTTGAAATATTAGGGAAGGATACTGGGATTTGAAAGAATGGCTCCTAACTGCATTATGTATGAATTTTAGATGGGGAAGAATAGTTTTCTGGCTCAAAGAGGTGGATTTGTTTTATTTCCAAAGTCAGTGAGGGTTATTATACTAAAATAGAGAGATAATATTGTACAGAGTTTTAGGTATTAATGATTTCATATCTCTTGTTAAAGTAGATGATGATCATGATCTGTCTGGGTAAATCTACCATTAGCTAATGAATCTTAATTTAATATGGGTGAAGGAGCAAAAAGATGCCTTGAAACCTTTGCTTATCCAGTCTGCGGGAAGCTTCTGCTTGCAAAAGAGTAGATTCATGAAAGCAATCATGTAATGGTTCATTTTTAAAGGTCCTTATTTGTTACCTACTTGAGGATAGCCAAGAGGGCTTGAACGCTTCAGCACTCTGTTCCCCCATTTGCTCGCTTTGTCTTTGCTTGGAGCCAGCTCACTAATAAATCTTTAACTGCACTTTAATTTTTTGCAGATGATGTCATGCAGACTACTTACTGTGAAGTTGACTTGGACAAAGGAAGAAGAGATGCATTTGTATATGCTATCAAAAATCACTATTGGTACCAGATGTATATTGATGACTTGCCAATATGGGGTGAGTGATATTATGTATAACTAATTGGATTACACCTACCCGAGCCCTGTACTAGTGGTTTCATGGAGTCATTTAATGACTAAGCTTTGTTAAAAGAATGTAAGACATGCATGTAAACCAAATTCACAAGAATGTAAAACCAAATAATACACCCTAGATAAGAGGAAACTGAGGGGAGATCTCATTGCAGTCTTCAGCATCCTTACAAGGAGCAGCAGAGGAGCAGGTACCAATCTCTTCACTCTCTTGACCAGTGACAGGAAGTGGCATGAAACTGATTCAGGGGTGGGTTAGGTTAAATATCAGGAAAAAGTTTTTCATGCAAAGGGTGATTGAGCACTGGGACAGGCTTCTCAGGGAAGTGGTCACAGCATCAAGCCTGACAGAGTTCAAGAAGCTTTCGGACCATACTTGCGGGTTCCTGCTGTGATTCTAGGGGATGGTCCCGTGCAGGGCGGGAGTTGAACTCAATGATCCTGATGTGCCCTTTCCAACTCAGCATATTCTACAGTTCTGTGAAATAAGTTGAGGGATTTTTGCATTAAAGAACAGTAGGATAGTTTGTATGGTGAAGAGCTGTTTTGTTTCTCAGGCACTGATTTAATAATAGAAAGTTCTTAGGGTTAAATTATTTCAAATGTTCAAGTGAGCATTAATTAGATAGGCTACATATAAGGTCCATGTTTTTGTGTTCATGAACAGCAACTTTCACAAAATTATTTCAGAGTTTAAACTTCATTTTGCTGCTATTTTATTCTTAACACAAGAGCTGTTTGGTTTACTTTTATGGTAATGTAGTGGCTTTTAACAGTTTTGCATGTGTAATCTGTTTATATGAAGGAGTTTTATTTACTTGTTCTTCCACAGCTCTTAAAATTACTTATGCTGAGGATTACTAATCTGGGTTTAGAAGTGCTTGTATCTTGAATAAAAATGTGTGTGTCCTTATTGTCATTGTCTCCTAAGGTCTCTGTGTTTTGTTAGTCCCTTGTAACCTGTGATCATAGTAAAGAGTTCTCTGCAGATTGCACTTTGCGCTGATAGCAATCAAACAAACTCCCCAAACCCTCATCTCCCAGTTGTAGATATAAACTGAAAGGAAATGAAAAACACCACGGAGTGTTTTGTTAAGGTAAGGTCTTTGTTGCCTGTGATCCATGAAAGAGGTAAACCTGCCCAAAATGAACAAAATCCTGCAAAACCTACAAGAATACAGTTTGAGTGAGAAAAGTCCATTGATAGGTGTTATGAATAATGCTACCCATCATTCATTCGTTCTGACAAAGTGGGCATTTGGATTTTTAGCTCTTTCTTAAAATTTTAATTGGTTTTAGAAAGTATCTGTCTACTGATCGTGAGCCCCAGACAGAAATATTAGCACTTTATTTATTTATCTAATAGTCAGGAAGGTGTTTTGGGTTTTTTTTTTGTTTTGTTTGGTTTGATTTTTGTTTTGTTTCTGGGGTTTTGTTTGTTTGGTTTGGTTTGTTGGGGTTTTTTGTGTCTGTTTTAATGTAAATGTTTTTGCCTGACAAGAGAAGTACTTAGATACTGATTTTCGTCTTTTCAGCTGATTTACTTACTGCATATTGCAGGTTAGTGGCAGGGCTTGGAGTAGACCTGAATTACTGTGTGGCCACTACTGTACTACTTGTGCAATTGCTGGTAGACTTTTTAAAAGCATGCATGAGTGACAGTTGTTGCTACAATATTTGTTAAGTTTCTGGTCTTTCAGCAGAAGAGCAATGAATGATTTTTCTAGACTAGTGACAATTATGTAGACTTTGGCTTGCTGAAGGATGATTGATGCTAAGCCGCATTCTTTGGAATCCTGTGTGGCTAAGAAGTCTTGGACGCTTTCTTTTTAGGATTGATTTTTCTGGTCATATTTTATTCACCTAAATGCCAAAGTACTAATACACTTACTAAATCTTCTGTACATTGACTAAATTTTATGCTCTCAGCTAAAAAAATCTGTTTTTCTGTCATTCCAGTGTTTTTCAATAGCATGCTTTGTATGCACAAGAAATCAGCTAACAAACATGTAGAATCTAGGTGTCATCTTTGTAAGATATTAAGAGGCTGGTTTTGATAGTTGTTGGGAACCAGGGCCTCACGCTGTGATACATAATAGATGACTGCAGCATCATAATTATTGGTAATACTGTGCAAGGGTGTAATCTGACTTCAGATGTGAAAGCAAGCAATGCTGATAATTTTGGTCTGTGTCTCCTGAGGGTTAGGTAAAAGTAGCAGAACTGCAGATTGGTCAGTCAATATTAGCCTGATTTTTATTTAAAAAAATCATTCAGTTCTTGACAGGAGGCTGAGAAAGGAGTGGATGCACCTGAACTGATCAGAAGTGTTTATCTGCAAGTCTGAACGAGTCTTTTGGATCTTTGTGTTCCCAAGTATGGTTTAGAAAACTGAATATAGCTTATCTGCATTAACTGTGTTTTTGCTGGATCTCTGTTCAACAACAGGAGTGTTTTGAGTTCTGAATTCTGCTTAAAACTTAAAGCACTGAGACTTGCTGCTCAGTGAGCAGTTTTTATTGTAGCTATTTCTGCTATGAATACGGCAGCATGAGTGATACTGTACACATAGCTCTGCCATTTTGCTGCTGTCTTTGTGGATGATAGACTTGCCTAGTGCCACGTAATGTGGTGCCAGATCAAGATACTAAAGAGAGCAAGTATCTTTTGCTAAGAGCATTCAGATAAAATTACTCCATTTTCTATTTTTTCCTAAATTGCTGTCCCACAGTGGATAGACAAGCCTTGAATGTTTTGGGACATTTCCCAAGTATATGAAGCACTGTGTTAGTTCGCTCCGTCAGGAAATGATTGATTAGAATGTCTTTTAAGTAGTTTAGAGGTCTGTATTGCCATGGTTTAGGATACTACCATGGGGACAGATGGTATGCCAGGTGCTAGGCTGCATGGCATAGGCACAAACAGGCACATGCTTCCTGTGGATGGCATATACAAGGCAATCCTGACAGATGAGCATGAGTTAAAAACATGACAGAAAAACACTACCTTGCAAATTAAAAAGCACAGGTGATGCACAAGTGCATTCCTTCATATACCTGGTGCTTTGTGATAGCCTGTTCCATATCCTTCACCTGTTTTCCCATTCCCTCCACCTTTGTATATCTTAAGTGCTGCTGTCAGTTTCGATCTTGTACATCTTGGTCTTGACATCAAAGGTGACACTTGTAGCCTGTGAACTTGGTGACTGATAGACTTTTTTTTTTCTGGTTTTTTCTGTTTTTTTTTTCCCCAGCATAGTACAGTCTCTTGAAATTTTCTTTGGTAGATGAGACATTTTGCACTAACTGAAAATTAGGAACTTAGTCATAGAATGGTCTTAGTTGAAAGGGGCCATAAGGATCATCTAGCTCCAACCCCCTGCCATGGGCAGGGACACCTTTTAGTAGATCAGGTTGTTCAGAACCCCATCCAACCTGACTTTGAACACTTCCAGGAATGGGGTATCCACAGCTGCTCTGGGCCACTTGTTCCAGTGCCTCGTACCCTCACAGTAAAGATTTTCTTGCTAATATGCATTCTTGGCAAGCACTGGAAACTTGTGTGCAAATGAGAGCAAAAAGCATGGGTTGGGGAGTTAAGTTAGCTAATAAGGATTACAGAGTGAAAGTAAAATTTTTTAAGAGCAAGAAAGATGGGAGATTGGAAATTACAGAGATCTTGGCAAAGTTCTATTCAGGGAAATTGTATTTAGCCAGTTTTTTATCTGGTAAAAATTGCAAGTAAAAGTAGATGAACTGTTGTTGCGTCTTCTGCAGTGTTTGTAGCTGCATGCTTTTAATGCCATTACAAAATGCTTGCAGAGACTTGTGGATTGAAGGTAATCCAGTCATTAGAGTTGAAAAGAAAAGCGTAAGGTCTACTATGTTCTCTTTAGTTATGTTGCTTTTTTTAGCTGGCAAAACTTACATTATGTGTATTTTTTAAAAGTAAATGCAGAATATCTGAAAAGCATATTTGTAATAGGTGCTTGCATTTGTTTCCTATGCAGGGATTGTTGGAGAAGCAGATGAAAATGGAGAAGATTATTACCTTTGGACTTACAAAAAACTTGAAATTGGTTACAATGGAAATAGAATTGTAGATGTCAATCTGACCAGTGAAGGAAAGGTGAAATTGGTACCAAACACAAAAATCCAGATGTCATATTCAGTAAGTAATTTGGTGATGCACCTGTAATAAGAAATTCTGTATGGTGAAATAGCTCAAAAGTAGGTAGCTACAATATGTACTGCTACTTTGGGCTATATTAGAGGAAGGTGCATCTTCACTCCTTCAAGTACTTTGTTTTCATTGCTGAAAAACCTTGATAGATTTATTAATAACAAATGTAAAATGATTTTTGAAGCACACCAAACAAACTGAAACTTCTGTAATCTGCAGAAGAGTGCTTTGGTGGGAAAGGAAGGTGTCCCAAAAGGTATGGAGGCTAGAAGTATAGAGAACCCCCAAATAGGTACATATTTTCTTCATGCTTGGACCTCTGATATTTGCATCATAGAAATAAAACGGATTCTGAGCTAGGGCAAAAACCCACTGTAAGCCTTTATACTTACCAAGCAGTTGATATCAAAGCTTATTTTCTTTTTGCAATTCCAGTAGAAATTTTTTATTTATATAACCTTATTAATGAGGTTTTAGGGTTTTTTTTTATCTGAAGCTCTGTGTTATTATATTGAATTGCTATGATAAAAGATAATGAATAAATGATGTTTACTTATTGAGAGAAATTAATTTTTTCAGTTTTTTTTCCTTATTTAGTTGATGTTTCTTAGATCTGTAATGGTTCTCTTGTCATCTTCACCCCTTTTGTATTCTGAAACTAGTTCTTAATGCATTGCTTTTCTACACTGTGTTAGCAGCAGATGTCAGCATAAGATTTTATTTCAGAGGATATTTTTGCCTCTATTACATTTGTCTTCTGCTGAATAAGTTGTGTAGTTTGAAGTGCAGATAATTAGGTTTTGTATGTGCTTTTTATAATTGCTTAAGCTAATCTCCCTATTTGTCCTGCAAAAGTGGTAGTAGAAATTTTGAAATTTGCTATTTCAAATTCCACCAGTGTTGTGAAGTCCATGTCCTCTGAATTTTAAGTTGGACCGCACTGAGTAGCTGCCAGTAATGAAAATAACATTAGATGTTCCCTTGAAATACTTTTTAGCGTACAAAGCTCAAGACTTAACTATCCAGTTCTCTTGCCACCACTGGGCAATTGCTGGGCTGGCCTGTGGGTGGTGTTTAATTCACAGATTGTCTCTGGTGGATTTTGTTCTAAGCAGTGCATCATAGTGACAGGTGCTCTAATGAGAAATATATCTGCTTAACACAATGTTGAAAAGCTATTAATGTTTTGAGCTACTAATCTTGAGCAAGTTTGTAATTTGAACGGAAGAACATCAATATCAAACCTCAAAGTGAGTAGTACTTGAATCTTGGGGTTTTTAGTCTGTCTCAGGACTGTGGTGAGTGATTGGGACATTCAATCTACAGTTACATTCTTTCTTCTGTATTCAGTAAGAGAACATTTTTTAGAAAGGATAGTTCCTTCTCATGTATTTTAAAACATAAGCACAAGGGGGCTGCATTTGTTTCAATATCACTAAAAATTCTGAGTTATTCTAAAAATTAAGTTTTGGCATGCTTTTGAAAAAAGGGTAGGCTTATTTTAATTTTTAAATGCAATTTCAGAAATTAAATACAATCTTGTAAAAATTTTCAAATACTTTGTAACTACCATATTAGCAGGATATAGTTCATTAATACAATTAAATTTTTCAAATCCAAAGCAGTCCTCTGTGCAGCTAATGGAGTAATATGCTGTTACCCTGTGGTAATATGTCCATAAACACATACTTTTCCAGCTGGTTTGAGAGTTATTTATTGGCAGTTGAATTGTCTAGATTGCAGAATCCTGTGGTCTTGCAGCTTTGGGGCTGCAGCTTTTAGTTTGTAAGCTTTTAGAATTTTTGGTGTCTGTCTGTTAGGGTGCAGCTTAATCCCTTTTATCCAGTTCTTTTAGGGTCCAGCTTGATCTCTTTTACCCAGTTCCTTTCCAGCAAGCTTGTATCTCAGTTCATGCACTTTTCTTTCCTGTTGGCATCTGTTTTAAGTCTGCTCTTTTATTTTCTTATTTCCAATACTTCTGCTAGACTGCATCTTTTTCCTTGGGCACTGTACTCAGAGAATTTAGGTACAGGTGATTTCACTGAATTCCAATCTCAGTTTATGGTAGCAAAACAGGTCTCAGCTGCCTTTGGGGGAGCAGAAGCACCAGGTTTTGTTATTGCTCAATGAACACTGGTAATGTTCTCCACAAGCTTCACTTCATGCAATGCAGCACGTGGAAGTGTTAAGGAAGAGCAGTGTGCTGCCATCCAGAAAAAAATAAAGGTGGAAAAAAAAATCTAGTGCTTTCTAGCAGTTCATTCTTGAACATATTTAAACATGCTTCCTTTTTTTTAACCCTTGTTCTGAAATCTTGGGCAAATTTGGGAGGTTTTTTTAAAGATTTTATGAGTATCTGCTGTGGGGAGAAATCATCTTTGAACTATTCATTTGACAAAACTGAAAAGTAAGAATATTTGGTGAATTTTGGGTTTTGTGCCTTCGGTATGAGTATCTTTATGGGTTCTTCTACAATCATGAAAAGGGTTTGCTGTATTTAACAACTACAAGTCTGCATCTTTGGTTAGCCTTACAGAGACTATGAGAACTGAGGCAGTGCAAGTCTCATCCTTCCTTGTTTTATGCATAAGGATGGACAAGATTAGATCCATGAGGCAAGGTGGCTGATGTTCATTCTATGTCTGACCTGTACATACCAGTCTTTCAGAACATCATTCCATTGTTTTTGCCAAAACCTGGATTCATATTGAAGAAGGCATCTAAAGTGGATGATTTTTAATGTCTTCTGCATTTCTGCATGTGAGGATAGGTGAACGTACTATAACGTGCTTTTAAAATGTAAACTCTTCTCTCTCTAGGTGAAATGGAAGAAATCAGATGTGAAGTTTGAAGACCGATTTGACAAGTACCTGGACCCATCTTTCTTTCAGCACAGAGTATGTATTGTTCTAAGACAGCCTTACAAAATATCCCTTTGAAATGGTTGCTTTAGTTCAGATGATGTCCTGGCATTTTTGGATGATATCCTTGATTTTTCAGATGTCCCAGGTGTTCTGGGGCAGTAAAACCGGGATCTGGGACTAGTTTTTAAGTGATGGTGATGTTTTTAAAATAGAATGGCTCCAGTCTTCTAGAGAGCTTCAGTGAGTATGCAGGCAAGCTTCAAGCTTGCAGAAAAGACAAGGCAGTTCAAGGAAATATATTCACATGATGAGAAGCAACAAAGCTTCAGGGACACAACTGTGTAAGCTGAATAACTGTAGGTCATAGGTATGCTTCTTTCTGAAGTGAATGCAAAGCTAAAGGCATTAGCCTAGACCCCTTGGTGGTATCAGTTGTGATGATTTAAATCTGGGCTTATAATCTCCTTTAGTGTAGTCTACTGAGCTATGCTACTTTCTAAAAGCAGAGATTTTGCATTCTGTTTGGAGCTCAGTGAAAACCAGAAGATATGCTTGTCAGAGGAAAAATAATGTTGCTGCACATTTTGATCCTGTGCAAAGCAATAATTCCTTTGGCTGTGAGCATCTCTTCTGCTACTTAAACCTCTTCCCTAGGAAGGCAGCAGTACATTGTGTTGCCTTTTATTTACCAAGGGAGCACGCACAGCCAGTTGTTCAAACTTTGCTGCTGCTTGGCTAACTTGTGATAACTTTGTCATGAGCAGGGCTGTCTGTTAAAAAGCTTTATGTATGCTGTTTCACAGGCCAGTTTTTGTGTGACTTTCTGAAAATGTAGTGTTACTTAGCTAGTGCTGACAAACTGTCCTGCTAGGCAATGATTTATCCTTATTGGAACAATTTGAAACACATTTAACAGTTCTAAACTCTAAGGGTGTGTTTTCTTTTTGTAGATTCACTGGTTTTCAATTTTCAATTCTTTTATGATGGTGATCTTTCTGGTTGGCCTAGTGTCTATGATATTAATGAGAACTTTGCGAAAAGATTATGCAAGATACAGCAAGGAGGAAGAAATGGATGATATGGTAAGATCTGTGTTCTCACTTTAAAAACTTATTTTTTTTAAGGCTTATTGTTTTCTTGTCATACATTCATTGTGTTAGCAGCTCTGAATCGCTTTCCTCAATTGGACAGAAAACTGCCTTTTGTGTGTCTTGAAAGTGTTGCTGGTTTTCTTTATAACATGCTCCTAGGTTGCAACCCAAAATTCTCTCTGTAGTCACTGTATTAATGTTCATATCCAGCCTGACTTTGTAGTGTAAGCCTGTGTATACTCCTAAACACTTCATAGGATTTAGGGACAGGGAGGGATTCTGGTAGATTTTACTGCATCATACTTTCCGGCAGTAATTTTTTGTTCTCTGCCATAAACATCTGAAAAGTAAACTTTTCTCCTAGATTTGATGCATTTAGAAGAGAAGACACACTTGCACTTGAAGTTGCTTTATGAAATCAGACCTTTTGTTTATATCTAGCTTGTGTGTTTGTCATTAATTATCATGACTAGACTTAAAATTTATTGTTGTTGTTCCCAGGACAGAGATCTAGGTGATGAGTATGGGTGGAAGCAGGTCCATGGAGATGTGTTTAGACCATCCAGTCATCCTCTAATATTTTCATCGCTTATTGGTTCTGGCTGTCAAATTTTTGCTGTGTCTCTTATAGTCATTGTTGTTGCAATGATAGAAGATTTATACACAGAGTAAGTATAATTGTGTCATGTCTTCCATATATAAATGTTTAAATTAACAAAATAATTACAAAAATTCAGTTCTAACTGGTCTGAAAAGTCTTTAGTTGTTACCTGTAGATGTAGGATTAAGAGGTGATTTTTTTTCATTTGTAATTGAAACTTTGTTCCTACTGTTATCATAGAAGTTGGTCTCCTTTGATTTTCTCTTTTCATGCTTGCTTTTTGCATGATTTATTATGATTTATTATTAGTGTGTTGTTTTGCAGGATCATAGGTAGATGATACCAGAAATAAATGTTAAAAGGTACATATTTCACTCCCGGTTTCATCCAGACTGACAAGATATTACTGCATTTCTTACCCTCTTTTTCCCTACCATATCCTGTAAATACTGAAGTAGGAGTGTATTCTATTGTGAATAGTCGTATTTTCTGCTGACAGTGCCTTAAGTCAGTCCTATCCACAAGTTTGCTTGGGAATGGAGATGTAATTTCTTAAGTTCTTCTGAACACAGTGCTCAGCCTGTGTTGATATAAAACCTCCTCCAGCAACAGGTGGGCTGTGGTCCTTAACTGGAGAGAATTCATTTTTACAGGCAAATTGTACTCAAGTTTAAATTTAACACACCACTTGCAGTTCACCTGTTTTCTTCCTTTGCCTTTTATCTGTTTGAGATTTTTTTGGTTACTGAATGGAATTCATCCGTTTTTTTAGTGATCATATTTTGTATACTGGGGATAGGATAATTAATGGTTTGTGTTTTGGTTTGTTTGGGTTTTTTGTTTTGTTTTTGTTTTGTCCTTTTTTTTACAAGTGCTTTGTTTTAAACAATAACTAAACTCTCAAATTTCTGTTCTCCTTGAATTTCACCGGTAACTATTGACTTTAACAAGTTGTAATACTTCTAATGGGCCACTAGAGAGAACTCTTGTTTTTGAATTTAGCTGCCTTTTAATGGTGTGTTTAAAAAGCCGCTCTGTAATACCAGAATCTTGGCATATTTTCACTTTTCATGTGGTGTTATTCCCCGCAATTATATTTCTAGATAGGTGTACATACACACTTCTAATTGTGCAGCATGTCAGCCCTTCAGAAGAGAAAATGAAACCATTTCAGAATGTTTGTGCACTGTAGGAAAGCTGTAAGTTATTAATGGCAATTGCAAAATATGTCAGAACAATAATTTTTAAAAATATACATACACTTTTACTGCAGTAGGCCTTTCTCTATCACTTTCAAAGTGAATTTAATTTTGGGTATGTAATGGACTAATTTGACCAAATCTGGTGGAGACAATTCTTATGTTTAGGAGAATAGTGATGTGAGTGAAAAAGGCTGTAAACCAGAATTTCAGCAATGATTGCTTGTCAGTGTTCTCTTAGGTGTCCTACAGCTGATACCAACTAAAAGTCTCACAATTTTAAATTTGGTCACATCAGTTATTTATTAATACTGGTTTGTGGTTTGAGCAGCATTTCCATTAGAATATTTGAAACATAAGTGAATAAGCTCAAGAACAGGACATTTTGAGATAATTTTAGCTTAACAACTCTGGTCTTTTTCCTGGTAGCCTGGATTTAGATGTGCCACTTCAGACTGTACCTGGTCTTTGGAGTTTTGCATGTGTTTCTAAATTGTCTTAAGCTGGGCAAAGTTTTTAAGAAGCAAATGTTAGCAAAGCAGTCTTCAGTGTGTGTGTGTGACCAGCAGGTATATTTGCTTTGGTCATGCAGTGATGGGAGCCTAAATGCTAAAGATTGTTCCTTTGAGTACAGCAGGCATCCAGTAATGGTTTCATCAAAAACCAAAATGGCAGTAGACTAGAATCTCTCAGAACAACTAATTTGAAGAAAGTACAGCAAGGTGGCTGAAAACCTACTGCTATTTGCTGTCAAAGAATAGCAGGGTGATGTCGGGAAACAACTCTATTAATGAATAACATTTATATCTTAGACATGATATTAAAAAATGTATTTGGAAATGGCTTCTGTGATTTAAAATCATTAGCTTTGCCTGTAAAATTTCAGAAAAATTATGCCAAAATGGGTACTCCAACATTTAATGAGGTGATAATTTAAAAATTACTGAGCTCTTCTGATTGCACGACTCAATGCTGATGTGTGACTTCATTATAATATTTATAGTTTCTAAATCGAATTTTCTGCAAGATGAACACTTTTGATCTTAAAAGTTAATTTCTGAGGGATGGCAGAAACATTATTCACAATCTTAATATTTTTTTTAATACTGGCCTTTTGACATTTTATCTGCAGTTGAATCTTACATGTAATGTTTATCATGTAAACAGTTATTTATACACAAAGCACATGCATCCAAATGTCAGAATATTTTTATCAGAGGTGAGATTTTTGTAATCCAGTGAAAATAAACGTATGTTAGAAAAGAATACAATATGCCAAAACTCTTTTTTCCACATTGAATTAGGCTTGGTCAAAAGCTTTGGATACAAACAGTTCTAACTCTTACACAGATTTTCCAATTTAAGCACTTTTAAATTTTTGTATTACATAAAAATATTAAATAACTGCTTCTGCTAAAAATACATATCTTACAGTATTTTTTTTTCTCTAATCATGTTTGGTTTTGTATTTCATTTACCCAAAAAATCCCTTCTCGTAGGAGAGGATCAATGCTTAGTACAGCTATATTTGTTTATGCTGCAACATCGCCAGTGAATGGATATTTTGGAGGAAGCCTTTATGCTAGACAAGGAGGTAAATTGTTTTCATGTTTCAGCATTTTCATTGCATTGTTAGATGGAGAAGTTGTTATTTTCTGATTTGCACCAATATAGAAGTGTCCTCATGAAGTGAGGTCATTCAGATGGAATCCATTAAATTTTGAATAAACAAAATATTTTGAATATATTTAACTTTCATATTATCTATTCAGTATTGGCTGCATTTTCTAAAGATGTAACTGAAGTCTTAGGTTAATTTAAAAATAATAAGAGCTAAAGAACTGTTAACGGTTGTGACTTACGATTTGCTTGTTATACTCTTGTATATAATTGCTTGGCTTGTGACATGAGTTAAATAGCCTCTCCCTTTTCTGTTACATGCTGTTAAACAGCTCACGTCATCTTCTCCAGAGGACTCCTACACAGTACTCTTCTGTAGGTACTAGGGAGTTCTGTTAGGCTAACACACAAAGGATGAGTACAGATTATTTACTATTATTACCATTAATTGAGGATGGGAGCAACTGTTTATATCATCTTTTAAAGAAGGTTATTCTACTTTCCAACATGTTCTCTACTTTATACTTTACAAATCAAAATGAGCATTGGTAAAGAGCAGAAGCCAAATAAAATTGACATGATAGATTTGGACAGGCTGTCTTCCAATGCTCCCTACCATGCCTCTGAGTTATGACCAGTTAGATCCATGCAGTCCACTAGCTCCATCCAGTCCCTATGCTGCAATAAAAGAGTAATCAATATCTATTATCTTCTAGAGTGCTTTAGAAAAAATAATTCTGGTAAGTTCACAAAAGAAAATTTATATCTCTTTAACATGAGATACTTGTTAGTATTCAATCTCAACTGCACTCTGAGTTTGGAGGTTAGGCATTTTTTTTCATGTGGTTTGTTTATAAACCTAGCACTTTGTACAAAAATTAGGGTTGCTATTCTGAAATGTACCATGGTAATATCATTGAGCCAGATTTGCCTATTTTTTTTACAGATCAAACATGTATCCAGCTGTGCAAGGCTGATTATGTTTGCTCATGGTGAAAATACATACGATGGTCTTGAAAAAAAAATGCTATTTTTTGATTGGTTTTTGCTTACTGCATATTATGGTGTATTAAATGTAATCATAGACATTATTTAAGAGCATAAAAAGTACAGGGAATACAGGCAATGAAAATTTTTAAGTCATTGCCAAAGAGGGTCTCTCTGAGCCCCTCAGGGAGCTCTAAACTTAGTAATAACTGCTAACAAGTGTTGCTGTTCACTTGATACTTGGGGTTTAGAAATCACTTTCCTTCTACTTTTTCTTCTGTTGAAGATTTCAAGGGTTCAATTCTGCTGTGTGTTAAATGCCGTGGCATTTTGCTTTATTCCAGGAGTAGGCAGTTCCTTAATGCATCCTAAATGTGTGGAATCAGCTTATTTGGGTCAAGACAACCCAGAGCAGGTGCCGCCTGGAAGCAGCTGTAGCTCTGAGTTGTCCTGGGAGCAGTGTTGAGCTCTCCTGTGCTCTTGGAGTGTGAGCAGGCTCTGCACAGAGCCAGCTCTGCTGTCTCTCTCTACTAATCTACAGCCTGCATAGGTTTCATAAAAACTTAGGTTTCATACCCCAGCTTCTTTGGCCAGCTTAGTCAGCATGTGCTGTTCTTCAGCTGAAACGTTCTCACACTGTATCCCTTTTCCTGTGTTTTCACCTGGCCTACTAAATTGATTAATGTGCTGCATCTTGTGAGTTACCAGGAGTCAAATGAAACTGCTAGTTTGCTCTTGGATTGATGTAGTATGTTGTTATTTCATTCTTTCACCTTTTTGTGGGAGAAGTTGTCAAACATCTGAATTCTGGAGAGCTGTTAATACAGTTTTAAATGAAATATTCTGTATCTCATCAGTCCCATTGGAATGTTCCTTCTTACAGGAAGGCGGTGGATAAAGCAGATGTTCATCGGAGCCTTCCTTATTCCAGCAATGGTGTGTGGAACTGCCTTCTTCATTAACTTCATTGCCATCTATTATCATGCTTCAAGAGCTATACCATTTGGAACCATGGTGAGTCATTTTATTGGAGAATTTAAACACCACTGTAGACACAGAAAAACTACTTTTTATCTAAATACAATTGTGAGTCATAGCTTTAGCTTCCTAGTTAGCAATTTATTTTGGGAGGGGTTTAAGGTGCTTCAAGTATAATTAATTTAAATCACAATAGCAACAGCAGCTGGATGCCAAAAACAGTCTCTGCTTTAAATTATCCTTCTGCTTTGTATTCAAGCTTAGTGTTTTAACAAAGGAGGAAGTTAGGAACTTGAATTTTCTTCTGGATGGCCAATGCAAACTGGTTATAATCTAAAATGAAATACAAAAGAAATCCAAATGAAAGCTATTTCTAAGTCACTGTTAGCAAGCAGAAAAATAAAAATAAATTATCAGGCAACAATATAGGATAAGACATTCTGAGGAGATCTCCCTTTACAAAAATGACTCACTGCTTTCACCTTGTGTAGTGTTGTTTAGTATCCAGTTATGGTCTTGTGTCTGTATATTTACCCAATCACTTGAAAATGCTGGTTAGATTACTTTTTTATTTAATCATAACAACTATTTTTATTCCCTGTGTCTTTTGTCAGAATTTTATTTATTGTGTTGGCCCTTTCAACCTCAAATAATCCTCTGAATACAGTGTAGGAAATAATCACTTGCCACTTCAGCAGAATTTCTGTTTGAGCTTCCAAGGGGTATTGTTTTAGAGCAGAAATATTTTTGAAATATGCAACATAAAATCGCTTTTCTAATTTTGTGCAGTAGCACAGTTAACTTAAAAGAGTATCTTAGTACAGGGAGTCTTGTTTTCTTTTCAATATCTGTAGTAAATCTTGGAATTTAACATTTTTCATAGCTTTCTTCTGTGCATACCAGTTTTTGTGATATGTTACGTTGTTTGGACTCTTCAGAGATGTTTGAGTAGCCTTGGATTTCTTCTTAGTTTTAATCTACCACAAAATGAAGCTTAGTATCATAGATTCTGTCTTATATATTGTATTATTTGGGATATTACTGAATTCAGTATGTGACTGAAAATACTTCTTAAGAACACATTGTTAATGTGTTAAGAGATTATAAATGGTAATAAGAGAGAGACAATTCTTAGTTTAAGGCAAAGACTTTCAATAACTTTTTACTGATGGAGGAGGCATTATATGTACATTGCTAGTTCTACTCATCTCCTTGTTAACAGTGTTTTCAATGCATGGATGAACACCAACATTTTACACTGAATTCGTTGTTACAAAACCACTAAATATAATATAAGGCTAAACATGTTTATAACTCTTCAGGTTTTCTTCTTCAAGAAATTAGACTAAAATTCTGTCTGAATATATTTGTATTAGTCGGTCAGTGCTCCAAAGCAATATTGTACTGGGGTTTTTTTCCACTGCTAGCAGCCATACACAATACTGTCATAAAAGTTTACAGCACTGATCTTTGATATGTGCAAAGAGGCTCTGTTTTACTGCTGAGCAAGCAGTTACGGTATCACATTTCTCACTTGTACTCCCATTTGCAGGCCAGGAATGCTGAGGGAAGGGAATTCCACCTGTGCTGAAGTTTGTCTTGTGAATTTGTTCAACTGATTTGTATTTTAAGATCATGGGAATGTGCATGCAAAAGCAAGTGGATATATAAATCTTCAAGGGTCACTTAATCAGAATGTTAGGACTCTCTATACGCAGTGATTTTAATGTTCACAAGGTTTTATGGGAGTGTTTGAATCATTGTGACTATGGCAATAAAACTTCAGTGGAGTTAGCAGGCGAGCAGGTTATGAATCGGAAAGTTCATCAGAATGAGCAACGCTCTAATGACTTCAAATCCACACGCTGGTTTGTAGAAGGAAATAGAAATTGCTTGCAATTACCATGTCATGCTTCAGGTTGAAATCCCCAGGAAGCCTTGTGGCTTTATGGGTAAGATACCTTTGTAGCTTTTCGCCTTTGTTTTCAATGTAAAGAAGCATCCAGAATTCTATAATGCAAACTTGCTGCTGCTGATTTCTCAGGGAAATAAAACCTCTGCCATCTAAATGTACCAGAATACAGAAATTACTTCCTTTACCTTGGCATGTCTTGAAACCACCCTCCTTGATTTAAACTGCTGGCAAGAATTGTCCCCTCTTCTTGACTACTGTAAATCTGGTAAAGGCAGAAACTGAGTTGCGAAAAAAAGTCCCTGAGCTAAAAGGTTGCTGAGAGACCATTCTTCTTGAATGTGACAATCCCGTGCTTTGCCCATTTTGCATTGCCCGTTCCCAGTGACCTGCTAGGTAGCCTTTGTGACTTAATTCCTCTCTCCACACAGGATTTTTTATGGAATTTAGGCAAGGGCAGCTGATAGTATCAAAGCCAAGACATCCAAGCTAACACCTAGTTGTTGCATCATTGATATACCTGTTCTGTCCGCTCTTCTACACTTTGTCTTGAAATACTCAAATTGGCCTCTTCAGGACCTTCATGCCTCTCACTGTCCTTGTAGTCTATTTGGAACATCAAAGCTTCATTCACCTTGTATAACTCATTCCTGATGTCTGGAATGTCTTCAAAGAAGTGGCAGAGCCTGGGAAGATCCAGAGCTTCTTTCTGAAATCAGTCTTCACTCTTGGGACTCTGCCCTTAGCCCTTTTGGATATACGTGCAAGCTGTCTTACCTATAGAGTGACAAACTTTCTGCAGTGAAATGTACCATAAGCCTGAACAAAGGTTTAACCTTTTTCTTGGGATATCTTTCAGCTGCCCTTCCCTTCAGAATGCAATCAAGAATGTGATAGATTTTATTCAAACATGAGAGCTTTTTAAAACTTAATAGTTTAAAGCTTTTAACTCTGTAGGCATATAAAGGAGATACAAAAATCTCTGCTTTTTTCACTCATCCATTTACTTTTACAGAAATGCAATGGGTACTGTTCAATTATTTATTTTTTTGCAGCCCAGATTTGATTTTTTGGTATATTTTATTATATCCTGTTACTGGTGAACATCAAGTTCTGAAGTTGTACACCTTGACTTACCTTCTGTTGATGTTTGCCAGTCTTTTTGGTGTATTTATCAATCATCTTTCTATTGTGTTGTGTTTGAATTATATGTAAAAAGTGGAGCATGGAACATTTAAGAAGAATTTTAAATAATGGCATGTGAAGTGACTTCTCCAGATATGTTTGAGGAGTGTGGCAATAGTTCTGTGCAGAAATAGTAAGTAATGCAGGATTTCTAGAGAGTACAGCATGATTGAATTTGAAGGAGCCATCTTAATTCAGGCATTTCATGCGTTTTGACTGCTTAAGTTGATCTGTGTGCAATACATAATTTAAAGATTTCCATTAAACCTACTATGACTAATGCAATAGTCTGACTGCAGAATCTATGCAGCTTCTATTAACTGTTTAAGATGTATCATGTTAGTTTTGTTTGAGCAGTAGGTTCCTTTGTGGCTAATGTTTCCAGTGTGCATTTTTAATGATTTAATTAAACAAGGTTAAGCATGCTGAATTTCTCTTGGGATTGAGACTCTAGTGTTTGCATCTTTTATACCTTGTTTCGAAAGGAAAAAAGGGTTGCCACCAGAAGATAGGTTAATCCAGGCTGCAACTTTCCCTGGCATGTTTGAGTTGATCTGAGTATTAACTGCCACTGAAAAAAAGAGAACCCGGTCGTGATAAAGATTTCCATGCCTTGAGCCAGATAAGGAAATACACCGGGCTACATCCTGTTGCTTGAAAGTGGCTGTGGAACCCTTGGTTAAAACCCTGTTTTGCTAAAAATAGACACAGCTTAATGCTTCTGCCTACATTTTGAACAGTTCAATTTATTACCCAGAGCAGCACCTTAGATTAGCAACTTACTTGTAATAAAATTTATACCACTTCATTTTTAAGCATTCTTTTCTTTTTTTGTTTTTGTAATGTTTGGCCAGATGATGTGCTGAAAACTGTTGCACTGAACAAATTCAGTAACCTCTATATGTGAGAGAGTGTCATGACTGAGTGCAGTTTTAGTAGCTGACAGGAAAGATCAAGCTGCTGCTTTGACAGTTAATTTTTATTGCTTTTCTTCTGTGTGCATTAAGCAGTCAAGGCACCATAGCCTTCCAGTAGCTGTTTAATATTAGATATGCTCATAAAATTTTTAATTATCACCTTTGAATGAAGTTTAATCTACAGTTGTCAGAAAATATGAAACACATGGCACTAGGACATAAATTATATCCCTCTTGACAACATTTCCTTTCAGATATGGAAAACTGAATTCTGCACATTCAGTCAAGGACAGTAGAATATTCTTTCCCTATCAAAACAAAAACGAGTTAGAATGCAGGCTTGGTGAGGATGACAGTCTCTTCTATGCAGCTAAAACCTGCAAACTGAATCAGGTGTTTGTGTATAAATAAGGTATTTTGTACAACAAAAATGAAACAGTCAAATAAGTATTTTTTTAATGTACTGGCTTGGTACAAAAACTCATGTAGTTGGTCTTGAGTAATATGGATTATAGAGAACCTAGTTTGCTTGATGAAAAATCAGATTTGTAAATGTAGTATATTTGCCTCTTTGCATAATTTCTATTTTATGAAGTGGTAGTTAAAGTAATTCTCTGAATTTCTCTTGGCTGATGTTACAGTAATACTTCTATTAAAAGGCTCACAAAGACCTAACCTTCTTATCTCTGCCTGTCACACAACAGTTGTTGTTAGGGTTTGGTTTTTTTTATGTGTTACCTCCTCTGCAGGGAGACTTCTGCAGAAGGGTAGGGCAGGTATGTGTGTTGATCCTGCCTTCATTTCCTCTTACCATTTGTGATGGTGAAATGGAGGCCAGTAAGTGCCTGAACTGCTTCTGCTGGTGTATTCTTGCTCTCGGAAACCTTTTAGGCAGGAATCTCCTAATTTCATTGTTAAGACATAGTGCCCTGTGTTTGCTTCAGTTTGGATTTAAACTCTGTAGGTTTAGATACTGTCCAGACTGCATCATCACTGTCCTTGCCATCTGTGGCAACAGATACTACCCCTTTAGTTTGGGAAATTAAGATGAATGTGCCTGAAAAGGTCAAACAGCTATCTCCAGTCATCTCTCACATCCAGAAAAGACTACTACTGCCAAGAGTGAAGAAAGTCATTTCCCCAGTTATCAATCTCAGCAGGTAGACTACCTGTGATTCAGACAGTGAGTGGAAAGGAAGAAAGAAGATGCTACTGAGTTCAGCATGGTGGGTTGGTCAACCTACTAAGACCAGCAGGTTGCTGTAAGCAAGGTGGGCTTATCTCAGAAAACAGAACATTATCATTTTGGATAGCTTACCAGAGGCAAGTGGGAGTAGGAGGCATTCCTGAACCTTCACTGTTGTCCATCTTTGCTTGCTTAGTTAGATCTCCTTTGCACTGCAAAATCATCTCAGATAATTTTATACTTCTGAGTGGCTTCAGGAAAAAATGAGAAAAATATGCTCACTTTCTGCTGTCCTCAGAACATAGCCTAGCATTAAAACAGACAGCAGTTCACTGTTTAACAAAACATTGACTTTTATCTAATGCTGCTTACTAGGTATCACTGAAGATGCCAGCTGTTCTGTGTGACATCAGTTCATTTTTCAGCCAGTGGTTAATAGAATGTAAGATGCTATGCCATTACCAGTCATGTTTTGACTGATCTGATAATGAAAGCACAAGCTCTCAGATTTTCTGACAGATGCCAATTTTAAGTGTACTGGGAGCAGGTTGATGGTATGTACTGAAGCCATTACTCAAGGAACATTGTTCTGTCTCATCTTGTTTTATGCAGATGAATATTTTAGGTTTTAAAGCTGCTGCTGACTCAGTTTTCTGGATAACACAACAGCCAAGCCCTCTTGGATCAAGCTGGGCCTTCTCCTTGCCCACCTGATTTAAAGCCATTCAGCTCTGCAGTGCATGTCACCAGAATGAGATGCTACTTGACAGCCTTTTCTCATCTATGAGTTTGCCAGCTAATCAGCAATTAGGCCTGGATGTTCCTTGCTTGCATCTTTGTCCAAGGTTATATTCTTTCTGTGTGGATTCCCTATAATAGACACGTTTTGCAAGATGGACAAATGCAAGCTATTAGTAACTGTTGTTCCAGGTGAGCTCAGAATCCAAGGCTGATCTCAGAGAGTTTCTTTATGGAGTAAAGCAGTGGGTTCACTTTCTACCACTGTTCCCAGTCAGGGGAAATTTCTGAGATCAAGAAATTAAGCTACAGTCATCTTGATAGATGCAAAAGACAGTTGTGGCTGGATGAGCAGTACAGAGGCCCTTTAGTGCTTCCTGGGTCTGAGCTTTCTTCTGCCTCAACCAGGTGTGAAACCTTACCTGCTAGAACACCACAGAGCACACTCTTCTTGAAAATGGAAATTATTTCAATATGTTCAGCTCAGTAATTCTTTGTATTCTATCCAGGCCTTAATTCTTGAACATCTCTTCTACCCACTGCACCTCAAGCAAGCTGGGACTTTCTGATGAGGATTTTAATAAACTTAGCACTCAAGATGATGTTGTTTAATGTTTCTGATACTTTTTGACATTTTTCTCTGAAAATTCTCATCTGCTCATTCATTTAGACTGAGCAGTTTTTAAGGGCAGAATCTGGGTCCATTAATGGAGTAAGTTGTATACTTCTGCTGTAATTTATTCTTAGGCAACTCTAGTGTCCTACCTAAGGCATTATGTTGCTTACCTGTGTTTTTTTGAGTTATGGAAGAAGATAAATTGGAGATACTAAATATGAATTAATTGTGTAAAAACTGCTTTATTATTACATTATTTATACTGCAAGTATAAGTACTAGTTAGCTTCTCTGTATTTAGTGCTGAAGCTTCATCTTTTAGTGGCTCATGATGTAACTCTTTAATAACCTCTCCTCTAAGATACACAGAGCAGTCTGGAAAGTGCTTCTGCTTGTTGACCACCAGTTTGGTACACCCTTCTGTGAAGCATGAAGGCTTGCTCCATCCAGCCCCAGGCAATGTTTTCCATTCACATCTCACCTAAGCTAGTAATGATATACAAGTCAGTAACAGGAATAACCCACTGACTTTAGTCAAATGTTGCCTTAAACTTGTGTGATTCACCTAATGCTAAGTTTGTATTGAGCTAATGTAGTTCTTGCTTTTCAGCTGCTTATAGTAGACTTCTGTAGGTATAACACACATGAACAGCTTTTATTTATCCTTGGAGTAACTGCTTCTTAAGCAAGTCAATATGTGGCTCTTAAACCTCCTCTCTCTGTTGTTTTGCATTAATCCACTGCAAAGGTTTGCATTCTGATGGAGTGAAAGACAAATACAGCTTCTTTGCTCAGGAGGCATCAGGGTGTACACAGAGCCTCAGGCAACAGTGCCATTAAAAGGCAGTATTTCCATATGTTTGCATAGAAGAGGTCACAGGGTCAGCATTCAGAACTATGGTTATTGCATTATGGGCAACTGTTCTGTCTTTAATTATCACTATCAAAAAGTTACCCACCTCTCTAATGCTAATTCATTTTGTGCTAAAGAGTTATGAATAGTGAATGTCTTGCTAAACACTTGAAATTTTCTTGTTTTGGAAGATAAATCATGTTGCCTTCAAGGAATAGCAAAAGTAGATCTACAGAAGTATATTAGCAAAAAAAAAGATGACTCATGGTAAATATTTAGGTATGTTGTTTCATTGGCAAGAGCTGGAACATTGTCTTGACTTTGCTGCATTGTGCATAAACTTGATTTCTGTATGTAAGTAGGGCCATTGTGCTTCTAAAACATTTATCTTTGCATACCAGTGGTCACTGGTTACTTTGTCAGTCTGTGTTCTTAATAACCTGGTTGGTGCATAGTGGAAAAAATTGAACCCAAAATTTTGATTGGTGGCATTCTGACATGGCTTTGCAATTCTTGTTTGGGTCATTTTTTTTTGATTGGATTAAAAATTTTGCACCCAACAGTTGTAATATTTTGTGCAACTGCCTAACTGCTAGATATTCCCAGGGATAGCACTCTCTGCAAAAGTGTAAGAGACGCTGATGACATTTTCTGTTATGAAGTACCATGAAGATTTCCATTTATTTCCTGTGCAGTGTATTGAGTATAATGATTAGATGGAAACAGTTACAACAATCTGTAATGGTTTTGTTCTCTCAACTGATGCACAAAAATATAGTTAATAATGTTTATTAGAAAGTTTCTCAGGAAAAAAATGCTTCCATTTCATAAAATAGGTATATGTTGACTAATGCTTCATAGTAGGAATAGGATTCTACAGCAGTAACTACTAAGGACTAATATTGGTTGGTTATCTTCTTTCGTTGTCTTATACCTGTTTTTCTTAATTACAACTTCAATTTTTTGCTTACAGGTGGCAGTGTGTTGTATTTGTTTCTTTGTCATCCTTCCATTGAACCTTGTTGGTACAATTCTTGGCCGAAATCTGTCAGGACAGCCTAATTTTCCATGTCGTGTCAATGCAGTGCCTCGTCCCATACCAGAGAAGAAATGGTAAAGATGAGCATGAATGTTAACTATAAGTATTCACTTCAGTACATTTAAAATAATTTCTCAGGTGTTCAGTTTTTTCTGGAATAACTTCTTTTATTTAAATTGATTTGTGTCCAAAAGAACAGCTCAACTGACATTTCCTTAATATGATTTTTCTTTTGAATTAAAACACCATGGTTAAGAACTGTAGCAGATTTTACACTGCTGGATCACTGATTCACATTTTGCCTGAAATGGTTTTTAGTCCCTATGTAAAGGGGTTGGTCCCAGTCCAGTTCTTGTCTAAGCATCTTGAAACTGAAACCTCTCCTCTTTAGTTAATGCCTCTTACAGGTTTATGACTGAGTTTGCCTTGGAGGCAGAACTGTTCTGATTAATGGTCTCTATGTATAAGCTGAGACATATTTGCAGGGTGATGGTGGGGAGAAGCTTGCAGTGCTCTTCCCAATTCTGCTCTTTTGTTGATGGCACAGAGCCTAAAATATTACAGGTGTATGGCTTGAAGTGTGAAGAAGTCTTCATAATTTTTGAATTTGCCTAGTCTGAAAAAGTACACTTAGGTTTTTGGAAAATTATGAATGCAATCACTTTTTCCTATTAATTTCATTCTGATGTGGAAGCAGCAAGCTATGGAAATTAAAATATCCTCAGAGGACTTTTTTAAATAGATTTTTCGTGCTTTCATTGTTCAGAGTAATGGAAGAGACAAAGTGAAGGGGGCACTGAAACATGTACACCTGTGATGTCCAGGAAGTGCAGCACACTTAGTCTCTTGTTAGCAGTGGGTTGTGCAGCTCAGATGCTAGGAAGTGATATCTATTGTGACCTGTATCTTGGGAATCTGATGGATTTTTCTGGATCAGCATGACAGATAAAAAGAAATAAGATACTTCTCTTGAAGATGATGAAATAGCACACCATCAACTTAGACAAGTCTCCCTATAAATAATAAAAGAAGCTGCAAATTAAATCACTGGTTACTAGCTAGATTCAGCATCATCACAAGTACTACGCAGAGGTCACCTTAGTAAGTGACAGTATCATCTACAGGTAGCTGAGTGTTCATTTTTAGCCATATGTTCATGACTCAGTATAGCATTAAAAATAAACATTGGTTCTTAATTACATAACCATTATCCTGCCAAATTTTCTTTGTACTCTTTGCTGTGTCTGTAGCCATCAACAGCACTGAGTTTTCACTGCCTTCATTCAAGGCTAGTGGGTGTCATGAGGCTTGATTGCTTAGTCCTCTTTTGGGCAGTAGAGGTTCTTTTTGTGGCTTTAAGGCTGGTTTGATGGCTAGCCTTATGCCTGCAGGTGATAGGCATAAGCCTTATGTTCTGTTTCATCTTTCCCAAGAATAACTCCTTTTATCCATACACATGACATTTTTGAGGTAATCTTCATTCTAATATGCTAGTATGAGACAGAAATGTTCTTGTTAGCATGCCTTTTAAAGAATGCTCTGTGCTATATTAAATATCTGTTTAAAAATGAAAAATTAAAATTTTCCCTAACCTAATCCTAATATCTTTCAGGTTCATGGAGCCAGCTGTTATTGTTTGCCTCGGTGGAATCCTCCCTTTTGGATCAATTTTTATTGAAATGTGAGTATGTCAGCTCTTTGCTAGTTTGATCAAAAATTACAGTAATTTAAGTTTAATTACAGTATCATCTACATATTTTGTTTACTCTCTACAGGTATTTCATTTTTACTTCGTTCTGGGCTTACAAGATCTACTACGTTTATGGCTTTATGATGTTGGTTCTGGTTATCCTCTGCATTGTGACAGTTTGTGTGACTATCGTTTGTACGTATTTCCTGCTAAATGCAGAAGATTACAGGTGGTAAGTATTGCATTATTTGCATAGTGAACCACACTGAGAGTTTTGTAGAAAAGTAATGTTTCTTCAGTCTAGATGGGTCTTTTTCAAGTGCATTGTGCGTCTTCCTGGGAAGCCTTTTGGCTAGATGTATGACAGACATTCCTATTTACTTTTAGGCAATGGACAAGCTTTCTTTCTGCGGCGTCAACTGCGATTTATGTTTACATGTACTCCTTTTACTACTACTTTTTCAAGACAAAGTAAGTAGTAGTTTGTTGCATGAATATCAGATTACTGTAGTGCCAAGTAAGTTTATTGATACAAACTGAGGAAAATACCTAGCATAAATGCCTATCTTTCTTTTTCAGGATGTATGGCTTGTTTCAAACATCATTTTACTTTGGTTATATGGCAGTATTTAGCACAGCTTTGGGAATAATGTGTGGTAAGTTTCAGATATTTTGACAGTTTTCTAACACAATTTTTCATACTGACATTAGTTTGTGGGTTTGGTGGTGGAATGTGTATGTCTGCAAGGTCTGCTCAAAAAAGCTTAGAATCTTTTAGAAGACTCTGAAGAGTTCTCTGCTCAGACTTTTTTCTTACTTAATAGATTTCTGTGGATTGTATCTTCTGAAAGGAAGATAATTTATGCACTGTGCAGAGAATTTCAGCCTCGGTGCAAGCTTGGAAGACTCAATAGTTGTCAAGAAATTCTGCAAAATAAATTCCAAATTAAGTTGAGTCCATACTAGCATTTTGCTTCAGACAAGAAGCTAGGTATGTCCATTGAGGCATAAATGGTAGCACAATACTGATGACAGTACTGTCTGTATCTTGTGGCATGTATATATGAGGGTGACCAGAACAGAAGGGACTAAAACTTCAGGATAACATTTGAGAAATAAATATTGAAATATCCACAGGTGAGGAGAGTGCAGTGCTCCTGTGTGCAGCTGGATTTCATTGTTTTTTAAGATACTGTTTTGATGTTTAGAGAAAAACATAGTTCATGGCATGGATGTCATCTGATCAAGTCAAATATTATTCACCTGTTAACTTTGTTTTTATCCTTTATGACGTTAAGAAAGTGCTTCTTGGTTCTTTCCCAGTTTTCTATGATGTTATTTGCTTTTTATGTTTAAACTTTATTTAGAACTACTTAGCAGTGAATGAATAGTCCTGTAGCTAGTGGGAGGATTTCTTTGAGTTTATTTGAGAGGCATGATGTCTCAAAGGAACTTAATTCTGTAAAGTATAGGTCTCTTGATATCTCAGAGGGGTGGGTAATATCACAATGCTTTATGAAAAGGGGAGGGAATTAATCTCTTAACTGTTGAGTACCTGTTCCCCTTTTCTCTCGTTCAATCTAATCTTGCTTTATCAGGTTCTTGGCACATTACAAGACTTCCCTGCTGTTTTGGTAGTCTTGCAGCCATTTTTTTTCTTTAATAGGCTTATACTTTTCAGCTCTAATCTTTTCTTTTTAAAGTGCTCAGGCTGGTATTGATTAAAATGTCTATGATGCAGAAGCCAAGCTTGCCCACCGGTTTCTGTAATTAAAATGTTTTTTAAAACATGGAAAAGGAAGATTGTCAAATGCTTTCAACTCATGGTAGGACACTACTTAATGGAATATTAGAGTAAAATCCAAATTTATTCAAAACCAGAAAATACTTTAGCACACTAAACATTATTTCCATAGCTCTATTGAGATTTCTTTTTGTCTTTTTAAGTGTGTTGGAAGAGAAGCTGTGAGATTCCTTTTTACTGAGAACTCCCAATTTCAGCATGTGGAGTGAAGAAAACAAAATCCCCTGTCAAAAAGCATTTGTCTAGGGAACTTGCAGCCATTGACGTCTAACAAAGACATTTGTGTTAAGGATTTGTGCAGTGTGCGTGCTCCTGACTGTACGTCTCCTGTGAGGAGTGTGTGGAGCTGTTCTTTGGGGGCTCACGAAATGGCCCTGTTCGGTATCGCACAGTTGGGTATGGGACGAACTCGTTAGGGCCAAAGCAGCCACAGGGAGACTCTGTAGGCATGTACCACCCAACTCTGGTTTTATTGCCCTTCACGATGCCTAGTGAACTGAAACCCCACATGCAGTGGGATGCTTTGATCCACAAAGTTTCTGCTGTCTGCAGAGCCTCTCAGTTCTGGGACTGGACAGTAGGAAGTCCATGAGATTCCAAACCTTTTGAGCTCCTCATGCTTTCCTTCCCTCTTAGTGACAGAAAAGAATAAAATTTACCCCCCAACTTAGCGGGTGGTTTAGAAGCTACATAGTATAGAAAGGCCTCTTGCAAAAGCATACTTCAGCATCCAAATAAATATTCTGAGTATGCCTAAAGGTCTTTTAAAAATAATTCTGGGCTCACAAAGTCACAGCTGTAATAAGTGTTAATTGGTTTGAAGGAATAGATGGGAGTTAATACTTTTTTACTTTGTGGCTGCTCTTCTTAAGTATTTAGGTATTTGTCTTTATTTAAAAGCTTGTTCTGCTGAAATATGATTGCAGTCTATTTCTACTAAGCCTATATAGGCCATAAGCAAGTTACAAATATCATCTGGTAAGGTGTTCAATAAATAAATAAAGTATTTCCCTTTACTGTGTTTTTTTTATTCAGATGAGCCAGCTGCCCTGCATTTGATTCAGGAGGGCATTCTTTAGTCCTCACTGCCTAGACTTTCTGCCTCCCTGCCCCATGTTTTATTCAATGTCTGTAAAGTAGCCTTGAGGCTTAACCCCTGCCTTTGGTATTGGCCACTAGTGGCCTTCATGCGTGAGGCTCCTGTGATTCAGAATAGGTTATGATTTGTTTATGGGGATGAGAGCTTGTGGTCTCAAGTGCCTGCTACTCTCTACTCCTCCCTGTTACTTGCATCTCATGCATTCTCTAGATCCCAAGTGAAACACAATTAATGCTTTGCTCTCTCAAGTCTCTGTGATACCTGACATCACATCACTACAGTAACTCTCAAAGAACAAGTTCTGGAATATATCTGAGTTTAGCAACTAAAAATGCGCATTGGATCTGTTGGCAGTGTTTGCTTTAACAGGGAAAACATATGATGAGTGTTAAAACAAGAGTCTGGTGTCATTATTTTGTCCATTTACTGCAAAAGACAGATTAATTTCTTGACAAGCTACAGAAGAATCTGCATGTGCTTCTGTATGATTCCAAGCTCACATCACCTCTCTTCACAGCCTGCACTTGGGGCTGTCTAAATGCTGTGCTGGTTTCTCCTTGAATTGCCAGGCCTTCCCTCTGCTGCATCCACAGCTTGCTTGCAAGAAGCAGCCTGATCTTGTGTAGGCTGTATTTGTTTTAATTGAACTCTACTTTGCCCAAGGCTCTTTACCACTCCAAAAACATTGGAATGATGCCTCAGGTTTGCCTTGTGCAGATTTTCTGATTAGGTACGAATTTTGGGCTTTCGGGGGGTCTAAGAATCAAAATGTTGTGACAGTGGCTGAATTCATAAATTAACACATCATCCCCAAGATTTAAAAAACTCTTCAGGATCTGAATAATTCCATAGTCAGCAATGCCAGGTGCAGGTCAGTATGGCATTAATTTATGAAGGCACACACCCCACCCCCCACCCCCACACCCCCCCCCCCCAACAAATATTTGCACTGGAAAATGAAGGTTTGGCAGAAAACTTTTATCATTGGTTAGACTTCTGTATTTAACACAATTTCTGCAATTCTGATGCATCCTAGTTCACTGCAAGTGTTTCATGCTCTTTGGTCTTTTCTGTATTGCTTCAAGGAAGGAAAAATATCTTTTCTCTTTACAGTCTGTTCTTTACCAAGCATCCAAGCATTTAATGTTAGGAGTTTTCTGTAGTGAGTTACAGACACTGACTTCTCTCTCCTTCCCATATTTTATGACTGTGCTGGCAGTCTGACAGCATTTGTCTCTAATTCTTTCTTGATTTCCAACTTCACTTCAAACATGACAGTTAGCTAAACTGACTTACTCTCATTTTGCTTCGAAGACATGAAGACATTCCCTGTGGATATTATAAGACCACAGTAATTACTGAGCCTGGCAAACCTGGGGTTCTGGGTTTGACCAGGTAGGTTGCTGAATCTCCTTCTGAGAAGACGTCTTGGTCCACTGCATTTCTTTCGTTTTTCTAGATGTCCTTAGTACTGCACTATTTTGGGTTTAGCATGAACTGTTGCCCCTATGAAAAACCCAGTGACCTGTTCTTTTATTACTGCTGTGACAATGCATACTCTGCTCATGACTCTTACTAATTCGAAAACCACAGGTTGCAATTTCCTCTAACTACTACTTGCTACTTTTTTAATCTCTTTGTACAGACCTCCTTGGAGTGTAAGACTCCTGGGATGGGGATCTATTATTATTTGTGCCTTGTGGGAGGGAAAATGCCATCTGCCAATAAAACACTCATCCAGAAGGCATGTAACTTATAATAAAAACCTGCCCTCCCATCCTCCTTCCCTGCAGAGTGGGTGATTGTATGTTTTTTACCCTCTGTTCAGAAAAAATGGACCCGGTTATTGGCAGCAGTAGGGGGGCTGCTATATTTATCAAGGCCAAGTGAGCATGGCCTCTTGGTAAGATGGCTTAATGGATTTAGATTGCTAGACTAGGGAAGTTCTTGCCAGACATTCAGGGGGAGCATGGATAATTAGAGTTTGAGAGCAAGTATTGCAGGTAGATAATTTTCTGTGTGCAGAGTGCATGCTTTTTGCGACTTTCTCTGTTTCGGTGTGTGTGGTTTATATCGCTGTCTTATTTTGATGATCAATGCTAACATATTCAACATTCTCGGTTTATTTTGCAGGAGCTATTGGTTACATGGGAACAAGTGCCTTTGTTCGTAAAATCTACACTAATGTGAAAATTGACTAAGGAAATAAGAAAATTGAACTATGGATCAGTTCCTCTTTCCCTGGGGATGAACTTGCACAGCAAAAAGCGCGAGAAGAGATTTGGATTTTAACACTGGGCACTGTATGGGTCTCCATTTTGTGGATGGCTTAAAGTAACATCTATTTCATTGATCCTAGGTTCTTACTGACTGCTTTCTCCAACTGTTCACAGCAAATGCTTGGATTATATGCAGTAGGCATTACTACAGTACATGGCTAATCTTCCCTCCCCCCCCCAAAAAAAAACCCAACATCAAAAAAAAAGAAAAAACCTAGCTCATTAAAGATGAATAGACTAGCTCTCTTCAGTGAAGAGGACAAACGGTTTATTTAAAGCATTTGTTCCATTCAATAAAAAGAGGGAAACTTGGCTGCTAAAATTACTTGATTAGTAGTCTTCCTGGTACTCAACATTTCTAAATTATGTAAAAATGCTGTTCCAGAAAGATTACTCTTCTGATTTTTACTGCCATTGCCAGGATAGGAGGTATGTTTTATATTTTGACTCCAGGTGCTTTTTGGTTTATTTGCGATATCAACTACCCTACACTCATTTGTTTAAAAAATAATTTAAAAATATATAAAAAACCCATATGCATGTAATATATCAGCTATTGTTCTAGTTGGACCAACTTCCCTTTATTTATCTTTAAAGTAATATCCAGCTACATCTTAAATCCATCCAAAGAAAATACAGTCTGAAGACGGGATGTGTTCTCTTCAATGCAATTTACTGTACAGTTAGAAAGCAAAATGTTAAATGAGGAGGATTGTTTGTTTTTTAATGAACACTCTGAGGTCTAGATTAAAACAAAACCAACATTTTAACTGAATGTCTAAAGTGATTCTCCTTTTTTCCAAGTTAGTCTTGCATTTTTTTTGGCTTTGGGTTGAATGAAGTTTTTTCTTTAGACATCATACAAGGGGTAATAAGTGTATATAACATTAAATAATGTAACTTAGGTGTAGATCCCAAATGTATTTGGATGTACAGATTTACTACAGAGTACTTTTCTGATGATTCGGTGTAAAAAATATGTGAATTCGGGTGGCTTTTTACATCTTGCCTGCCATTGCATGAAAAGTTGGGGTTTCTTCACAATGTGTGTATGTCATGCTTTTCTGTTCTATTTCCTTTCTCAAGCTCTTACAGAAATTACATTTGTAATTTAGAACATTTTAATTTTTGTTAATCCTATCTGAACACTTTTGTAACATCAAAAGCACAGTTGCTTTAGCGTGTTCAGAAAACTAAAATAAACTTTTCAGACAAAAATGTATTGATTGTGAAAATAGATGAGTTTGCAACTGAGAATGTTTGAAAAGGCATTACTGCTGAACGCCAGTTTTTGTATACAATAGTAGTGTGGTTTTCATCTATCAAACCCTCATGTTTTGAGTTCAGAATTTGCTTACAACTATATTGTACAATACTACTCCAAAGTGAATGACCAATCCAAAAGGATTCTTCTTGGCTGTGGAGAAATCTGTTTTGTGATACAGCCAGTGTACTGGGAAAAGTGGGGGTAAGTGTGGACTAAAATAAATGGGCAAATAAAGGTTAAGTCTTTCTAAGATCACTGTTAATTATGCACCGTATTTAACTAGAAATACCCTGAATGTGTTTGTGACGGATTTGAGAGCCACTTGGCTTGATTTTTTTAATGGTTTTTTTTCAGGCATATGCCATATAGGAATGTTTTCATCAGTGTGGCTGTCTGAAATAGAGCACCTGCCATGGAGAAGGCAACTTTCTGAATTTCAAAAATGAGCCAAGTATTTGTATGGGCTAGCACTGTATATAGCACTGTCTCTCTATAAAAAGTACTGATAATGCAGTAGCCACAATGAGAAACATCTGTGTTTTGGCTGGGTTGGGTTGGAGCTTTGGGGGAACTATACAGGTAGGTAATAGTGGGAAGCAGTGCATCCTGCTGTATATATGGCTTCTGAAAAGTATTTGAGCTTTCAGCTCTGATTTCCCTGGCCAATTTTAACCAGTCTGTCAGAAAATAATTAAATTTTGCTTCAAGTGAATCATTGGTATCTGTAGGTGAACACTTTGCCATTGAACAAAATAATTTTTTTAAAGTACAGGCTGATTGTAAGGTAAACTTATAAACTGGGTCAATAGTTAAGTTTTCCTTTGTTCCAAAACATGGAAACTTAAAGCAAAGACTGGATTTTGTACTAGTACTTGCCTAGTGCATACAGCTGTGGGAAGCCCTCTTTTCATTCATGTTGCTCTAAATCTGAAGTGAGAAGCCATTATCTCCACACAATAAATACATTAAGTACTCTGCCAAGATACAAGTTTTTTTAAAGGGAATATTTTGATAACGGGTCTGTTTCTCGATTTAGAGCATTGCTATGTGATTACTTTATCAGAAATGTCACTAAATTCTTTGTGAATGTCTTCTAATCACTTTTTAATGCCGTAGAATGGTGGGCTGCCTACCTGCTTCCTCTGTCCTCTGGCATTATTAGCTTTCGCATACCCAGATAGGATTGTATATCTTTTAAAGTGACATTGAAAAGATACTTACTCTACAGGCATTGCTTTTTTTTCTGCAAGCAAGTTCCTCCAGAAAAGTACTGTGTTTAAATAATTGACATTTTTATACATCCACCCGAGTACGTAACTTGGGGGTTTGCTTTGTTTTCCCCTTTTTGGTTTCTGAAGGAGTGCAAAGTGTGACCAGTTTTCAAGAGCTTGTCTTTATGGTTACTGTTTGGGACAAGGCTATTTGTCCTCTCCCTCTGTCTCCCCCAAAAAATGTGGGTGTAGCTTGAACCATTTTGCTTAAGAGAATTTGGAAGCTCTCTGCTTAGATTATGTAGTCCTTCCTCTTTTATAGAAGAACTAAAGATCTTACAGACAACACTCCTCTTAACCTGGTTGTTTCTTAGGAATTTCTGATTCTTGAATTCAGGCTTTTTGATAACTCTTCAGTTGGCCAGTCAGTACTTTTCTTCCCACTTCTGGTACAGAGGCCAGGGAATTTGGTAAATAGTTGCATAAGCAATAGCCAGTCTTGACCAAATGTTTAGATAAATGCAATTGTAAAATCTTTTCAGTTGAGGCAGATCGCATATAGAAAGCATCTCTGGTATTTTATGTATGAAAATCGGTGAATGCTGGATTGGAGGTAATGGAGACTGCAAATAAACATTACATTATGCTCTTTTTGATGTCTGAATGTTTTGAAGCAACAGTGTCTATTAATTCCTCTCCAGAATTACATTTCAAAGTGTGTAAAGGGCACCAAAATTGTTTTATGTAGGATAGTTTTAGTTGTATTTCTTTAACAAGTTTCATGTTAAAAAACAAACCCCAAACCCTAATACTTTTTACACTTTCGGTACTAAAACCAAGTAAAAGAGCACATTCTTATCACTGTCATTACTGCAGAGCTAACACAAATGAGAAAATTACATTTTGCTCTGACTTCAGCATCATGAGCATCTAGCCAGATTTGCCCAATGAAGTATATATACACAGCCTCACTGAAGACAGCAAAATTCTGTAATTGTGAATGCATCGGCAATTTTTCCACTGGAATGTGTCCAGGAAGCATCAGCTCAGAAAAAGGCAAGTCTCCTCTCCAATCTGTGGACTAGTAAACTGAATAGCTGGAGCTGGAGTAGAGGGTTCCTGTTGTCTTGAATGCATTCTTAACTGTGCAGCTTGACATTCATTTTAAGTCTGATGGAAATGTAGATTGAAGAGGAATTCTGATTTTGGATCCCTTGGATCTTTTCTAGCTAAAAGCACTATGGTAGAGCGAGCAGCCTTGCAATAGCTGTTAGCACTGTTGTCTAAAACAAATACCTATTACCAGGGTTAGCCTGAAGTCTCAAAAGCCCCTTCTGTTGGAATAAAGCCACACTTAAAAGTTTTGAAGCAGTGTGTTTATGGCTTGCATTCTTCAGGAGCATTGTGTCTCGGGGGAAAAAAGGTTTTGGGACCATCTGTTTTCTAAAGCCTTTCAAGGGAACATTTCCATTTTGCTAAATGGCTTCAATGAGAAAATTCTCATAACTTGCAAGGGAGATGTCTGCATGTGAGCTCTACAAGTAGTTCCTCACATATGCTTTTATCCAGGAGGTGCTTTTTCATTTCAGAGAAGGGCCTGTTACTGTATTTATTTTCATTATTAGTTCAGTGGTTCTGAAATTTTTCATCCAGTTTTTGAGTTATGGCTTGAGGGGGGTGGAATTGTAAAGGTGATGGGAGAACCCATGAGTCTGGAATGCTTTGTGCAGTTCCAGGAAGTTCAAGCAGTTCTTGGAGAGAATCACTTTTAAGGGCAGAAATTCAGTTGGAAAAAGGATAACAACAAGATTTTTTTTATCTGGTGGACTAACCTATTTTGAAGGCAGGCCTGGAGACAAATTTGCTGTTCAGGTGTCATTGCCCCCAGTCCCGTATCAGTTACAGTCTTTATTTTCATCAGTGTACTTGCCACAGTGCAAGGCTTTTGGAATAAACCAAGGATTCATCTGCCATGAACAAGGGGGATTATGTTAGCTGCTGCCAATGTTTTTGGCTTGTTGATACGTCAGTTTTCTCACCAGCTCCTAGTAATACAATACAGAACGATATATCAAATATCTCTGGAGGTTCTACTGTGCTGAGGCTTCTTTTCTTAGGAAAACCAACCCCATTGGAATTTTTCTTACGTTATAGATAGATTTCCTTCAAGATCTTGCGGTTGGAGCATTCCAAAACATAACTGTACAAGCTCATGCTTATCCATCAGCTGGCATTATGTGACTACAACATTCCAGAAAATACATGCATTTTTAGAAACTGGGAGTTTATGTACAGTTAATAAAGTACCTAATTTTACAGAACTGTTACTTTAGGGTTCTAATATTGTGAGGCATGCTTACCATTTGATGCAGTAGTTACCTAGATAGATTCCGGTTCACCAAAGCCTAGACCTAAACCATATAAACTGGAAATGCTGGATCTGGGCGAAAAAGTCCAGTCTCTAGCAGTTCTGTCTGACAAGCTGACTGACCTAGAAAAACATGCTACAGTTAGATACCACATGGTGAATTTTTTATTTTTTGACTGTGTGTCACAAGCCTTTATTTGGTTTCTGAAATGTTTTGAGAGCTGTAGTAACTAACTGTTTCCAAGAAGCTTCCAAACAGGGCAGAGAACATCATGAGAACATCACGTCATACTGAACTCAAGGAAGTTTTTGTGGTTGCTCATTCTCATTTGCCAAAGGTTTGTATCAGGAATTTCAGAGCTGTGGGTTGTATTAAAGCACTAGGCAAGGGTGCAGTGCTCTTCTGTGCTACTAGAGATGTATTTCCCCTTTTTTATTTCTTTTTATGCCATTTTTTCATTCTGAATCCCTGGTCTTCTCGCTTGATTGGGCTGAGAAAAAGGAGTTATGTAATTAGCTTAGTGTGAGGCTCTTCTTGCTCTGTTACAGAGGAGTAACTGCAAGAATGGGATGGAAATTTTCTCCTTATTTCCTTATAATGTCTGGCCAGACGCTGGCAGGTGAGCAGTAAACACGACCTACTGTTTGTTTTACAAAGCAATGTGAAAGTTTTACAGTCAAGCACCCATTAACCTACAGGAGTTGGAGACCTGTATAATAAAATGTTGAGATGCCACTAGGTTACTTCAGTTCTGCATTTGGGCTCTGCAGAATCATTTTTCATAATTTGAATTACTTAGCTGAAAGTTGATTTTTGTTGAGAATTTTGTTCTGTTTATCTCACTACCAGAAAGTGATCACCCACTTCTGTCTGAAGTTGAAATTACCGCATTTTTTAATTACATGTATAGCGAAATAAATAATGGAAATCACCATTCCTTGTTTTAGTGATCTGAAGAGTGACTTGTGAGATGAAGCTGTTTTGAAATACTGCTTACCTAATGAGGAGATACCTGCATGTTTTATGCCACAGCCAGGTGTGTGGTTTGGATGAAGATGTTACTGTAGATAAACCTCAGTACAAAAAATCCTGTGCAGAAGCTGTAACTGGGAAAATTCTCTAAGGCAATTCTTCATGAAGCAACATCTTTTCTGAGAGATTCATTAAATTCTACTCACTTGTGAAACAGCCTAAATGCAGGTAGCACAAGCTACCAGCCTCTGTAAAGGATGCCTGCCTGTGACCAGGGAAATGCAACTATCCCATCTTTGTCTCATAGCAGAGAATTGGAGAAATGTTTATACTTTCCCAGATTTATTCCTTTGGATAAAGGGAAAAAAACCCAACCAGAAGACAGAATTTTTCCTATGACAGAAAGTACTTTGGAAAAACCAGTGGATTCACCTTTTCAAATTTTGAACTGGCAAATGCTTTTTCAAAGATGTTCCCATGCCCTCCTGCTTAACCTTGCAGCAGAGATCACCAAAAGCACCAGCTTTGCTCAATGCTTTCCAAGCACAACTGACTCCTGTATGAACCCTGAAAATGGATTTTAAGTGAAGTAATGAAACAGTTTGACATGCCTAAGTTTGGGAACCAGTGGTCAAGCCAAAATTCATGCTTCCAGATAAGACAGATTTCCCTTCCTGCCTCCCACAGCTTGTGCCTATATAGCTCAAAATTACCCCAGAAGCATCTTGGTTTTTCTCACATAGTTGAAAGACTGCAGTAATGATGAGAAAAATATTCAGTGGTTTTTTTTATATGGGATGACTTAAAATCTCGCCTGCTGCTATTTTGTTGAACAAAAAGGACTTTTCCATCCATGGCTTACTCCTAGTTTCTCTGAGAGTCACTGCCTGTTTATGACAGGGCTGTGTTGTTAAATGTATGTTGAGTTTTTAATGCACAGGTGAATGTGTCTCTGCGTTGAGCTCTCTGTACAGCAGATTTCAGAACCTCTGGAACACATTTAAGCATATATGTATCAGCACCTTTAAAGATTCCTTTTGAATAGCAAACTATTTACCCTTACGAGGGTATTTCCTGGGTGACAATGCAATAAAGTTGATTAAAAATAATTATTCACTCCCCCAACCTACTGCAGGCAAGACTAAGGTGGGTGATGAAAGGAAGAGAGAGCAGGGGTCAATATTCATTTTATCACCTGGATTTGTGTATGACAGTGGTCAAGATGGGAAGAAGGGTTGTCCCAAAAGTGGTCAACTCCATGAGTGATAAGAGGAGTCAAGAGCAATAGACTGCTAGATAAAACCCGAGGAAAAGGAGATGGGGAAGTGAACAGGCTTCACTGCAGTGGGAAGCCTGTAATGGTACTAAGTAAATGAGCCTTTGATAGAGTGTGCTAACACAGAGAGAAGGTGATGGTTCCACAGGGTGCGCTATGGTGACTGTAGGCAATGATGCCTGGCACGCTGGTCTACACCTGCAGCAGAGATTCTTTTCTACCATAAAAAGCAGCAATGAAAGAAATTTAAGGAGAAGTGATGGGTACTGGAAATGCAGTGGGAAGAAGACAAGAGAATGGTCTGGGTTCAGAGGGCTGTGCCCTAGCTCTCCAGGGCTCCATCCACCCTTGTGTTGATGATGTGAATAGCTTGGTGTGTTTGGGTTTTTTGTAAACTTGGCAACAGCTGAGGAGTGGGCACTGGGACAGGCTCCAAGGGAGTGGTGCTTCAGTCACTTTGTTAGAAGACCTGGTGGACCCCAGGTGTTGGCAAGACAGAAGAAGCAGGTCTTGTGGAAAACCTAACAAACTCTGTGTTGTTTTGGCCTTGGGACATCATGTGTGCAGAGATATTCCATCAGCGCTAAGTAGCTCACACATAGCTTTGCTCATTGATGCTATTCAGAAAGAGCTGTGTGCATTCTTGTTCATCGAGGCTTGAAAGGACAGTGGATTTTGTTTGCATGTGTTGGCCAGGAGAGTATTCTGCAAAGGAAAAGGCTGCCTTTGACAGTGATAGATACAGATTGTTTTCTTTCCAGGGAGTTAACTGTTGGTGTCACGAGGTGCACTGCTGATATGAGACTTCGCTGACTATTCTACCAGCTCAGATAAAAAAGATCCTTTCACATGGCTTTCCATGTTCCTTATTTGCACTGATGTGGCACTTGCCAATCAAGGTGACATGAACCCATCTCCTAAACAGTAGGTAGCAGTCATTGCTCTGTGTGCACTGCTTTGACTGCCACTTGCAAAGTGCCATGATTGTTACTGAGAGCCATTTCTAGAAGGTTTGAGCAGCTCTCGTGTTACAGTCTGCTGTAGTGGGGCAACTTTATTGTGTGTGGATGGATAATAGTGATAGGCTCCTCTGAACTCCCTCACAGACTCATTCTAATTGCACAGTTAAGGATCCACATTTTATTTTGCTTTCTCCTTCAAGCCTGTACTGTGTCCTCTTGTATGTCCATCCATATCTATAATAGAGCTTCTGTATGCAAAAGAGACTGGGCTCCCCAGTGTAGGCTGTCATCCTGGAAAAAGTTAACAAACAGTTCCACGCAGACAAAAGACTGTTCTTAGTGTGTGACAGCCCCGCTCTCCACAGTGATGACAATGATGACATAATGTTGCCAAGACCTTCTCTACAGAGAGAAGAAGTACCTAGTGATATTATGTCATAAAAGCTGAGAGTTCTGAAGCACAGAGGTGGTCAGCTTTTTGTTTTAAAATTAGACTGTCTGACAAAATCATAGAAAGTAGCAACCTAATGAAGAAAAAGTAAAAGTTGTTAGTGTGGAAATGAGCAGTATAAAACATGGGAGATGAATATAATTACCTTGCTAAGTTTATTCTGATGGGTGTTTGTCTGCATTCCTCTTCAAAAACATACAGTGATGGAAACTCCCTGGTTCTTCATGGCAATCTGCTCTAGGACTTCCCTGTTCTACTTACTGCTAGAAATCTTGGCCTGAAATCTAAATCTTCCTTGGTCCAGTTGATGCTTATTATTCCTTTACATATTTGAATGGACTATATTTTCTCTATTTCCTGTGCAGGTTTTAGCTCAGGTCTTTGAGAGTTGTACCTAAAACCCCTGTCAGTCTTCTGCTAAGGTGGTGAGAGCAAGAGCAGTGGCAAGGTGCTTCTATGATCCTGAGGCCTCAGCTGCTAGACTGATTTCCAAAGTTACCTACCATTCCTTTCACTGTCTCTGTTCAGGACACTCATCAATGGATGGGTCAGCATTTCGGGTCTTCACTAGTGTGAGCCCTTCACTGAGGGCTCCTGTTCAAAGTGCCTGTATTCTCTAGGCTTGATCTAAACAGCTTTATTTGGTGTTACAGCCCCAATTTGGTGACCATCAGTGCGGAGTGAAGGGCAGGAAGTTTGGAATGAGTATCCTCAGGGAAAGCACACAACCAGCTGTTTGCTATCCAGCATTAGCACTAAGTTCTAGTCACAACTTTGACTCATGCATTGAAACGTATTCTTGTTATTCCTGTTTTCACCTCATTTTGCCAAGATTGGTACAGCGAAAAAGTGTTTCACTCTTCCAGTGAAAATATGAAACCTTTCCTGTGCAGGTTTTCTCTTCCTATGCTGTGAGGAAGTAGGAACCTCTACTCTACTCTACAGCCTCTGGAGTAGCCTGGGACTTTTCCCTCATGGGTGACATAGACTTTCCCACCTGCTGATCCCTTCCCTTCAGGTTTCTCCATTGATCCTCTAGGACCTGCTTGGAAGCACAAAGTGGAGGAAACACAGTGTGTCTTCTACTCAACTATTGCAAGAATCACTGATGTTAGAGGTTGAATGCACATCTAGGACCAGCTGATGTGTTTGTTTGGACCAGCTGTAAAAAACTCCAGTGTGTTCAATTAGCGGAGCTTTTCACATGGTCTTCGTGTCAGGGTTTGATGCAGCCTTTTTGGCCTCTGTGAAGATTTGTAGAGGATTTTATTTTCCTGACTTTGTCCTTTCTGGGAAGCCAATATTAAGTGAGAGGCAGGGGAAAGAGGCTCAGTTTGCAGTACCCTGTGTTGCTGAGGAGATACCTGAATCATGTTGTGCCTTTTTATGCTATCGTTCACTGCTGTAGGCTGGAAGAGAAGTGACAAATTTATGGATAGCTGATGGCAAACTATTATCTCTCTGAGCGAAGGGAGGGTTTGAAGCCCATGCTGTAATGGAAAACACTGAAGATCCTGCTGTGGGAGCTTGGAAGTAAGTACACAGTTGAAGGAGCAGAGTTATGGCACAGAGAGATTACGGTATGCACATTCACACCAGGAACGACTCACTGAGCCTGGACACTTGTCAGCTCTCCTCTGCCCACCGGTATAGCATCTGTACTCTCTCTGCCTAATGCTACATCTGCTGAGCAGCATGAGAACAGATGATCGACCCATAACTATTGCTCCAGACTCAGACTGTAACATCTTGTCAGACCAGGGGCTGCCCCATTCAGTGTTGAATTTATATAGAAGCACGTGGCTGGCCCTGGGGAGATGATTCTTAGGGCTCTTCAGCTTCAGGTGAGGTGGCTGTGCTTTGGGCATCTGCCCTTTTCCTACAGAGTCACTATGCAAATAGCAGAGATATCATGCCTGTGTGAACTACCTCCATCACAAGCTAACAGCCCTAAAAGTATGATGCTTTCCAATGTGTTACTCCATGCTCTGCTGTTAGAGAAGTCCAAGATATCGTACAGGCTCAGGCAGCTAGGGTTCACCAGCTCAGATACCGTGGTGTAGGTTTTGAAGCAGCTGAGCATCTCACACAAGTTCCGTCTCCCTGACTTCCCAGGTCATGCTGTATATGGATCATTCAAAACCCAAACTTCCAGTAAAACAGTCCAGCTGCCCTTGAAAACTACTATGAAAAGCAGGTGAGAGGGATAAATGCACACCCTGATGTTTAGTCACGTTTTTCTTAATTTCTCCCATTCTTCAGTTTGGGGTGGTTTTTTTTCCTCCATCGTTCCATGGTCTTAACAACTCCACTGAAGGCTGCGCTGTGAAATACCCGTCTCTCCCGGCAGCGGGTCAGCTAATTCTCTCTGGCTGCCCCTGAAGTGCCTATTACTTTGGGGGAAAATAATAACGGTGGCAGTAATTAGCTATAATATGACCAGGTTCTGGTTTGTTAACTGGTTTCGTTGCTGTAACCGGAGCGGTAGCTGCCCACCTCGGCGGGTCCCCCGGGCGGGGCGGGGCGGGGCCGCGATTGGCCGCCCGCGCGGTGAGTGACGGCGGCCCCGGCGCCCCGGAGCGGCCGCCGCCGCTCAGTGCCCGCATCGCGGGCAGGCGCTCCGCTGTGCTCCGCTCCGCTCCGCCGCCATGGGCCGCGGGGCTGCCCCGCTCCGCCGACTGCTGCTGTCCCTGCTCATCCTGCCCGCCGCGGGGACAGCCGCACCGGGAGCCTCCTTAGCGCTGGGGGAGCCGGAGACGGCGGAGGAGCTGATGGAGTACCGCGATCCTTGCAAAGCCGGTAGGGAAGCGGGCTGGCTGCAACTCCGGGAGAAGTTTGGAAGCACGGCGGTGTCGGACAGGTGTCCCTGCGGAGCGCCCCTGGGTGCCTCGGGGCCGCCCGGTGCCTGGCGGCGGCGGGAGCCCCCCGCCCCGGCCGGAGCCGTCCCCTCATCCCGGTGCCCTCCCAGACCCCGCGGGCACCGCTGAGCTCCCCGCCGCTGCGGGAGGGTCCTGGCCGTCCCCAGCCTGCGCCCAGCTGCCCCCCTTGCCTGGGGGTGCAGCCCCGGTGGGAGGCTATGCTTGCCTTTTGCTTGCTTTTATTTTAGTCTCCCCGCGCTCCCACATCTCCTCCCTGCCCCACCTCTCCTCCTCCCCTTCCCACGCCAGATCCCCTTTGCAAAGCCAGGGAAATGCGCGGCAGTGCTTTGCATTTTGGGGTTGCCTCCTCCCCTCCAGTTGGCTTTTTCCGTGCATTTTTGCAGCCTGTTGGCTGCTGTTCCAGCCTGTCCCCGGCGCTGTCCGGCCCCAAGTTGCGGTGCGTGCCCCGGAGCGGCGCCCCCGGCGGGGCTCCCCGGCCGCAGGGACCCGCCTCGGGCACAGCTCAGCCCCCCGCGGCATCCAGGTACTCCGGGGCTGCCTCCGTGCAAGTTGCCGCATCCTCTCCAGGAAGCCTCCAGCTGCTCCCTCCATCCCCTCAAAGTTTTTCGTTCCCCTGTTAAGAGTTCACTCTGTCGGTTCTGAGCTCGTTGCAACCCTTTTTATCCGTTTGATTTCTCCAAGAGCTGCCGTCATCCCTAATGTTGAATTCCCTTAATTTAAAGGGAATGTGGACCCAGGTCTTATCTTTGGAAAACTGGAAGATACTTTTGATGTGACTGTAAAACCTTTTATTTCCAGCTATCGTGGTCTTGTGAATTGCTTCTCTGCCGGGAAATTGATAACTGATACCTTGATAGTCAAGTTCCATTTACAGATAACTTTGTGCAAAGTCCTGTTTTCTTAATACTGTAGGAGCTGGAAAAAAGAAAGGAATTTTTTTGTGTGTGGTGTTCTTGGTCTTTTGAATTAGAGTTTAGCCCCCCAAATGGGCTCCTGGTTGTTCCTCAGTGTCCCTTGGTGATAGCTTCCCTTGTTATCAGCTCTCTCCTGCCTGCTTCTGGGGGACTCGCAGCCGTATCTGCTCACATAGGCGAGCTCTGTCAAGGTAATGTCTATCAGAGCCCCTCTGCCTGGCACAGCAAGTTTAACTGGCCTTGTATGTGGGCTGAGTGTGGTAGGTTTTCTTCCAAAATTCAGCTCAGTCCTCTTCACAGAGTTCGTTGCGCTAAATAATCTCTTGATCTGCAAGTCATCTGTCATTTCATATATGGTTTGGGGGGGTTAATTATTTTTAATGAATATGGTATCCAACCCACCCAAACATGCTTTACTGTATTTGTGTCTGCTTCTAAATAGTAATTAATCAATTTCTCTCTTTCCAGTGAGACTAGCTGTTAATGACATAGCTGTGGTTTAGACTTAGGGAGCTACAGGTACAGTGCTTTGGCCATCCCATCTGAAAATGTTTCCTTCCTTTCTCCTCAAAATTATAGCATCATCTCCGGTCTGCCCCACTTGCACTTGTGACTCTCGGGTGTTGCTGTCAGGTCAAGTATGCGGAGGATGAGGAATGCTCCTTTAAGGACCACATAGAGAACGTTTACTTTGTTGGACTTCCCTACAGAAGGCAGAAAAGTGGAAAAAAGTTATTTTCCCCACCTTCCATTTACCTTTCTTTGCTGCAGGAACTTTTTTTTTTCTCCTGCAGTCACCCCATCTCCCAGGCTCTCTCCCCCTTGCTTCTCCATGAACACAGAGAAGACCCTGGACTGCCAATGACAGCCTTCCTTCATTGCACATGAACACCTCCTGTTGTAGTGGGCAGAAAAACTTTGTGTGTTATTCCTGTTTATTCATGCAGGATCAATCACAGAAATTGTCTTTATTTGCTGACTTCTCAGTGTTTGCCTCTTACGCTTTTCCAGTGTCTTCTTTCTGATAGAAAGGGAGGAGTGAACAAGACCTGTGGAGGTCACACCAGGCTGGTGTTTCTGACAGTGCTGGCACACAGCTGCTGTGGTGGGGGCTGCCAGGCAGCCTAGCCCAGCATTGCTTTGACTTCCTGAGGCTCCACTACTGTATTTTGAGTCTGCTTTTCTCACCCAGTCTTTGTGCCTTATGCTTTGCTGCAGCCTCTTGCACTGGTGAGCACCAGTGAGCACCATCACTGGCTTTCTCAAGTTTCAGTCTTCTTTTTTGTAGAAGAAAGAGACTCTGGTTCTTTCAGTCTGTCCTGACTGGCTGTGCTTCCAGGCTCTCTGATCCAGTTTCTTCCCATTTGGCCATGTAGCTGTGTCTGTGCATGGAATGGTTCCACGTTTTAAAGTTAGCCCCAAGACAAACCAAACAAGACTTGTACCACACGGACCTGTGTTAGACCCTGCCCTGAATTCACAGCATTTTTCCTCTTCTAGTTCTAGACCATCAGTGGAACTAGGCAAGTGTTCACTCCTGCAAATGCCATCTCAAAGGATTGAATTCAGTTAAGATTAGTAAGTGAAGAGATCTGTTTCTGCAAGTGAGACAAGGGGAAGACACCATTAAAGGAATTGTCTCTCCAAGAGGGCCTGTCAGGGCTGTTGTCTAATGTCTGTTTGGGAAGTCTGTCACGCTCTGTTCCTATGAGCTGTAGCAGTGACAAGTCTTGACTTTCTTGGGCCTGAGTTCCTTCACTCGTGGGACAGTGGTGGTACGCATCGAGAAGCGTGACTTGGAGAGAGGGCAATGTTTGCAGATGTATTGTGAAAAGCTCAGGTGCCCAGTATGTTTTGTGAGGGAGAGTTTTTGATGGCGTTTGGCACTGTGTGATGTGTGGTGTTGTTTCCATCACTGTTGTAGGCACAGGCTCCTATTCATGGTCTTGTGGCTGCAGATTGTATGCAGGCTCTTAGCCCATTGCAAAGACAAAATACTTACACGATTTTCAAACTGTTAAAACTGTAGCCCTTTACATTTTTATTTTTTTCCTGCAGGCTAATGGCTCTGACCCAGGGGCTGTGATGGATTTAGACCTGGCAGGTTATGGCATGAAAGCTTGGCAGTTCCTCACCCCTACAGCTCATGCCCTGAGGTTGAATGCAGACTGTTGGTGGTTGATCTGCTAGACTGGGAGTGAAAAGCCTGGCACACGCGCCTCTGTTGCATTAGCAAAGGATGTTATAATCTGCAGCAAGGCAGGAGAGACAGCACAGGGCAGTAACCACCTCCTAAACCACTGCAACCACTGAGCTACTGGTATCAACATGTGCCCTGTTACCAGGGCTCAGCTGTTGGACCGTAACTCCACTGCTGCTCAAGCTCTTACCTCCAGCCATTCGGGACTTTCTTTTCTTGATGTGGCTGCTTTCCTGCCTTTTTCATAGGGCAGAAAGAAAGGGGGAGATTCCTGAATGGCTGATCAAAGGGCATCTGAGATGGGGCTGCACTGTCAGGTTGAGTTGCCAGGGAAGGTGGCAGTGCTGACTCTGGGGTGGGTTTTGCTGAGTATTGCTGCAGGTCACTGGAGCTTTTCAAAGGGGACAGTACAAAGGTTCTGCCCAGATCTGCTCTGTAATGGATGGAAAAATGTCATAAGCCTGACATGTGCTTTGGTTGGATCTCCCACTCAGGGGATCCAATTAAGGACACCCAGGCCAGTGTGCAGGTCTGAGTGAGGCTGTGTGACAGGCAGGCAGCAGGAGGAACTACGGATGCCTTCTAAACAAAACAAGCGTGTCTTTCTGGGGCTCCTCAGGCAAACTGGAACCAAAGGAATTAAATAGGCTGTAATTTGTTCTGGTAGCTATTTTGGTGCAAGCTTATACAAACTGTAATTTCAGGTGAAGAGCAGATTCTCTGAGGTTCAAAGTGACCTCTGGGGATGGTATCATCCAGCTTATGTCAACAATGGCAGGTGGGAGGTGTAAATAGAAAGGAGAGCCAGGCACTAAATAACTTGTCCCTTGGATGTGTACAGGCTCAGTGACCCCTTCCCTCCAGCTCAAACCTGCCATGAGGCTTTTTGTCACTTGCCAAATCAACAGGTAAGGAGGAAAAATTATGGTTTGGTCTCAGCATCTTGGTTCCTGGGTACTTTGGCTCCTAGCATGGTACTTCCTGCCGTCTGTGAGCTGGAGGTGCAGTGTTGCTTTCCAAGGCCTGACATTTCCCTCAGTAGCTTGTCTTCCACGGAGGAGTCCACTGAGGGTGTTCTGTGTTGGAGTCCCATTTCTCTCTGCTCTGGGCAGTTTATTCCGGTGTGACACGTCCTGACTACAGGCTGACTGAGTCCGGACACAGGCCAACCCACATGTCTTGACTCCCAGGCCAAATGTGGTGTTTCTCTGTGGAGGTCTTTGTGTTAGGAGACTGACAGAGCTGCCTGCCCAGCCATATGCTCCTGAGGCACAGGCCAAAAGGGTCCTGGGCTCGCTCTGCCTTTGCATGTGTCAAGACCCCTTCAGGAGCATTAGTGTTTCTGAGGAAAGCCAAACCAAGGAGGAGTTGCATAAAGGTGCAAACGAGCCTTGCAAGCAAGCTCAGCTTCTTTCTGTGAGACTTTGGTCTCTCGAAGGTTTCTGCTCCGGGCTGTTGCTTGCAGTGGTCTGAACGGGCAGAGCCTGGCCCAGGGAGGCTGCAAAACAGAGCAGGATTCTGGCAGGGAGACAGCACCCAGAAAGTGAGTTAGTACCTAAGGATTTTGTGGAATGCTTAGGATGTGAGCTCAAAAGGGGAAGAACTGAGGCAAGAGGTGTGAGGGTGCACCAACTGAGCAGCAGTCCCATGTCTCCTGTTTTTTTATCACTAGAAAAGTTATTAGAGAAGCAGTTTTGCAATGATAGTATGTCTTTTCCTGCAAGTCACTGCTCCTTGAAGTGTGGATGCTGCTTGCCCAGTCACAGGGTATTCCTGTGCATCCACATTCCTGCTCCACCTGCTGGTTTGATCCATCAGCTTCTAAATGCCCCATACATTTAGAGGTGTCACACTGAGTCCTGTCCTGAGGAATGTAAAATGTGCTTCACTGTCATTCTATTCCTCACAGCTCTCCCTCTGCATAGGCACAGTGCCTTTTGTTCTGGAGATAGCACACTTTGTTTGGGCTGCTGTGCAGACATCTGAAGTTGGGTGCAGACATTCTGTGGGCAGCTGAGGAATTTGCTATTAGGAACGGAAAGCCTTGAGGGGGTAATCAAATGAGAAAGAGGAGAAAGGATCTGTAAAGTCAGGGTCATTGGAATATTGCTTAGGTTTTGAGTGGGATGCAGATGCTGTTTTCCCTGTTGGAAGCACAGATCCATCACCTTAGCAAGGCAACTTGAAAGCTCTTTGCAGGCTCTGCTATGGATCCTGCCCACTCACCTCTTGACAAGGGCCTTCCTGCAGTCTCGCAAGTGGATCTGTTTGGTTTGGCAGTGTTGGGAGCACTGGCAGACCACATGCCAACCTGCCCTTTGCTTGGGAATCATAGAATCCTGTGGAGAAATCTCACTGGAGCCTTAGAGATTTTCTATAAAGCTTTGAAGCCTCTGGTCTGGCATGGAAAGCAGTAGTGCAGCTGTGGTGAAGGTGCAAGTGCCTCTGGTGTGGGGTCTGAGTTGTAGAGGATGGTGGTGGGAGCCATAGGTTTACCGCAGGGCAGTTACTATGGGGGTGGCAGTGCTGGGAGCTGAGTCCTGGTCTCCTGACATTAGAAGGCATGTGGCCTTCCAGAAAAGAAAGTTTTCTTTCTTTGCCACCAGTGCTTACAGGAGTTCTTTGAGAAAAGAGTCTGGGACATGACTCAGTCTGTGGATTCCTTGGTGCTGAGCTGATGCAAACTTTTACAGAGGAAGGAGAAAGGTGTCACTGGCAATCATTCCCCTTGCATTTTTTTTCCTGAGAACATTGCAGGAAGGGTTAAATACCCAAGAAGAAAATTGAGTCTTTCTGGGTGGTCTGGGAAAGAATGAGAGACCAGACTGTCCAGTCTTTAATTTACCTGCTTTGGGGAGGTGTCAGCAGTTACAGAAGAGAAAACAGGTGGGTGAAAGCTACTGGAGTCACTCGTCAGTGATGCAGCTGTTTGCCACTGGGGAGGTGTTTTGCAGTGAGGTAGTGCTGTAGCAGAAGCTTCCTCCTCAAAGAGAAGGTTTAAGGTGATTCTAGCCGAGCACAAGCTAATGGCTGTGGCTTAAAGAAATAATAACCACCAACAGTTTTTTATTGCACCTGAGATTCCCAAGTAGAGAAGCCACTCACCAGGGGAATTTGTGAGCAAAACCTTATGACCACTGGGACTTGAGATCTGGTTTTGAAGTCCTTCCAGTGTTTACCTGTCTTCTTGGGGATCTGACTAAATCATGCTTGATCTTTGACACTTCTTGGGGTGTGTTGGATCTGCTTGTCCTGGATGAGATGTAACCCTCGGTGCTATACCTACACTTTGGGATTTACCAATGGACAGGATGAAGGGTGGGCAAGTTTAGGACAGGAGACTTCTTTTGTTTTAGTTCCTTAAAAAAGGCTGGTAGGGTGGGGAAGAGGTTCATGGAGTTGTTGTGGATATTTCTCCAGAGCTTTTTCTCAACTTTTTAGTCTGGGTACAGTTCACAGGTGTCTGCACAGGTTGGATCAGTGAAGGTTGTTTGTTCTTCAGCTGTTCTGAAGCATAAGATTGGTAAGTCATAGAGTCCCAGACAAAGGCATTTAGAAACTGTAGTGTAAGTCTTCCAGGATTAAAAAGTCCACAAAGCTGAGGATTTTGGTTGGAGACACTTTCTACTTGTGTAAGTACATTATACCTTTGCAGTTGTGCTTGGAGCTTTTATTCTCTTCCTGCCCTAACCTCCTGTGTAGTGTGCCTGCGCCATACTGGATGGTTAACACAAGAATTAACTGCATTTTACTGGTAAGTCATCTCTTTCTTGCTGCTAAAACTGTGCCCATGAGTGTCTCCCAGGTGAGTAGCTGCTGCCCCAGTCTGGGGAAGAGCTGTGTGGCTATAGATAACCACTGCAACACATCCAGGCTCACACATTAGTTCTTGGGAAATTGCTGGTGCTGTGTGCCTCATACACTGATACATTTTAGGCTGCTTTCTCTATTACTTTATTTTCCTTCTTTTTTTTTTTCCTGTGGCTTGTGCTGCATAGACCTTTGTGATCTCTGTCTGCTTCCCTCCGTGTTTTCTACAGATCCATTTCAGATGTTCCCCCATCTCCCTTTGGCTGGAACCCTCTCCAGACCCTGCCTGGAGGATTGCTGAGATCCTTCTCTGCTTTCTACCTCAGGCTGTGGGGTCCCCCTTCTCTTCTCCCACCCGAGCAGTAACTCCCAGAGGTCAGTAGGTTCTTCTGTCTTTGCTCACCCAACAGCAGCCCTGTTGTGAATCTACTTGCTGTTGTGCTTGATCAGCGAGTTCTGTGCAACAGGCTGTTTGCTGCAATAGGTGGGCTGGGGGAACACTGACCTGACAGGGCAGTCTGTATGGTGTTTCGGAGATGGCCAGCCTTGGAAGGAAGGAGGCACCTCTGACACTGAATGACTTGCTTTTCCTGCATCACAAATATTGCAGGTATCAATTTGCAACAAAACTGCTTTCAACTAGCATTGAAATGTGTTTTCATTTCTGAGAAGATATAGATGATTGAGCAGAAATTGGCTGTTGTTTCAGTCTTCTGGGTTTGGGTTTTTTTGTTGTTTTGTTTTTCTTCTTTATTGTAGCTGAGCTCCCAGAAATGCTGATCTCCAAGGGCACCTGTACTTTGGTGTTCAGACCCACTCTAGTACTTCTTGAACAAGAAGGTTCCCTGTCAGTAGAAACTGCTTAAATGTGGAAGGAAGGAAGGAAGCCCTTGATTAAAGAACTCTCAATGATTGATTGCTCTTTCTTGGCCCATTTGTGTCAGCCCAGCTTGCAATGGAGAGAAACCTTTAACTGCATGTTGAGAAGGAAGCCCACAAGAAATCCTAACCATGGGTAAATCTTGGTTTCTAAAGCCTCTGGTTTGAGTGGTACAAATTGTCAGAGGCCTGCAGCTGCTCCTGGTCCATGAATTAGCTCAGCTTTAGATCCAAATGAAAATTCACATCCTCTCATGTTATTTTGTGTTTGTGTAAATGTCAGCACTCAGGCAAAAAGCATCTGTTTAACTTCTCCATCCACAAACCCCAAAGCTATTCGCAGAGCAAACCATACCACAGTGTTAAAAGTCTGTTCACAGACACAGTGAATGAGTGTCCACAGTGTTCAAGTCTGCTGAGTGCTTTATCTCTTCCTGTTGAGAGTTGGAGCACACTTGAGTCCCTCTGTCTCTTTATTAGAAGCTGGTTGATACAGTACTGGGTGTTGAGAATTACCATTCTCCACTTTTCATGTCATAGCTGTGGGTGTTGCCAGTCTTAATGCTCTTCATCAGTGTGACTCTGAACTTAGATAGCATTGCCTGCAAATAGCATTGCCTAATCAGCTCAGAACAGTGGCAAAATTGGCTGTTTTGTTTGGCATTTTTTATGGTGAATTTCAAGTGAAACATGCTGAGGAGTGTTCATTTCAGGGACCTGACTTTGAAGAAGAGAGATGTAATTCCAGACTGCTCTGCTTCCCACTAACAGTGGCTGTACCTGACAGAAGGGCTTGTCCCTGCTCCAGGGGCAAACATCTGCTGTGGACGTGAAGGTCTGTCCACACTGCTGTGTGTTGGCAGGGTGCTGTGTTGAGGAAGGTATTGGTTCAGTAAGGCATTGGTTTGCTTTGAAATTCCTCAGACATAAAAATCCTTAAACTCACTGGAGTTGCAAAGTCAAAACATGCCCTTACAGAATTGTCAGCATTAGGTCTGCTTTGGAACTTGTGATATAGTTCCTTGGGCATGAAGGTGGACTCAAATGATGTGATATGGAACTCTGACTCGAGCAGCTATCCTGTTCAATGAGTCCATCCTAAGACTTCATCAAATACAAGTAACACAGGGGATTTCTGGCTGTGTTATCCATGTCTCTGTCACAGAAATTGGGTAGTGGGTAGCAAACAAAGCATCTGCTGCAGGAGAAGCTTGTACAGCTGCATGGCAGAGGTGTTTGAGCTGTGCTTGGAGTCAAGAGGCCCCAGACTGAGAAATATCCATTGGTAAATGATTCTTGCAGGCAGTGGGGAAACCTAATATAGTGACCTACAAGTCCAGTGGCCTTGGAAAAAGGGTGGAAGTCTTGCACCTGTATTTCCTTCACTGAGTATCTTGGACCTAAGCAGATCTATCCATTGAGTTTTTTATTGTTAGTAGCTCAAATTAGATGTGAGCAGGGGAGTGATAAAGCAACAAGAGTCTGTTCTTCTTTTATGGGGCCTGTCAGAAGGACTCCAGTCAGAAGAAACTGCAGTTCAAAGTTGTATGCATCTGCCTTTGGATGCGCTGGATACTCCAGAGGTCTAGTTCAGCCTCCTGTGATCACTAGATCTTGTACCCTGCCAGATGCTGCTTTGTTGGTTTGTCTGCCTGTGTGTTCCCAACAAAGTTAAGGCACAGCTCTTTATATAAAAGTAACTTTTGAGCAGTTTTGGCCACTGAGCCCAGAGCTTTCTGAGTTATTTGCACAGGGTGATTTCTGGTGCAGACTGGTTTTTGTCCTTCTATTGCAGTTACTCACAGCAGAGACACACAGACTATTTTGTTTCATCCGTGCGGTGCTGCTGACCGGGGCAGGGAGAGATGCTCTGGCTCTTGGGGCTGACCCTTTGGAGGGCAGGGGTGGCCTGTCGATCTGGTTTTGCCCTGGAAGAGAAGCCTGTTATTTGCTGTGCTGTTGATGCTGGAAGTGTGTTTTGCTCAATGAGGCTCTGAGCTGCAGCTGGCCCCTGTATCAAGCTGCTGATGTGTTGTGCAGTTGACCGCTGCCTGGATTTAATCTCTAACCTTTGATTGTTCTTGAAAGCATGTTCTAGGGATTGCATTCCCACCCACACTGCTCCTGTGACCCCTTCCATTTCCTGGGTGTCTAAGTACAGAACAGAAAAGATTCATTAACCTGGTAAGTAACCTCTTTTTATGGGGGAAGTGATTTTCCGTCACGCTCTGTTAGATCCTATTGATTTCTGTTTTTCCCCTCGTTGGCCTCTTCTGCCATATATTCTCCTCTTTGTCATGCTTCAGTAGGAAGGTGATATGTGATATGCTGGATTTTTTTTTTTTTCCTGTTTCCTGGGCAAAGAACTGAGATCTCCTAAGGCCATTGCTCAAAGTGCCCAAGTCTCTGCCTTTTCTTGGAAAGCTTTGTTGTCAAGGCAAACTGCTGGTTGGTAATAGGATGTTGACATGAGGAGTAAAACCTCCTGGCTGCCCTCTTTTGTTTTGATGTTGAAAAGAGCATTTTCTATCTTTTGCTCTCTTTGCCCATTGTACAATCCCTCATCTCCTGGCAGAGGTGTGACGCATTTGCCATGGGGTTTGCAAGCATGCATGAAATGGAGACCCTCAAACCATCACGTGTGCATGCTCTTTCTGTCTTCCTGGGCTGTGTCAGTGGCTGGATCCCCATGCTTTTGTGGTGAAATTGAAGGAGCTGCCAGGTTTGGGCTGTCCCACTGTCTTGTCATGGAGGTAGGTTATGGGAAGTGTGAGGGGAAGAGGCATGTCCATGGAGATGAGTGGGAGAGCATGGGGGTGTCCTCTGTTTCGGAAGGAATAGGACATTCAGTGCAAAATTCCACACAGGAAATGGGGAAAGTGTTTGCTTCCCAACCAGTTCCCCTCCTGCTGTGCACGTTTGTGTATTCTCCCTCTGGAGAGCCATCTCTGTGCTAATGCAGCCATTGCAAAGATAAAGTATTGCAAAGGTAGATGCTAAATACACACACTCTCAGCAAGATACCTTGGTTTTCAGAAGGCTGTTGCTGTTTACTAATGTATTTGATTTTTAGACAGAGCCTTTCTATGGTTCAAGGCAGGTATTTCAGTAGTTGGAGAAATAGTTTTTCTTCCAAAAGAACTCTTTCACCTTTTGTATTTATTTCTCAGCTTTCATGGTTCTTGCTGAATTCCTCTTCTTTATGTATAAATTTTCTATGCTAGTCCTGTGTTAACTATTGCAATTGAAGCATCAAAGGCTTAAAATGTAAGAGGGGAGGGTTGTTTCTCTTAGTCTTTGTATTGTTACAGGAAGGTCTGTTCTGAAGCAATGGTTTGCCTTTGCACTGTCTGTCCTAGTGCCGATCAGGTTCAGCTGATTAGAATGATGAGCTCTGCCCAAATGGAGAAACAGGGGTTGCTGTGACAAAGGTTGTCATCTAGATTGTCCTAAAGAAAGATGCATGAAGAACAGATCCTGTTTATTTACAAATCTTAGGTTGCACTTTCCCTAAAACAGTCAGTTAAACCCCAAGGGGTCAGTGAAGGGGTATGAGCTCTGTTTGCAGACCGAGCAGGGCGCTCCACAGTGGTGCAGAGTGGAGAGCTGTGCTCTCAGCGAGACAGGGCCTGGCTCTTTGGTGCCAGGCTGTTCGAAGGATTGCTTTCATGGTTCAGTGCATTATGTGGGAGAAGGGCGAAAAGCTAATGGGAAGTTTTTATGAGGAAAGAGGGTGGATACTTTGGTGAGTTGAATACACTGGAAAACTCCTGAAGACGTTACTGGGTCATAATCTTTGCTTTTAGTTGCAAACAGATGTGGGGGAAAAAATGCAACAAGCTCAGATGTCTTAAAATGCATTTGATCAAGAATTTAAAGTTGTTTTTCTCTGACTGCTTTCCAGGCCTTGAATCTTGAGTATCTCTGTGGTGTTTGTGGTGGGGTTTTTCTTGTTTTTATTTTGGTAGGGGGTTTTTCGGTTTTGTGGGGTTTTTTTTAAAGTTTCTTCATGTCCTTCATTAACCCCAGAGACTCCTGACATACCTGGAAAGGGGAAATGGTAATCTGTGCATACTAATGCAAGCTGGAGTAGAGGTGTTGGAAGGTCTCATAGCAAAACTGGGAAGGCTGGTAGCATTGCTGTCACCAGAAGATGGCACCATCAAAGGAACAACCAGATGTGGGGCTGGATAAGGGGGCTTGGGACTCTTTAAAATATGCTTTGGAATGGCATTTGCTACCTAGTGTGAATGCAGGGCTGGATCTTGGAGACCTCGCCCTGTAGGACTGTTTTCAGAATGCCAAAGTGGGCTTTCAGTTAATGTGATGCCCCAAGGGATTGTGTTCAGGGGTGTGCAGGTCTGCCTTTCCACATAAGGACCTCTCTACGCCGTGGTGCTGCTGGGTGATGCTGGCAGCTGCTGCTGCCTTGAGGGCTGGCCTGAGGATGCTGTTGTCCTCTGGAGAGAGAAACTGTGGAACAAGCCATGCCCTGAAGAGACTGGAGGTGAAGGATGGAGTTGTGTTGCAGGTGATGCCTCTTCTCCCTTCTTTTTGCTGGTGTTGAGGCAAAGAGCATGTTGCATACACCAGAAGTTCTGTGAATCCTGGAGTTACTCATTATCAAAAACTGCAGCAAACTGTGTTACACTGTCACAAGCTGAGGTCCTGGCATTGTCTGCATCCCCCTGCCTTGCCCAGAAGTTTGCTAACATGCATGAATACAGAGTCCTGAAATTCAGGTTCATGGTTCCAAAGTTCATGGTCTTGAGGATAAACAATAAACTATTGTGGTGGCTGAGAGCTACGTACCCCATTAACCCAGAATCATGAATATTTATCATTCTGGATTACAAAAGAACATAGAGACTATATTGTATTTCCTATAACTTTATTTCCATAGCATCTTTTCTTGTTGGGTCACTTTAATGTAAGCTTTCCTTATTTAGTTGCACACTTTAAGCCGATTAACTTTTTACTAATAAAATGTGTGTTGCCTCCCTTTGTCCCAGCTACTGTTTGTTTGTACCTACACTCCTGTGACAAAGAGTCACAGAGAACTGCTTTAAGCTCTGGGTAAATCCCACTGCTGGAGACTTTGGGCAAGATGAAATGTGTCTGAGCTGATTTCAGCCACACATTTTCTCTCCTCCCCTCTTGCTGCCTGGAAGTTGGACCATCGAGGCAAGGTCTTCTGAACACCTTTCCATTTTTGAAACTGTTTGTGGTGCTCTGGGGTTGGCAGTTCCTTCTCTGAGTTGGGCCAGAATAAAACTCCCCATGGGGAGAATTGGAGTTTTTTCAACCATGAAGACTGATCTGTGGCTCTGCATCTTCAGTAATTTCCCAAGTTTCCCTGCTTACAAAACTTGCCCTGTCATTCAATGTCCAACATACTGCATGTTTTACTGTGGCTTCTGTCTAAGAGAACTATCATCCCAGAGATGATTATATCCTGCCATTTTATTAAAGTCCCTCTATAAAAATTATTCTTTTCCACCAAAGGCAATTCAGACCAGAATTTTAAAGTTAGTTGGGAGGCAAAAGGTACGGATAAGCTCTTGGAAAATACTTTCTGAAGGCCTTTTATAAATGTGTTCTTTTATATCTGCAGCTTTGCTAAAGCTAAAATGATCCCTTAGAAATGTACTGTTAATACTTAAGAATGACTGATCTGCCTCAAAACAAACTCAGTAACCTGTTTCTATTGGGCCAGCAATAAATGCCAAAGGAGGTATAGAAATGCAGGGTAAAACAGAGGGGTATGTCCAAAAAATCTCACTGACTGCAGTAGACTCCACAATCCCCGATCCAGAGATGGCTCATTGTCTTTAGTGATCGTGGATAGCTTTGTCTTCCATCTGCTTTCTTTTTGAACCTGTGTAAGCTCTTAGCATCTGTAGCCTGCTGGGATGGGAAGTGCCAGAGCTTGACTGCAGCATCCTTTTGCTCTTTCCTTACTCACTTGTGAGTCAGTGCATCTGGTGTCTCAGAGGCTTCGTTAGTGTTGCCTACTGGTTTCCATCCTTGTTTCCTTTTACCCCACAGCTTCCCACGTGTTGTCTCTTGTCTAGGAGAGATTCAGAGGAACTCAGCTGTTTTTAATAGCAGAGAGATGCTCATCCTTTGCTATTGCAGCAAAATCCTTTCTTTAAGAACTCTGAGATCACACCAGGCTTAGCATGTGAAGCCGTTGCCAGCCATGGAAATAATGATTCCCTGTCTGATGAAGCCCAGTTCCTGTGTGACAGCTGTGCCGTGTCCTGCAGTAGGGACGCCTTTGATGTGAAAGGACACTGTAAACTATAGTTACCCTGCCTAACCAGCATGTTAGTTGCTTTGTTTGAGGAATGTGGTATGTTGGAAACTGAGCTGTTTTCTCAACTACCTTAAATGCTACTTTTTTAAACATCCTCAGACTTCTAGACCCTGGTAATACCCCTTTTTACCTGTGGAATTGCCTGTTTTCAATTCTTCACTGTCTGATGGTGAGGGAGTTTTGTCCTCTCTTGAATGAAGAGTGGATGAAGGTTTGCTCCCCACTATACTGCAGGGCTGTGCAAAATCTGGAGGGGAATCAGAAGAGTACAGCTTGAAGACCTCCATGTTAGGCCATGCTGCTTTATGGGGTTTTTAATCTTGTGCAAGGTGTGTACCGTGCAGGGTAGCACTGGCATTTGATGGGTGTTGATGTGGCTGCAGAGGGATGACTGACAGGAGGGGGAGCAGATCTGCTGCTGCTGGGTTGTTACAGTAGCTGAATAGCTGGAAATGGTTTTTAATGGGGGCAGTCCTTCTGGAAAGTGTCTGCCTTTTGCTTTCAACTGGTCCAGAGCAGACTCTGAGAGGGTGAGCCAGAGGCAAATCTCCCTGCTCATCCTTTCTGCTAATAGTGGAAGTGAAAGGGGTTTGCTACCGCTCCCTCAGGCTCTCCTGCTGAACTTATCCCCTCTCCATGGCATCTTCTGGAGGAGCAGGAGGGATTGAGAACCAGCAGCCACTGGGGCAAAGGCCTGAGCATTGAGCCCTCTTTCTGACCCAGCACAAGTGTCCTGCAGTAAATGAGCCACTTTCTGTTTTGGTGCCTTCCTTTTCTTCCCAGTGGGGCTGGTGACCCTGTCTCCTGCTGATGCCCAGGGTTGCTCACAGTAAGGCCTGGATTAAGGCTGTGGGAAAGGAACTAGTTTCTGGTTTGAAGTTCTTTGGGCTGGAGTTTTCCCTGACATAAGTCTGCTTGTGGCTGGGAAGTGCTTTTAGAGCCTGAGCCAAAAAAGGACTTCACTGTCTCAGAGCAAGGCTAACACAGGGAGACCTTACTGGCACTGTTAAATCCTGGCAACTGCCTTAAAGCAGCTCTGTCCCCTCTTGCCTTTGCTCCCTACTTTTGTTAAACTGCAATCTCCCACTTCAAAGACAGGCATGCTCCTGACACAAGACTGTTTGCTACGCAGAGGGCATAAACAGCTTGCCAGAGGAAGAAGTTGTCTTCATTCCCTGTGTAAAGACATTTTATTAAGGCTGAGAAATGTCAAAATTGAAGTTTGCTTTTATACCTTCAATCCAACCCTGCTTACGTGTTGTGATAGTCACTAATGACATGATTTTAGGACACTGCTTCAGGAATAGATCCAGTGTGGAGTGGTGGGGACTGATGATGACAGGGATCCTTTCTCTTTTGCGGAGCCGGGGAGAGCACACTGAGCAAGCATGAAAAAAGCTCCTAGTTACCATTGTGCTTTTTTGTGTGTTTGACATAGGAGCATATGGATCACTTGCAAAAGTGCCAAGTACTTGCTGCCACGAAGTGGGGAGCAGAGCTCTGGCACAGATCAGACTGTACTGGGTGCAGCTGAGGTGTTTCAGGGAAGGATGGCCATTAGAAGGTTTACGGTGTGTATTTATGTATTTATATAGTTGAATATTTAAAATGTATTCTTATGAATGTTTGTGAAGCATCTGACTGATGTTTTGTTTTTGAGAGAAAGCTGGAAAGGGAGGGGTGGGCATACTCAAGTAGCAGTCTATCCGCTGCTTAAGGAGGGCTGAGCAACTCTGATCCAGCCATGTCCAGTGATGCTGCAGTCATGGCCACTTTATTCTGGCTAAAAACTGGGCTGCTGCTGAGGAAGACAGTCTTTCCTGCCATCCTCCTCCTCCCAGTATCAGTGAGCTGTGGGAACTGAGTGCACAGAGAGACTGATCTGGTTGAGAACAAACTGTTTTTTACTGAGAACCAAGTGTTCTTTACTGTGTTGCTTTCCAGTCATGTGAATGCTTGTGGTAGCACAGGAGAGGCCATAGGAACAAGTGATAGGACAGCAATAAGAGGAGTAGAGATAAACCCAGCTGCTTCTGGGAGTGTAAACCAACAGTTCTGCAAGGTGCATACCATCTACAGTGAGATGGTTGTGCATGTGCTTATCTCACCCTGATTGCTTGTCTGGACAGTCGTATCTGTAGATGATCTTCCGTGAGAGATGCTCCCGTTTCCATGAAGTTGTAGATTTCATGTGTAGACAATCAAATGTGACGGGAAAGCACTGAGTTAGCAGTTTATGGAGGCATGGAAGGTGGGCTATATTTACATAAGCATGAAATAAAAGCCATGATGAATGTCATCTTGTGCTGGATGCCTGAGGGAACAGAGTTCAGACTGGTCTCTCTTTCTGGCCTTCCCTGGGAGTTGAAGGTTGAAGGATGCCTCCTTCAAATTACTGAACGCTATATTTTTATGCTGTCTCTTCACTTATTTTGTGATGTGATATAGTGCTGAATGCCATGAAGGGCCTTTAAATGGCAAAAAGCTTCCGCCCGAGATCCTGCTGACTTGAGAGCATTTGACTCCAACCCGGACCTGGATGTACTAGCAGTTATATTTTGCATTAATTCCACCATTTTGCCTTTGGAGATGGCAGTGTGTTGATTGTTCTTCTATACCCAATCTCCAGTGTACTGATTTCTGTTCATGAGAAGACTTGCATGTTCTGCCATTCTATCCGCAGAAGGAACGAAGACTGTGATGGAGAGCCTTGATATGTTCCTAGTGCTTTCTGATGGCAGCTTTCTGTTACTGTAGCCTCACACTTGCGTGTGCTGCAGGCCTCCTGCAGAGTTCAGGGCATGAAATAACTCCTGCGATTCGGACCCATGGGAAGAGGGTGTACTGAAGAGGACCCTGCACTAGTCATGGAGGAAGCAGAGGTGGCTGCTGTTAGCATTCTGAATTGCACAGCATTTTCATTCATTCCAGCTGTTTAACAGGATTACACGAGGAGTGGCTTCTGCCTGCAGACATTTAGTGCCTATGGAAATCTGCAGCTGTCTGCGTCGGTTATGTGCAAATCCGATGTCTCCCCTTTATGCGTAGGAATTTATGAATGACGGAAACCATGTGAATCAATTGCATGAGTAATTTTTCATGTGCTTCACCCGATGTCAGATTTGAGGGAGATTTTCAAGTAACTGTGTCTCTGGTGCCCGACAACTTCCCCAAAGAGGGAGGAGATGCTGCGGGATGGCCACTAGGTGTAGGAGTAGGATAGCTTTGGTGAGCATGGATCCCCTTTCCTTGGGCAGTGGCAGACGCCCCATGTGCAAGACAGTGTGGAGCTGGATGCTCTCATCTTTCACTTGATCTGACTGCCCTTTCTGTAGTATGCCTGTCTTGTGAAGTGGCAAGGAGTAGAAATCCTTCAGCCTCAAGAGGCACCCTGGTGCTGGGCAGCAGCAGGTAGTCTGTCTAATGGTGAAGTACTGGGATGGGGAGCTGGGACATCCAGCTCTATCTGGGATTCTGTGACTCAAAAAATTGCTTCACTTCTGCAGGACAGGCCGAGAACCATATCTTTGGATGACTCTTTGGGATACCTGTTAGGTGCCTGCTCCAGCAAGCTGTGTCTGATATGACGAGGTGGAGTTTACTGTGCAAGGCTGGTTCTAGTAGGCACAAGCTCTGCATTGCACTTCCCTGGAGTGCTGGTACAACATGCCCATTGCTGACAAGGAAAAGTGGGGCATCTTTGAGTTTTTAATTCCTTCTAATTCTCTTGCCTGCCTTTCTAAGTAGAGGTATTTACTGTCTGCTTCCCTGACTCGATCTACCTCTTGAAGTGAAGGCCTTACTGACGGTCCTTCCATCTACAGACCATTAGTTTGGATGCAGTCTAGCTGTAATATGGCAAGTGACCTGTTGCCAGGCTGGAACTGAGCAGAAAGTCACTGTGCGTACATTGAAAGTGAAATGTTAACCTCGGATGGCACAGCAAAATTTGGAAACATGAAATTATAGCTTATATGGTGCCACAGAGCTTCATTTATGCTTTGAGGAATTCCAACAGTTTACAGCCTGGTACCTGATGAAAATATCCAGATAAGGACTGAGCAAAAAGCATGGCTGTCCTCTGAGTAAGTAACTTTTCTGTAACAGAGAGAAGGAGTTGGTTGCTCCGCCTGTCCTGATAGAGGGTGATGAAACACTGGAGTAGGTTGCCCAGGGAGCTGGTAGATGTCCCATCCCTGGGACCATTCAAGGTCAGGTTGGACAGGACTCTGAACCACCTGTTCTAGTTGGAAATATCCATGTTCATTGCAGGGAGGTAGAACTAGATGATGTTTAAAGGTTCCTTCCAACCCAAACCATTCTCTGATTCTATGATCTACACGTTTGAGGTGTTCATTGCAGGTCTTTTCCAAAGTCTGCCCTCTGTGGTCTGTACAGCATACACTGCAGTGCCATGATCCCTGGGAGAGGCAGCGTTGGGACTGGTTAGCAGCATCCAGCTGTGGAAGGGGCTGGGGAAGCCCAGGCAGACCTGGGAACAAAGGAGCTGTTGCTCCAAGATGAAACTTTTCTCTGTGGAAGCCAGACAATCTCCCCATTTATTTGCAAGTGGCATTTGGTCACAGCCCTTTGGCAACATATGGAAGCTGTTTAAATTAGCCGTATGAGCCATACGTGAAACAGATGCATATTCTGGAGCGGGCTTTTATCACTGATGTTTGAGCGAGTGAAGGGTGCAGCTGGCTCACTTGGAAAGTGGGAGCATGTCCTCACCCAGATGTAGTTAAGTGCTTGAAGTGAATCAGACAACCAGCATCTCAAAAGGATGTATTGATAAAGACCAACTTCTCATGGGCACCTACTGCATAAATAAGATGAATGGTTATGATGACACTTAAGCTTTCACTGCTTTCCTGGCTACTTGTTGCTGTTGCAGGATCATTTTTGTCAAAAGAAGACTAGGTCCATGACTTTCTTGCTAGTGTCTTTCACATGTATGCTGGTATATCAATACCCTACTTTAAAGCTCTGAGGTGCGATCAGAGCACAGTTCTGCACCTTTCTGAGCAATTTTTAATAAACAGAGTGTAATGAGATCTTGTTGAAGAAAACTGTGACTGCTGTGACTTTTGGGTGTGAATCTTGAGAGCAAATTTTGCATGGGGAGAAATTGCATCCAAAGCTGATAATTCTGTAACTGGACCCGTGACAGTATCTGTAGTCTGAAGCCTTAGAGCTCTGTACACTGGGAGGATTGTGTTGCTACACAGTGCTAGACGTTCACTGTGGTGTGTATGGCTGGGACAATAAGAAAAGGCCTTGTATATTGAGAACATTGGCTTTATACATGCTAACTGCAATGGGATAGACCAAGGTGGAAGTTGCTGAGAATGCAGTGATTATTGCTGTGGATGTTTGGTTGACTGTGTTTAGCTTGTGTGGGACAGTAACACCAAAAGTCAAGAACATAACATTTATGGCATTCAGAAAAAGATAAGGAAGCAGTGAAGGGAGAGTGTTGGGAGCATTGCAGATAGGACTGACAGGAAAATAAGAGTTCTTGGGACATCAGAAAGAACCACCTGAAGGAATCACAGAATATGCTGAGTTGGAAGGGACCCACAAGGATCATTGAGTCCAACCCTTAGCCCTGCACAGGACCATCCCCAAGAGTCACACCATGGCAGGATGCAAATCTCTGCTATGAGAGCAGCACTGTGGTTTTGTGTGCTGCACAGGCATGTCTGCACAGTGCAGTATTCACAGAGGGTTGTGCTGCTGCCATACTTGTAATGCTCACCATTGTGAGGCAGCCTTGAAGAGAGCTGACTGGAGCAAGGCAGGCTGGCTCGGTCCTCTGCCCTGTGTCTAAAGGTGCACATCCAGAGAACTATTTGAACAGGCTTCTGGTGAGCCTTATGACGGGAAGCAAGAGATCCTGTTTACTCTGTATAAATGATAAGGCAATCACTTCTTTTAGGTTTTCTTGTCGGAGTTTAAAACAGACAGGGAGTTACCGGAGGGACATGTGGTATTCTAGGGGCTCTGGAACCAAGTGAGTCTCTGAACCAAGTGTCCTTTCAGCATCCTGTGCTCTGGGCTGTGTTGTGCTGAGCTACCAGCACAGCACCTGTCAGGGGCATCACTGTATCCTGCAGGATTATCCCTTTCTGGGAAAGCCACCTCTTTGGATTACATGAGGATTACTAGAGGGCAGGTTTCAGTGACCAAGGTGAGTTACTTGATAAATGCCTGTTTCTGGGCAAGTTGATGGTACAGGCAGTTTCTCTGAGGTGCGTAGTACAGGTGAGTGCCCTTTCTCAGACACTGGTGGGCTGAGACCTTCCCCCAGTTTGTGGACACCAGCAGCCACTGGACGAGCACGAACAGCCTTTGTGCAGAGGGGATTCCCATCACTGTGGCATCAAAGGCTTCAAATGTAAAACCAATGCGTTTCAAACTGAGTAAGTGAACCAAACAGCTATTTGTGGTGACAAATACTGGTAATTTGGCTTAGGGATGAACCTGTGTGAAACATCTCTTGGGATGTTTTGACCTCTCCTTATTTTCTTATATTTTGTTTGGTTGGTTTTTGGGTTTTTTGTTTGTTTGTTTGTTTTTGTTGTCGTTGTTTTGCTTTTTTAGGTTTTTTTTAGTCATGTTTCTTTGCTAGTGGTGAGACTCACCTGTAAGCATCCTTGTCCCAGGTGTCCTTGTCCCATCCTTGTCCCTAGGTGCACTCTAGCAATGTTTTGCATACTGCAAGGGCTCGTGCACTTCATTTTTGCAAGGTTATTTTTAACTCCTAAATATTAGAAGCAAGGCCAGTCCAAGATGGTGACTGGATTCTTTGCAAGGAAGAGCTGTGCTTCCCTGCCAGGCTGAGTGATTTCCACCCCTTCCACTCAGGGCACCGCTGTAGTTTTCCATGTGTAGTATCTCCCTCTGCAGAGTTTTTGTAAAGTTTGGTTTTAAGAGAGAAGAGGAAAGAAATCTGCTGGTCTCGTGCTGGTTTTGGTTGTTGGTTTGGGTTTTCTGTTGTTACTTTTCTTGTATTTTGCCCCTTATTAGCACAACATAAATGCCATGTTTCTGACTGCATCACAGCTCAGCATGAGCCTGGGACAGTGCTGGCACCAACCTGGAATTGCCTACTGCTTTGCTGTGTTATGCTACAAGACACACTCACCTCTTTCCTCTGCTGTCATCTCTTGCTTTTCGTTGATGTTGTGATTTTACCACTTGTGAGGTGTCAGTCCTGTGGGTTCCTGAACCCTTCATTCCCTGGAGTGAGCTGTGGTCTTTGCTGGTGTGCAGAGAAGGAATGTGGCATTTGCCGAGTTCCTGAGATCTCATGCAAGAACGGTTTTTTCTGTTTGTTCTGCTGGGACATCCATGCCTGGTTTAAGGCATGAACTCCACTGTAATCTGGGGGTGCTTTTGGTTACATCCCATGCCCCCACTGTGCTGTCAGTGCTGCAGCCACTCTGGCTACTAATCTCATTCTGATCTCTTCATTGTTGTGTTTTTAGCAAGCCAAATTCCCCACCCAGGCCTGAGAATTTAACATCAGCACATTTGCATGACTGATCAGATTTGTCTCGCTTCTATGACGACATTGTTTCTATGGAAAATTAATGGATTCTCACGTTGTATTTTTAATGGTTGAAACCCACCTCCCTGCCCACCCTCCCATCCCCGAGCTTTCAGAGGGGAAGTCTGTAAACAGCTCAAATTAGTTCTCCTCCTTAAATAGCTCCCATTTCTTTCCTGCCTGCTGTCCATTTCTTTTTTCTCTTCCAACAGTGCTGCAACACTCCTCTCCTGGTGTTGGTGGATAAAGAACAATGAGAAAAATGAGCCTATGTTTGCTTTCCTTGTCTGGCCCTTGAATAGATGTGATCTATCATGAACTGCCCCCTTTCATCCAGGACCATGAGGTTTTAAGTTGTCAGCCTGCCTTAAAGTTTGCTCTAATTAGGCCTGGGTTTCTGCCTTCCTTTTTTTGAGGATGCAGCTCAGTTACTGGCTCCACTTCTTGTTCATTTTTGCCATATGCCAATTTCTTCTGTGGGTGGGCAGGTGGCAGTGAATTTCCTGCCTATTTGGGGTCACCCCTTCCCCTGCTGCAGTGCTTGGGGTGAGAACAGTGAGGTTTTGAAACCTACTGTGTCTGGCCACCTGAAGGAAAAACGTCTTTCTCCAAATTATGCAGTCCAATAAGCAGTGATGGTTCACTTTGCATGGGGGGCATGGCCAGTGAAATGTCTTCAGTGCTTAGTCACTGAACCATTCCACATGAAGTTAGAGTTAGAACAGTTTTAGTCTTAAATTTTCTTCTGTCATCTCTGAAGTTATATTTCTCAGCTTAATTTTGAGAAATAAATCCAGAGCAAGTCCCATGGTATAGGAATTAACCTGAGGAGAACATCTGACATGGATGTCTCCTCTCTGAAGACTGAAGCTGGTGGCCATAAGGCTCAGAAAGTCTTGTGAGACAGCTACTGAGGGGTGTGCAATATTTTAGGTCAAGGTCTTCTAACTCATGGTATCAAAACCAGTAGTGTTGAACAAGAACCTGAATGCCTGAGATGGAAACTGCTGGCAGCCAGTCCCTGTGCCTGTCTTTGAGGTGATCTAAGGTGATCCCTAACCACCCTCTGCTTAAATGGTTGACTGCTGAAAATCAGGGCCCGGGTTCCCCACAAGGCCAAGGGGAAGGTCCTTTGGAAAGAGCTCGTTCCATTGCTGCACAGCGAGGCTGCACTCGGTTTTCTTTATTTTCCTGCCTACCCCAGTCTTGGCTTGTGCACTGGGGTATGCTTGATGCTAAGGATCCTGCCTTCAGCCCCACAAGCTCAAGGTGGGGTGCTGTCTCTTGCTGAGAGTAGGTGAAGTTATTTGGGACCTTAACTGAGCTTTATGTTCCTGCCTTCTGGTTTTAGGTCCAGATACCTGGAGTACCAAACAAGCCTGATACCTCAGCTCAGAGGTGGTATTGGCCAGTGGAACAGGCTTTACATTAGTGTTTTGGTAATTGAGATGCACTACTACAAGTGGCAGGCAGGAAACTACAGGGACTTTGATCACTTAGGACAAAAATGTTGTCAGTTTTTTAAGGAAAAATGATGAAGATATGGAAATGGGGTGATTGCTTTGAATTTGCATGGTGGGGGGAGAAAAGGGGGCAAGAGAGAATCTGCTCTGTGCTGGCAGAGGCTGGCTGAAGCAATGGACTGTGCAAAGTTACTTTTCTGTGTGCAGTTGTTGCTTGGGGCTTTGGATTATATTAGTGTGGAAAAAATGCCTCCAAGGGAAGGGGCACAAATCACAGCTGGGCCAATAGGGAGGGAAAGAGGACTATAAAACAGGAAATCAATTTAATACTTGGTGGGTGTTTGCAGCGTGCTCACCCTTCCTTCAAATTGCCAAAGGAAAGATTAATTAAAGTTATATTGAGCAGCAAAAATGATGGAGGGGGTGAGATGGGGCTTGTGTGGTTCAGCTTTCTCTATAATTAATTGACAAAGCCATTCTTGGATTTCATTATCCAGAACATTGCCATCTCCTGCTCTTAAAGGGCAGCTGAAGCAATGCTGGATTTCCAAGTCAGCATTGCTGCCTTGTAGGTTGTGCTAACAAGGGTCATAGGCACTTGGGGAAGAGGCTTCCTCTGTCAAATAGTGTCACTGTGCTATTTATGAGTCCTGTCATTTACAGTCAGACCACAAAATGCTTTTATCTGCTTATGGTTTTATTTCCTCGTTCCCACTTCTATTAAGGTTGAGAGCTGTATGCATTGCTAGGTGGAGGTGTTGGCAGGGGACAGAGATAGCTGGTGCCTGGGTCTCTTGTCCCTGTCTGCTGCCTCTATTTAATCAGAATAACTTTTGAGCAGGGTGTGACAAAAGCTACTGGAGGCCAGGGCTTGTCTGGACCACAGGGCTGAATGCGGTAGTCTTGAGGCTTTTCTTTCACTCATTGCTGCCACTTGTTTCCCTTCTTCTTTGACTTGAGTGTTTGATGCTCAGGACCTGGCCCTATTTCCAAAGTGTTGGTCTGGGGTTTTTTTCTCTCTCTTCTTGCACTGGTTTCTGCCTTATTTTGAGGCTTTGCTTTTCCCTCTGACACAGTTGTTACCTTACCCTGAGGAATGTGCTGAGTTTTTTTCTCTAAGTTATAAATCTTAGCATACTTCAGAATACTGTTCTGCCAGTTCCTGTGCCAGCAGGCAGTTCAGCAACAGACCTGTCTTCCTGTGAGGAAAGAAGTATGGAGATGCTGGGAACTTTGATCCGTTGATTTATTTTTGTATTGTTAGACTGCGGAGTGTTAGCCCTAATGAGAGTGTGGCCAGCCCTGAAAATTAAGTCTCCCAGCACTCAGACCTGTCAGGTTGGGAAGCATGGAGAGATCCCACGCTGGACCAGGGGAAAGACTCCTCTCCCTGAGCTAGAGCAGCAACATCCTGTGATAGACTGTCCATAATCCCCATTCCCCATCTGCCTGTGCTGCTGGAGGGGGGAGGAGGTAGAACTTGGGAAGGAGGGAGGAGTGGATGGAAGGTGTTTTTAAGCTTTATTTTACTTCTCATTATCCTGCTCTGATTTTGTCAATAAAAAATTTAATTACTATCCCAAATTTGACTCTGTTTTGCCTGTGACAGTAATCGGCAAGTGATCTCTCCTGGTCCTTAACTCATGAACCCCTTGTTATATTTTCTCTCCTCTGTCCAGTTGTAGAGGGGAGTGAGAGAGCAGCTTTAGTGGTTGCCTGGCATCCAGCCTCACTCAACCCACTCCAGTCTGTACTGGCACAAGCAGTCCTGAGGTACCTCTGCTTGGGAACCCAGCTATCATCTACTCACAGAGGTTGTGAACAGTAGTGAAAACTGGGTTTGAGTTGTGAGTATTGATGAAACAAGTCTGGAGCATCTGCTTGAGGTTCACATTCCCCTTTTTTTTCCATGCCCATTGCTGTATTGCAGCGGGACACCTGCTCAGCAAGAGCAACAAAACTGTGTCAGAATTATGCTAGAAGAACTGAAAGGAAGTCTGTCAGTGTGAGCTGTGCCAGCCAGCTGCAAATTCGGACAAAGTCCTTGAGCTGGTGACATACACTATTTACCGTGGCTCCACAGAAAGAGGGCCCCTTTGGCTCAAGTTGGAAGACATAGTCCTCAATCCCGGTTCAGATCCCATTCAGCACCTAAACCTGCCATTTCTTATTAAAAGCTTCAGTCAGTGAAAGAGTCTATATTTGAGGTGGAGTGGGATGGAGGGAGCTTTCCTGGCATGCATGGTATACCTGTTTCCAATGCCTCTCTTTCTGGTCAGTCTCTGTCACAGTTGGTCCTGGTGGGCACTACAGGGAAAATTGCAGTGGTCTTCCATAGCATGCAGAGGGTGACTGCTTTGTTGATCCCTGCCATCAGGGTAAATCAATGGCCTGTACTAATGCTGGAATAGGGGCTTTCTGGCAAGAGGTCATGACAGGCAAAGGGATGAAAATTTTGCTGCCACTTGGTGGCTGGAATAGGAGAGGGAAATAATTTGGGGGTGTTGGGGAATAAACCACCAGGTGATCTGCAGGGAAGAGCGGTGAAGTTTTTAGAAAAAAAGATACTTTTGCTGTCATATTGCAGGGGACTCCCCAAAATGTTACTGTGGAAGATGAGGAGTCTGAAGACATTGGTGCTTTGGGACCCTGTGTGGAGGAAGCACCTGGAGGAACTGTTGAGCCTGTCCTCTGCCCAGAAGGAGGTGTTTTCCTTCCCAGTGCCATCTGCCATACTCTCCTGGTGTCATGGAACCTCTGTGCTAAGCACACAATTCAGACATCAGCATGTGGACTGTTTTCCTGGAGGAGAAATGTGCTGAGAACACAGACAGCTTGCCAGGCTGCTTTTTTCATTTGGGTGCAGAATTTGTTTGTCAAACACAGTCAGTCAATCCTTGTCCTCTGCCCCAGCAGACAAATGCTGTCCAGCTGCATATGCTGGGAGGTAGTGAGATTAAGCATTCAGGTGGTTGGTGCAAGTTACTAATCCAGCATAGAAGCAAACTCTCTCACATTGGCTCCATCAGCGTCAGAAAGAGCTGCTTTCTTCTTACTATCCAGAGCAATTAATGCATCTTCTCAAAGAAAAGCTGGCACGCTATTGCACTGTGTGTTAAGAATTTGCACCTGGGTGTACACTAGAGAGCTCTGCCAAGAGAAACACTGGTTTCCAAGCTTGTTAGCCTGCTGTTTGGAGATTTAAATTTTTTTGTTTGGTTAGTTTTTGTTTTCTTTTTTTGGAAATCCTCCCACATTAAATTAAAAAGGAGACCTTGGTAAAGGAAGTCAGAAGAGAAGATTTGAGATGCTTCATTTGCCAGCAGTCTCTGAACTTGTGACCCTTTGAAATAAAGTACTTGGGCTTTCCTGTGGGACGGCTCCCTCGGGATGGAGGCAGGCTTTCAGGCTTGTGTCTTTAGGAAGGGGCCTTTGACAGCATAGGAGAAGTTGCAGCGCAGCCTTCTCAGCCAGGACTTCCAGTATGGAAAGTTGTTCAGCTGGTTGGGGACTGTGATAAATCATGGTTCCCCTGGAGCACACTGAGACTGCAGAGAGCTGCAAATAAATGCTAGGGAAATTCAGCTTTTGTAGTGGGCTATCTTTCAGGATGATGTATGGCTTTGCAACAGAAAGAGATGCCTTTGCTAGGGCTGGGAGAAAACTGCTGCCTTCCATTGGACGGAAAACGTAACAATTCTGTTGGTGTAAATCCACACTGCAGGCTTGCCCTGAAAAATGTGCTTTGGCATGGACTTCCTTAGCCTGAGAAACAGACTGTGTGGTGCTAATGAAAAAGAGCCACTGGGAGCCCAGGGTAGTGGCAATTAGTTCGGGGCTGAAATGGAACAGTAGGTTTGACAGGAGAGTAGGGAATGGGCATGATAGTTGGCCAGTATAATAATGACTTACCAAACATGGCTGGGAAGGGAATTGGATGGCATGGGATGCCGTTTGCATCGCTGCCTCTTGACTGCCACGTTGTCCTGAGCAAGGAATTTCTCTGGATGCATAAAATGTCTTCTCTTCAAATTGCAGCTACAGGAACCCATGTCACTGTTTTCTTCCACTGACCATTCCCAATCAGCTTGGAGTGCTTGGCTCTGGTTGTAGACTTGTTACCTGGTAGAGATCTGCCAATGTTTTAGGTTCTTCTCTGCTGAGTGAGGGCTTGGGTTGCCCAGAAGCTGGGGAGAGCCTGAGTTATGTGTTTGTGTAGAAAATGAAGGTTCTGCCCTAGTTATAACTTGATGTCAGTGTGCATATAGGTTTGTCTGCACTGTCTCTTCTGGAGCTAGATTTTTGTAGCACAGTTAAGGAGACCCAGCCAAAGAGCTGGAGCCAGCCGCTTTTGAGGCTGTCTCCGATCCCCCTGCCGTGGCCAGGTAGCTGTGGGGACAGCTTTGTCCCAGGGAGAAGGAGAAGCAACAGAGTCACCCTCTGCTCATGCCAGGGCTCTGTTGCTTGTAGTAGGCAGCAGGCTGACTTCTTACCATGCCCACATCCCAGATCAGTGACACTGGCAAATGCTGTTGTGCTGACTGAGGTGCTAAGATGCAGAATAGAGGACGCAAGTGCCACATCAGAACCAGCACCATGTTGTGTCAGAGAGAACTCTGAGTTGAGCTTTCATTATTCATTTGTAACAGATCTGATTGCAGATTTCTGATATTCAGGCAAAGGTCCGTATTCCATTTGTTCTTGGCAGTAAAAGTGAGATGATCAATAAAACACATAGGTTTATCAGGCCTAATGTGCTTTCATCAGTGATGTTGCTAGTGTAGCAATGGGATGCTTTTTCCCCTCAAGTAATGTAAATGTTTTTGAGTGAACAAGAGAAGAAAAAAGCAATTTCATCAAATCTGGTCACTGTTGCAGACAGTGACTTAGCGTTGTTCCTTGTCTGACTGAGTTCTCTTGAATTGTATTATCAATTAATTTGCTCTGATTTTTCTTATTTTTCATCAGCCTACACAGGCTTCCTTTATGAATTTTAACAGCTCTCTTTGTAATCTCTTCGTTATTGCTGAAAGATCTGTTATGCTTGGTCAACTGCTTCATTGCCTGTGTTTATTTTGTTCAAATTCCCAAAATGGTATCTATACACTGTGCAGCATCAACTTGGTCCGGATACTCCAGGGATATAATTTTTTCCATTCAAATGATTTCTAGTCTGCTTCTCTGAGCTGTGAATGTCAACTGATTGGTTTGTTTACCTTATTTTCCTGACTTTTGTCTGAAATTCAAAGATCTTTACAAAATTAAAAACTCTGCAAACTTAAATCTAGGTAACTGATCCACAAGGGGGCAAATAGCTGGTGTTTCTCCAGTGAAGTGGAAATGGTAGGCTGGTGCTCAGCTTGAGTTGAGACAATGCAGTGTGTCTGGGTGCTGACTGGGTGTGTGAAGTCCTGAAGGCTGTAGCCTTTAGATATGTGCTGCTGAGTTTGAGCGCTTCACTGCTGTCCTGCACATTGTTAGCAAGGGAATGGTGTGAGTGCAACATCTCAGTCAGGATCTGAGCTGTGACTTACTTAGTTCCTTCATAGGAGCTAGGACAATGCTGGTGACAAGCTCTCTTGTAGGCTTTAATGAATAGTGAACACCAGCACCTGGCTGTGAGTCAGACCTATAAGAAGTGACACAAGGAATCCCAGATAATCACATCATCTTTGGTGGGTCTACACTGTGACTTAAATTAACTGCTGTTTCTTGGCCTCCACTGATGTCCACTCTGTCTGTGCTTTTAAAACTGACACAGTGTATGACTTTTTTCTGGTCCATGAAGTCATTGCCTTTTCGGTATGTTACACGCCACATAGGAATTGTACTGTTCTTCCAAAATAAAACCTGAACTAATTGCACTTTGTTTCTCTCCAGCTGCCTTTTGGGGAGATATTGCTTTAGATGAAGATGATCTGAAGCTGTTTCAAATAGACAGAACTGTTGACTTAACAAAGCACTCAGATGGCAACGCAAGACACACTTCAGGTAAGGGCAGTCCTGGGGTGGCAATGCCTTCTTTCACCTGGTTTTGTCCGTGGGAGTGGAGGACTTCCTTTTCACTCATGGTGCCTGTTCCCACAGCCAGGGCCGGTGCGTGCAGAGCTCAACTGCGGCACTGAGGATGGCACCCAACTCCGAACTTTGTTAAGTAAAACACAAGTCACAGTTTGGTACAGCCAAATCCTGTCTTGTCTGTAGGAGATTTTCAAATTTACAGCACTAGTTTCTTTCTACAAGGAACTACTTTTTTGCCAATTTGGAAGGAACTGTGTTTGAAGTTAGGCCACACAGTTTGGCAGGAGTTTTCACTCTTATTGTCCTCCTCCTTTTTCTTCCACTGTATGATCTTAATGTAATAACACATTTTTTCAGCTGTCTACCTAGGTAGAACCCACTGCACTCTTGCATACAGACTGCCTTTGAAGTGATATTCTAATGAAACAAGTTAACAGTTGTGTTGATTTTCTGTAAAGCCTATGCTTATGCTGCTGCCCTAGCCTGCTGGGGAACCAAAGCCAGGTGATGTCTGACTATGTCAGTTTTCTCTGGTAACTGTTTTAGTTGTCGTATGGCACTGGTGCCAGACCCATACCATCTGGAAAGTGATCTGAATTTTGTAACTCACATCTGCATCATGTAATGCAGGCAGTGGTCCCTTACAAGCATGGCACATGTTGTGTGGTTGGACTAGTCTCCTCCTCGCACTTTTTGCTGGTGCATCATACAGTGCTTTGCATTAGGTGAATGGAGATGTCACGTCACTCATTTGCTCCTGTCCTCATCTCTGGCAGACTTCATTTGTACCCTGAGAGTGCAAGCTGACAAATGGACAGCCCCCATGGCTGTGATGCTTTCTGCAGGGCACACACAGAGGGATCTCTGTGTTCACCTGCCCTGTGAGGGGCTCTCTGCAGGGGCAGGAAGGGTTGATTCTTCTCTTGTGGTGCTTGCTTGACACTCATGTGAATTGTAAGAGGGTGGTCTACTTCAGCATGGTGGGGATTGGGATTCCTTCTTCCCTGGGAGAAAATCCTACTCTCTGCTTTATTTCCAGTGGGAAGAATGCAACCTCTGTACAGAAACAGCCTAAGACCTTTTATGAATGGAACCCCTTGAATTATAACATTTCAGAGTTTCCTAAAGCTGTTAATCGGATTAGTTGTATAGTGGAGGAAGTACTTAATATGTAGATACAGACACTGAGGCACTTCGTATCTGGGAGTTGCAGTTCTGAACGTGCTTTTAGGCCAGGCATTCTTCTTGCCGTGTGTTGTTTCCTTATTTCCAGAAAATGCTGTTCAGCTGGGAGGAGGAGTAAAAGTTGTGCCATTTGACACTGTTGGGCTGTTCATAGGTACACACCCTAACAGCTTGTGCAAAGCATCTGCAGCTGTCAGGCTTTGGAAAAATGAGGTTCCCTTGTACTTAGAGGTAACGGGGCACGTGATTCTTCTCTGGATCCAGCTGAAGTGCATCTGCTTTAGTGAAAGCTTTGCCTTGGCTGCTAAGTGCTGAGACTGTCAGATGTTTCAAATTTTCCCCTTTTTCACCTTCTTCCAGTTGTTGTCCAGAAAATAGCTAGGTACTTCTGATGCCTGGGTTTCTTGAGAGAGAGGGGCAGGGAATCTGAAGAGTGTTTGGATTCTGCCACAGATCTCTTTCATGAACTTAATTTCACAACATGTTTCAGGCTTGTTTTCTCCATTAATTTCCTGCTTTCAGAAATGCTGTAGTTGCTTTTTAGACCAGGAAAATTTGTGAGCCTGCTTGAGAGTGGGTTGCCTTAAAGTTCAGTGTTTCCAATCATTTTCTCAGCAAAGTCTTATTCCTGGTATCTGAAAGCACTGGACCAAATAGTATTGTCTTCCTGGTGAAGTCGTAGAGCAAGGTCATGGTTCCTTCCCTCTGAGGGATGCTGGCTCAGAGTTCTCTGGCAATCCCCGCAAAGACTGCTCATGTAGATTTTATGGCTAAGGGTGGCTGTCTCCTTGGTACCTCGCTTCAGCGCTCCAGAGATGATGTCCCTCTTTGGCGTTGGCTGGATGTCTGTCTGATATGCCTGGATTCTTTTGTGTGAGTGGTCACATAGGGAATTGACATTACACAGGGAATTTCATCACTTGCGTTATGTAATTAAAGCCTTCTGGAGTGCACCATATGACCTGATAGTCCTTTTTCATGTCAGCAGTCTCATCTACTCCAAAGAAGCTTCCTTTCCAAGAATTTACCAGAAAGAGTACAGGTTGAGCAGCTGAAAACTGCAAAAGTCTTGGCAATAGCATCTTATGTGCAAACATCTTTCTCTGGTGCATTTATAAAAGTGTAGTTTTATTCAGCTCCTGTTGAGGGAAAGGCTTGCATGGCAGTGGTCAACAGCTAAGTGTAGCCCATGTAATGCAAGTAGTTTTTAGATGTTCATGTTGATCTCTGATGTGGTTAAAACTCTGAGCTGTGTGAATAGAGAGTATTTGCAAGCAGTTCAGAGTAACTTTGAGTCAATGCCAGGAAATGTGCTCTTCTAAGACGGCTCAGAGCTACCAACTAGTTGTTTTCTTGTCTGGACCCTTTCACGTTTTCCCTGAAGATTTATTCCAAAATTCTGTCCTCCAATCCCATTTTAGATCACTCCAATTACATGACTTCTCTGCTCGTTTCCACAGGTCTGTCAGCCTTGGCTATGTTTTACCTGAAGCTTAGTTTTACACTCATCAGTGATCTGGCTGAAGAACTGTTTGAAAGTTGCACATTTGACCTTTCTTTAAGATTTTTCTAATTTTCTAAACCAGGAATTTTTTCCTTGTGTTGGTTGTTCTCCTTTGAATCTCCTAAACTCAGAGAATTGCCTCCGATCTTTTTGGGTTTTGCTTTATATTATGAGAGATTCTGCAGACCAACCTACACCCTCCACATCACCTGCTCCTGTTATTACCATCTGATATAAAATCTGCCAAACAGGGAGTTTCTCCTCCCTCCTTAAAAATGTTTTACAGTTAGAAGAAGGGACAAAAAAATGAGGGATGTTGTTCAAATGAAAGTCTTACTTTGCACTTAAAATGTTAAGGTTAGCTGCCTCCCTATCTCTCTTTCTGTGGGATCAAGTTTAGATGTTATGTTTACTATGAAAATCAGGTGTTCTCATGCAGTGGTGTTGAAATGGATACCCTTAGGATTTGGCCCATAGAGAGACAGTAATGGTTCAAAATGTAATGAAATGTGTCTGGTACCTGGAGATCTGCCAGAGAGTGCTATCTCAGCAAGCCCATGCATCACCAACTCCCAATCACTTTGATGGAAGATTTTTCAAAAAGCTTTCAGTTTTGAAAAATTTCTCATAGATTCTTTTTAAAATCTAGTGAAAATATTTGCTTTTGCAATATAATTTTAGTTTAGAAGAAACCTGATTGAAAGCTTTGAGGATTCCTCTGCTGCAATGGGGAAAAAAGAATCCATTGCACAATGTCACCTCTCTTTTGGACCAAAATGAGTCGACTGGTGCATGGTGATTATCTGCTGAAGCATTAGCCACAGAGGAAGAAGACCTTATTTCTTGCCATGCCTGTGGAAAGTATGTGTCTGTTTAATACTAACTGGCTTAAGTCTTTACAGGCATTTTAGGGATTAAGAGGACTTTTCTGACATATTGCCTCCTTTCCTGATTTTTCTATCATGGAGACAGTTTATAGTCCTGAAAGGCACCTCTGTGAGTGAGAAAGGCAAGTTTGTCCCTTCAGGGTTTGGCAGCAGCAGATCAGAAGCCAGGGGAGTTTGGCTGCCCTCACTGATGCCATGCTGTGCTGGCCTTGCTGCTGAGGAGCTGACTCTGCATGCCACTGCCGCCAAGAATGCTTTTCAAGAACAGTCAAACCAGGCTTTCTTTACCTCTCATCCTGAGACCTTTCTGGGCAAATGACTGGCAGAAGAGATTTACAGAGCACCTTTGCTAGCTGGAGTGAGTAATACTTCAGATAACAGTGCAGATGGGAGTGGAATTATATTTGAACCCAGGCTTTCTGCTGAAATTAGGGGAGACAAAGGCTGCTGGGAGTGACTGGAGGCTCTGACAGCAAATTCATGCAATTAATTCTCTGGCGAATGAGACAGGAGTTCTGCATTAAACCTTGTCTTAATAAGAGCAGGGAGTTGGTTTATTGGCAACAGCTCTGCTGTTCTTGAGTGTGCTGTGAAAATGCAGGCAGCCACTCTGCTGCTTCACTACATCTGAGCAAGGGCCCTTCTGCAACAGGATGCTTCACTTTTGCTTGCTTTAAGATGCCAAAGATCATTGACTGTGGTTGCATTCTTGAGGGAAGGCATTGATTCCCATGTAAACTGGGAATACTTGCAGGGCAGGTGGCTGCAGTACATCTCTCCCGATAAGAGTTGTGCTGCTTAGCTTCGGGGTGGAGGGTCAGACTTCTCCAGTGGAATAGTTAAGGTGCTAATGGCAGTCACAAGCAGGGCTTCTGCGATCTCACTTGGTGAGAGGTTCCTCGGTGTAGGAGCTTTGGCCAGTAATAGTGTTGCACATTACATCTGAATCCTCTTTGATGCTACTGAAATTTCTAATGAATTAAATTTCTAATGAAATTTAATTAAGTGCAAAATGCACTTCTAGAAGAGTGCAAAATCCAGGGATTTTAGACTGTGGCTGACTGAGATACCAGGGAAGATCTGATTTATGGATTCAAAGGCGAGACTCTTAAATTCAGCTGACTTGGCACATGCATGCCAAACTCATCTGTTTTTCCCCTTGTAACTCATATTTGGTCCTCTACTGTAGTGTCACTTGGTTCAGGGTAGAAGGGGTGGACTTCAGCAAATTGTAGAGTCATAGAATTCAGGGCTGCTTGCTGCCCAACCTTTAATTCATTTAGGCTTAGGGCAAATCTATGGATTGTGCTGACTTAATCTGAGCTGTATTGGTCCTAATTTGTGTTCCAGGAGGAACACAAATAACCATGTACATGCGGTAACATAACCCACGTCTGTGAACTCTCTACAGGGGTCTGCTCTTCCAGGGGGAAATCTTAAGTGAAGGTTGCTTCCTCCTGTGTGGGTAGAGGAACATCCTTGTTGCAACAGACCTGTCTGAGGGCTCTGTCCATCTGTTTCCATACTTCCTTTCAGTTTTCCACAACATGTGATGTGCACTCTAGGGATGTCTCTTTGCAATCCATGCAGCTTAGCAGGAAGAGGAACCTTGAGAGTAGAAAGATAGGTGCCTGATGCCTGGCCTGATGCTGAGGTTTGGTTGCTGTGCCAAATGATTTTCCTATGACTAGAGCAAATGTTTACCTTTTTGAGTCCATTCAATCAGGTGTTTTACCAGAGGAGACAACCATGAAATGAATTTCCCACAGTTCTGTACTTTACTAAGGCAAGGCAGGAGCTCTCCTTTGGAAAAACTGAGTAAGTCCTTTAGAGCTGAGAGTGCTCCTGTTCACTCTTTTCTGAGTTACTCCCTGTCCCAAGTCCACATTTCTGTGCAATGAAAGCCAGTGATCTTCTCTGTGCAAAAAAGCAGATACTGTGCTTTTTTTCTCCCAGTCCAGAGTCTTACAATCCTATTTACAATCTTTTCAGACCTTGCCTGATTTTCTCCAGCATAAAGATAACTGCCTGGAGATCCCATGACCCTGGGCTGATGAATCTTCTGCTTCCCCCTGTAGTTAAGACTCTCCTGCTAGAAGATGATAATCTTTGGGTCTGATGTTTTCACTGCAAATGCTTTTCTTTTTGGATTCCTGAGTGACAGCTTGAAGTCCATTTTGGAAAATATTGAGAGGTATTTTTCTCTCTAATTGCTGATATTTGGGATGCACAAAAAGCCCCAGCTATTTCACACTCTGACACTTACTCATTCTTAGTGGAAACTTTAGTTGTGTTTATCTTGAGAGTCCAATTCATATGCTTCTTTCAGAAATCATCCAGGAAGGCAAGTAACTCAGTATGACTCTTGTCAAATGCTACACTTCAGAAATTAAACAGCATGGATTTTGTTAATGAGCAATTAACATTCTTTAAGCACCCAAAGACATCTGCAGAAATTATATCTGTTGATGGCCATGGTTGAAGCTGTTTCCAAACAGAATGTTTCTATAGTTTTACTGTATTCAGTGTGGTGCCACCATCAGCTTTGGGCATAGCTGCAGCAGTATTGCTGCACAGATGATGCTGAATCCCTGCTGCTCCCTGCTTGACTTTGCCTGCTTTTGGCTCCCAGCCCCATTGCTTTCCCTATCCCTGCAGTTCTCTTTTGGGCACATCTCAAGCACCTGGAAGCTGGTGCTGGATAGTATTATTAACCCTTTCAGAAGACAGGATAATCACCATGTAGCATTTATTGTACCTGATTTCTGTTTGCAACTGTCGTGCTCTTGATCACTCGTAATTAAATTTTCTTTTGCTCTTGTCTACAGCTGGTGTAACACACTTGGAGGCTGTTCCTTTTACTAATGCCAGAAGAGTCTGAATGGTCTTTTGTGTTTAAGTGGAGGTTATTAAATAGCTTTATATTAATTAACTGTGATGCAGAGAACACATGGGCAAATGTACTTGAGGAGATCAGTTTATCCATATGGAAATTACAGTGAAAGTTAGACCATTACCTAATTGTAAAATTCGACAGTGCTTAGCCAGTAACTGTGGAATTGACTAAATTGTGCATTTGCTTCAGACCTGGGCAAATGCTCGATTTCTTTGAATATTTGATCAAATGAAAAATTGAATTTGCCTCAACTGCATAAGCTGTCTTGTAATTTCTGACTGTTTTAGGCAAATTAATTTGGAGGCAGAAATTGTCAGTGAAAGAGTCTAATAAGCTCTGGGAGCAGTCATTGCAGGATGGTCACCCTGCAAGATTGGCTGAGATGGCTTGACCCTCAGGCTCTCTGCTACAGGAGCATTGCTGTGCCCACAAAATAAAAGTAGCTTACCCCAGTCAGAAAAATGGCTGGAAGTTCCAAGAAACAATCAGTTGCCAAAATGGCTTGATGGACAATAGCAAACAACAACTAAATTAGAAGTTGTAAACTACTCAAGGTTGATTCTGAACAGAAAGGGGTTACATTTGCGGAATAAATGTGTTCACTTTGAGCTGCTTGTTCAGGCCTAATTTGGAGAGAAGGCTGATGCTTGTAGCTGCAGTGGACAAAAACTCTTTGCTGCAGCTCCTCTTTTCAAACGGTGAGGACAAAGTATTTATTCAGCTGTCAAGTGGGGAAAGAAAGCAAATTAGTTTTAGGCTGGAACACTGGACTGTGTTTGCTGTTGTAGTTGTGAGGCCAGATGGTGACTTGGACAGCCCCGGGGAATGGGTAACAAGTTTCTCCAGGGCAAAGATCAGAAGCAAAAGGAAATATTCAGATTATCTTGTTGTTCTGCTTCCTAGCGAGGAAAAGGGAGTGTGAGATGCATCAGGCTGTGTTAGGGAGGGGCTTAGCCCATCTTTTTCTTCAGTTGTTGGTGTTGCTGAGTCTTGGAGTCAGATTGTGGCAGAGTGGGTTTGAGACCTGACTCCCCTCTCAAACTGCAGCTGTCCCTGAGATGGACAGGGCAGTGCCTCTGCCAGCAGCTGTCAGGGAGCAGTGAGGAAAGCACCTCTACCACTCACTCCCAAGCTCCTCTATGGTTCTTTTAATGACAGCAAATGATTCAGGCATCTGTTTCACCTAGGAGTCGAGACCATGAGGAAGGAGATGGCCTAAGGTTACCTGGCAGTGGCTGCATTTGACCTGTGCTCCCAAACCTTTTCAACTCCCACTTGTCCCGCCTCAGTGCTGGCTCATGCCTTGGTTTCCCTGATTTGGCACTTGTTTTGAGGTGCCCTTTTAATGAGCTGTGGTGGAGCTGGTAGGTAACCAAGCAGAGTGGGGTGTCTCAGCTATATCCACTTAGGCTGTTCAACTGCACATAAACCTGGTGTAGGCTTCTGGGGGGTTAGAAGACACCAAAAACAGTCCAGGACTGTGAGTGTCTGAATATCTAGGCAAAAAGCAACCTGGAAGAAAGGTCTTTATTCTGGCACAACGCACTCTCCATGGAAGGAGTTTTAATTGCTTTCAAACATAATTTAGCTTGCAGTGTAGTGTTTTCATTTTGAGTTAATTTTTGTCCAGTATAAACAAAGTAGGGGGAAAACAAGAGGATTAGGAAGACTGAATGAGAGGAGCAGTCTGGTTGGGCTGCAGAGAGCCCCAGGCTCTCCCTGGGAGTCCACAGCTGGAGCAGGGCAGGGGCTGCAGCAAGGCAGCACAGGGAGCAGTGCGTGGCCCTGTCCAGAAAGTCCCACGATGGACTGAGGCTGAAGCAATCAGACTGTGCAGGTCAGAAGGAAAGGGTGTCAGCTGAGGAGGGCGGGAGGCTGGTACTACCTACTAGGACAGTAATGGGTGAACCCAAACTAGCTCTTACAGTTTCCTTATTGCCTGCAAGTTCAATTGTTTTTCTTCCCTTTCGAAAGAGAGACAGGGAGGGAAGATGATTATTGTGAATTGAGAGTAATGTAGTGGTGAGGCAGACACCTATTAGGACTAGATCTTGATCCATTGGATTGGCAGAAATCAACTGCAAAGGGATGGGGACAGTTGGTGCTATGCATTATTCATTTGATATGCTGGGAGGGCAGAAGTCTTACACTGTGTATGGGGACCTGGCCAAACAGTAGAGACATGTATGTGGCCAAACGACTTGTGTACTGACTTTTTCTTTCTTTTATCTCTCATTTATCTGGTGTTTTACCCCAGGCAACAGAGATGATGGTTACAGCCCAGAGGAAAAAGCCCCTTTTGGGTCTTCTCAATCCCTCCTTGTCTCAAAAGCATTTGCTCGCCTTAAGCATTAACTCTCAGTCGAAAGGTTGGTGGACAGCTTGTCCCCTTTCTTGGAATGCCTTCTTTAAAAACAATATGCATCAGTATAAAAGTGATGCTGCCACTTCAGAACAGCAGGGAGTGCCCAGAGAAAACACAGGGTGTTGGGAAATGGTGCTGCCTGCACTTCTTCTCTGCCTGCTGTGCCACTTCAAACGTGGCTGGCCAGAAGAAGGGCTTGGTCCATTAAGTGCTTTACAGCTCGCGTCTGTGGCAGCCCTGCATTCGCTTAGCTGTGTTCACCTTCCTCTTGTCATGAACTTCCCTGGGAGGCCAGTGTCCTTCCCTACACAAGCATTTGCAGCTGATGTGGAGATGACACATCTGCCTGTCAAGCCTCTGGACCTTGGGAATCTCCTGAGTTATTGCAGCTAGTCAGCTTACTCTGAATATGAAAAACAGATTCCTGCAGGGAATTTGGGGTTCAGAATTCTTCCCTTCTTTAATTTATTTTTCTTTAAGTAGATTGAGAGAACTTCAGCTATTCCACTGACAGGAAATGCTGAAGGATACATCTCAAATAATTTGCTCAGATCTCCAGGGCCCAAGGGTTTATGAAAGGTTTTTGCTATAGACTCTCCACCAGCTCTGGGAAACATCTGTTCTATATTCTGAATGCACTTTCCCAGAAGAACTTGTTTTAATAAAATCATCACTTTTTCTGTGGTTAGAAAATCCAGTGCAATAAAGTTTTTTCTATGCTAAACAGTTTTTGACCACTGGTTAATGAGGAAGTTAAAAAGCTGCATGTAACATCATTTGACTTATCCTGTTCTTCCAGGAGCTTCTCTGATGTCCATAACATGACAGAGTTCACCAGAAGTGAAAGTCTGAACAGTGATGAGTGTTTAATGTTACCTGCACTACTTTGTTTTGTTTATTTATGCTTTTGTTGCAGTCTGTTTGAAATCTGGTCTCTAAGCTGTGGCATGTATATTGAATATTGAATATATGAATATAGAATGAGACTGTGAAAGCAGGGTGTTCTACGGCATAGGTAGGGGAGGTGGAATTGTTAATAATTTTTAAAATGTGTTACTGGGCTGTGTCCCAGCTCTGAAATGGCCTTTTCTTCACAGTAAGATATATTAGAAAAAGTCTTGCTGTGGTTTGATCCACCTGAGAGCAAGTAATTATGTGCACAGCCAAGTTATGCTCTGCTAAATCAGAAAACTGGGAAATCTGGCAAAGCCCTCAGTGCTCACTGTGTACTGCTCTGTACTTGGGGAAGGTGATGAACATATGGGTGGTAGCCACCCTCAGAGTTCCGCTGTGGAGCCCTTTCCCTGTGCGGACAGCAACCAGGGAAGGGAAAGGAAAACCCAATGAACACAAAGAGATTCTTTTCTGGTCTGGACAGGAAAAATTACCATGGCTTGGTCCTGTTCTGAAAGTACATTTGATTTTGATGTGAAATTTTACAGTTTGGAAAAAAGGGGAGATGTTGGAAGCTTCATCCCATCTAATTTCCCATGTAAGAATATTCTGTGTTCTCAGACTGCAATTGTTCAGACAACTAAATTCATATTGTCAGTTAGTTGGGTTTTAGACTAAAATTCTAGATAGGCGTCGTTTGAAAATGAAGCTTGACATATCTCAAGATGGACTGATGTTTTTCCTTTGCTTTTGGTTGGGTAACTCATCTTTCTCCAGAGTAGTGTTCTCAGAGAAAAGTAGAAGACATGTGGTGCTAAAATATTTTAGAAGTCAGCTGCCTCTCCAGAAGCTTTGAGGGAGACCCAGTAGGAGGGTGGTAGGTATTTCTAGGCCCCCTACATGCGTCCTGATTCACCAGTGGGCTGCTTTGATGCTTTACCTGGCTTTCCTCTTCTTTTTTCAGACAGGAAGCCCCGCATGGTCCATAAGCAAGTGTAAGCAAGTACAGAAGCTTTAGTTAGCAAGGGATCTGATTGCCCCCCTCTTCTGTGGTTCAGACTACCTGGGCTTTAAAAAAATCCAGCAGAACATGCACAGCAATAAATACCTTCAACCCTAAGTTACACCTTGTAGAAGTCAGGTTTGTGAGTCTGATATATTACTACTCTCCAAGTCCCTGCTCTCTTGTGGGAAGTATGGGTGCTGAGTGGAGTCTACTTCTAGCTCTTTCCTCAGGTTGCACATCTTCCGCCCTGTGCTAGTGGGGAACAAGGGAACTGCAGACAGTTTTGGTGGCGTGCTTTATGCACTCTCTTAATATGTTGTCCTCTATTTTGGTTTCAGCTGAACAGCTTGGACTTCTTTTAACTGAATTTTCATTTTCCTCTCCTGGAAGAGTGGGATAAACTGTTTTCTTCCCAACAATGCCCCATCCTGCTGCTTTCTGCTTCACTGGACCCTTGTTTACCACTCTAGGCTGCCTCTCTAGTTCCTGCAAACAATTATTATTTTTTTTTGTAAAGCACCAGTTCTTCAGCCATGATTGCAGACATGGCAGATTTATCTCAAACTTGTGGTGCATTCAAGCTACTGGACTTTTCTTTCAGTCAGCCAAACTCCCTTGGCAGTGCTGGTCTGTGAGAAAGAGGAAAACAAGTTGTTGTACAAGTGCACTGTAGGTACAAGATGAAATATTCCCAGCCTGGGCAGAAAATCTCTTGTGTGTCTCTGCCAGGTCATGCACAGAAACTAAGTTATCTAGTTAAGGAGCTGAGCAGTGTCCTGCTGGGGTTGTAGCTGTTAAGCAGGACAAATTATTAGGAAGGATTGAATCACAAAAATATGGGGGGTTAAATGAGCTTAGGAGATCTAGTACAGCACTCTGCATGGAGGCATGATCTAACAAGTTCTGTATCATCCCTGGTAGCTGGAGAAGCAGAAAATCAGGCTGAAGAAGGGTGAGGGCTGGTCTAGCACAGCAGCCCATGGGAAGTACTAAGGATGAAAGTGTTTTTGTGGGGACTTGTTAGCTGCTGGATATCCATTAAAAAAAGAAGGATTGGTCCTGTTTTGCTCATGTCATTGAGGATTGCTGTAAGCAGTAGACCAAGGCTGATTTTATTGGCTTTCCACAGAGCATGGTGTCAAACTGAACATCTCCCTTCTCCTCTTCAGTGTTTCCAATGGTAATGGGCTCCAATACATATATGAGCATTTCAAGTTCTGGAGCAGTAACACTGGAATGTGCTCTGCTCTTGGATGTGACAGAATGGTACAACTTCAGGAATGTGTAAGGAGAGCAGCAGGACCTGCACATTGCCTGCAGCCTATGTGCAGCTGCTTCCAGATACAAGGTGCATTTCTTGGCTTCCTTATTTATTGATTATGGCATACCAGTTACTTATCTTTGTTTTTATAGGATCCTGCACTAGCCCTCTCTTGAAAAAAAAATCAGAACAGGACTAAATGTCTGTCAAATCACTTTAATCTTTGGGATAAGTTTAGGGGTCATGATGATGGGAAACATCTAAAAGCCCAAGTGAACAGGATCTTCCAAAATTCTTGTGTTTTATTCCAAAACACCCGTGTGGGAGAGAAGGCTGTGGGTGCTCCCTGTCTGTATGAGTGAGATTAGTAGTGTTTGAAAATATCCGGTATATCTGCACACCCATATCTGGCCTTTGTGTAGTGCTCTCCCTTTTTATCAGCTACAATAAGACAAAATATGCAAAGATGTTGTAGATTTCATTAGTCACACTAGTTTATTCAAACTTCTTCTTTGCATAAGAAACCAAGGCCTGCACTGATCTCTGGGAAAGAATGTGCTCCCAGCCTGGAAAAGCAGTGTGCACGAATGGCACTGCGGCACGGCAGAGGTCAGCAGCTCGGGCACAGGAGAGGGGCCCGGCTCTAGGGTTTGGTGCCATCATTTGCAATTCAATCCCATACAGCTCCTTCTTAGGAGAACAATTCACTAAATACAGAGTTGTTCTTTTTCCCTAATTCACCATATAATTCACCTCCCAAGTTCAATAAAGAAGCAATCTGTTTGTGACTGGAAGCAAGCTGCATTTATTTAGAAATACAAAATTATCCTTTGCCTCAGCAAAGACCACATGCCATAATAATTCTGGTGATGAATGGCTAGTTGGGGTTCCCTTTAAATGGAATGGGATATTGTGTGAAGAATAGCATACTTTGGCGGGGGGGCGGTGTGTGTGAGAAGTCCTGGGGATGTAAAATTTAACTGAGAAGAGGAACTTTTGTTGAGCTTGGACTTAAGGAAGTGACGAGGACTGGGCATGAAAGAAAACAAAAGAAAATCTTAGGATGGGACATTGAGGCTGGAAAAGAGTGATAGAGTTCAGAGCAATCCATCTTGTTGAATCAGGCTTGTTTCTGTTCACACATCTAGTGGCTTTTGTCCAGTCAAGCTCTGTTAAACTATGGCACTTCCTTTGGGAGACAATCCCCTGATTTACTGTGTCTCTTGGACTAGGAAGCTCTAACCTATAGCCAGCTGACAGTCTGGGTATTTTATTTTCTTCTAGTTCATTTTGTTGCTGTCTTTCATCATCACTTTCCTGATATTCTAATTAGTTGTAATAGTATAATGTTGGAGATTTGATCCTCTTAGTCCTTCTCCAAGGTGTCAGGGATGTACCTTTTTCCCCTTGGAGGGGTTGAAGGAGGATTTGCAAGAATCCAGTTCCACAGCAAAGGAGAGTTTTCTAGCTGGCAAAGTCACTGGTTCAGTGACTGGAAGATGTCCAGTTGTCTTGAAAGTGAGACATCCCTCTTGGAAGTGTCCACACCACATCCAGCAGTGCTTTACGACTGACAGTATCTTCCTTTCCGCATGTGGTGGTTTCTATGCTCTCCATGCTTTTTTACCTTGCCACCAAGACTGCATAAACTTGCCTTTGCTAATACCTCTGCAGAGATCAGCTCATTCAGCCCCCCTTCTGCTCACAGGGGACCTACAATACCAATATAAGGAAGGGGGGAGGCAGATAGCAGTGCTGGTTTCAGCACCGCCTTCTTAAGGCTGCAAATGTAGTCAATGCCAGTTTTATTTATCTGTTATACATCTTACTGTCTCATGTGTTGTTCTCACTCACCCTAGGCACCATTTTTGAGTTTTCCTTCCTACTATAGTCACCATGGAGAGGTTTACTGCTAAAGGGATGGTAGTTGGTTTTCCATGTTGGGTCTGTGACTGTTCAGTGGCTTGCTGCCCAAGTTTCCTTTAAAACAGAAGTATGAACAAGTTTTTGTTTTACTTAGTTTCTGGCATGAGGTGACATTTTAAATCTTTTTCTGTGGCACAGTGGATATAGTATTGAGCGAATATCCTGTTTTTACATCATCGAATCAGAAAAACTAAAATCAAGTACTGGTCTATTAACAAGTACTGCAGTAGCTTAATGGTCAAAAGACTGGTAGAGGCTGTAGACAGGGGACCCTGTCTCCCTTCCCTAGCAGTGTGATTTCACTGGTGAGGAGAGGAAGCAGCAGTGCTGTCTGGAGGAAAAGAGAAGGTTAGTCATATTGCTGGTACAAAGAAGCCATGGAACTGCTGTGGTTTCTGTGCCCAATAGCTGTGACATCAAGCAGTCAAATCCCTCCCCCAGCTTGCTGGGATCTTGTGAATCACGGTAACATCATGACTTAGTTTTCCATGAGGACGTAGGAAAGCCAGGCAGGAAGGCACTCAGAGTGGGATGAATCAGCTTTGTTTTGGTGACTGACCTGGAGAAAGCCATGTCCATGGACAAGCTGAGGACCTCCATGTGCCTGGCATGGCTGTTCCTAAGGAGAGGGGTATTTGGTGTTGGATGAAGGACAAGAAATATCCAGGGGGTAACATCACAGTTCTTCCTGCTTTGGTAGCCAGGGGGTATTAACATCACAGAGAAGGACTTTTATTTTCATATTAAGATGAATTCAGACCAGGTGTATTAAGGGTTGATAGGAGTGTGTTTGTATGGTTGTAGATCATTATTTGCCTTGACAGTGTACCTTTTCAATTTGAGATTTAAAAGAGGTAATTACTATTGCTACCATCCTTGTAGAGCTCCTGTTCTCATCAAATCACCAGGAAATTAGCCCTCCCTAGAAGAGACTTTCTGCCTATTCAGTATATGCAGAAACTAAGGAATGAGATGGTAATGAGTTACAAGGTGTCACTGCTGGCTAGGAACAAATCCAGGAAAAGAGCCCAGCTTTGTCAGGCGTTTAGTCCCTGCTCCCTATCCAGGGAAAGCAGACAGTTTCTGTGGCCAGCAGACCCCCAAATGGCATCAGTGATAGCTGCTGTCCTTTCCACATCAGAGCTCTGTCAGCCAACTCACCAGGGATGTCTCTGCTCTTTTCCTTTGCAGGAGGCCTGGGAGAACAGTCTCTTGTGTCAAGTGAGAATGCCACTTCAACCGATCATAATAACAAAGCAGTTAAAAAGGGTAATGTGGTACCCCACCCAGATCTTTGGGTATCTTTTATTTACTTTTTTACCCCCTGTAAAAACATATTTTGTCCTGTTGTGTAAATGTGGGTACCTCCATGCCTGGAAGAGCAGCCCTGTCCAGTCACCTGCATTTGTAGCTGTTGGTGGACTCTGTGAAAGGGTGGGTTTGCTCTGTACAGTGTGGTGGGTTGACCCCTGCCAGAAGCCAAGCACCCAGTCTCTGTCCCCATCCTCCAGCAGGATAGGTGAGAGAGCAGGAAAACCAAACGTGAGAAAACCCATTGGCAGAGATAAAGACAGTTTAATAAGTGAATGAAAGAGCTAAAAATAACCAAACCAAGTGATACAAGGACAACTACTTACACCTATCCACAAGCAGCTCCTGCTGGAAGGTTGTGTCAGAACTCTCCAGGGACTACTGCAAATTTTAGTTGTTAAAGGCAGAAAATTTTAGCAGGAATTAAGAGCAGTCAAGAGCTGTTGCTGGACTGCTGCAGAGAATTTGCTCAACAAGATGTGTTGCTGGCAAGGGATGGAAGTGTTGATGATGTAGAAGTGTGGACCCAGGGTCCTCTGTGCAGAGCTCCTGATGCATCAGGCACATGAGAGTGCGGGTCAGATAGCTCCTTGCTTGGCTTTGCTGGCAGGAGCTGTCTTTGTGCAAATCCACTGAGATTTGGGGCAGCCCCAGGAACAGTTTGTGAATGGAAGACAAGACTACTTCTGTCTTGAGGCCCTCTCTTCTTCTAACTGTAGCCCTGACTTCAGAAGAAAAGCTGTAACCAGTCTTGCTGATTTACATGTGAATCACAAGACCACAACAAGAGCTTAGATCCGTCCTCTTGGACTTCAAAGAGGTCCACCAGCAGTGGGGAGCCACCATTAGGAGTGCTGCTCCTCAAGGTGACACGCAAGTTCTCCTTGGAGTGACCCTTTAGGCCAGCACTCTCTGAAGGTATAGCAACCCCTGTACTCTGTTACTCCTTTGTCCACATCCAGATAATGCATTGGTTGTGCAATAAGAGGCAGCTTTTCTAAGAAGTGGTGTGTCTACAACAGTCCTTACACATGCTAGTAAAGCCCAGCTGGACTGTGGCTGCTTTGAGGGTTTGAGTTGCCCATGGCATAACAAATAGGGGTAAACAGCCAGGTAGCCTTTGAGTAAAGGATATTTTCTCTGGGCAAGATCCACATCACATTACAAGTGTAACTCATGTAGGCATAACCACTATCTGAGCAGAGCTGCAGCAGCACAGATGCAGGGCAAGGTACAGGGTCTGCCTAGAAGGTTGCGTGAATCCTCTGACAGATTTTAAGCACTGGCAGGACCAAGCACTGCACAGCCAGGGCTCCTCTACCCTTTATAACAAGAAATGAGTTGTGTTCTGCTTTCCATTGTGTATTTTTGCTCCTTTTCTTTAAAGTGAAGAGAATCAGCACAGGTTTTGCCTCAGCTTCTTCATCCTGAGCATCCCTCCTCCAGCAGAGGCTGTCCAATCTTCACAGGTTTCCAAACCACCTAAGACCTAGTATATGAAACCAAAGTAATACTTTTTTAACCTTAAGTATTGGTTTCAGTGTAAGGGGTCTGTCACCTTCTTCCAAGGCCAACTTGAAAGAGTAGTTGTTGCTGTCATGAAGCCAGCCCTAACAAAACAAACCATTCTCTGCAGATCTGGATGAGTAGGGCAAGTTGAGAACATACAGTGACACCTGGGATTGTTTGATCCCTACCTCCTGTTCCCCTTGTTTAAGTACTGTGTCCCCATCTATAAAGTTGCTGCTGCAGAGAGTGAGTGACCAGAGACAGAGAAGGATGTCCTTTTACACCTTTATGGGAGAACAGGTTTGGCATAATGCATATGGAGGCTCAAAGACAAGAAGGGTCAGTTTTCTGCAGATAACTGTCTCAAAGTCCCAAACAAATCACTGGCAAATCTGGCTATGACTTCTGGTTGGGTTTAACACCTTGCTTTTTCTTTTTATCTTTTCTTTCTGAAGCTCCAGGGTATTACCTGAGGGCTGCACCTGGAACTAAAGAGAATTTAAACAGTGTTGCCACTCTGTCTTGCAGACAGCAGGCAGAACACAACGCTTGCAAGGAGACTGAAGAGGAAGGAATACGAAGATGAGTCTGGGATAGATACAGGCTCCTCTCCCAGAGTGCGCAGGGCAACCACATCCAGGGCTGAGAGGATCTGGCCAGGGGGGGTCATCCCCTATGTGATCGGAGGAAATTTCACTGGTCAGTAGTGAAAATATTGCTCCCTGTTTGCTCAGGGATGTGTGTCACAAAATGTGTGGGAAGTCTCTGCAGCAGTTTTCCCACAAATGACTCGGGTCCTTGGGAATCTCTCTCCTGAGGTAGGATGGACATGTCATTGCACAAGGAAATGCTGGAAAGGTTCACTGTTTCCATATCCAGATGAAGTCTGTTAGGGTTTTTCCTGAAAGCCAGACCTTCACTGTTTGCTTCATTTCTTTTTCAGGAACCCAAAGAGCTGTCTTTAAGCAAGCAATGAGGCACTGGGAGAAGCACACTTGTGTAACATTTGTGGAGAGAACTGATGAAGAGAGCTTCATTGTGTTCACATACAGAACATGTGGGTAAGTGATGCATGCATTCCATGCAGCTGTCTGTATAGCAAACAGTGACAAATGGCTCTGCAAGTCTAGCCTGGAATAGACCAATGGCTACATTGGAGAATCTGTCACAGAAATGCAGCTGGTCTCTTCCAGTAAGGATTCCCAGCATACTTTAGTATTTGCTCAGAATCTGGTGGTAAGCCTTTCTGGATTCTTTTTCCTGGGATAACACTTAAGTGTGTATATGTATTTTCATAGATACATACTTTTTTCTCTATCTTTTCTTTATACAAAAATATAAGTATGTAAGTGTAGTGTGTGCAACTGCTGGCTTGTCCTGCACTCTGCCAGATGCCACCCTGTGTTCCTATGCTTCAGACTTGCTCAATCATTGTTGTGCTGCATGGGTTTGTGGGTTTTCTTTTCCAGATGTTGCTCATACGTGGGTCGACGAGGAGGGGGCCCTCAGGCTATATCCATTGGAAAGAACTGTGACAAGTTTGGCATTGTGGCTCATGAGCTGGGTCACGTGGTGGGTTTCTGGCATGAGCACACACGACCTGACAGGGACCAGCACGTCACAATCATCAGAGAGAACATACAGCAAGGTAAAATTGCACTTCAGGTAATTCCACCTGGCTTTTGAATGGGCAGAAACCTTTCTTGCTGGACCAGGTGGGAAAACGCTGGTGATCTGTGAGCTGGTATAGAGAAGAAGAAATATTATTAGTCCTTGTCTGGAATATAGGTCAAAATAGCTGGATGGCTAGACATTTTGGATGTCCAGTCAGAATTGCTGGAACATAGGAGCATATTCCTTTCATTCCAGGCTCCCAGAGGTAGAAGCCTCTTTTCTTTTTTCCCCTCTCTCCTTTTAAATGATTTGTTTCTCTTCCTTTTTGTTTGTCATCACAGGTCAGGAGTACAACTTTTTAAAAATGGAAGCTGGAGAAGTGAACTCACTAGGAGAGACCTATGACTTTGACAGCATCATGCACTACGCTAGGAACACGTTCTCCAGGTGATAATCCAAGTTTACGTCCCCTTTATTGTTCTTTCCCAAGAGCTATCTGTCACTACACACTATGAGTAAAGGGGTTGAAAGGCAGAGTGGCAATATTCACACTCTTGACAACTTTTTGTTGCTAAAAGGAAGGGGGTTTTGGGAGCTTTTCTTACTTTCCAGATGTATGAAAGGGCCAAGCCTGTTGTTTTGTGCTTTTGTTTTGGCAGCTTCACATCAACCAATGCAAAATTATCAAACATTCTGAAATGCTACTTGTTCTGGCAGGAGGAGATGGTAGCTGGGTAAGGGTGTCTTGCAACCTTCAGAGATGTCTTTGGATTAGATATCCAACGCAAACAATTTTTCTTCCGTTGAGGCATCTGCTGGACCCTTCCAGCATTTGCTAAACTCTAAATGGTTAGAATTGTCTTGCACAAAAGCAGGATTAAGTTCTTTCTGCCATTTATATTGTGGATGCCTTTGAGTCTGTGTCTCCTGAAAACCAGGGTCCTTCAGAGCACTGCTGGGCCAAAATGGGATAAAAATGGCAAGAGTCCTTCGAAATTTAAATTGGTGCTTGATAGGATTTTTCAGTCTGTTTTCTTTAAGCCCTTTGCCTCTGTGACCGACCCTCAACCCAGCAGCAGTCTTTGTGCAGTAATTGAACTGAGCATTAACTGCCTCTGTGGGCTAATTGTGCTCTCACCAGACATAGGTAGTGCTGCGAGCAGGATTTTACTTTACCAAGACCTGTCTTGACATCTGCTCCCCTAAGGGAGCGATGCTTTGACCAGTCTATAGAGATTGGTGGCTGTACGCACGTCTCCTTCCTGCCTTAGTGAGCTTTGCGAGTGCTGCCCTATTGCAACCCAAACTGATGAAGGCACAGAGCCCATGAAGATATTAAGTTCCAGCAAGTTTCATTAAGATCAGTGGCTAGGAAAGGGAGAGTGTCCCTGCGTGACCCTGGAGGGGAAGGGCTGCAGTGGGTCTGTTAATACATTAGCAGACAACAGAAAGTCCACATAAGAAGATGGTATGAGCACCTGACCAGCAGAGATGGGATGTGTGAGTCAGGAGGAGGGGGAGGACACATGTGACTTACTCTCTTGTAGCAATTCTTACCTGAGACTTAGCACAACCTTGTTGTTTTTAACTTCTGCCAGTATCGATGATAGCAAATCATTCTGTGTTTGCCATGGGCAAATGCTGCTGTAAATCTTGGGCCTTTTTTGTTCTTAACTTTGTACCTAGGACAGAAAGGTACAGTTTTTCTGAGACATGATGAGTCCTAACAGTGGAAATTATTTCCAGACATACTTTTGAGAATTGCTGTAGGAGTCACTCCTTTTCATTTCAGTGGCAAAACACGTTTCTCATTTATGTCTGTGGCTAATAGGAATAGGGAGTATGGCACAAGCGACTATAATGAAAGCAGTAACAAGTTTTTACCATGGGAATTTCTATTCTCATCTATATCAGAAAGTTGCCTGTTTCACATAGTGTCACTGCAGGCTTTTATTTCCTGCATGTTGAGGGACATCCTGTTGTGTTTGCAACACAGCATCCTAATCCTGCACAAGACAGACGCACATCCTCCACAGGTTTTGCCATGTGAAGTAGAGTCATGTAGTCTCTGTTCTGTACATGGGGATATAAATAGAGAGTTGGGGCAAAAGGTAGCTGCCTGCAGTTGGGTCCTTAACCTGCCTTGAATATCTACTTCCCTGAGAGTTGTTTAAGCACCTGTATCTGTTGCTCTGTCTTGTGGGACATAAACGTTTAGCATTTATTGAGATTAATTGATAATTTCCTAACATTGGCATGGCACTTTACATGTTCAGGGTACTTTGTGGATGCTAATGACTTTTCCAAGTCTCTTCTCAAACTCTGTTGTTCTTAGCTGGTAGGAATGGTGGATTGTTGTGCTTGGCTTACCATTGCATTGGGCAGCTAATGCATGTTCTGCCCATGCCTGAACAGCAGGAGAATGGGTCATTCAGGATTCCTGGGTTCTTTTCCTACCTCTGTGAGGAGAGGTTAGTTATCTTATTCAAGAATGGTTCTGGTGGTAGACTTCCTGAGCTGTTCTGCTTAATGTCTGCTTGGTGTTTGTTAATTTGTAAGTCAAAGTATTTGCACTCTTAGAGACAATCACTGAACATGCAACTTAACATCCTGAGTGTTGTTAAGCAAATGAGGTTTGGATGGACAGCTTGGGACTTCTGGGACCTGTGTGATTTGGGCCAGACAGCCTTTCCTCTGTTCTTGGTTCTTGTGATGGTAAAATGACAGGAGCTATACTTACTGCTTCATAACTGGGAGTCATGTTAAGCACTGCATGTGAAGGGAGTACAAAATTGAGTTAGAGCAAGAAGAAAAACCCAAAAATTTTATTGGCCCAACCTACAGTACAGCCTTCTGGGAGAAAGTAAGGGTAATATGAAGTTATGAGTTGTTTGCGTTGTGTGAGCAACGTCCAAGGTGTATGCTATGTGTAGAAAACTGAGGGCTGTGAGTAAACAGTTGTGAGGGGTGGAATGGGAAAAAGAATCAAAAGTCTGTGTGTGCTAGTGGTGGCTTTTGTATTACACTCTGTCATTCTTCCCTGTTTGACCCTGGAGGTCTGCAGAAAGCATTTCAGAGGCCTCAGAAGTATGACCCTGCCAAATGCCGAGTTCTTCTGTGAACTCCTGAGGAGGCTTGAAAATGTACTTTGAGCAAACTGGCCTGTTTCTCTGTTTGTGGTGTTTCTGGAATTGGAGGATTTATTTTTAATACATAAACTTAAATAAATTCAGCCCAAAGCATGCAGCTGGCACGTAGAATGCCAGACTGAATTTATAAATCAAAATTTGATGGACTCACCTCAGATCTTGTAAGAGTCAATTTTAGTGCTGATCAGGAATTTTTCTACTGTGGGTGAAAAAAACAACATCTCCCATGCAAGATTTTATTCCAGTTTTAAAACCAGTTTAAATTCCTTCACATCTATTTCTTTCTTCAGTTTTAATATTTGCAAAATAATTCCTCCTGCTTCCATCCCCCAACCCCCCTCACCTCCCACAAAATATGTTTCATAGAATGATATTATCTGTTCAATAGTATGGACTGCAGCTCTGGGATAGCTGTGATCCAAATAGTCTGCTTGTAGTATTTATTTATAATTAAACCAATGTGAAAAAAAGCCCAATGAACAGAATTAGTTGGGTACTTAGTGCTTAACCCATCCTTGAAGACTCTTGTATCAGGACTAGGCAGCACTAAAATTATTGCTTCTGCCCTGAATTCCTGTCAGACTCTACAGTTGTATCCTGCCCTTCAGAAAGGGCAGTCTGCCTCACTGAGCTGATGCTGAAGGTTAAGCTCACTGTTAGCCTTGGCACTCCCAAGCCTGTTAGATGTTCAGGGGTGCAGTGAAAGGGTGCCTGTGGACTGGACAGCCTGTGTGCAAGAGCTTGGACTTTAGCAACCTGGAGTTCAGGTTCCTGACTCTCTCCCTCCCTGCAGTCCTAATGCTCCCCTGGGGTCTCTTGTGTGCAAGCTCTTGCTTGGATGCATGGACTGCATTTTAATAGAAGTGAGGCCTGAGCTTAAATCCTTCACTGGACTGAGATCAGAAGCACAAGTAAAGAGCTCCTAAGTATGAAGCACATGGAAGAAATAGTAGCAAGTAAAAACAGGCAGAGACAAGTGAAGTTATTAGCTTGGAAACTTGTGCAGAACACAAGTAGAGCACTTGATCTTTTTCTCGTCTGTGGCAGCCCCAGTCACTGCCAGCTCAACCCCATCTGCTACTCAGCAAACTCCCCTTCAGTCTGGTCCTTCAGCTTAAACATCCAATTTGTGCTCCTGCTGAGCCAGATGTGCCATGAACCTTCTGCAAGAATATTTTTCTGATTTATGGCAAGGAATGTGTCTATGCTCAAACAGAGGCAGCAGCAATCTTGGGATATCAAAGAACAATTTATTGGCTTGGCAGACTTGCCTGTACATTTGGAAGCTGTCTGCTATAGTGAGAAGGCTGTCTTGAGACAGTTATCACAAGTTGCATCACTCTTGCTTGTTAGCATGGGATATGTGATCAGGCAGGGTGGGGTGGGGGGGGTCTGCCAGGATTATCTTCAATGCATCATGCCACTTTCCCCACTTCACTGCTCTGTGTCTCTCTGTTCTTCCCTTTAGAGGGGTTTTCCTGGACACCATCCTCCCCCGTCGTGATGATAATGGGGTGCGGCCAACTATTGGTCAGCGTATTCGCCTGAGTCAGGGAGACATCGCTCAGGCAAGGAAGCTGTACAAATGCCCAGGTAAATATGGTTTGTGGAGATGGCTCCAACTTTATTGTAGACACGTGTTTTGTCTGAAAGGCATTGGAATTCAAGAGCATGTTAATGATCCCTTTGAGGAAAAAGACTCTGGAAACATAGACTATCAGATGCTTCAGGCTGAAGCTCTGGGAGAAGCAAACTTGCCTAACAGGTGTCTCCTATTAGCATTTTGCCAGTATTCTTGTTTGGTTTAGGTCTTCAGGTTGGTCCAGTGTAGGCTGTTAATAGAAAATTAAATCAGTGTACAAGATCACAGACAGTGAGGACTAGGAGTTATCAAAGTGGTGGAAGGATATCTGGTAGACTTGGCTATCTACACACCAACCATCAAATATCTGTTGTAATTTATATAGTTGTTGTCCCAGAAATGAACCTTGAGGAAACCGTAAGTGCATCTCTGTGATTATGGTGTGTTACTTGGGAGATAACATAGAAGAAAACTCAAAGATGATGCTTTGTGAAACATCCAGTTGGGTGCTGGAAGCTGGTGCTTCGGGCTGTTCAGGGGTGGGCTGTATCCTTCTTTCTGCTGCCAGTGGGTTGATAGACCAGGAACAGCTTTGATAGAGAATCCATCTATATAAGTATGATATACTATTGACTGCTAAAGTCCTGCTTTGTGTGGGGTCTGGAAATATTGACAGAAGGAACATTGGGGTCACAGATATGACTGGGAAATTAACCCATCAGAACAAGAGAATCCTTTTAAACTGAAGATGTTAGACAGTGAAAGTTTATGCCACAGTTTTATCTGAATATTGTAGTAGAGAAAACCAAATTTCAGAGAAACAATCTGCTGGACTTCAGGACAGGTTGAGCGTGAGCGTGAGGAGCATGAGGCTTCAGGCAAAGATGGCACCCAGTCTGGTGCCTGTGGCTTGGACTGCAGTGACTGAGAAGGGAAACAACATGGGAGGTGTGATGCTCGGAGTTATAAAATTTAACAAGCTCTGTTGAATTTCCAAAGGTTATCAACATCCAAGAGAAGATACTGGAGAATGAGAAAGTTGCCCTAATTTTGCAGAATGACTCTGTAACGTTTTTAATAATTCAGGGAAGAAGGAAAAAAGGACTTTTTCAAGCATGGCCCAGGAGGTTATCTAAATGGATTGGTCTGGCCAGAAAATTAGTTCAGTTGAGAGTGGCTTTGATCATAAAGCTGATATGATCATAAGTGATTACTCCTCTTGGAATAAACATATAACAAAGAGAGGGGAGAAGGTGAGGAGGATGAGGGCTAAGTATACAGAGTCACATCTTAAATGAGTGACTGGCTAGCACTGCTCTGTAAACCATTTGTGAGGCCATGGAAAGTGGTGGATAGGTGGTGTGCAAATCCACTGCTTCTCTGTATCCATGTACAGGTCAGCAAGTATTGGGTCCATAAAGGTCTAGAATGAATTGTGATGACTTCAGGGTCCATATGTTTGGGGATCACTACTTTTAGCTTATAGTGGGTGGTAGAACTTTCTTAGGTTTTTTAGTTCTAATTAACTGGGCTTTTTTTCTTTTTACCACTCTTAATTATCTCTAAATTGCTTTTGGTAGAACAAAACATTGTTCTTGGAAAATTATCTCATGGATTAGTTTAGGGATTGATTTGTTTTGCACTATGTTTTTTGATTGAGTCAGACTAAATCCAAGCAGGCTTTTCATTCCCATAGCTGGAAGAATCAACTACAGATTTAGATTTCTTGAGGCAAGCTGAAAAGCCACTTTGACCTGAAGTTGAAGTCAAACTAAAAGCTACAAAGGAACATTCTTTAAAATGAGGACCCTTCTGAGTCTCAAGTTTTCCCCTTGCATAGTAGAACTTTCCTACTTACTTTTTTCCACAAAGCTTTAGCAGAGGTTATTGCAGTTCAGAACATATTTGGCAGCAAAATGATTAGAGCTTTAAGCCTACTAAACAATTTCCTCCCTCCTTGCCCCCCAAATCTGTTATTCTGGTTTAGTTTTCTTTTTCTCTTTGCATCAAAATTTATACACAGGTTGCATCTGAAAAGAGGTGCAGTGTATTTAGTGACATTAACATCTTCATCTGCCTTTTGGATCTGTAGCTTGAAAAGTTCTCTTCCTCTGCAAAATACAAAGCAGAGGAGTTCAAAACCAAGGGACTTCAACTGTGTGTTCAAGCAGGGTCTGAATGAGACTTTAAGTTGAGGACACTTTGTTCAGTAGTCAAGCTGAGGATTTAGGTAAAGTGCAGCAATATAATTCAGAAGTTGAATGGCAGATGGCTTCCCTTTTATAAAGAGAGTCTCCATCTCAGAATGCCTAGTAAAATCTCCCTCAAAAAAGAGCTAGTATGATGAAGGATGAGTTACAACTATGCAGTGGGATGAGTCAGAACAACTGCTGTGTCTGTTTTAAGATACAGGGCTCTCCAGCTTCATTAGACTGGAGCTGATGTGGCTGCTACAGTTAGGGCTTGCTTAGCTTGTCCATTCTAAAACCCTACTGTTTTAAATTGCTCTTAATTCCCCAAAGCTTATACCTGCTTGGTTAAAGTTAGTGCCAAGCCAGGTGAAACCAAATTAAATTTGCTGAAGAAATTTCTGAAAGGTAAGATGCAGTCTGCCACATGGTAGTTAATGCTAGATCTGCTATGGCTGTGATTGAGGATTTGATGACTACAGTCTCTACAAAAGGCTTTAAAAAAGCTCATCCTGCTATCTTGTGCTGAGCTAAAGGAAAGAGGCCTGTGTGACTGTGCTAACTATTCAGGAATGGTTAAACTGTAAATTGAGAATGGTCCTTCTTATATAATCTCCAATCCTCTGGACATTTTCAAATCTGTGTAGTGTACCAGTAACCAGCTGATGAGCTTTAAGTGTCTGTCTCTCAACTACTTCATTTACAAAGGAATTCTGAAGCATTTCTACTTTGCTTTTCACCTCTGCTCCTTCCTAGCTTCTCAGTTTCTTGCATCCCAGAAGTACCAAACAGTGGCCTTATCAGACCTCTTGGCTTCTTTGCTACTAAGTGGTATTGCTTTTTGAGGTGCTCTGCAAGACACTGTGCTCTATACACAAATATACATTGCTCATTATTGTGTTGCCCCTGCACATGCAAGGAAGGGCTTTCCTCCATGCTGAAAGGTCAGCCTCTCCCAATATGTCTGGGGAGTTTCCTCTGCAAGGATTGGATAGTTAGATTGGTCTCCTTTCATGATATTTCAGCAAAGCAGTCTTTGGAAGTAGATGCAATTGTACCTGTTCCATAATGACACAGTCTTGCCAGGAGCTGTGTAATTACACTTAGGAGAATTAAGTCTGGGCTGTTGGAAACCTTCAGTGTGGTTCAGCTGAGTATGAGAATCACCGTCACTACGGTTATGTTGTATGTGTTTCCCATGATTTAGAGATCTCTATCATTTCATATTTGTTTAAATAGATTTTTGGCAGAGAAAAAGAACATTCATATATCTTGATGAATTATGGATTGGGATTCCCTCTTTATTAAAAAAAATTTATTAAAAAGCCCTTTTTGTGTCCTCACCTATTGTTCATGTAGTCTGATCTGTCAAGCTGTGGATCAAACTTCTTTAGGGAAATGAAGAAATTTTGGCCTAGGTAACTCCTTGTCCCCTGTTTGAAGATATCAAACTTTTTGAATGGGGCCAGTCTCTTTTCATCTTCAACTTCCAACCCACCCATCTAAATGTAATCATGGCTGCAAAATTAGCGTGTGATAGCATCAAGCAGAGGGACAACCCCTGGCATTTTCATGAGAAAGGGAAGGCCTTGTCGGATCTTTCAAAGCACTGCTACTTAATCAGGGATTTTTGGAGGCTGCCTTGTCATCTCTGAGGAAACCCAGTTGCAGATCAAGGGCAGCCTATAAGTTATGAAATTGGAAAAATGACTGGGAAGCAGGAAAGCCAAGGTCCCTACTCCTTGCAGTAGGTATTTGGATGTGTCTAGTGGGCACTCTGAAGAAAATGGAAACTTTGATATTTGTGATCCTCCCACTTAGCCAGTCAGCTGCTCTGCAGATGTAGATGGTCACTTCTAGTTCCAGCTCAGTCATCCTGACTCAGAGAGGAGGAACTACAGTAGTCACAGCTTTCCCAGATGTAGGAAGCTGCAGTTCCCTGAAGGAACCTATGCATGTGCATATTCCTTGCTTCCCAAAAGTCACTCCTGGGATCTACATTTCATCTACTGCAGCAGGCCACAAAATGGGAATTTGGAGAGCAAGGGACTGCTGTGCTCAGGTTTTGTCCTGTGCAGTGTGACAGCAAGGTAGGTGCTGGGCAGCCAAAACATGAGGGCAGTGGCTCTTGCCCTCCGTTTGTTAGGATGTTTTAGCCCCCAAAAAGATACTTAACAACGGTAACTAAGGAGAACTTCATTGAGTAGCTTGTAATGAAGGGAAAACAGATTTGTTGGCAGCAGTTGTGGGGTTGCGAAGTGGGGTTAATACTTTGTATTTGATTAGTGGATGAGATACTCCCCCATTGAAACCTGAAAGTACTGGCACATGGAAAGAAGATGATGGAAGAAACATGCCTCTTTAAAAACTCTTTGCCCTGTGTTCTTACACTGATCATCTTCCATCCTAGAAATTCTGACAAATTTCACATCAGCCCTTTGGCAAGGTCTCAAGTGCCCAATGACCTTTGGCCAGTACCATGAATGAGCATCATTAGAGTACCAACCACCAACCTGCACACCACAGCCATGAGCAAAGATTTTGGTAGACCCTGATGTCTCTCAGAGTCACTCCTTTTTGACATGTTTTTTCCCCTCTCCTACAGCTTGTGGAGAGACCTTGCAAGACTCAACAGGTAATTTCTCAGCCCCTGGCTTTCCAAATGGCTACCCCTCCTATTCCCACTGTGTCTGGAGGATCTCAGTGACCCCAGGGGAGAAGGTAGGTGCCACACCAACACAAGGTGTACTTTACATTCCCCTCACGTGTTGTTTTGCCTGTGATGGCAGTGTTAGTAGCTGTCAGAAGATCTCTGCACCCTGGGGTGTAGAGATGGAGCCTGGAAAGGCTCTTGAGCACCATTGCTGTCCTCCAAGAGAATCAGGAGGAGTCAGGAATACACGGTCCTGAGGAGAGAAGAGGTAATGCTGGAGCAGCCCCCTCACAGGTCTGGACTGTGTGTTGGTCTCTGATCCTCCCTGTCAGTTTGAGGCTGAACCTTGCATAGACATTCCTGCCACCTGCTGTCTCCAGCTGAGCTCACCTTTCAAAGCCAGGTGCAAGTCAGATGAATTAGATAAAATGTGCTGGCCATTTGGGGTACTTAAGGAAGCCAAGGAGCCATGAGTGACATCTGTGGCCTGCCCCTATCACACAGGCATAATGTCCCTGTCAGGGAACATCCAGTTCCCGCCTTGAAACGCCAAGCCCCACTGCACATCAGTCACCCACCCTGTCCACCCTCTTCTCAGTTCCTTTTGTTTTATTGATCTTCCTGTAGAAATGAAATCTTTTCTTAATCCAGTAACACCAACCCTTCAGGCCTTTCATGCCATACCAGGCTGCAAGAATGTGCAGCCCAGCTTGGGAGCTCCTTCACAGAGTGACTTTGCTGAGGACCACCCTTGACACATGCTTAAGACTTGGACTGAAAAGAGTTCATTCTTTTTGCAACAGCTGCCTGGCTCCAGGACCTGGTTCTGTCACCTACAAGCCCAGTTCCATGCCCTGCTGATCTCCTGCCATCAGCTGCAGGGAGAGCATCGCTGTGGCAGGAGAGCCAAGAGCCATCCAGCTTTGGAAACTGTGGCTCTGGGAGTTTTGTGGTGTGAATCTTACTGTAAACTCTCCCTTTGCTTCTCAGCCTCTTCAAAAGAGTTGTGTTGAGTAGGGCCCAATATCTAGATGCTGATCCACTAAAAGTGTTAGCTGAGAACAGTTTTCGGGTTGGTAGCATTCATCTGAATAGAAACACATAAATCTCCTTTTGCTGTCCAAAGTCAGAAAACTGCAAAAGTGTGAAAAAAAGTGAGTGACATTATTGCAGACTGCACTCTGCATACCCAGCCAGGACTTTGGTGGAGAACATCTGTTTTAGTCTAATGACATTCCTGTGACAGACTATGTATGTAAATACATACGTGGGTAAAATCTTGCAAGGGAAAAAATACAAGTACACCCCATCAGTGACCTCTGCAGGCCCAGACCAAGGCCTGTGATCTGTGTTACAGAGGAAGGAGACCGAAGTAATAATATTTTAATGCTAAGCCATGCTTAGTAAAGCCACTGACTACAATTGCATCATGGTAATGGTGTGAGTCTGATTGTCAGAATGTGGAACCTAATCAGCAAAATTTGATCTTTCTTGCAGGTGTCATTTATATGAGGGCATAGACCCCAAATGCATGTTTTGTGACAATGTCTTTCTCTACGATCTCCACGTTACTCAAAACCAAAGGTTCAGTTTTTAATTTTAAAAATCCAAACTGGGCTTTTTTAAAGTAGCATTTTCGATTCTGAGGAGCATTGACTTTGAATTACAGGATTGATTTTAAAGAGTTATCTGCTGTCATGTACTGTCATGGTTCCATTAAAATACCTTGAGAAACCTATATTTTTTGAGGAAAGCTGATGTCCAAATTCCACTAACAGTCCAACTGTCTTTTCCTGCGTACTCACTTAAGGCAGCACTGTAGCAGAGATGAAATACAATTTGTAGGGTCTTTTTAAAGTAGCTCCCTCCCCAAAGAGAAATGTGTACTCTCTCCTTTCAGATTATGTTAAATTTCACATCAATGGACCTATTTAAAAGTCGCCTTTGCTGGTATGATTATGTGGAGGTGCGTGATGGCTATTGGAGGAAGGCTCCATTATTGGGTGAGTACCTGTTTCATTTGAATTACATTTTGTGTATTCTGCTTGATGCTTTGGAGAGTGGGCAGGGAAAACAAACAGAAACAAACCTTCCTTCACCTGGAAGGACCCTACGTCTGGCCAAGGCACTGGCCATCCCTTAATGTCTCCATCCAGAGTTGTTCATGTGCTCCAAATGATCAGTGCTCCAAGCCCTTTGGTAGCAAAGATTTTATTCCTTCCTTTTCCAGCTTGAGAAATGTCACAGGGAGGGAAGTGAGTCAGGGCCCTGGCTGGGACTGAAAATGTGGTCTTTGGAGTTTTATTATTGCTCCCAAGTCTGGGGTGGAACTGTCAGGCAGTCAGAACAAAGCCACTGTACTAAAGCTCTCGACTCAAACTCCTGCAGTTATTTCTGAAGTATTTGTATTTACACATGCACAGTACTCTGTAGTTTGAGCCTCTGTACTCCTAGCAGGGAACTTGCTACACCATGCTTAGGGTATCAAACTGTGCAAGGACTCTGCTCTGCTCCTGCTTGCACTCCAGAAGGTCTCTAAGACGTGCAGCTCATCTGTATCCTCCCTATTCCTCAGCCTCCTGCTATTTTAACTGCAAGTCTTCTGTCACCCTGAGTGGTTCTGGAGACCAACCTACTTTGTCACTGTCTCTGATCCTGACTTTATTCCCTAACCCTGGTGTCCCAAACATGTAAAATGCTGCACTGCAAACTGCCCCTTCTGCCTGAAAGGAAAAGAAACAAATGGGTTGTGTAGCATGCCCAGCTGTGTTAGAGGGGCTGTGCCCCGTGCTGCAGCACAGTACTGGGGCAGTCAGCATTGGGTCAGAGGATTTGGGGAGGTTTGGGTGCTCTCCTTGGCCCCACTGGACATCCTAGTGCTGGTACCAGGTGAGGTGCTGAGGCTGAAACTGTGCTGCTCTCCAGGTTTCTGTGGGCCTACCTTTCAGTGCAGTTTGCAGCTGGCTTTACTGCTTCCTGCCTGTTCTGGATTTGGCAGCATTTACTGCTATTCTGTGCTGCACATGCACCAGGTAACATTGCTCCAGCAGCTGCAACGTAGCTCCTCGTTATTTTGTTTTTCTGCCGAGTAATTTAAAGGTATTTCAGAAGCCAAGCACTTCCCCATCCCCTAGTGCAGGTGGACTTGGGAGCATTTCCATCTGGAAGGAGATGCTGCATGAGTGGCCGTGGCTCCCACGTGGGGCTGAGCCCATGAAATTAGCTCGGAAGAGGCAGACAGACGGCAATTCAGCAGGGGGTGGGAAGGGGGATTAGTGTGAATTGTGAAAGCATGGGCTTCTTGCAGAGAGAAAAAATACATGTGTGCTGCATATTTTCCCAGAGAAGTGTGTGAAAACCCAGCCTTTAAATTGTATATAACTTTTTATGAATGGGCTCTTTATCACACTCTGAGGAGCTTGCTCATTCTTGTTCCTCATCTGCTTTTCCTCTTTTTGACACCCTTGTTAAACTCCAAGTCTAAATCCAGGAGGCAGTTGCTCAGTGACCCTAGAGGAAGGAGCTTTGCAGCACTGATGTTGGTTTTAGCATTCCCTTTGGGACTGGAGATGTGCAGCACTGGGCAACTTGGGAGCATGGTAATAGCTGAGTAAAGCTGAGTCCAAGATAATATTTGGATGGGTGACTTTTCAAGATAAAAAAGTTGGTGGTGAAACTGCTGTTCCCAGCCAGGTAATGGGAACTAAGAGGCTGTAAGGTACCTTGCAGGTAAGGCAGTAACCAGGTTTTTACCCAGCGGGAGTTGTTTAAAGATGCCTTTGCCTGGTGTTGGAAGACCAGGATCCCTATCACCACTGTCCTGTCTGAATTTGACCTGAAGAGCAGCTCTCCATCTCTGTCAAATTCCCCCTGGGGATTCAGTTAGATGGAGTGCCACAACCATGTTGAATTCAGTGCATAGCCCTGCTGGTGTCAGCTGAAGTGAAAAACTGTATTTGTGTTGTGCAAGCTGCTGACCCAAGGTCAGGTTCCTGACTCTCAGTGCATACTTGGTGCTTGCTCTGTTTCTGTGAGGAGCATCTGGCTTGAATAGGTAGAGACGCACCAAATAGGGCTTGTTGAGGTTGGTCGGGCTGCAGATGTGTCTGCAGCTGTTCTGTTTCAGGAATCATCCTTGATGGCAGAATTTGGGTATTTGCCAGTGCTGGTGCATGCCAGAGTGCTTAGAGCTGGAGGAACCATGGGGCAAAAAGGGTCTTGGTCTCTTTCTCTTGAGATTAAATGACTGCAGAAGCTTAACTGGGAGGTGCTGAGCAGAGAATGAGATAAGGGGTTTTTTTCTCAGCATAGCCACGTCTTGCCCTTGGTTTGACTTGGACAAGTGGAGTTTCCAAGGCCTAGCAGGTGGAAAGAAGGTTCCTTAATGTCACATCTCTAGAAGGACAGGGGATAGTTCCCCACCACTGAAGCTCATAAGTCCAATAATGTGATCAAAACATGAGGCCTTTTGAATTTACCAGGGCAATAGAGACTTCATCTCTTACTACTGGATTCTGCTCGCAGCTGAAGAGAACTTTGATTCATTTAATAATTGAAAAGAATATGAATTAATGGAGAGGGGACACAGAAACTTATTCAAAAGCACAAGTGATGGAAATGAAAGGGTGTTTTCCACAAGCACAGCTGCTTTAACTGTAGACTCTTTGCTTCCTGGTGCCACAGGTGCCTGTTACACTGTGCTGCCCATCAGCCAGGAGATCATGGAGATCCTGATTGTCTCTTTCCTGCCTTGTAGGTAGATTTTGTGGTGACAAGATTCCTGAACCAGTAATATCCATGGACAGCAGGCTGTGGATCGAGTTCCGGAGCAGCAGTAACATCCTGGGCAAAGGCTTCTTTGTGGTCTATGAAGGTACAGCGCTTAGCTAGAAGTCTGTCCCATTGTATGGAGCAGACAGAACAGGATACAGGGGACTTATGGGATCAGCAACAGTTCTCCTGCACTGTGTGGTTAGATACAGCCATGCTTTTGTTTTTATGGAATTGGCAGATTTTGTGAGTTGTTTCAGTAGAAAAGGTGTAGCTCTTCCAACAAGATCATGACATTTTGCAGGGCACAACAGGATAGCAACACAAAGCAATAGCTTCCATACGTAGGTCAGGTTCTGTCTGCTCTAACCAGCCCCTGCAAGCAGCAGTGTGGGGTGTAGCAGGAGCTTCTTTCACTGTTTTAACAGGCAAAGTTCTGTTTGGGACCATACATTTTATATCACTTAATGCAGCTTGTCTTGGGGTGTTGTTTTTTCTCTTGAGGGTGGGTTGGTTTTTTTTTTTCTCTTCAAATGCAAAGATTGTTCTTTTGTTTCTCCCTTGTATGTTTTACTTAAAGAAGACTGGAAATTAGCATGTCAGATTTTCTACGGGTCAGGTACTTCAGAAACTTGCATGGCACTGGGATAATGAAACCACTTCAGAGGAGGAGCAATACTGCCACACTTACTACAAATCAGTAGCATCCATTTTCCATAGATGGTTTTTTTGAACAATAATAATTCTAAAATGTATTAAAAGCCTTCATTATTCTCTGGGCAACAGACATTTTCTTAGAAGTACAAATGTTGTCAACACTATTGAGGTTGACCGTATTGGTACCAATGTTGTATCATCTTCTTTCTTCAGCCACAGGAACAAGTATGATGCTGGAAGCCCAGTGCCCAAGTGTCCAATAAACTCATGAATAATGATACTAACAGAGGGAAGTGAAGCAAACATGAGACTGTTAGGGAAGTAAAAATAAAGCACATGAGGATTTCACAGAAGTATGGGGCTAACAAATCTGTTTCACAGGAGAAATATCTGGTTTCTGCAGGAATTGTTGCCCCAGAGACAGAGGTAGCTTGCCTGACTTTTTTTTTTTTTAATATCTCTCCTGAAAAGCAGCTGTTGCCTGGACCATGTGGTTTGTAACATCCCTCTTATGGTAGTTTGCTGGAATTAGAAGTGATTATTAAACTAGTGTGTACAGCATCGCTCTTCATATTGCTAAATGGTATTGGAAGAAAAAAAAATTTTTCATTGGCTACATTCCAAAGTCACTTTGCAAAGTGACTTTCTTTTCTCTTGATAATTTCCCATATTTCCTGTTGATAAATAAATGATCCCTAAAGGTTCAATAAATACGAGCAATACTTGCTTCACTTGACTTTTGAACAGAGAACTGGAAGTGGAATATGCATCTAGTGGTCAAACAAACTCCAACTGTTCATTTTTTTCCTGCATCTTCAAGACTGGCTTTTATATAAACCTTTCCTGCAAGAGATTTTCCATTGGAAAGGAACAAAATCTATGGCTATGCCTGAGGGCAAGCACAGAGTATGACTGGTGGAAACCACCTTGTACTACAGAAATAGCTATGGCACATTGTGTAGTTCTTTTCTTACCTCAGCCTCTTCGTGTCAGAGCAGCAGGTAGTGAGATTATCTGCATCTCTCTCCATAATTCATTTGCTGAAATAGGAGATTCTCAAAAAATTTTCCTTAATCCCTATTTCCCTCAAAAGCAAGGTCTGGTAATGGTTTGTTTCTTTCCTCCATTGCCAGGTGGCTTTCTCAGCTGTTTTGTGACTTCTATGCTTAGGCAATAAGGGTGATTTTTATTTCCAGGAGAAATTGCCCATAAATGTTTAACTTGCTATCAATTTTTGTCCAAAATCTTTCCGTGTTGCTGTTAGTTCCTCTTTTTCTTCTGAACTCCTCCCTCACATACTGAAAAAACCAAAGTGGGTTTTAGCACTGCTTCTCTGTCTTCTGCTTTAGTGAGAATGCATGTAACTGCTCATGCATCTGAACTTCGCTGGGAGCTCTGTGAGTGAGGACTGATTTTTGGATTCAGATTCCTCTCCGAGTCTTGGCCCTAAAGTTTTCAGAAGATGCAAGGAAAGAGGCAGAAGGATGTAGCCACGTGATGGTAGAATTACTTGATATTAAATGACAGTTAATGTAATGAAAATGTCCTCTTAGTCCAGTCATTCTCTTCTTGTTCTTTCATAAGATTCAAGGTGGGAAGATGTTGGCAGTTTTGCCCTACAGCACTGCTGGCAGCTCCAAATTTGTTACCGTTATGGCCTTCTCAGGCTCTGTCAGCAGATACTTTTTTCCATTTAGCAGTAAGGCTTTTCCAAGTGTAGTTGACGCTCAACCGAAATTCAGTGTGAACTGCTGCAGTGGATGGAGAAAGTATTATTTGTTGACTGTCAGTTTTACGGCTCTGAAAAAAAAAAGAAGTCAGTTCTCTGCTCTTGTAGTCCTCTTTCTCTTGAGCGGAGGAGACAGTTCTTTAAAGAGTACCTCAGAGCTTCTCTCAAGCACCACTTGTAGCTCTGAATGTATGAACTCAAATTGCAATCTAAATTGTGCTCTGCGACTGAATTTTTGGGTCCAGCTGTTTGGTGATGCTTTGGCACTGAACCTCTAGGAAAGAGGTTAGCACTGCACTAATGAAACAGTGCGTCATTAGCAAGACAGTGTTACCCAATGCAAGCCATTTACAGGGTGCTTTAGGGAGACCCACATCTGAATTGCTAATGCAGTGCATTGTGGGGAGAACCCAAAGGTGAGAATGGTTGATGTCTGGCAGGTGTCATTGCAGTACCAGCTCTCCGGTACTTCCTACTTTTTGTTTGCTTGACTTTGAACACAGCCAGAATATTCATGTCTTTTGTAGACATGTGTCATGCATCATGGGGTAACACAGGTTTTAGCCTGTGATCTTACTTTAAATTCTTACATAGTCTTGCAGACAATTTTGTTGAACTGCTATTGTCTTTGAGGTCTTTACCAGTTTTGTATTCAAAGTATATTTTCATTAAATTTTCTGTTCTTCGTCTTTAAATTTACTCATTCTCATATTTGGCACTGAAACTTGCCCAGCATTCAGTTTGATGGGCTCGTGGTGAACAGCGCAACTTGTTCTTGTTAATATTGCCACCGTGTGGCTGGATTAGATTTGCAACTTTTTAAAAATTTTTGGGCGTTTTGTTGTTGGGGGTTTTTTCCAACTTTTCTTGGTTCTTAGTTCTGGTAGCAGGTTTTAAGCTGCTAAGAAGGCAACCAGGAGTATGAAACACACACATTCATAAACATTCTCTGTCTCAGTGAGTTCATCTTCTAAGGACATTGCCACAGCAAGACAGGAAACACTGTTGCTAAGGCAAGATGTTAGATTTGTAAAAATTTGCGTGACTTTTGTGTTGCCTTTGTGTAACAAGTGGCATTGATACAGATTTGAATGAGGAGCAGGCTTAACCTATGGAAAAACCTGCAATCTTGTGGTTTTGCTGTTTCTTTTTTATGAAGCTATTTGCGGTGGAGAAATTCACAAAGATGCTGGTCAGATCCAGTCTCCCAATTATCCAGATGACTACAGACCTTCCAAGGAGTGCATCTGGAAGATCACAGTTTCTGAAGGTTTTCACATAGGAATCACATTCCAAGCCTTTGAGGTAAGAAATGTCATTGTATATTGTGTTACAGATACTATTTTGCCTCTGTAAGTCCTTTAAAATGAAGAAGAAAGTGGTGTAAATAATAATTTTTAGAAAATCTTTTCAGTGCTTCAGAATATAATTTCTTCTCACCAGAAGTTTGCTCAGAGATTTTGAAGCCAGGTTTTAAGTATGAGTTTTCAAAAACTGTTACTTCAGACAAAAAGAATTAGAAGGGACTCAAAAGTGTTGATGGTGTTAAATAGGGACTCATGAGTCCTTAAATTTTCGTTCTGGTAAAATGAAAGTAAATGGTCACAATCTAGGCAAAAAACTCTTTTTTGTGTCACTGGGAATTGGCAGATTGAAGGAGGTGACTCCCCAAAGAAACATCATGTTCCTAGACAGCAGACAGGATTTGAAGAGCCCACAAAAGGTTTTCTCCTGTTGGTTATAGGATGTCTTACACTCTCAGCTAGGTTCCCAGTGGTCTCTCTCTGAGAACAGATGTATAAGTCACAGACAGGAGTGGACAGGACCTTGGTTGGTGCATAAATCCCACCTATCCCCTAGGCTGTTGTGGCTTGGGTACACTTTTACATGCTTGACCTGTGAGCTGTCCACTAGCTCCTAGCTGTGACCCCTCAGCTGTTTCCAGAACTTTTTTTTTTTTTTTTTTTTTTTTTTGCAGTTGTTCTGCTCTCTTTCTTACAGCTTCTCATGGAAAAGCAGTTTGTAGATAGTCAGGGCCTGGGTTTCACTGGAGGATAGCCATGAAACAGCAGTAGAGCTGAGGTGTGCCTAGACTTGAAAGCAATTTCAGCTGCAGGAGAGCTCAGTGGCAGCCGTGAGGCAAGTACCTCATTGTAGCCAATTGTCTGGGGAGCTGTTCTCTGGCCAGAGTCTCCTGGGTAGCTAACCTGGCTTGAAGGACCCATACTAGTGAGGTACAGGCACACACTTTTCCTGTTGCAGATTGAATTGCACGACGCATGCTCTTATGACTACCTGGAGATCCGGGATGGCCTCACTGAAGACAGCCCACTCATTGGCCACTTCTGTGGCTATGAGAAGCCAGATGACATCAAATCCAGTTCTAACAAAGTGTGGATGAAGTTTGCATCTGATGCAACCATCAATAAAGCAGGCTTTGCAGCAAATTTTTTTAAAGGTATGTGATTTAGTACCTCTTACAGTCAAACCTGGGTACGATTCATCCCTTAAGCTACTGCCATTCCCAAATGACCAATTATTGTATCTACTTGTAGTTAAGAGCTGTTATATTTGTCTGTGCAACTGCCAATATCAAATTTATATACAAATTACTTTAAGAGTGTAGAGGGATTTGATGCTGAGGCAGAACACCACCTCCCTGATTAAGACAGAAAGAAAGCCTGCTGGGCCAGTATTAGCACAGGCACTAACACCTGGTGTGGCACAGCAGGACAGAACATCCAGCTCCAATTAGCCATGCCAGGGGACACTGACATTTTTATATAAGGTACTAATACTGCATGAAGAGTATTAAAAACAAATCACTGCTAAAGTTCTATTCCAAAAGAAGCCTCTGGAGAGATGATAAATCTGAATGCAAGCAGAGTCCCTGAAAAAAAACCTGAGTGCTTTAGGAGACAGATATGTTCCTAAATGGAGATCTCTTCTGGAAGATGTGAGTAAGACTATGATTTTTTTGTTTGTTTGTTTTAAAGATCTGGTCCTTTACCAGCATCCTGGTGACTTGACAGAGGCAAGAACCAAATATCTAACCACTTGGAAAAATACCTGCAGAACTGCTGCAAGGTAGACAGTCATGTTTCTCTTAGGTTCAGTGACAGTTCTACAGAAGTAATAACTGCAATGCCAATATTTGGATTGCAAAAGTCCTTTATTCATTTCTACTATAACTTTTGTCTTGTGTTAAGTGTCATGGTCTGTTCAGATTTCTCAAATTTGCAGGAGAATGTACTCTGTGAATTAAACTTTAGTTCATGAGCTCGTTAAGAAATACCACAAACATGTACAGGGCTCAATCCCCTTTGTTCAGACTAGTCTATCACATGAATTCACTTCTTCACCATTCAGGTCATAAGATTTCATTATCTGTAACCCACAATTCTTAAACCATGCATTTGTGTGCAGAAAAAAAAAAAGTTAAATGAAGTTTAATTCACAGAGTACATTGTCCTGTACATTTGAGAGGTCTTAATGGACTTGTGACAAAGAGTGATTGCAAGATCACTGGCAAATACTGTGAAGGTTTTATTCCAGTCCCTGAACAATTCTCACAGTGTCTAGACTTCCTTGTTTAAATTTTTCAGGTTCCATAAAAACACAAAGAGTACTTCTTTCTGAAGATATTCTGGCTTCTTTCAGGAGTGAACAGTGCCGGCTGACTGTAGCAGAGATGTCTTTCAGGGATTAGCACTAAGTGGAGACACAAGTCATTCTCTAGAATCTGAGGTTCTCCCACAAGTTTGTAGGGGAAGAAGGTTACACATCTGAATCTGAGGTGCTTTCTTTGTCATACAGATAGTGAGAAATAACTTTATTTCTTTTTTTATGTAAAAATGTGTAAACATGCACACTAGTACAATTGCAGACTCAGGTATTTTCTGTGTAGTTTTTGCTGTCAGACTACATCCGCCAGTGTCTGCTCAGATTTCACATATTTGAACCAGAAACTGTGTAGCTCTTGGATGGATAGGTTGTCTCTAAATCCATGCCAGTAAATTCAGCTAAGGGACAGAGTGTATTTGCTTGGACCAAGTATCACGGTAGGCATAGCTACACAAATTCCAGTCAGCTAGCACTGTGGGCAGAGCTGATGTCATTGTGGGTAGACACACCTGCAGGCTACATGTGGAGTTTCAAGCTGGGATCCAAGGTGTGCAAACTGTACCTCCGTATCCAGAAGGATTGTGACTCTCAGACACTTAATGAGCAAAGTAAAGAAACAAATTAGATGGCTCTGCAGGCCCTCTTGAGACTGCCACCCGTATCTGACCAAGCAATAGGTTAGCTTTGCCTTAATGAGGTATGAAAGTAATAGAGCTTCAATTACATATATTACAATGAAAGAAAGTAACTTAGCTTTAAAAGCCAGATAGAGTTAAGGATGAAATTGAATGCTATGCTTTGTGAGAACATGCCGTGGTAACTTCTAACTTTTCTGAGAAAATGAACCTGCAGACAGCTCAGACAGGGTAAGCCATTGGTCACATCTAAGAAGCAATGTCAGGAAGATATGAAGAGCAATTACCTCATATTCACCCCATCAGGTGTATCTCAAGGGAAGTATCTAGGATTACTCTTTATTAGTTATCTTCATTTTGGTAACAAATTGTATCACTGAAGCCTATTTTGTATATGGTTGAAGTGTTAGTTGCGATGTGCTTATCTGACACTCACGTTGTTGTGCTTCTTCCTGGCAAGTATTAGAGGAAAACCAATACTTTGCAAAATGCATCTGCCCATATCCAGGACATGCCCTCCCCATAGTAAAGACTGATCACAGGGATTTTTGATGATTCTGGGAACTGTAGCCTCTATTTTCTCTCAACCCATTTAACAGCCAGATTAGAACTATTGAACATGTACCTAAGCAAAGAGCAGCAAAGAAATACTCTACTTTCTTCATAGTGAATCCACAAACAGAAACCAGAAAATAAAATCTATTTGCACTGGAACTGTTGCAGTGGGGGTTCCTGACTGCAGGAAGGCTTTTTGCAGGAAGACAGTGTTATCAACAGAAGAAAAGAGAATATTTCAGCTGAAAGGGACCTACAGTGATAATGTAGTCAAGACTGTTCCTATTTCATCTACACAGCAGTGACTGTTACAGGAATGTTATATAGGGTGTAAGTGTCAAGGTGTTGGCAGTGGAGCTGCAGTGGCTGCCCTGTGCCAGACAGACGGTTCAAGCTGGCTCTACAGTGGACCCTGTGCAGGACATGTCTGAGCCCATCAGCTGGACTGGTGGCACCTCTGTGAAAACATGTTTAAGATAGGTTAAAAATTACAGGGAGAGAGAAGAGGAGGGAACAAAAAAATGAAAAGGTTCTCTGCTTGTGGAGGACCTATGCTGGAGCAGGATGGGGAAGTATGAGAAGGAAGGAGCAGCAGAGTCCTGTACAGACTGCAGCTCCCCATCTCCTCCTGCCTTCGCATGCTCATGGCTTTGCTAAAGGGACTGAATGCAAGTGGTGGTGGTACAAGATGGGAGGAGAGGAGCTGGGAGTGAAGTTGAGCCAGGAAATGGGAACAGAAAGGTGTTTTCCACAGGTGTTTTAACTTTTTTTTTTCCAGCTTCTGTATCCCAATACCTAAACCAGTACTCAAATATTTATATTAATTGTCAATAATTTAAATTACATTCCCCAAAGTTGGGCCTGTTTGGCCCTCAGTAGTAATTAGTGGGTAATTTTCCTGTCTCAACCCAGGAGCCTTTTTGCTCCTATTCTTCCTGTTTTGTCCCTTGTTCCACTGGAGTGGGCTGGGGCAGGGAGTGAACTAGCAGCTGGGTGGGAGTTTGGCTGCTAGCTGAATTCAACCCACCACAGCCATGTTAGTGAAACCTTCTATTAAGGGATGCACATGGAATCAGGGGTCAGGGTGAGAAGCATCTGGCTATCTGTGTATTAAAATGTCAGTTCAGGTTATTGAGATGTGATTGAAGAGCCTGACTTCGGAGTCTAGGATAGTAAGACTTCATGTGTCTATGAAAAGGTAGAACTACGTGCATGTCTGCCCAGCTCTTTTGCTGTATCCTATTCAGTGGGGTATGACCTCCCTCAGCTCCATTCCTGTGGTTACCATAAGAGGCTGGTTTCTGGCAGCTCAAGTCACTCAAGAGCATGAAGAATTTAAAACAAACAAAACAAAACAAAAAATAGGCAAATGAGAACAAAAGGCAGTAAAGTCTTTACAGGAGACTGCATTTCCTTGTTCCTGTCTAGAAAAAGCACTATGGAGTAGTAACAGTAATTGTAGTCCTTTACAGTTCGGTGTTTAGGAGTGCTTTAGCACTTGTGAGGTTTCCTGCATGCCCACTCATGGGCTCAGCTCAGCAGCTAGTGCTCTGTTCCTTCTGTCCAGAGGAATATGAGGGGGTTTGGGTGGTGAGGAAAGTGTGACTTGTTCTGATTTTCTCCTGACAGAGATGGATGAATGTTCTCTGCCGGACAATGGTGGGTGTGAGCAGCACTGTGAGAACACACTGGGTAGTTACAAATGCACCTGCGAGCCTGGTTATGAGTTGACAGCTGATAAAAAGAGCTGTGAAGGTGAGTAACATACAGATTGAGACATCTCTCTGTAGGATGGGTACTACAGCTCATAATGAAATTGAACAGTCTTGGAGATGATTTTCCTTGTCCCTACATCCTCTTTGTTTCCGTTTATTTTCCTCCATCTGAAAAATTTCTTTTTGTCAACATCTTCCATTGAAAAACAAGTTTTGGTTAAAACACTGAAAATACTTTGATTCTCTACCGCTAAACATCCCTAAAACCAATTGTCCCTCACAGCCAGAGATTACTGTTCAGACCAGATCTCCCACAGTACTGCTGAAGGGAGGGTAGGCATTACAGCTTTAACCATTCAGTGCCTGAAAAGTATATAAATCTAAAGCTGGAATTTTTTTTCTGAAAGAAACTTACTTGGTATAATAAAATATCAGTGTTTTGTCTGCATGCAAAACAGACGTTCTTCATACTGAAGAGTCAAATCCCCTGTTCTCTTATGGAGGAAAAAAACCCCCATGTCTTCAATAGAAACTGTTTGCGTCAGCTTTCTTTTTATGCAGGTAATCACATGCAACAAGTGTTTGTTTCTACCAACAATACAGCTGTTGGTGTGCTCAGAATCCACCCATTGTTCTTGTCTCATAGCTCTGCCTGTCAGCTGAGGCATGTAGGGAGTTCCACATACTGTGTGTGGTGCTCTCAAAGTCACCCAGGTTGCCCTGACTTCTGCTTTTATCAAACTGTTTGGGGAAGAGTGATATTGACTTGGTGAGGGCAGAGTTGGGTGTGTGCAAAAGGCTTTTGGAAGCTTTACCTTACTTTTTTTTTAAATAATTTCTTGCCGTTTTTGAGCAAACCAATATAACTTGGGCAAGTCACTTTAACTTGGCAAGCGTTTTTTGAACTTCCCTCTTAACCTTCTATTTTAAACTTCATCTGTGGGCAATACAAAAAGGATAGTCTTTGAAAATGTAGCAGTATACATCGGAGTAATTTGGTTTTGTTTCTCCAGACACACTTTCTTGTCACACTATTTATATTGAAGCTGTTCCCTTGGGTTAGTTCTCTTAATGCAAAATAGTGCTGGGAACAAGACACAGAAGGTTTTTGTCCCTGTGGGTTTTGAAGATGTGGCCATATCTCATTACTCTCAAGAAATGGCAAGAAAAAAAAATAGAAAAAAGTGGCTTCATTGCAAATAGAATTTTGCACAAAAGAGCAAACTGAGGTTGACTCCTTCAAAGTAAAAGCCCTGCCCTCTCACAAGAGGAGGAAGCTGAAATGTCCTAAATTTTTAAAAGAAGTGGGATAATAAAGCTAAGTCTTTGACTTTATCATCAGTTTTCCCTAGAGAAGAAACAGTCCACTTATAATAAGCCACTGAAGAGTTGACAGGGGTGTCTTCCCTAGGATTCCATTATCTTGTAATTATTCTGTTACTGATAAACTTGTAATAGTAAGGTTTGTAGCACTGAGTGTAGGTCAATTTACCAAACTGGCCTTTAAAACTCTCTTGTGCGTGTCAAGTCAACTGATTCACAGTAGGCCCAAGAACAGAGATTGAAAAGGAAATCAGTCTTACATGGTGGCTCTCAGGGCCATACTCAGAGTCTTTGTTTCACTGGTAATTTATAGCAGGTGAGGTTTCTGTCTTCTTCACAGTTCCCAGCATTTTAAACCTGTTCTGGAGGCTGGGATTTCAAATATGCTGCCAGCTTGGATCTGATTCCTCTCCTAGTTAGCACTGTGGCCCAATCTGTGTGTCTGAACAGAACCAGGTAAAACTTGTGTTCCTTTATTGCCTCTCCAGCTGCCTGTGGGGGCTTCATCACCAAGCTCAATGGGACCATTACTAGCCCTGGATGGCCCAAGGAATATCCTACTAACAAAAACTGCGTCTGGCAGGTGGTAGCTCCAGCCCAGTACCGGATCTCTCTGCAGTTCGAAGTGTTTGAGCTGGAAGGCAATGATGTACGTAACCAGTCCCTGCATCTCAGAGGTGGGACTATTGGCTAACTCAGAACTGGATAAATCCTTGGGGTACAAGGAAGAGGAGGCTCTGTCTTACTGGTGGAGCTTCTGGTCATTTTCCCACCCTTGATATAATTATTGCCTGTAGCAGTGATTGTTCTCCTTGGAGTCTGGATCTGATTTCGCTGTAGAGTGGAAGGATTAAAACTGTTCTATTATAAATGGGTGTAATGGTTTAACCCCATTTGGCAGTTAAGCACCACACAACCACTCATTCACTTTCCCCCAGTGGAATGGGGGAAGAATCTGAAGGGTAAAAGTGAGAAAAGCTCATGGGTTGAGATAAAGACAGTTTAATAGATAAAGCAAAAGCCATGCAAGCAAGCAAATTAAAACAAGGAATTAATTCACTACTTCCCATGGGCAGGCAGGTGTTCAGCCATCCCCAGCAAAACAGAACTCCATCACATGTAATGGTTACTTGGGAAGACAAACACTGTCACTCTGAATGTCCCTCCTTCTTCCCCCCACTTTATATACTGAGCATGATGTCATATGGTCTGGAATATATCCCTTTTGGTCAGTTAGGACTGGCTGTCCTGACTGTATCCCCTCCCAACATAGTGCACACCCCCAGCCTCCTTGCTGGTGGAACAGTATGAGAAGCAGAAAAGGCCTTGACTCTTTGCAAGTGCTGCTCAGAAATAACAAAAACATCTTTATATTATCAACCCTGTTTTCAGCACAAATCCAAAACACAACCCCATACTAGCCACTGTGCAGAAAATTAAATCTACCCCAGCCAAAACCAGCACAATGGGCTTCTTTTCTCTACCAGTTTTGCATAATTATAGGTATTTTCCATCCCTAATAGGTATACCATCCCCCACTTCCCTAGTGCTGCCTTTGCAGGAAATAATTGGAAATGAACAATGAAGTAAGGTTCTTCAAGGATAAATGAAATAACCAGTAAAAGAGTCTGTTCTCTGCCCTGTCAAGGGCAGGATGGAGTTTGAACAAGGCATTCAGGTCTCATTTTCCCCACTGTAAATGGGTGCAGTGGCACTTCCTTAATTCAGTAGGCTGCTGAAGTTCATTCAACACTCTCAGGTTCTTGGATAAGGTGGGAGAAATTATGGAACCTTTGCTATTCTGATAGATGCACCCATACTTTAAAATCAGGGTAGCAAGGGAACAGGTGAGATAACTGACAGAGGAGATTTTGGGGAGGTTAGAAGTGTGTTTGAGCACAAGGCTGTTTCTGTTCCTTCTCAGTGAAGCCTCTGTCCCCTTCCTCTGAAATGCTCTGTTCCAAGTCCACAGAGCTGAAAAATCTTCTCTCTTGTCAGGTCTGTAAATATGACTATGTTGAGGTTCGTAGTGAGCTGGCTTCTGACTCCAAGCTACATGGCAAATTCTGTGGTTCGGAGAAGCCTGAAGTAATCACATCGTATGGCAACAACATGAGACTGGAGTTCAAATCAGACAACACGGTCTCCAAGAAAGGCTTTAAAGTTCACTACTTCTCTGGTACGTGGCTATATCCTTTCACCTGCTTAGCTGTCTCTTCTGACCTCATGGTTTTGGTGAATTTTCTTAAACCTCCTGTCAGACCAGACAGAGCCTGACATGATCAGTTGCATTTGAAAGCACAATGGCTCTGTGCTGTGCCACCTTCATCTTGGTTTCTTGGTGCAGTGTATGGTCCAGTTTCATAGTGTGGTGTCAGCAAGATGCATCATTGCCTCCAGGCCTTCCACAGGAGAAAATAATGGAGAATTCAATTCTAGAAGTTATCTCTGTCCCTAGAGTCATTAAAGGAAAGCTTTTTTTCTCTGAAACTAGATTTAGAAAATTTCCAGCAGTGTTCTGTACAGCAATCATTCCCATCAAAGCAGTGCGTGCTAGTGGAAGTTTCTCATCCTCTATTCTGAATATCTTGTATCAATGATGTACCTTGCTGGCAGACAGTTCTGGAGGTTAATTGTATGTCATTTGGAAGTAGAAATTCAGTTTTATGCCATCTTTTCAGCAGAGACCAAGAAGTATTAATGATTTTGAGGAGGATGATCAGGCAAAATGGCCTTGAATTAAGACAGGTGCAGAGTAGAGTCAGGGCTAGGGGAGGAAGGATGAGGTGGGTATGTTTCATTTAGTAATAGGTTTGGGAGTGAGAAGACAGATGAAGTTAATGAGATCCAGGGAGGACATTGTCCCAAGAAAAATTGGAGATAAACTGTTCATAAGTTATATTGAACCGGAAACCGTGAGCAGAACAGTGAGATTAAGGTATGCATAGTCCTGAGCATTCACTGGGGCATATTTCACCTTCAGAGAGCAGCTCATACCTTTTATCTTCTTCACCATCTGGCTGTTTCTGCTTTCAGACAGAGCTGTTTAAAAATGGAGGCTCATTATAGCACACAGGAACTTGAAAATATAAGGACTGGCCAGTAGATTTTTGCCTAGGCTAGTGAATTTGTTTGATACTTTTCCTGGACTTCATTTTAAAAGAATGAGACATTGCTATTGCTTTTAGACAGGAGTCTTTAACTATTAAATTTACATTATAAAAATAAAACACATTTACAATGCCTTTTATTAAGTGATAGACAATTGAAGATAATAGTATCTGGGCTAAAAAGCTGCCTGGACTAATCCAGCAGTAGAGGTTGGAGGTTTGCACTGCTATCTGCCAGCCTGGGTATGGGGCTTCCAGTTGGTGACTGTGGCAGTCTGTCTCAGTGTCAACTCAGTGTTTGTTGGTTTGATCCTGCCCAGACAAGGATGAATGCTCCAAAGACAATGGTGGTTGCCAGCATGAATGTATCAACACCTTTGGGAGCTATATATGCCAGTGCAGAAATGGCTTCATGCTTCATGAAAACGGCCATGACTGTAAAGAAGGTAAGGTCCCCACTCCCTGCCCTCAGGAAAGCCAAGGTACTTCAAACACAGCTTGATTCAGGGTGCTTTCTGCCATGTGTTGGAAGGAAGTTTGTACAGCATACCAGACTAGGGCACTGAAAAAGCTTGGGCTAGCTGAAAAACTGCCAAGAAAAAGGAATAAAGTACTGACCCATTGCCCAGTCTTGCCCTTTGTATGGCCATGGGGGATGGACAGTGTGGGGATGAGAAGTTGGGCTAGCGAAAGGAGCAGTTGTGGGATTAGGCTGGTCACTTCTGCTTCATTTAATGACTGTGTTTGTCAAAAGAAAAGGGATGGGCTGAACTAACCATTTGCTGGTCCCAAAATTACCTTTCTTGCACCCCTACCCCTGCTGTGTGCTGCCATGGCCTTCCTGTGTGCAGTCTCCAGTCCTTGTCTGATCTCTCCATGAGCTGATTCAGCTTTCCAAGTTGGCAAAACAGTGCAAGGCTGAGACAGCACCACAGTCAACATGGTGGAGAGGTTGACACCATGGCCATGGGAACAGGGCAGATGAGATTGAGGAGCAGGGGAATATATTAGGGAGTGAGGATGTAGATGAGGTTAATGAGGCCTAAGGGAATGAGATGGTCCATTTCACCAGCTGCCAGGTTAGCTAAAAAGGGTAGGTCAAACCAACCAGAACTATACAGCCATACTAAAAGGTCTTGTCGGGTGACTGAAGCCTTTCCTGTCTTTGCCCTGTTGAGGTGGTCTCAGTGGGCAGAGAGGAGCATATAGGACACCACCAGGTTCCCATGTGAGATTTGCGTCAGTGTGCTCTCTCTCTCTCAAGCTGGTTGTGAGCACAAGCTGAGTGGCGCAGAGGGAACCATGAGCAGCCCGAACTGGCCTGACAAGTATCCCAGCCGGAAAGAATGCACCTGGGACATCTCTGCAACACCTGGCCACCGAGTGAAAGTGGTGAGTAACCAGGGGAGAAGCAGGCTGGGTTGTGAGGAGCTGAAGTGACTTATCACCACCACTGTGTGAGTGGGAGATTGATGCCCACAGGTCCTGTTTGAGGCTCTTGGAGGAGAGTGTCCTGGGAGGCTACCCTGGCTTGCAGAAGGGCAGAGGGACACAAGGCAGGGGAGAGGCAGCTTGGAGGAGACTCCAGCAGATGACAACTGCAGAGTATTGCCCTCTGTTTACAGGCAATAACATGCCCTCCCACCCCTACCTCTCTTTGTGAGCTACTCTGTTGGGGCCATACCTGTATAAGGTGGTGAATGAGCCAGTTGCCAGGTCTCTGAGGGAGAGGCATCAGGCCGATTTTACAACATGGCCTGATGGAAATGGCAGGACCTGCCCAAAGCTGTGCAGATGGCCCATGCACTGGGGAAATAATCCCTGTGGCCAGGGAAAGTAGTATTGAAGAACAGCCTATTTGGTGTGCTGGGCAGGGTTTCCAGCAGGAAAAATAAATGCTTATAAGGCTTGCAGTTGGTAACTGTTGTCATGCACCCATGTGAGGCAGCAAAACTAAAGCAACATGGCACATTGATACAGAATTCTTAGGTTTGCCTCCCTGAGATCACTCTTGTCTGAAAACACACTATTCTGTTTTAGGGACAGGTGCACCACTTGATCAATTTCTCACTTGGCATTTCATCCTCTGCTAAATCACATACTCAGATTTACAGATGTCTGTCTTAATTCTCCATATTCTTGCTATAGACCTTCAATGAGTTTGAGATTGAACAGCACCAAGAATGTGCCTATGACCACTTAGAAATGTATGATGGGCCCAACAGCAAGTCACCTATCCTTGGCCGCTTCTGTGGCAGCAAGAAACCAGACCCTGTAGTGGCTTCTACCAACAAGATGTTCCTCAGGTTTTACTCTGATGCTTCTGTGCAAAGAAGAGGTTTCCAGGCAAAGCATAGCACAGGTAAGCTGGTAGGCTGCCAATACCCCAGTGCCATAAGATATCATCAAGTCTCACTGCATTTTTTACTAGGCAAAACCAGACACACTTTTCTCCCAAGTAAGCTTAAGCTGAACTTTTAAGTGCTTGTATATTCAGTTCCCAGACTGTTGCTGGCACAGTACCATAAATACCAGCTTACATAACAGTGCAGAGGTCTCTTGGTATTGAGCATTCCTGCTCGTGCTTTTTTGTTTAAATTGGAGGTGTTTGGTTGAGCAACAATCCTTTCTGTTCCACATCAACCATCGGAAAAGGAGGTGGTACAATTTAGCCCATATATTGGCCAACACACAAAACAGGCCCAGATTAGACTGATTATGGTAGAAGCAGAGCTGTGCTGTGAACAGGCACAGCTTGAGCCTCTTATCTCTGGCAGCCCAGAGGTGAGCGTGTTGTACCAACATTCACTTCTTTGAAATCTGTGCCACTGTAAACAGGTGAAATGTGCTTTGAGTGGCAGTGCATGAGAGACTGGTGAACAAGCATCTTCCTCATTGGCTGCAGGAAAACTCTGCGTTAAAGCACACATTCTACACAAACACAGGGCTACTTTTGTGTATTTTATGGGCAGAAAAGGATTGTTTTGCTCCCCAGTTTTCTGATGTGCTTCAGCGTCCTGCTGTCAAAATACTTGAGGTCAGAATTTCGACTACTGGACAAGTGCAAAGAACAAAGCAACTGCTTTCTAAAACAGTACATTCCCCAGAGTATAATGTGTCAAGAACCCCATCCTGCCAGTTTAAACTGGTCACCTCTTTCTGTGCATGTTCTGTACCAAAAGAACCAAGCTCCTCTAAGCTATGTGAATCTTTGGATTCACAGGTTACTGGAGAATTCACTGTTTTATGGTAGTTTGATGTAGTGTTTAATTACCTTCCCTCTTGTACTTCAAGCTGGAGGTCTTCTCTGCTCATGACTGGCCCAAAACTGGGATGAGTCTTTTTGTTGTGAGGTAAGGCCTTTGAGAGACTGTTTTGTGCCCTTTTCTTCCCTCAGAGTGTGGTGGGCTCTTAAAGGCTGAAGTACAAACTAAGGAGCTATATTCCCATGCTCAGTTTGGGGACAACAACTACCCAGGTCAAGCCAACTGTGAATGGGTGATTGTAGCTGAAGATGGTTATGGGGTGGAGCTAATATTCCAGATATTCGAGATTGAGGAGGAGGCTGACTGTGGGTACGACTACATGGAGATTTATGATGGTTACGACAGCACTGCACCCCGTCTGGGACGCTTCTGTGGCTCGGGGGTAAGCCATGATGGTGGTCATTTTTTAGGAATCACTGGGGGTGGCAAGAATGAATACTCTCATACCATTTTTGGAGAGGGGCAGCTGTCACCAATGAGAATGCTTTGTAACTGAGTTTTGCTTCTTCCCCTTTGGCTGTATATCACAGCCGTTTTATCTGATGCACAGAGTTGGCTGGAAAATCATGCTGACAGTCCCTTTCTAGCCCTGGGTCGTGTACAGCAGCATGAGACTGCTGCGCTGCTGTGGCCCAGCCCTGCTGTGAAAATGTTGTGGAAACGTGGGAAACAGCTTCCAAAGGGCAGTTTCATCCTCAATCACTTCCTGCCTGAAGGCAATTTATATTGCGATTATGCTATGGCAAAGGTGAATGGTGGAGGGACTTACAGAGTTGCTTGTTGACTCCAGGATGGCATGCTGTCTCCTAAACTGTTACCTGAATCCCCACGATGGTGTGTAGTTTTTAAAATCAGAGGATCTGTGTTTGATTTCTCTAGGACTTCAGCAGTAAAAGGGAGAAGGTTCTTACTGAATTTAAAGAGAGACAATTAGGGATCAGGTGTGTGGAGGAAGTCCTTGCAAATTGGGGAAATCGTCTGGAAAATAAACAAAAGCATAGCAGCTCAGTGTGAAGAAGTTTAGGGCAGCAGAGTAGCAATGTAGCTACCTACACATTGACAAAGAAAGAATGACTGGGAAAGTGTTGATCTGGCAGAGAAGCACAAGGAGGTTGTAGCAGGTCACAACAGTGTGGGAGATAACCAGAGTTGTCATGTAAGATAAGTACCTAAGTTGTTTTGCTGCTGCTGAACCCTGGGAGAGCGTCAGCTGCCAAATGGGGTCTAGTTTGTATTGTGTCATTTCCTGAAAAGGTAACAACAAATTAGAGTAAACCTGAGGACTGGAACAAGAATATCCAGAAAGTCCTATGAAAAAAACCCTGGAAGAATTGGGATTGTAGATTTGACTGTCATGAGTCTTCAAACATAAAGAGCAAGTAATATGCTTAGGAAGGCAGATCAGGGCAGGAGGTACTGAGCACTCAGCCTTCATGTTTACTGGCCAGTCTGTCTTCACTGTGAGCTTGAACTCTGTCATCATAGTGCAGACAGTTATTTAGTCAGTAGACTTGACCACTGTGTACTGTCTTCTTTCATTTTCTGCAGCCTCTGGAAGAAATCTACTCTGCAGGGGATTCCATCATGATTCGATTCCATACAGATGACACCATCAACAAGAAAGGCTTTCATGCCCGATACATAAGTACCAAATTTCAGGATGCATTGCACATGAGAAAGTAGTTTGACTGCTCCTCACAGATGTTCCTCATATGAAGACTGAGACATTTAACTGTGATCTTTGTCCTTTTATTTTTAAAGCTTCTGTGCACCTGGCCAAAAGCAGTGTACAGTATTTTCTGTAACTAAAACTAAATCCAGTCTCAAAGGTTTGCCTCTACAATTACTAGCATGACCCTTTCCTGTTAATATGCCCAGGACCAAAAAATTGTCTTCTAATCATACCTGCCAGGGCATAAGCATTGTATTTTGCACAACTTGCCATGAGGCTGAGTGAAGACTGAACTTGAATTGAGAAAAGCCTTCGTCTCTTGCATATCTTGTTTCTAGGTGATATTTCCCAAGCATCCACATGAGCTCTCTGAACGTATTTTCTGGTGCAGGTGATGTGGACAGACACCCAGCAGGATATTTTGAAAGGACTTTGTGAGCCGTCCACTGTCCCCTACCAGCCCAAAATACTCTGTGCAATAAGAGAACAACCAGATGGCTGAACCTGCATCATTCCTTCTGTCCTGTCTTGCTTATTGTTGTGTGGAGAGCAAGGTGGGGAACAGGGACAGTCTCTTTAGGGCTGCTAGCTACTTGGATCCCAGTGAATGAGAAAGGGCCAGTGTCTGATTTGCAGTAATTGTCATTATATACATTGAATGGCGGTGCTTTGAAGCAGTGTCCAAGGGAAGGGTGGTGGCTGACATGGAAATGCTGTGGTGGGATGCAAAGCATGACTCTGTGATGGTGGCAAAGCTTAGTAATAGGAATGCTGACAGCATGCTCCAGTTACAGCACCAAGCAAGGCAGCTCACAGGGCTGTGGCAGCAGTCCAGGCCTTATCTTAAATAAAGAATCTCTCCTCCTCACTCCACCCATGCCTGCACTCTCAGCCTTCTTTACACTGCTTCCTTTGCTTATTACCTTTCCCCCCGAGCCCTTCCTTTTCACAGCTGAGCTGCTCTACCCAGGGCTCCCCACCACAGCATAGGAGAGCCCTGCAACATCAGCTAGGTGGAGCATCTCACTGAAGGAAATGCCGGGGCAGAGTGAATCTGGGTGTCCCTGAGGCAGAGGGGCACAGGCCATGCTACAGGTCAGCTCTGCTGAGCTCTGGGAACCTGTCAAACATGGGCAACCTGCAAGCACAGGAGTAGAAACAGAAGAGCTCTTCTGCTTCATCCTCATTTGTCACTGGTGCATGGCCCAGTCTCTTAACTTCATGGCAAGTGTGCAAGTGAGATGGTGACTTAGAGAACTTCGGGCTATAAGGCTCAGACATGCTCTTGTTTGCTCATGGAAATTACCAAGCCACAGGCTTTTGAAGAATTAACAGGTAGCTTGACACTTCTTTGGGAAAAATAGGAAAAACTGTGCTTTTGGGAGAACCACTGTAATTGAACTGTTGATATGGGAGGGAAAAAAAAGACTTTATTCTGAATGTTTCATGAAGGCACTCATGGACAATTATGAGCTAAAAGCTGAGGTGTGTTAGCTTTAATAAAGTATTTATAATCCAAGGATTACTATGTTTACATAACTGATGTGCTGTCAGGCTCCAGGGTGACACCTCTCTGGTGTATGACTGTGGAGAAGTGTGGGGCCAACGCCACTGTCAGGCACAAATGACATTCCTGGAAATGAGGGCATTTTTATATGGATAATAAATAGATCCAGCCCTCTCCAGAAATCCTTGAATAGGATATGGTCCAAGTATTGTGAATACTAGGAGAAGTGAATGCATGAAAATATTTTCTTGCTTAAAACAAGAAAAGTAAAGTAATTTATACACACACACGCACACAGAGGATTATATGTATATAAAATGTGCATGTAGAAGACCAGTAGTCAAAGCCTTAATAAGTGTAATGTGAACAATACTGTACCATTGACTATAGCTTTATTGTGGCTGTATAAAATCATGTTATCTCTGTTTTGGTTTTTTGGTTTATGTTTTTTGGGGGGGTTAGCACTGCTTTGTTTCTTTTTTCAAATTTTGACAAGACCTCTGATCTCAAGCTGTTTGACCATGCAGGTCTGAGGAAGTGAGCTCTGCTAGATGGGGTGTGTGTTTGTCCTTCTGTTCCTCACTCCAGTTCAAGCAAAATTACAGTGACTCAGGTCTGGAAATAAAAATGTGACATCAATCCCTGTGAAAGAGAAGCAAAGTTTCAGGTGACAAGCAGCAGTTCAAGTTTTCTGACCCTCTAGTGGCAGCAATGGCTCTAGGGAAAAGTGACTGTAGCAGCTTTCCATGTACTTTAACATCTCTATTCCATGTTCTGGTAATTTCCTGTCTACCCCAGACTGGTTTGTTGCAGATGCTTGCAGTGTGGTTTGACAGATGTACTACACTCCTTAGCATTAATCCAGGTGTCTCTTGTGAAAGTATGCTCAGAGCTGTTGTACTGTGCATTTCAACCAATGATCTGTGTAGAATATTTCTGCTGTACTGACTGGACCTAAAAGTCAATAATTCTAAACATGAAATTTTCTTAAGAAAAAAATTGCCAGACCCTCTGATGTGTGTATGTATTCTGGTCTTTGTGTGGTTTTACATTTCACTAAACTAAGAACATTTTTTAGAGGTGGAAGAGAGGGGGGTGTGGGGTCAATCATAAATGTACCTCTGCCCAGAATAAGTGAGCGAGTCTCTGCATTTATTAAAGACTGGATTCAGTTGCGCATTCGTTGTATGCATGCATTTTCCACTTCCTCAAGGGGAGGAATTTTCTTATCACATTCCTTGTTCTGCCAACTGTTGTGTGTGTATTCTGCTAATACCAGGTGGGATTTACTCTCTGCAGGAAGCGACTTTCCTGTGAGCCTTTAGATTTGTCTTGCTTTTGCGAGCAAGAGAGCATTAGTAAGTGGGGCTGAGGAAGAAGTTGGTCAGCCAAAGGGCTACATCATTGTTGCACATTCTGCATTCAGACTTTAGTGGGCTGAGATGCAGATCTACAGTGATAAACATTAGGGATTTGGAAATCAGTCCGTAAGTATACTTCAAAGAACAAGGCTCATTTGCTACACTACAGGCCATGGCCTTCATCAGCAGGTCCCAAAGACATGTCCTATGCAAAGGACAGCAGGATGAGCAGATGTTCCTTACTGCAAAGTTGCGGTCCACACACTGTGGCAGCAAAATTCTGATAGGCAGAACCTAAAGTGCTTTTCTTCCTCTGTCCACTGTTTGATGTCTACTCTGCTTACTAAGAACCATGTATGTGTTCTTTCCCCAACACATACCTGATTCATCCATGTCCCACCACTCAGAATATTCCTTGTGGTGTGTGTCACAGCTATCCAAACCTTCATGGTGACTGAATTTCCTCCCAGCTATTCCCAAAGGCAAAGCAGCAATGGAGATGAAGGAAGGAATAAGCATCCCTGTGTAGCCTTCTGCATCAGAGTACCATGGCACAGTATGACCCTGGAATGAACCTAGAGACTGACAGTCAAGACAGCAGGTAGACATGATTTCCAAAATGATGGCGAGGAGTCTTCAGTCCCATGGAGCGTTACAGTCCAAAGCAATGCTGAAACATTAGAAATTACGCAGCCCAGTTGAAGCTGGCGGGAAATGGGAGGTAAAATAGAAGATGAGATATGAACTGGAGTCAGCGCTGCTAAAGAAACAGACATTTGCAGTTGCAGTGAGATAGGTTCTTACTGTGTGCATGACCTGTCTATTCTCTGTGTGAAGATCTTTTGCAGGTGTATATCTTCTCTACTGATCAAATATCATGTTCCTTTAATATCTCTTTCCACACTGTCTGCCACCAGTGCCATGTGACATGGCTGGTAATTTTTTATTTTGCTTACTTATAGAAAGAGGATGTAATTTTCCAGAAACTGCCCAAAGACCATCCAGTCACCATGTGTGATTTGGTGAAGGGAATATCCATAGTCTGCCAGGAGATTCTTCATCCTTTAAAAATACAATTACCCAGTGGCACAACTCACTTCAGACAAAGAACAAATGCTTCAGACCAGACAGGCTCACTGGTCTCAGCATCAAGCCTGCAGAAATCCTCCCTGGCATTTCCTTAGAAAGCAAGAGCAGGATTTCCCTCAGGATGATCTGTGGCTCACCTTAAGCACACTCTTGGAGCCAGGACCTGTCTTATTTGCCATGCAGCTGACAGAAGAGGAGGAGTCTCCGGTGCCCTGAAGCCCAGCTTCCCATGTGCATGCCAGACCCTGCCCCTGGCAGGGACCTGGCCCTGTCAGGTGTGCTGGGACCCAACCAGGTTGTCTGAGTCAGCCCAAGAGAAATGCGGTCATCTCTTCCTCTTTGCAGGTCCACAGTTTGTGTATTACAAGGAATAGAAATTCATCCTAAAAGGAGCACTAACTCCTGGCACTCCTGGCACTCCTGGCACTGGGCAGCTGTTACTGCATGCAGGGATTTCTCAGGGTGAAGAGTGAAATGGTGAGTAGGAGTTGGTTGGCTCTTATTTGGATGGAAGTAGAGGGAGGAGGTCAGGGAGCAGGAGAGGTGAGGCCACTGGACTGCCTATCTGTTGGTTGAAAAGCTCCCTGGGGTGTTTAACCCTCCCATTCTCTGTCCTGACCACATCAGTCAATCTGTCCCCATCTTCAGCTCTGCACTTCCTTACGATGTAGTGGATAGTTTTAAATAGCTGCTTGGATTTTAGCATCTGCTTTTCTGTCCTGGAAGTATTGCCTGCTCTTAGGAAAATCGGAGCAAAGAGAAGACTGGTGCCCTGAATCATGACGTGGACCCTTGAGGAGATTTCTTCTCCTGGGAGCTAAAATGCACCAGTGTCTGTTTAAAAATGGCTGGATGAAAGTGGCTGAGGGTGAAACCTCTTTCCTCCCAGCAGCTGGCTGACTCTGAGGCTAAACCAACTTTCCCCTGTGAAATGTAATAATGAATTAATTCCATGAATGTTCCCTGATTGACAGAAGACCTACAGGAGTGCAGCACAAAATTACTTGTTAATGGCATAAAAACAGAAATAACAGATTAATGACTTTGATCTCTCTAACATCTGTTGATCTTCTTTCACTTCCCCATATTGGTTCCTTTGGGATCTCCCTTTTTCTCTCTTCCTCAGCCCTACCCAGTAAATGGCACATAGCCTGTGCCAGCTCCATCCAGGAACTGACCAGTTGTTATCCATGCAGCTATATAGCCACCAAAGAGGGGATGGTCCCTGCCTGTCAGTAATAAAAGTTTGAGCAAGTGCAAGAAAACCTAGGGGAAAGGGAGTATTGTGTGTATGTTGCAGAGCTGATTCTGAGAGGTGGAAGCATCTGTGGTAAAACTGAGAAGTAAATTGGGAGCACCGGATTGCTGGATGTGTGTGTTAATTGCATTCATCCAACTCCCCTCTGCTCCTTTCAGTGAGAGGCTCTCTGTACTGAGGAGCAGGGTTCCAGTGATGCAGATTAGGTTGGAGAAGAGACCTGTCTCCTTGTGGTCTCTCCTTCTGTTTCCAGGTCTGCAGGATGCTATGAGTTACTGAATGGCAAAAAGGGAGAGGGAAGGGTTGCAGTGTTTGGTTTTTTTCCCCACAGCTGCAGTAAAAGGCTTTCTCTCACCCAGGATGTGCTCTTGTCACACAGTCGATGCACCTGGGAAACCTACCTGACTCATATCAGAGTAACTCTTGCTCAGAGCCCCGTAAAAGTTACTCTAGAGTGGTCAGGGCAAACTATGAGCTAAAGCAAGAACAGTGCAGGCATAGAAAGATATCACAGTATTTAATTACATTCACTTTACGTTGAGAAATTTCAGAGCAACAGTCAGGAGTTTTAATGAGGAGGATTAGAAGCATCCTCTGCTTTCTTTTTTGAAGTAACTTAATTGGAGGTCAATAGTAGTTGAACCTAAGTATCTTAAAACAGCTGTTTCACTCAGGTGTGCATATTAATTGCTCCTGGATTATAGGAGAGGCTCCTGCAACTGCTTGTCCCAATAACCCACATCTGAAGCTAAGCTTCTCCTCAGTACCATTCCTAACAGTGTCACTAGCACTGATCCCTGCAGGCAGCCCCAGCTGCCCATAGAGCTCACCATACAATGTACCCACTATTGCTTCCAGCAGTAATGCTGCACCAGCAGAAGAGGCCGAGAGCAGCTTTCAACTGTGTCCAAGTGTCTTTCTACTTTCCTCCTGGATGGCAGAGTCTCTGTATTCCAACTGACTGGCAGACAGACAGCACATCTAACAGAGACTCCTCTGAAGACATCCCTTTCTATGTGTGGAAACAATCTGGTCAGCAAGGAGTTAAGGTGTTTCTGTCATTTTCATCTGTCCTTGAATCTACAGAACCAAGCAGGTGTGATTGGTTTGGGCCTCAGATGTTGCAGGTGCAAGTCCTTGCTGTTTCACAAGCTCCAGCTGAACTCCAGCTCCCAAGCTGTCCTGGGGGTTACACAGGCTTGCTCTTCCTCACTCGGGAGCTGTCAGGATAAATGCATTAACCAAGAAGGCCCTGACTGCTTAGAGGCCTTATGTGGTATAAGCAATTCAGGCAAACCAGTTCATGTTTCCTGATATCTTCAACAGCATGACGTGGTTTTTGTTTTCTCTGGAGTAACTAGTATGCCTCCCTGTTCTGCTCAGATGACTGTATTCTCATGTTATCATTTCCAGTCACTTCAGAAGCACTCCTTGTCTTTCCACAGCTGGCTAGGAGCATCTCCCAAATGTTAATATTCAGTTCTGATTATCTTCTATTTTTCTCTTTGTGTGTGTGTGTGTGTGTGTTTGTTTTGTTTGTTTGCTTGCTTTTGTTTTGGTTTGGGTTTTGGGGGCTTCTTTTGGGTTGTTGGTTGGTTTGTTTTCTTTGGGGATTTTATTTGTTTTTGTTTTATTTCCCCACAGGAGACATCAAGGTCATTCTCACAGTTTCCCAATCCAACAGTAAATTCAGTAAGTGCACTGCTTAGGGTGAAGATCAGTTGGCTGCACACTATCATGTTATCTGTAGGAGCTGGGGGTGCAAATCTGGAAGAGAAATTTCTGCTTTTATGAGCGAGTGTTGATGTGGATCTTCTGACAGATTGTCCTAAGGCTGCTGATGTTACTTTGTAGTAATAAAGGAAGGGGAGAGTTTTCAAGTACCCAGATTGCTGCATTTTTGCCTGTTTTCCTGTTTATTTAAAAATTATCAAATCCAGCTAGAAGTTACTTTCCTAAGCCTGTAATGCGCCTGAACTTCTTTCCTGCTTCTTTCACCAGAGGGTCCTTTACATGTTTTGACACTCACTTCAGATACTTGTTATAACCAATTCTTTACTAAAAGACAAAAGGTTCTTCTCTCTCTTCCTGCCAAAAGTTGTGGGCCTGCAAAGAACTGGTATTTTTGATGCTACCTTCCTGCTTGCTATACTGTGAGATATGGTCTCTGTTGTGATGCACAGACCCTTTCTGGTTTTGCATCTTCCCAGTCAGGGTTCAATGGTATTTCATTGCATAGTTACCCAGCCTAGCATGGGTCAGTTGCTTTTTTCAGCTGAATCATAGTCATTGCATATAAGCAAGCCAGCCACAGCCTGCCTGAGGATGGGGAGGAGCAATTTTCTCACTGCTCAGTTGCTGAAAGGTGGGTGTAGCTGTGGGTAGTGATCAAGGGCTGTTCTTTGCTAGACAGAGCACTGGTTACCTGGGGGGGGCCCGAGAAGACCCACTGGGAGCTGCCTCATAATTTGGAGCTGATTGTGACATTTTGCAATGGCTGGAAAAAGCCAGAGGGTTTAGTGTCAGGGCACACCAGGTTTGCTAGAGTCCTGCATATGCATCCAGGCAAGGCAGTGCAGGCAAGTGCCACCAGTGTCGTGGGAAGGACAGGGAGCAGACTTTCACAAAAACACACCTTTTCTGGGGCTTCCCACTCCCCTTTGTGCTGTTTTTCCTTCTGAGTCCAACCTTCTCTGGCATATATTTGTGCTTCTCTCTTTCAGAGGCTTTTTTTCAGCATCAAGCCCCTTTTTGAGGAAAAACATATTCCTTCCTTTCAGTCAGAGACCTTGTTGGAAGGAGCGGAGTTTGGGCTCTTGCTTATGCCTGGCAAGTACAGGCCATGACCTCGGAGTGCAGCTGGGTGCTCCATGTATTACTGACCACATGCTGTTGTTGGAGTCTGGCAGCTGCTCCCCCAGCCTCTCCCCTGGTTTGCCTTGTATGAAACACTCTGTTTTAAATGTTCTATAACCATCTATTTCTAGACTTCTGCACACACATCTGGAAATGCAACTGTCCAGCCAGATTGTTCTTCTGGGGTAAGAGTATATTTCATTATTTAATGCAATTGATTACGTGGAATGTTTTCCCTCTGAAATCAAACCTCTGCTGTCCACCCCTTGGCACAGTACAGCTGGGCTGGAAGCTACTGTTTTGGTCCAGGGCTTGAGGTTTATTCCTCATACATTGGCTTTTCTTGCTGTTACATGGTAGCCACTCACTCTGCTACCAACTGGGTTAAAGGACCGCACTGCATGCATTTGACTGGACTGTCTTTCTTTGTAAGTTAGTATGAACCCTGGGTGGTTGGAGTAGCTGCAGGAATACCCAGCATCCTGGCCTTGGTCCTTGCTGTCATCTTGGCAGTGGCCTGTATTCTGCAGTGGAAGAACTACAGCTGGAATCAGGTGACTACTTTCTATCTTCTGGGTGCCTTGCTGCTTGTGAGCCTAGATCTCCATATCAGAAACCTGATTCAAGGTCTGCTTCAGCTCTTAGGAAGTTCAGGACCACAACCCTTGGCTCTTCAGTTTTCTCTGCTCTGTCTCTCAGAGGCTCAACCTCAGCCTGGAAGTTGAAGGGTTCCTAAGAATAAAAGAGAAATTCATGTTAAACTACTGAAGGGGCATGTCAAGTGGTCTGTTTAAATCGCAGGACATTAAAACACCATGAACTGTCACCATGGTTCTTCAGTGGGTATCTCTCTCATTTCCTACAGGAAATCAATCCTTTAGGGATCTTCTCACTCCAAATGGTGTTATTTGGCTCCAGAACCATTGCCAGGGTGTTTCATAGTATGTTTAGCTTGATCCCTTGCTTCCTCTGTCCCAGCCCATGGATGGGTCTTCATGCTCTGCTGACATCCCCGATGCTGGGATTTCCAGAGCTAGGAGTTTCTGCAGCACCACGCATTTTCCTCTGAGGTGAAAAACTCATCTCCACCACCAAAGACACAGGCAGCCTGCCCATAGAGGAAGAATGCCATGAAGCATTCTGGCAGCCAGATATTACCAGTTCCATTTAAAAGGCCCCTTTTCTTCTCCTACAACTTTACAGAGGGTTTTGACCAGCTTTTTTGCATTGGTGGATCTTGGTTTCCTTACTTGAGCAAGAAAGGGAGACGATTTCCCTGTAGTTGTTGTTGGTCAATGTAGTTTCTCTTCTCTCCTCCCTTCATCTCCCCTTCCCTCCAGTGTAAATGGGACAGTGAGGGTTTTCGCCTCTTAAGAGACCAGATAGACTTTGGGTGTTCTCATTAAGGCAACACTCAGGCATTGAGGTTTCCCCTCTGCAAGGTCATTCTCATGGGCAGGTGTCAAGTGGACTCTGATTGTTCCAAATGAACCAGTGTTTTGGCATCCAGCTGAGAATATGTTGGATATTACCCCAAATATTATCCCCTGTGTGGTTCTTTATCCCCTGAGTATGTCCTGCATTCTGGAGCTGTTCAGTAACAGAACATTTTCTCCATGCCCTGTGCTTCTCATGAAGTTGTGACTTGCTGATAGGTGTTGTTTGTCACTGTTTTTTTCATTGCTTCAGATGAATCAACAGCCCCATGGGCAGGAAGGACATGAATGTGAATCATCCCCTGCCAGACCTCCAGATGTAAGCCATCTATTAAGTTGTTCTCAACATAGCTCACATGCTGCTGAGTTACTGATCTCAGGACTGGCTTTAAGGGTAGCCCTAGACTAATAGAAAGCTCATGGTATCTCCTCTCCATGCTTGCCTGTCATGACTTCTGTCATGTCTGTCCATTTGATGCAATCCCAGATGAGAGGTCAGCAGTGGTTTGTCATTGTTTTAGAGTACACAGGCATTAGAGCTGCAGCCTTCAAGGGCAAAAAATGGAGGGAGAAGGAGGGATGGACCTGAGATGTGGGCAAATTTCCTTCAAAATAATACTAAACCTTTCCAAAGGGAGGTGAGAATTCTAGGATACTGTATTCTCTGCTGTACTCACGTTGTTTCCAAGGACTTTGTGAAAACCAATTGCAGAAACTATATTTTGCCTCTAGGACTTTTATATGACCATGATGCAGGGGACAACAAGTATCTATGTAAATGAAGATCAAGACAAACACCACAGCCTGAACATCCAAAACCAACTAAGGCCCATGAGATCAAAGGAGTCCAGAAGAGAGTCACCTGTGGTGGAATATTTTTATGAAAACCATCCAGCCTCTCATTGAAAGAAAAGCAGAAAATTGCAGCTCGGCCCAACCCTTCTCCCAGACACCAGGAATCACGCGGTTGCAGTTTATGAGCAAGAGGGTTTTCTCTTTGTGCCTGCATGAAATTCTGTAGAGAACAGGACTAAAAGTAATTGGATGGGCAAGGAACTTGTTTGCTGTCATGCCTCTGAGATGTAGAAGCAAAATCAGATTCCCCTGGAGTTCTCTGGGAGAGATGGTTTTGCTGTTCTCCTACATTAATTCATTTTAGTAAAGACCATCTAAATCCTTGCAGTGATACTGATGGTAGAAAAGAGCGGCCAAAGAGTCAGTTGCAGTCCCTAATAATCAGGTACCTGAGCTCCTTGCAACAGCCTTCCAAAAGAGGGATGCACTCTTTTCCTTTGGGAGAAGGCCCGCAGGCTGCAGGATCCCTTCCCCTCCAGCACCGTGGGCCTTCCTGACTGGTGTGCTGCAGCTGCTGAGGAGATCCTTGCAGGCAGCGGCAGTGAGTGCAGTGGATGAAGAAGGAAGGACCCTTGCCCAGGAGAAACAGCCCTTCCCACAGGGGGCTGGCCACAGGCACTGCAGCCCTACTCTGCAGTGCAGCAGCAGATGTGGGCACTGCCACAACCCAAATTAAATGACAGCTCAAATCCTCATAAATGGATTTTTTTTTTTATTGGGTCACTAATGTACTCACATGCAGTGCTGTCCATCTGGAGAGCATGGTCCTGGGGGGCAGGTGCTGCAGGAGCAGCCCTGGGAGCTGTGTTTGTGAGAAAACCAGCTGATTGATGCAGCCACTGTATTCAATGATGCTGTGACAGAGTGTCAGTGCAAGGGGTTTCAGTGTCACCCAGAACCTCCTCTGATGGGGTGGAGTTCTACAAGGCTTCCAAGTGTCTACTCTGTGCATATACCTATGTTTGGACTGCCTTCCAGGAGCCTGGGAAAGGTGGGCCAATGCTCCTGCTCTTGGTTTTAGGAAAGGAGATGTTAAGGAATAGCCAGGCTGAGGACATTCTGAAGAGTGGTTTAGTGCTTCTCAGCGGGGGAGAGCACAGAGCTGGTAGGCAGGGGGTACATTGCCTGTCCCACTCAGTGTTGGGGTTATGTTGAGCTCCTGAGGGTCAACAACAGACCTCAAGGTAAAGTTCTGCAAGATGATGGCTATGACCAAGAAAATCTCCATTCGTGCCAGGCCTTCTCCAGGGCATATTCGCTTTCCTGAAAGTGAAATCAGAAAATAGCACTCAAGAGGTGCTTCTGAGTAGACCAGAGTTTGTACTAAGCAGATGTGTTACACAGCTGTATTTAGTACACACAGCCACAACAGTGAGAGGACTGTCAGGATTACTAAAGACATTTTCGAGAGAAAGACCCTTGGCAGTTTGGATGGGTGTGTGAAGGAAGAACAGGAATAGGAGAAGTCTCAAACACGAGGGAGCATCACAGGAGTCAGGATGAGAGAGAGCAAGCTGACATAAATCACAGGTGAGAAAGTGGAAGTTTAGGGCTATTGACAGGTGAGTCCTTGCTTGTAGCCTAACAGGTACTTAAGAGGTGCTGGGGAAAAGTGTAACTACTATAGAAAGACAAGTTGGTTCAGGATGACTTTAGTGGTTGTTTAGGAAGGTGACAGGTATTTTAGAAAGTGCCAGCGGATCCCATTCATGTCATTTCATTGGCAACTCCTAGTAGGAGATGTGAGAAGCCTTCTAGGCATGAACAAGATGGGACATGCCACTGGAGACGGGATTATCATGTAAGAGTTATCCAGAGAGCAGTGAGCCCCAAGAAAGCACCAGCGGGACCATGTTGGGAAGAGGCAGTGGGTGTTACAGGGAAAGGCAGGGTAGTTTCCAGAGGAGGAGGCTGACAGACAGGGGAGAAAAGAAAGCCTGTGCTTTACCTGCAGAGAAGGGCATGAAGAAGTCACTCTTCTTAAAGGTGCCATTCTTGTTCAAGAAATGTTCAGGGTTGAACTCATATGGATTTGCAAACTCTTTACTGTCGTGGAGGACAGAACTGAGGACAGGAAAAATTGTGGTACCCTGAAGTAACACAAGAAAGGCAGAACATGAAGGGGAGGCAAGTTAGATCACTCAATTCAACTTCCTGGCAAGTTAAGACTGAGCTTCCCAGTATAGCCCTACCAGTGCTTTTGGTTGGTTTGCCTTTGGGGACCCTGCTTTTGGGGAGGCAGCTTTATGGAGACTCTCCTGGATGTCACAGCAGTGTTAATTGTTGGCTACTCTTCCTGAATGCTCTCTCTCAGCTCCAGAACCTTTATCCTCACCTTGCTCTGGTCATCAGAGCACAACTCACCTAATTCCTCCTCTTTCTTAGTATTTCACAAGACAGAACTAGTAGATCACCATGTCCCTTCTTTTCTGTGAGCCCCAAAACCAAAAGCACACAACGCCGTGGAAATGAAGCTCACTTCCCCTCTCCTAACAAATTTCTACTGCCACAATCCCCTTCCTTTCCCCATCCTGACTGATGTGGGACTGGAGAAATCAGCAGTGTTGACAGAAGAGCTCTCTGCTGGCAGCTGAGCAGTTCTCTGCGTCCTGCCCTATGATTTTACACAGATAGCTGGAAATCACAATGCCAACAGCCCATGTGCTGCAGTTTCCCTGCTGCCCACAATTCCTCAGAAGAGCAACAAGCACTGCTGTGGTGGGCCAGGCCAAGCCATGGGCTGCTCTAACCTCCCACCCTGCCTCTGGCATCGGCCAGCAGAGACTGCCTCAGGAAGTATGTAAGGGAGAGCAAACTTGTTCCACTGAATGCAAACATACCCTCCAGCACTCTGTGGCTCATGGGCTTTCTGTACTGAATAACCAGCAACTGACTTGGCTTCCAAGCATGTGCACAGGCTGTCCTGGAAGGTGGTGAGCAGCTCCACGACTTCGCTGCTTTTGTGTGTGGAGTCACTGCTTGGGGTTTTGTGAACCCACTGTGCTTCTGGCAAACATGTTGGTCAGCGCTACTGTTCCAGTCTTGGGCCATGGAGTGTCAACAAGAGAGTGCAAGTGAGCTACAGAACCCTGAGGAGAAAACCCTCATGAAGGTCTGGGTGAAAACAAGGTCAGGCCACAACAGTTCTGGCTTCTGGCTTGTAACTGAGAGCCTAAGGGCAAATGTGCTGCCACCTCGTGTTGAGCTTAAGGGGGCTTGTGCACTAACCTTAGGAATGACATAGTCTCTGAAGCAGGTGTCTTTGGTCACAGTGTGAGGGACAGCCAGGGGCACAAGAGAGATGAAGCGCTGGATTTCGTGGACCACTGCGTCTGTGTAGGGCATCTGGGTCCGGTCAGCCACACATGGCTTTCGTGATCGTCCTATTACCTGGTCTATCTCTTCTTGAACTTTCTCTGTCACGAGAGGCACAAACCATGAAATGGGTAAATATAACCAAACCTACATAAATAGGTTGCCCTAAGCTGTTTCCAAATCACAGATGGCAGGAGCATTGATGTTGCTTTTGGTGTTCACTAGAACACAGGTCTACTGCTGCTCATGCAAAGAAAGTTTTCCTATTGACTTGGCTAAACAGGAGTACTGGGAGATAAACATGTGGACACAGTCAGGTCCCAGGCTGTGAGGGGGCTGTAGCTGATTTGATGCCAGGGAAGCTTTGGGGTCTCCATTGGCCACCACCAGGAATGAAAGTGCACAGACTTTGTCCATTTGGGTAAATTATGAGGGAGGGAGGGATTGCGAGAGGGAAAGGTGAGAGAAGGATGTGGTGTAAGGGACATGCCCAGCCCACGGAAAGAGCTAGAAAGGAAGAGGTCACAAACTGGTACCTTGTATCTTTGGGTGTTTGAGAAGAAGCAGAAGCCCATATCGTATGGTGGTGCTTGTTGTCTCCGTTCCAGCAAGAAACAAGTCAAAGGTGCTCGTTACCAGGTTCTTCATGTGGAAAGTGGAATTGGGATGATCTTTCTCCTAGGGAAAAGGCTGGGTTGTTTCTCTGGCTGAGCTGAGAGAAGTGGTCCTTTCTCATGTCATCCAAGGCCTTTCTTTTCACCTAGAGCATTTCTCTGCTAAGGTGCAACAGCCATCTGGAGCATTGCAATGCTTCCTTGAGCAGTAAGCTCAAACTACCTTGAGCAACCTTCTTTCAAGCTGTGCACTGAATGGTACTCAACTGTTTATTTGCCCTTGCTGTACCAACGGCTTTCCAGGGAAACAACTGCAAGCGTAGAGTGCAAATGTCCCTGCGTTTTGGTGAGAGCAGATGAAGCTCTCCCTGTCCAAGCAGCTGCAGGTAGTGGTGGCTGGTGAGCCTGCAGACCCAGAACTATAAGCTCTAGCACAGGCGATATCTGGGGTGTTGTTGGTGTCTTGCCATTGCACAGCTGACTGGGAAGGGGTCATTGCAGTGTCTGTGTTATTTGTGAGAGGGAAGGGACTCTGCATAGGTGTGTTTAGGCATGAGCTGGGGCTGCATGCTCTCTCCTTACCTCCTGCATTTTGCTGAGGAAACAATCGATGAAATCCTGAGGGGAGCCAGGATCTAGGGAGGCTTCGTGCAACTTCACCTCCTCTGCCACAAAGGCTTTTAGAGCATCAAATTCTGTAAATATATCGTTGTGTGGGCCAGGCAAATAATCCATGATCTTTGAGAACATCTGGTAGAGCTGGAAGGAAGGAAACAGGAAGGTTGCTAGTATGACCATTGCCCCATCCTCTGATACCAGCAAAAAGCCAAGGAAAGCCACAACCCCGTCAACTGAGCCAAGCAGAAGGGCCATGAGTGTGCGTAGTCTGACATGGCTATAGGGGCTTGCTTAGTAGGAGCAGGAACCTTAGAGTTGGAGAAGAAGGGTGTTCAGGACTACTGGGAAGCTGCACTCGGGCTGGCAAAACCAATTCTATTGGTGAGCGCGCTTCCTGCTCTCAAATGAAATCTCTTCTGTGTGGCAGAGCGTTGATGGGCTCCTAATTCGTAGACTGGAATGGAACTTCACTGGGAGGGATGACTCCTGATCTTCTGAGAGAATGGCTATTGAATGCACCTGTCCCCAGCGAGAGTTCATCATCTCAAAGATGTTGTTCATGTTGTTCATCAGAGCCAGAAACTTCTTGTCTTTATAATCATATCGCTTCCCGAAGACGATGGAGCATATGACATTGGAGACAGAACAGCTCAGCATGAAGGTTGGGTCAAAAGGTGCTCCTGTGATTTCAGAAAAGTTACAGACTATAAGAAAACCCCACAAAACTATGTCTGCTTATGGCTACTGTGGGTAATCTGAACTCTGGTAGTGGAATTATCAGATCACGGCCTCTGAGTGACAGAGAAGGGTCCTCCAAGGAGAATAGTACATAATCACAAAATTATTTACAACTTTGTAATGAGAGGTAGCTGGTGCATGGGCCAAATCCACAGGCAATTCAGATCTTTGCTAAAGACATGAGCTCCCTTCATACAGCCAATTTTGTTCAAACATAAGATACATTAAAAATGGATCATACCCTGTGTTTTGTTGATCTCTTCCAGCAGGTAGTCAGATTCCTCCTGTATCCTCTCTTCAATGCTTCTCTTCCCCATTCCAAAGTTCCGCAGAGTGGTGAGAGCAAACCGTCGGACTTGTAACCATGCCTCTTTGTTGCTAAATATAATCCCTGCAGAGGAAGAAGGAAGAGGGAAGAGCAGGCTTGGGTTTTCTGGGTATGACATAAACAGTGGCTCATGGTGACAGAGAATCGTGTCGCTGGAGAGCACTGACATGGTAGTGTCATAGAGTCCTGTGGTTTGGAGACACTCTCTGGAGGTTCTGTAGTCCAACTGCCTGCTTTTGGCTTTCTCCACTACATACCCAACCTCCTTGTGAATAATTCATCACTTATATCCCCACACAATTTCCCTTGCTGCAGCTGGTGGCTGCCCCACCTTGCCCTTTCCCAGTCCATCTCTGAGAACAATCTGGCTCCACTTCTCTCTGCTCCCTCACCCCCTTTGGGTGGTGAAAGTCAGAAATTACAGCCCACTCTGCATTCCCTTCTCCAAATGAGACACACCCTGCCCTTGGAGTCTTCCCTCATCCATGGTACACCCAGCTCTATTCTTCTGAAAACACCCTAAGCTCTTCCCTTCTCAGAAGGAGCTCAGTCAGTAAACATACCTAATCCATTGTTAACCCTGTCTCCTATTGGCATGCGTCCTCTGGCAGCAAACTCATCAGCACGATCAACTAAGGCTTCTTTCACCACATCATATCCATGCAGCACCACCACTGGGTCAGAGCCCAAGTGCACTGTGAACACTGGTCCATAGTCTTCACTGAGCTGTAAAAATGCAACAGAGAACATGGCCATGTAGCAAATAGGGAGCAAGGGTTGAAAAGCCTCCCTGCTGCTGCATCCCACTGCAGGCAGTGAGCCTCACGCACTGGCAACATCAAGATTTGGTCCTCTCCTGATAAATGTGGGTGTGGAGAGGAGTCCCAGCTACCAGGCCCTGAACCACAAGGGCAACAGCAACAAGAGGGAGCAGCTGCAATCCCCATGATTCTGCTGCTTCTCTGGGATAGCAACTCATCAAGCTATAGCCAGAGATTGTTCCCATCCACAGGTCCCACACATTTCTCACCCACAGAAGAAAGAGAGAAAAAGAAAGTGGCCTTACTTTCTGGAGGGTTTTGGCCAAGTCATTTGGTTTCACCTGCAGCAGGTTACCTAGAATGGGAAGGGGGGCTGGTCCTGGAGGCATCTTCCCCTTTCCAGACTTCCCTTTCCATGCTGCAAAGGAGAGGAGGCAAGCAATGCAAACCAGGAGGACAACAGTGGTTGCTCCCAGGAGCTCCATTTGCTTCTGTGGCTCAGGAGAGAGTGACTGTGGCTGCCAGAGTCCAAGCTTATATATCAGAGGGCTATGTTAGTTTAAGAGCAGGTTTTGGGTCACATGGCAGTCAGGCAGTGTTACGAGTCAATCATTTGTTAGATTGCCCTATGTTATGAAACTAAGATGTTTATTGCTATTAATTGATCCTTGACACGCCTTATCTCAAACAACTGCAGAGGCCAACTGAGCTTAAGAAATCTATAATGTGCTCATAAATCTTGTTTTGCTTAGCCTAGAGTTAATTGTTAAAGACATCGCACTAAGGGCGCACTCTCTTACTGAGGTGCTCACAGGAATTCACTGTCACAGGAACATCTTCAGTGTCATTTGGGATTTGTATTCCTCGGTATTGACTGTGCAAACTCTCAGTGGTGTGAGCCATCCTTGACTGTTCCTAAAACCCTCCTGATATCAGTAGAGTTCGAACTGCATGTGATGTGCCAAAGGACATACAGACATGTTATCCTGACTGCACAGCAATTAATTGCCTCGGTCTCTCTCCCTAGGGGGGTCTGGCCTCACAAGAGAGGAAAGTATAAAATATCCATCTAGCAAGGGCAGAAAGGGTTCCAGACATCACAATAGACATGAAAGAACTTGCCTGGAGAAGAGAGAAATCAAGAACTTGAGAGGGTCTCTGGGGATTGGCTTCCCAAGCTGGGGCAGAGATGCACTTGTCAGAGGCTGGGTATAGGTTAGGGCAACCTGGCAACTAGTCCTTGCACTTGCAATGACCAAAGAAGCTAAGCCAAACTACTGCTGGAAGCTGGCAAGCACAAGTTCTTGTTTTGTTGATGTCTGACTCCTCTATGAGGAACTGCTGCCCTGGAAGGTCCATAGGTGCTCTGAGAGACAGCAGAGCATGTCTGGTGACAGGACCCTCAAGGCTGTGCTCTGCTTGCTCACTCTGACCTTACCCCTCTGTCTCTCCGGAACTGTGACACTTTTGCAGTCAGACAGATCCAACGGATCAGAAGGTGTTGTGAGGATGTAGGACCTGTAGGTTGTAGGGGATGTAGGACTAGGTGGGAATTGGGTGAACTGAGTGCTTGGTTGGAGTGTGCTGGATTTGCTGTACATCAGTGTGTTAATGTGAGTTTCCCTTTTACTCAGAGGTGCTAGCGAGGGTCTCCATCCCTTGCCAAAGTTCCTGTCCCTTCCCTTCCCTATGAGTTCTTAAGTCATCCTTGCTCTTTTGCATAGGTGCCATAATTTGCTACTTCTTTTTAAATCTCATTTCACTTCTTAAAGACCTGCACTCAATACTTGCGGGGAAAAACTGAATTGCCAACATTTGGCTAGTCGCTGATCTGCTGGCCTGAATTCCTGCAGCAGCTCAGATGCTGCCACAGCAGTTCATGGAAGTTCATGTAAATTTACGGACTTTCACCTGATGAAAGTAAAGTTCATGAGAGTTTGCACTGCTACATGAGGTAGCCGCCAACTAACAGCATTCATGAACTTTCCGCCTTGTCTGTAAAGTTCTTTTGTTGCCATGGCCCTCATTGCTCAGCTTCAGGCTAGTGGCCCACAGAGACATTTGTTTCACCTGCCCTCATCCTCTGCATGTCCTGTTTGTGGTGGTCTTGGGTGCTATCTAAATTGGCGCTTACAGCCATCTTTTGAAGAATTTATGAATCTAGCTAGATCATGGAGAAAAAAATCAGGGAAGCAAAAGTGCAATTTGAAGTTAATTTGGCCAATTCTCTTAGGGATAACAAAAAGTCCTTCTATAAATTCATTAACAACAAAAGGAGGGGCAAGGAAAACCTCCATTCTCTGTTGGACTTGGAGTTAACAAAAATGAGGAGAAGGCTGAGGTACTTAGTACCTACTTTGCCACAGTTTTTACCTGTAAGACATGTGGCCCTCAGGACAACTGGCCTCTGGAGCTGGTAGACAGAGATAGGAAGCCAAATAGCCCCCTTGTATTCTAGGAGGAAATAGTAACTTACTGAGCCATCTGGATCCTCACAAGTCTATGGGACCAGACGGGATCCACCCTAAGGTGATGAGGGAGCTGGCAGAAGAGCCTGCCAAGTCGCTCTCCAACATCTTCCAACAGTCCTGGCTCACTGGGGAGGTCCCATATGATTGGAAATTGGCAAATGTCACCCCAATCCAGAAAAAGGGCTGCAAGGCTGACCCTGGAAACTACAGGCTTGTCAGCCTGACCTCAGTGCCTGGCACGGTTATGGAGCAGATCGTCCTGAGTGCAATCACACAGCACCTTCAGGATGGCCAAGGGATCAGACCCAGCCAGCATGGCTTTAGGAGGGGCTGACCAACCTGATCTCCTTTTATGACCTGGTGACCCACCTGGTGGATGAGGGTAAGGCTGTGGATGTGGTCTATCTAGACTTCAGCAAAGCCTTTGACACTGTCTCCCATGATATACTCCTGGAAAAGCTGGTAGCCCATGGCTTGGACAAGTGTACTCTCTGCTGGGTTAAGAGCTGGATGGAGGGCCGGGCCCAGAGAGTGCTGGTGAACGGAGCTGCATCCAGCTGGCGGCCGGTCACCAGTGGTGTCCTCCAGGGGTCAGTGTTTGGGCCAGTCCTGTTTAACATCTTTATTGATGATTTAGATGAAGGGACTGAAACCATCATCAGCAAGTTTGCTGATGACACCAAGTTGGGAGGGAGTATCGACCTGCTGGAAGGCAGGAGAGCTCTACAGAGGGATCTGGATAGACTGGAGAGATGTGTTGATTCCAATGGGATGAAGTTCAATAAGGCCAAGTGCCAGGTCCTGCACTTTGGCCACAACAACCCCATACAGCGCTACAGGCTGGGGACAGAGTGGCTGGAGAGCAGCCAGGCAGAAAGCGACCTAGGGGTACTGATTGACAGGAAGCTCAACATGAGCCAACAGTGAGCCCAGGTGGCCAAGAAGGCCAATGGTATCCTGGCCTGTATCAAAAATAGCGTGGCCAGCAGGACCAGGGAAGTGATCCTTCCCCTGTACTCTGCGTTGGTGAGGCCACACCTGGAGTATTGTGTTCA
>JAWWEU010000160.1:15987405-15998654 GCA_035583155.1 Acropternis orthonyx | reverse complement strand
TCTGGAGAAGAGAAGGCTTAGAGGTGACCTCATCACTCTCTATAACTACCTGAAGGGAAGTTATAGCCAGGTGGGAGGTTGGTCTCTTCTCCCAGGCAGTCAGCAATAGGACAAGGGGGCACAGGCTTAAGCTCAGCCAGGAGAAATTTAAGTTTCTTTACAGAGAGAGTAATCAGGCATTGGAATGGCCTGCCCAGAGAGGTGGTAGATTCACCATCCCTGGAGGTTTTTAAACTGAGATTGGACATGGCACTGAGTGCCATGATCTAGTAAACGGACTGGAGTTGGACCTAGGGTTGGACTTGATGATCTCAGAGGTCTTTTCCAACCCAATCGATTCTATGATTCTATGATTGTAATGCATGAGAACTATCAAATCAGTGAGGAAAAGATTTGTGAGGAAGATACCTGCCTGTTTTATTCCAGTCAGGCTGCTTCCCACTTTCTACAACTTCTTGCAAACAAAGCATTTCATTTCCATGAATTTCAGGCTCATTTGAAGTGCCTCTCATCCCAATGTCATCCAACACACCTGTCCAGCATGTGTATAGGAATTAGGAAAGGGCAGTTACCTGAAACTGTTCTCAGCACAGGTATTGCTTGGTGGATCTACAGCACTCCCAGAGTTTTTTCATGTAGAATTATTCTTTAAGTCCATGTAGACATTTTTCCTGTTAGCATAAACAAAGTATTGATGGGTTAAAGTGTAATAAAGACTACCTCCCTATAGGTCCAGAGTACTCTGCTGTGTATTACCCAATTATCAGCAGGTAATGCAGGCAAATGAAGCATTCAGCAGTCACACCATGGCAGTGAGATTTAAGCAAGTACAACAGTCAGCTTCTACAGAGATGAAGCCTCCCTCCCTGCGAAAGTCCAAATGTTTTCCCTGGGTTTGCCTCTCCACCGTGGCTGCCCAGTGCTCAGGCAGGCACTGTGATGGCCACACTTGGTTCATGAGTGCTTCTCAAACCACAGCCACGCAGCCAGCCCGTCGAGATACATTTGCTTCAGTTCCTGCTGCGCAGCTGAAAAGGTCTCCTACTTTGGGGAACAGCCATCCTGACTGGTGCAAGAAATTAGCAGCGTGCAGGGTAGGCACAGTTACATTCTTCACCCAGCTGTCTGGGTGGGATCATGGCATCTTGTGCAGCTGTGGAACAAAGATTGGCTGTGGGCTGAGGTGGAAGAGGAGAGGTGCCTCCCTCAGGCTCAGCTACTGTCCACCACGCCTGTGGCAAGGGCTGACTGGAAGGACGAGTGTACTGGCTGCTGCACAGTGCTGTGCAGACATCCAAGAGCTGGAGGGTTTGATGAGGGCAGAAGCATGGGTGGCTACCAGTGGAAGTGCATTTTTAAGGGACAAGATTAGAAATCCCACACATCTAACCCAGACCCCATGCTGGGATGCGTATGTTGATCTGCTCCCAAAAAATGAGCAGATTACAAAAGAACATGAATGGCTCAGGCTATGCCAGCACTCCAACTGCAAAAAGTACTGCACAAAAAGGCATGCACAAACAAAAATGTGTGCATCAGCTCTGCAACAGTGCAAAGACATTCACACCTCCATTGCATGAATGCGGAAACATCTGCATGGAAAGATGGGCAAGGAGACCTTCACTCAGCTGCCTGATGTGTGGCTAGGGAGACGGCTCTGCATGAGACACATTGCAGTTATAGGCAGACAATGGGTGCTGGCAAGGCAGAGTTTTCTCTGGGACCACAGAGACTCCCCTTACCTGTGATTCAAATCTATCTTAGGGGCTCACCTGTAAGTTTTTCAGAGTGGGGGTCAAACAGAGCACAGAGTCCTGTCACCTGGCAGCCAGACCTAGACCAGTCCTGCAGCTATCCCTACACAACCACACTGCAAACAGGGCTGTAAGTTCATAGCCAAGAGTGTTTACAGGAAATCACCACCCTTTAGGTGTGCAAAGCCTCCTGAGCTCCATAGTTTCCCACAGATTTCATGTGAAGAGCTATTTCTGTGCTTTCCTGTCAGTACCCTGTATCTAGCATTTGAAGCAATGTCAGCTTTAAAAGAGTAAAAGCATTGTCACTCAGTTTCTTGCACTCACACCATGTAGTGAGCAATTAAAGCAGCAACAGAGCACATGGGGGAACATAGCCACATGCCCTGCATGTCTCTGCTGTGGGAAAAACTCAGAGTGATGAAAAGGATTTGAAGACCTTCCTGCAGCTCTGCAGTATAAATACAGACCCATCTCTTGACATAAGCTCAGCTCTTGCCCTGTGGTTTTCTTCAAAGGATGCAAGCAGACTGTGCTGGGTTCAGGTGAGGGCAATCGAAGGTGCTTAACTACTGGGCTGGGCCCACCTGGACACTTCAGGGATTTCTGCTCCCAGCTGGCTCCACAGTTTAAAAGGGCTAGGCTAAAGGCAGTTGCTTTGTGGTTCTTAGCAAGAGAGCAAGATGGGTGTTGTAGGGCAGTCTGTGGCTGCATTGGCTGCTTTGCTCGTCTGGGTGTTTCTTGGTTCCCTGGTTTTGACTGTGGGGGCTTATAGTAGTGTTTTTTCTGATCCCACCTTGCTGACTTGTGGCCAAGAAAGCTTACAGCTCATCTTACCTCTGGGCTGGGAAGGGAATGCTTCCTTTGTGCTGACTATTTGGGGTAAGTGAAGGTGGTGTTGAGAAGTGGGTTTAGCCATATATTTGCATAGTGGAGAGGTATGCCTGGAATGAGTAGAAAAGAACAGGTCTCGATGTGAATGTTGCTGAACAGCCTTCAGTGTGTCTTGTGCAATCAGGGGCTGTTTATACAACCCAGCAGTCAAGGGCTTTGGTGAAGTACTGTGCCTGGATTTAGATGGTCTTGGCTGCTGGATTCTCTCACACACCCCTGCTGTTTCAGACCCCAATACTGGCTTGGTCCCTGTTTCCTAGAGAAAGGTAGGATTGTAGTAGAGCTCATCTGTAATGTGTGATGCTAAAGCCACTGCTACTGTCTTCTCTTTCCCTAGATACTGAGGGGAAGGCACATGCTCTGCAGAATGACTCAAGCTGTGGGCTCTTGGTATCTGGGACTCCAGATAGCTCCAGGAAAGTATTGGTCTCTTATACTGGCTGTTTTGTCTTTGAATGGGTGAGTCACCTTAGGGATTCTGCTGGGATTGGGACTGCTGCTGCTCTGGCTGCCCTGACTGGTGTGGCTTTTCCCTAGGATGGAAATTACCTTCTACTGGTTGGGCTTGAAGGAACAGATGCTGCTGGGCAAAAGGTTCTTCATGAAGAGTCGCTGCTCAGGTGTCCTGTAGACCTTCCTGGTAAGATTCTGACACCTGGTTGTATCTTGTGGTGATGAGTGCCATTCCTTTCAGTTGGCTGTTTGTACTCAGTCTGGGGGCTATGACATGGGACTTACTGCTGTGCAGAAAACTCCCTGGAAAAAGGTTTGGACATAAGAGCCATCAACTTGCTGGGAGCCTGTGCATTTTTGCAGGATCAGCAGGTGAATATGTTCATTGTGTCTTCTAGCCACATTCAGACTGCTTAGGTCCCTGCAAGTTTAGGGATTGAACCAGAGACTAGGCACAATGATTTTCCCAACTACCAAGAGTTGATTCAGAATGCATTATCTTGACAGATCCCACAGAAGTCCAGTCTCCTGTGCACAGCTTCTGGGCGAGGCTCTGTTCTAGGGAAATGCATGACCCTTCTGAGCAGGCTTCCCTGCCACCTCCAGGCTATGTGTTTAACCCTCACCTGACTAATTTCCCTTGACTTGTGTGTGGAGTCACTAGGACACCTTCCACCAGCATCCTTTATGTCTTTGTCCTCCTGCTCCTGTGCTTTAGCTGCAAACTGCTGCTGTTTTCTTCCAGCCCTAGATGCTCCAAGCAGTGGTGTCTGCTCGGCTGTTCCTAGCCAGGACCGGCTGCCTTGTGCCTCCTTGCCTGTCAGCCAGGGAGACTGCAAAGTGCGAGGCTGCTGCTATGACCCTAGAGACAGAGTAAAGCCTTGCTACTTTGGTAACACAGGTAAGCCTGCGCAGCTGTCCTCCCCTCCTAATGAGTTGCTTCAATATGGGATTCCCCACTTTGCTGTCAGAGCAGGACTGGTGTGTTATCAGTCCTGCAGGTGGCTTAGGGCTGTGGTTTTTGCTGTCAAGAAAAGGCTGGAACATGATATTCAAGTGTATTGCAACAGACCTGGGGTTGCGGCCAGAATCTATGTTGCTGTTAGAGCTGGTTGCGCTTGCCTTGCCATGCTACGCAATTGTTTTGGGGGTTAAAGGCAACAGAACTTGCAAAACTTGCTGGCCTCATCTTTGCTGTGAGTCTCCTTCCCATTGTTCTTTTCTGTGAGCTTCAGACTGATTATGTCTCTTCCTCCAGTGACAGCTCATTGCACACCAGATGGCCAGTTTTCCATTGCTCTTTCTCGGGATATGACCCTACCACCCATTGTCCTGGATTCTGTACAACTGGCCAGTGGGCACAGTACTGGGTGTGTCCCTATCGTGAAAAACAATGCCTTTGTTGTGTACCAGTTCCCACTCTCTGCCTGTGGCACCACTTTTCAGGTAAGAGCTGCAGCTGTCACTAGGCTGGAATGGCAGAAGCCTGCAGACCTGGAACAGCCTGATACTGCTGTGGCTACTTAATGGACACCCTATAGATTTCCAGAGGCCAAATGCTGTTCTCCAGCCTGGCTTTACTACAGTGATGGTGCCTGTCTGTCATTGCAGGTGACTGGAGACCAGGCCATATATGAGAATGAGTTGGTGGCATCCAGGAGTGTGAAGACTGCAAGCCTTGGCTCTGTCACAAGGGATAGCACTTTCAGGTATTACCCTGGGGCTGATGTTGCTGGGTGCAACTGTGTTCCATGTCACTGGAGATGTTTCTGCTTGTCACAAGCTCTGAATTCACAACAGGGCACTGGAGTAGGCTAAGGACTGGTATGTCTCTAGTTAGTGGGAGTAAAGCTGGTGCTGAGCAGTGACACTCTGCAGATTCTCAAATCTAACTCTAAAGAGAATTTCAAGTATTTTTTAAAAGGAAGTGTTGGAACAAAGATTAGGAATATAATTAAAGCAGATATTATGTTGCCATATTGGGGAAAGGAGAAATCAGAGCAACTTATCTTTCTGATTTGGAGCTTTTCTGTCCTATCAGGTTACATGTCCGATGTAGTTATTCCATCAGTGGGAGCTCCATTCCCTTGGGTGTTAAGGTCTTCACACTGCCACCACTCCCTGCTGTGTCCCAGCCAGGTCATCTGTCCTTGGAGCTGCGTGTTGCCTCAGGTAGGAGAGGTTTGCAGGACTTACTTGAGCCTCTTGGTGCAGAGGTCTGGTCTCTGAGTAGTAGGGGACTATTGGTTGGTTAATCCAGCACTAGTTTCCTGCCATGCTGGGACCTTAGTGATAAAGGATTCTCTCAGGATGCCTCTTTGTGTTTCTTCCTGCTCTGAAATGGCTCTTGGGTTTCTTCTATCCCAGATGGAAGCTACACTTCCTATTATACTGACAGTGACTATCCTGTTGTGAAGACTCTGAGAGACCCTGTTTATGCAGAAGTCAAGATCCTTCAGAGAACAGACCCAGACCTGATTTTAGTTCTGCACCACTGCTGGGCCACACCAACTATCAATCCCCAGCAAGAGCTGCAGTGGCCTATTTTGGTGGATGGGTAAGTTACTTGTAAACAATTTTACAAGTGTTTACAAGGGGAATAATGTGCTCTTTTTTCACTGCTCACCTCTCTTCCTCAGGTGCCCTTATGCAGGGGACAATTATCAGACACAACTGGTGCCTCTGAGTTTTGCCTCAGGACTACTGTTCCCCTCTCATTACCAGCGTTTCACCCTCTACATGTTTGCTTTTGTGGACTCCACTTCCCAAGAGAAGCTCTCTGGACTGGTAAGGTCTGGTCCTGGCTCCTTAGTTTGCTACTGAGGACAAGTGAAATGTGTGAGCAATGAGAACCACTTCATAACTATAAGATGTTTGGCCTCATTGTGGGGGTGTGGAAGCAAAATCCCCTCCTGAAACAGAAGGGGAGAGGTTGGTGCAAGAAACTTTATTCCCTGAAATGAACATGGTTAGAGGTAAGATACAGCACTGGAGGGGTATGACAGAAAATGAGCCTACTAGAAGGATAGTAGTTTACTTAAACAAGTGCTAGCTTGCTGTCTAAGCTGTTCTGGTGAATTAGCTTAGGTTGTGTGCTCTAGCTATGCTAATCAATAGTCTCTAAACCAAATTTCTTAGCCAGAAGGACTATGAAATAACTTTGAGTACCTGTGAAGCATCTGGGCTCTGAATCTCATAAATCTCAGTGCAGTAAAGTCTGTGAAGGTCACCATGCCTTGTACTGTTTTCGCAGGGCTCCGGGAACCAATAAATACTCAAAGCATCTCACAGCTGTATCTAACATTGGTCCCAGTGTAGTGGTGCTCAGACAGCTGTATCCCAGGTGTCAGGGAGAAGTGCTGTAATGTCAGATTTGACCAAGTTTGAAAGTGTATGGTAAACGTTTCAAAGCTGCCTCGTAGCGGACAGCAGAGGGCTCCAAGGCTACAGCCTGAGTGTGAAACAAGCTAAACCGACCTTCCTACTTTCTCCTTTCTGTGATCAGGTGTGCTGGGTCTGGCTGGTATGGAGTTAACTCTCCTCATAGCAGTCCATCTCGTGCTCTGGTTTTGGATTTGTGGCTAAAACAGTACTGATGTTCTCGCTGTTTGCTGAATAGTGCTTGCATGGCAGGTGGGAGGCAGCACAGCTGACCCAAACTGGCCATAGGAACATTCCACTCTGCATGGTTTCATGCTCAGCAACAAACACTGTGGGATTTCATCTTTCAGTGTAGCTGATGCTCTGACTGTCTGGGCACTAGTCCACCTGTAGGAGTAGGGTTGGGTGATCTGCCTCTGCATCACTTGTATTTTGTTTTTGTTCTTCTCTCTCTTCCTCTCCTTAGCTTAGTTAACCTGTAGCTGGAGTGATAAAGTCAGTTTCCCTGCTTTTGCTCTCTGTTCTCTCTCTGCCCTGCTGGGGCAGTTTAGCGGGAGTGAGGAAGGGGCTGTGTGGGTGCTTTAGCTGCTGGCTGGGGTCAATGCACCACACAAGGATATCAGCTGTCTACAGACACTGCCTAAGTGACTCCAAGCTGTGTTCCATTCTTTCTAGGTGTACCTGCACTGCAGTGCTTCAGTGTGCCACCAGTCTGTACAGGAGTCCTGCACCACCACTTGTTCTGCTAGAGCCAGTAAGTGTCCTGTGCTGCTTCTTCCCTATCCAAAGGGGCAACAAGGGTCTAGCCTCCAAGATGGGGGGGTAAGGGACATAGGGACTACAGATTAATCCCCTTGATCCATGAACAGCTTGACAAAGCATTTTCTGCTACTTTCCACTGACTAAAGGCTCTTGCTCTTATGCTGGAAAGGCAGAGGTTTTCATGGGCTCTTAGTTCTGTGTGGACTCACATAGAAATTTAAGAGCTCTGAATGTGTTGAGAAGCTGACTTTCAGGGCTATATATCTTCTCACCTGCAACCTTCACATTGCTCTTTAGGGGGTAAAAGAAGTGCTGAGCATCACTTTCAGGAAAGTGTCTCCCATGTCTCCAGCAAAGGTCCTGTGATTTTCCTCCAGAATGAGCTAAGACAGGACACAGCCAAGCATGGTTTTGGTAAGTATGGCAGCCCAGCATAGTGGGGCTGGTCTTTTCTGCAGAAAGACTGAACTCCTAAGGCATCCCTGTGCCTCACTGTGGGAGCATTAATTGGGGTGTCTCTCCCCCACAGGAGCACCTGTGCATGCTGCAGCCCCCTGGGCTCTGGGGTTTGCTGCTGTGACAATTGGGGCAGCTCTGTGCATGGTCCTTGTCGCTGCTGTGCTGTGGCAGAGGAAGGTGTCAGCAACACATTAAATCAGTAAAGTGCAATAAAGTGGCTGTCAAACCGTTTTGGTCTGTGGTGCCCTTTCCCCTAGAGACCATAGCTGCAAGACTCTGTTTGCAAGGCAAAAATTTATCCCGATGGCTGTGAAAGCTTTCTAAATGCTCTGAATGCATCTTGCTTTCTGGAATCCTTTTGCTCTGGGTTTGGTGTTAACTATCTGCTGGTTACAACTCAACAGTGATGCTGGGTGGTGTCTGCATTCTGTCAGTGACTAAGGTGGCCTTCAAAATTACTGACCTTGGTTCCTTTCAAACTGAGGAAAAGTGCAGCAGAACTAACTAAAAGAAGAACCTGCACCTACTTCTCCTATGGGGATGCAAAGCAGGTATTTTGACTGTGCAGAGGAGCTGGAAACTGCCCACTTGCCCCTGAGTCACTAGGTAAGTCAGGGCTGTGCTCATGTGCTAGGACTGGAAAGCAAAGGATGCCACAGCACTGCACAAACTTCCTAATGATGCTGAATGTGAACCTACACCTCTTGCCCTAGAAACAGAAGAGGGCAGGTGGGATTTTTCTGCAGAATAGGAGCAGGGAAACATCATTCTAACGGGGAAAAAAAAACCCCAAAGGGCCTAGGTGGTTTGAACTTTGGCGGGGGGCATCAAACTTTAAACTAAGATTAATTGCAAACATCTGTGTGAGAGCAGGTAGTTAGGAGTCTTTAAAGCTCTTGGATTAAAACTAATTTGGCATCACTGTTGGCATAACAGCAGCAGGGATGTGTTTTTGTTTGGTTTTGGGGTTTTTGGGTTTTTTTGAGATGAGAAATAGACTTGCTCTTTCAGGTATCAGAGCAGTTCAGTGTGGTGGTGTCAGTCACAGCAGCTGGGCAGCATCATTCTTAGATCTCTGAGGTCCTGGGTGAAAGCAGTACAGCAAAACTCTCCAGGCAGTAGAGGAAGAAATGGGCTCCATGCCTTTCCTTCCTGTCCAGCCTGGGGGAGCTCTGGTGCTTGCACTCATACTGAGATCCCCTAACAGCCAGTGGGGTAGTCCTTAAGGGGAAGGAAAAATATTTTTCCCTACAGGCTTGATTAGAAATTCCACCTGTTAAGGTAGGAGAGGGGTCTTAATTGTACTGCTTTGAGGCCTTTAAAGAAGAACAGTAGCTCTTATACATGGAAGCAAGAAACTGAGATCAGTAGCTTTCTTAAGGTAGTAAATGTTTTTATTAGATTCTGCTCATACTGTGTGATTAGGCAGTGTTAACAGGTGCTGGGATCTGCTTTTTAATTCCTTTACTACTCTAAGGAACTTCAGGAATCATGTTTTTATTTTTCTAGCAGAACTGCTCTTCCCTGGTATTTTCAGGATAACCAGTGATCTTAGTCTTGCCTACTTTTCAAATCTAATCAGAAAAAAAGACTGTTCCACCTTGTATGGTGGGAGGGTGAAGGAGTTAACAGGCTGGAAAACTTCAGCTGAAGATAGGTAAAACAGTCTCCTCCTTTAGGGAGTGCCCCTAGCACTAAATGACCTTGGTACAGGTGGAGCTCTGTCTGAGAAAGAAGAGTGTAAAGTTATAATGTGTCTTATGACAAGTCTTTAGCAGCTGTCTGTAATGATAATTAACCGGGCAATTAGAGGAGTAATATAAACCACACCTTTTCAGTGTACCAGGCTGTGTGCTCTGGCACTGATCTTAACTGTGTGTTCAGGCCAAGACTTAAAACACCTCCCTGGCTGCTGCTGGAGCTTTCCTATGCTGCAGTAAGGAGACAGAAATATTTAGAGAGCTTAGCTGCCTGTGTGGTGTGGAAAGGACTAGGACAGCTGAGTCCCAGTTGCCCTCCATGGGGTTGCTGAACTATCCCAAAGTGCCAGGGGGCTCTGGGTGTGTGGCCTCTGGGAACTGGACGGATTTCCCTGCAGGGACTGTCCCTTCTGGTGCAGAGCTGAGTCTTACTGTAATGGATCTACTGCTTAGTGTAGGGTGTGTGCACCTCTAAGTGGAGGTGGGTGAGCAGATAAATTAACTTAATTCCCTTATCCATTCTGAGGAGTTTGCTGTGTTTAAGGCTTGCTGCTTGATCCTTGGCCAGAGGGCAGGGCACGAGCAGCAGTGGGATGTGAGTTCCTCCTGTGGATCTTCGGCATAGGGTGAAGGATAGGCCACATGGAGGTTTTCTCCTCTGGTGCATTGGCACCATCTTCCTTACCTGTTCTCCAAATCCACTGGGGTGTTAGTGGCTCTCATGGCTCCTGTTATGCAACTTTTGCTTCTGTGGAAGCATGTTTTCCTTCTACCCTCACAGGTGTTTCTGGCTTATTTTTTTTCTAGGCCTCTACTTTCTCTAGCTGGGTCTCGTTGAGTACCTGCAGGTGACTTCTTGTGTCAGCACTCTCTTTAGCTTCACTCTGTACCACTTAGTTACACGGTTGAACTGAAGGTGTTGTGAGGTGCTGTAGACAGTGGTTCAGACTCCTGCAGGTGAAGAGAAGTTGCTCTGTCCAGGAGAGTGCTGCTGGCTGGGAATGAAGGAGCTGAGGAAAAGCAGCCCCGAGGTCAGCCAACATCTGTCAGTTGAGGCTGTTGCACAATGCTGCTACTGAACCCAGATTTTCAGGGAGAAACCCCAGTGCTGAGCACCAGTGCGCTTTGTCCCCAGTGCCTTCAATAGTTCTTCTTGAAAGGGGTGTGTGTGCTGCCTGTCTGTGGCTGCCAGCTCTGTGGCTTTGGAACCAAAGCGCAGCAACAGCACCTAATACAGGGCTGTTCAAAATTAACACCTACGCTTTGCCATATCTGAACTTTCCAAAGGCTCTTCTCACCCTCTAGATCTGAGAGCAGCACTTGCTTCATTTTTTTTATCTCTGGCAAAGAAACAAGTTTGCTCTTTTGTTCTTCAGAACCTTGGAGGTAACAATTCCTTTCCTGACCAGCTACGCTCACCTGAAACCCTAAAGGTGCGGCAGTTGCTATACTGCAAGCCAGGTGTTCATTAATGCCTGAAGACAATTATTGTAAGTGATGCCTTTATTAAATTTCTTATGCTTGTATTACAATGCATCCTGGAGTGGAGTGCTATACAGTATGTTACACATTATAAATATATTTATTTCTGAAAATACATGAATATATTTAATATAATGCTGTAATAAAAAAAGGAGTGCTAGCTTATCTTAGTTAAAAAAAAAAATCAGACAACTTATAACATGAATGGAGGTGGTGCTAGGGAATACCACTTCATGATGCTATGTCTTAAAACACTTTAAATTCAGTTTACACTGATTCACATTCCTTACAGTCTCTTTAAAGCTGGAAGAATAATGGAGGGTGTATGTTAATGCAGGATTTCTCTCCCCCTGCGGCCCCCCCC
>JAWWEU010000160.1:15937672-15987305 GCA_035583155.1 Acropternis orthonyx | reverse complement strand
GTTTTTCCCCCCCCCTGCGCCCCCCCCCCCCCCCCCTTCTATTTATGGAGATATACAGACTATTCACAGAATAATCAAGTCATAAATCTTTCTAGCTTTGAATGAAGCTAGCAAGATGCACAGTGAATAACCAAGTCCTGCAGCAGCACCTACAACTGAAACATTAAACACAGCACCGATTTTAGAGTGCTAACTTTGAGTCAGCACAGATTTTTTTTCTCTTTAATTTGGTTTTGGGGTTTTTTTTGAGATGCCAAGTAACAACAATAGCAACCCTACATCTGAGTACCTGGAGAACCAGGCCTGGGCTACTGCCTTCACTCATTCCTGCAAACCACAGCTGCCCTGGAAGAGCAGGGCTGAGCTGCTCGGAGTTCTAGAAAAGATCCTGTTCTGGTTTGGAGGACTCAAAGGGCTTCAGCTGATCTGGATGAGCAAGACAGAAGCATCTGTCACTGAAAGACTAAGCATGCTGAAGTTGATCCATTCCTGCCAGCCTCTTAAATCTTGGTTCCCAGGCAAGTTTGGGTTGGGGAGAGATTTTTAAACACCACCAATTGCTTGACTTGCAATTATACTTCAGTTTATGGGGTAGAATAATGCTTTATTTAATGGTACATTTAGTTTACTTAAATCTTTACTCCGTGTGCAGTAATTATTTCGGTAGTACCAACAAGAGCTAATGTGCAGAGACTACAGCAACCATGAGGACCTTCAGAAGCTTGCATTGCCTGTTCCCTGAGTCTGGAAGCAGTGAACACAGGGCAGTAAGGCAGCTACCAAACACACTCATAGCATTACAGTCATTAATAATGTCTCCTAAAAGAGCAACAATTTATAAGAGATGTACTTGAATAACTGCCTTGCAGCTCTGCTCTCTCTCACCTTTTCCCATCAGAGAGAGTGCACTGGCTCAGCCATACAGCAGCATGACTGCCCCACCTACTGCCTCAGGCCCCCAGCTGCACAGACAGGAGGACTTCAGTGTAACGTAAAAGCAGGAATTCAAGCCTGGTGTCCTGCTCCCCTCCAGGCCCCCCCCCCCAAAAAAAAAAAAATTACAGATTGTTAGCACAAGAGCTGGGCTGTTCTGTGAAGCAGAGGCATTGCCCTGGGTGCACCCTCCAGTCTCTGGAAAGGCTGATTCTGGCAGTGCCCCTCACTGTGGTCTCTACAATGAGTATACACAATACCAATTACTGTGTAAGGTAGCACCAGAGACCAGGGGCCTCTGCAGAGGAAGCAGGCCCACAGGACAGGAAGCTAGTGGTGGATTCAGGAATGACCTCAGCTTTACACACTTTGTTTTCCCGTTAGATGCCAGTGAAATGGCACAGCCCTGGCCATGTGCTGCTCTGAAGGGACAAGCAGAGACTACAACTCAGGCCCCCAGAGGGAGGAAGCTGTCCTTCCAACAGTCACTTTTGCACTGGGCAGGGAGTCCCTGGCATTCCTCTAGATGATGCTGTGTCCCAAAAAGCTTGCATTTATTTCAGCTGGAGAAGGTCCCCAGAAAGCAATGATAGTTTAGAAACTTCAGTGTTGCAGGTAATTCTGTTCCTAACCCAGACTGCAGGAAGAATTTCCAAATTCTAAAAGTCTCTTGTTATGTTGCAATGATGCTAACAGCAATTTTCATCCATGGCTTGACTTTTCTAAGTACACTTCAGGTTCAGGAGCAAAGCTGTATGTAGCTGAGCATGCATCTGCCCATAGACTCTTCTCAACCTCCCCCTTCCCTCTTTCCCTTGCAGTGCTCAAATCAGAGTTCCTCTGTTGACAACTGTAGGATGCAGATTGCACAAAGTAACTCTGGGGTTCTTGGTTTTGTGTCCTTTGGTGTTCTCACCTTGCCTTTCTGAAAGAGAAACACATGGTAAATGTGAGGTTAGGGAGAGTTACTCTGCATTTAACCGATGGGCTGAGTTCAAAGGTTGGAAGATGATTTAGTCTTTATTGTGGACAGATTGTCTCTTCTCCAAGACATCTGGTTGACTTTTTATTTGGGAATCTTTTGACTGACTGCAGATAAATGAATTTCCTGCTGTATTTTTTTCTTTTATAAAAAGGCTGTATGATATACCCTGTATGATTACAGTTGCCTTTAAATTGTGGGTTAAAATAAGAAAAAACAAACAAAAAAAAACCAACTGGAGGACTACTAAAATGAAAATATATGGGCCAGGCTTCAGCAGGTGTAAATCCATATAATTTGAGCTTCAACAATCAGACCTGTTGTTGTCTTTGCATGCTGAAGTGTGTTCGGATGAAGGAACAGGACTATCTCATGTCTGCACTGAGAAGAGGCAAAAAAAACAAAAACCCAACCCACAGTGAAACATGTGCTGCTTTACTTATTTTACCTTGTCCCATTTGACCCAGGTTATCAGAAAGGCCACATGTTTTCATTCTTTGTATTTTGTCCCAGAACAATCATGGAGTTCCTCTCAGTTTTCTTCAGCTCTGAAGACATAATATCTGGCCTTAAAAAATGGAAAAGTACAGTTGAAGTTTTCAACATTAATATGCTGTACATATGTACTCAACAACCAAGCTATGCCCAAAAGCAGCTTCCCCCTCTCCAGTTTCAAATTCCAGAACAGATGCTGTCTGAGTATTGGTAGCATGCAAAAAAAGAGAGCCACAAAATACAGCACTTGGTGTGGAGTCACACTGTAATGGATGGACACAAACAGCATTTTCTTGAGAGCAACCAGCATTCTCTACCTAGCTGGAAGCCCAGGGATAGACTCATGGTTGAGTGTCGCAGGGAAGTGAAAAATTCTGGCCTGAAGAAGTAAGTAGGAACTGAAGCATTTTGAAAAGCAGCTCTAAGCTATCTGCTGTGGACTGTCTCCAGCTTATTTTTTGTTCATTATTTATTACATATGATTGAAATAATACATCCTGTTTGGTTGAAATGACTTAGCTCAGGCCTCCAGGACTTATGACAGATAAACATTTTAGAACACTTTCTAAACACTTTTTAAAAATAGCTTCTGTTTAAGAAAGAAAAGCTACTGTTTGGGGTTTTTTTTAAAGCAATATTTGAAACTGATTTATGGAAAAAAAACAGCTAATACCTACTTATTTGAAATATTTGATTTGAAAATTTTTCAACTCAAAGTTCTGACTGATGGGGTGCAGACTCTTTATTTTGCCAACTGCTATTTTGTTTTTAATCTAAATGTTGTATAGCTTTTTGTTTGTTCGGTTCATAGTTCTTTAACAGTGGGATGGTCAAATCCTTTCTGTTGTTCTTTAATTCTTTGTCTGTTTCTCATCTCTGAGTACAGGGATTTCCCTTAGTAGTAATTACCCATGTGAAGAGAAGTGTTCAGACCTGGGTCAGAGGTTCTAGGGCCCCTTTCAACATTTGCTATACGGTAGGGTTTTGTAATATTAGAGCCGCAGTGTCCTTCCTAACTTATTTCACCCTAACCACAAAGTAAGTGTCATACAGCAGCTTTTGGTGGCTTAAAACTGAACCTATCATATTTACCATGATGAAAAATACTGTATTTGAGATTAACTCATGCCCGTGCAGCTGCATTAATGCTATAGCTCCCACAGATACTCAGGTGAGTATGTCTGCACAGGCATGTGAGGAGAGGACTGTTCAAAGCATTCTGTGTTAGATCCTGTCCTGGAAAGTGGAGGTCCATGTGCTGCCCAAGTTCATAACATCATGATCAAGTCAGTCATCAGCCTGTTCTGGCCCTTTGAACAAAAAAAAAAAAAAAAAAAAAGATGTTGCTTTGCAGGAATAAATGTAATAGTAGGAAAAAGAAAATGAAATGAAAACCTGAGCCGGTTTAGAACAATGTATGACAAACCAATGGGTCTTATTGCAAGTATGTTTACCTTGGCAAGCCTCCCTCTCTCCTGCTAGAAGAACTGAGTTCTCTCCCCACTATGAGAATTTTTTTTGTGGATGTTTAAAAAAAAAAAAAAGAGAGAGACAGAAAAGAAAAACAAAACAACCACCCTGGAGCAGATCATTCATCATACACAGAGTGAGAGCATGAAAGGGGATTTGCTTTGACCTAGTTACAAAAACAAAGAGACTTTCTCTAATTGTCCAAATGACTCAAGTGGGACTGGGTGTCAAAAGCAACAAACTCTCCTTCCTTCAAAACTGTATGTTAATACAGGGCACCAGGATCCAGCCCGTTCCAGTTCAAGACCTGGAGCCCAAGGAAGCCCTGGTAAGCAAAAGCCAGCCAGCTCCATATAACTGCATGTACAAACAGGACCAGTAGCCAGGACAAAACATGTTTCATAAATTATAGTGAAGACACTGGCTTTAAATGCAGAGAATATCAGGGCTTCAAGGTTTGTTTTGCCAAGAGCTGCAGATGAAATAGACTTTCTTGCTTTATCATTCTGGTGCTGTTGTAGGAAGGGTCTGTCTTTCTGTCCAGCAGAATTTGCTGGTCTATCATTGACCCCCTAAGCCTAACTTTTTATTTCATAGAAGCCTGAAGGCAACTGCATATCCAAAATGCCACACAAGTAAGGTGCCCAGCTTTTCCAGGCACCAGTGAAAAGGCCAGTGTCAGTACATTGTTGTTGCTGGGTTTCGGGTAAAAGGAACACGATCAGATACAGATAGAGTTGGAGAATAAGAGCTAGCAAGCAGAAGATGAAATGGAGGCAGGTAAAGGGGCATGAGTAGAGGCAAGGGGTTTATGTAGATACATGGGAGAAGAAAGTTACTAAAAGAAAAGGCCATCAGCTACAGAAAGGAGGTTGGAAAAAAATCAGTTTACAAGATCTCTGGGGCTGCCTGGTCACAACCAGGTAAGAAATTATCCATTTGGCATCTCATTGTACAGCATTTCCATGATAGCAGTAGCTATCCAGTCTAGCATAGTAATTTATAGGAAGCCAGAATTTCTGTTAGGAGCTATTGGGCTGGCCCTTCATTGGAGCATAACAATTTAGGCAGTTGAGGATCTAGCCTTCAGTTCTCATGTGGGAAGTGCTGGCACTGTCCTCTCTGCTGCAGAGAAAGGGCCAAGCAGGAGGTTACAGAGACAGAAATTTTCTGAAACCCAAATAAAGTCCTGGTTTTATTCATGTTTAGAGGGAAGGTTCCACAGGAGTTTGTATTTTTTCCCCAGCTGGTTCACCATCTATTTTAGATGGAGCTGTTTGATCTCTTTCTGCTTTGTGTTTCTTTCAGTTTCCCAAACAATAGGAGGAAGCTCGCCTGTTATGTGTGCTTGGGTCCCAACCAAGCTTTTCCCAGCTGGAAAAGTCATTCCATGAACTACAGAGGGGTTGTTTCCAGCTGTAATTACAAGATTCCCAGTTCTCTTATGCATTTTGTAAGTAGGTACAGGCTGTCTTAAAGGGAACAATAGGACATTCCTGAGTGCTTAAACAACCGCCATTTCAACACCATCGCCCCCTCTAAAACCTGAGAAGGACTTAAGCACGTTTGAACTGTTTCACTCAAGGTTACCGAGCCCTCAGCTGAAAAAACATACAGGGAGGTGCACAGCTCCATGTAATGCTCCTGCTTTGGTGAGTAAGATACCCAGGCTCTTCCTGTTACCTTATTAGATACACAAACACTCCAAATTTACCGGACCAGCTGGGAGAACTTGGCAAGCACACAGGGAATATCTGCACAAGGGGCAGCTGGCAGCACTGTCAGACAGACGTGCACCACACAGTATAGCTCAGAGGCCAGGCCGTAACTACCTGGTAGACAAGCCTGCCTAAGGGACCAGCACACATTTCTTAATGTAAGTAAGACCTCGTGCTTGGCCCAAGTATTCATCTTCAGCAACAAGCAGGTCCCACTCAGGAGCACATGCTCAGCACACTGCATCTTCCCTTCCTCTGACAGGAAACTATCCAGCTGATCCTAACTGCCCCATCCCATCACACATCAGGTGCAATATTGGTTACTGTTCCTCTGGGTGAAAGGTGTGAAATTGGACAAAGGAGAGCATTAACCTTGACTAATGTTTAGGAGGAGCAGAAAGATAAATAATTAGGCTATAGAATGGCTGTGGCTAATTGTCATCATCCCCTTGTCCTGCTGTAGATAAGCGCCCGCTTTTAGGGACCATAATGTTTCCATTATTTTCACACAGGTAACATGCAGTTGGGATCTTAGAACATCTGGGCACTGAGGAAGCAAATGGCACTGCTGGCCAGGACCAGCATACACAACGGAAAGGAGGTAAGAAGTGGTCTTTTCTAGGCATCAACAACCAGAGGTAAATCTATCACCTCCTTCCAACACTCAGTGAAAATCTCCCATAACGGTGCCTCACCTGTACAACTGCGGGCAGGACCTCTTCAGAGCAGTGGAGGACAGCCCCAGCTTGTTCTGGTTTCTCAACCGTGTCTTCCTCATAAGATCTCTCATTCTCCCCCAAGCATGGCCCTCACCCTAGGGAGCAAAAACAAACCACAACTTGAAGGACCAGTGGCAAGTTTCTGGCAGACCTCATCGGGCCAACGTATGATACTTTGGGGTACTCCAAGGTGGTGTGAAGAGGGAAGCTTCTTTCAGACAGATAGGGGTCAAGTCCCACAAAAGAATTTTTAACGCTGTGCAGTGGTACCCAGTGGCCAGCCTGTACCTGTACAGGGCACAAGGAGACAGGATGGAAGAACTGTGAGTAACACCATCCTTTTTTGTATTTTGTTTGGTAATATTTCCCTGTCTAGGACACCGCTGTTCTTTCAGACTTCAGGTTTCAGAGACTGAGGGCACCTCACTGGTGAGTGCTGAGTAGCTGCCTAAGGGCACAGTTTTACCTTATTGTTTTACTGTACTAAAGGAAAAGGTCGGTTTGGTTTCCCACCTACTCACATGCGCGCAGGGGGGCCTTTACAACAAGACCCAAAAAAGCAATTTGACTGTCTTACCCTTTCTATTAGGCCAGGTGCACTGGTATCAGCCCTTTTCAAGGTGGTGACTTTTGCCGACCGTGAATTAGAAGGAATCAAGTCTTTGTTTTCCTGTCAGGTCTGCAAGCCACAGCTATTGGGCCCTTACATTTGAAATGCTAATAGAGATTATCGGGAGGTCAGGAAGTCTCAGGAGGCCGTCCCTCATGTTTATTCTCTCCAGGCTTAGGTAATCTGAACTCATGAACTATGCAGAGCTAGGCATCAAAAATCTTCATGGTTTTTTTTCTATCTTGTTTTAAATTTCTTAAAATGATGTCTGGAAAACCTTGGGAACAGAACAAAAATGATCATGCCCCAGAACTAGCATAATGGGGAGAAACGATTCCCATTTCAGTGAAGTTCTCAAACCATTACCACGTTCAGGGCATTGTTCTGCCCTGTCCCGAGGTTCCTGCACACTGTGCCACCAGCAGAGCCATTACTACAGGAGTTGTGGCCACTTTGAGAGCACAACCTGGCAGCTGTCCAGCCACACTTAGCAGTGCCTATTACAATAATTTCTCGGGGCTCTGCAAAGTTTTCAGTTCAAAATTTCAGATGAGGTCATGGGCTCAGCTTGAGAACTGCAGCACCGCATTCTGGGCTATTGAGTTAATTGCCTGTAAGCGAGACTGTTTACTCATGGAAATAGCAAACCTTTGTGTTTACTGCTAGGATTAATGTGTGCTGTGGCAGGGTTCTGGAGGCCTCAGCAGTTAGTCCCTCGGTTTGCTGGTGTTGTCTCAGAAAAACAAGCACTGCTGATACCGCTGAGAGCCTGAGCAGTTACCTGCTCCTGAGGGCTGTCGTCTGCAGTGGGGGCGGCAGAACAAGGGACCACATGTGCTAAGTCGTAATACATGTGTGTCTGTTACTTTGATAGTAAACTTCGGGGGTCAACAAACCTCTTTTGTTCATGTACAATGTACAACGCTGTGCACTACAGAGGCTTGGACCCTGATAATGCAGGCAAAAGTTAAACATATTCTGCAAAGGCAGTACATACCGAGATATTCTTGCTGACGTCCAGACCCTAAAAACAAAAGGCAAACACACTGATGAATAACGATACAGTGAGACCATCTCCCCGTGTTGACAACAGGCTAGGCTTTGTTCTCAGCTCTGCCCTGGAATACCCCCATAGCCTTGGTGAAGTCCTGTATCTCTTTACTATTCAGTTCCTCACATGTGTGATAATCCTTTCTTTCTTTTTCCATCTCTCATCTCTCTTTTGTATTTAGACTGCCAGTTCATGTGTATAGTACCTAGTAGCCTGGGTATGAGTGTAGCAGACAGAATTCCCATGCAGTACCTGCACCGTAGCAATAAATGGGGCATTTCATGTTCAGGTTTCAAAATCCAATACTAAGTGACAATACTAAAGTGTGATGTAAGAAGAGAACACGAGGATTCAGTTTAAAGAGCATGGATCTTGGCCCTCCAGTTCTGTGAAGTCATCAGAACTTCCCATGTGCTTAAAATACTATGGAAACTGGCTAGAAACAAGCCAGAGCATGCAGTACCTTCCAGAATTCAGGCTTAATTTGGTTTCTGAAGTTCATTGAAGTGTTTGTGACCTATTTGCAACTTTGGGGTGAAAATTTCATGAGAAGGTCTTTCCCGTGAGAGACCTACTCCTTCCTCTTTCCTGTTGGTCTGGGAATACTCTGATTAGAGCCTCTGCCCTGGCATTTCAGCACTTCTGATCCCCACCGGAACATGAAAGTGCTGAGGCACGGACAAACAATGGGAAAGAAAGGGAGAGGAAAACATTCATCCTGCATCCCTTGGACCTCAGTGACACGGATTCCCTGAAACATGCTTTGGGGACTGGAGCTAATCACATTGATATGCTGCTAGTCTGATACCAAGTCTGGCCAGCTAAGGAATGATCCGCTAAAGGTTTTGTGTAGTAATGAATGCTTGGTTTAATCTCACAGTAGTGAAGATACTTATGACAGAGTCCCCATATTGAGCTATTTGGAGTTTGCGAGGGCTAAATCCCATGCTTCTGTCTGCAGTGTTCCTCTCCCGTGCACCAGCGATCCATTTATGTCTTTCTTGGCATAAAGATATAGTCCTTCCTCATTTAAAGCTGGAAATAGAAAGACATAGACCACCCTGGGTCTCCCTAACCCCAGCCCTGCTCGATAGGTGACAGGGCTAGCTTGTTCTCCTGGCACCCCACACTGATCTGCCTGAGCAGAACTTCTCTCTGCTTCTCCCACAGGTCCCACTCAGGGTCTGGCTCCAAACTTACCACTCACCTTTTTTACTGCAGGGTCCTTTGATGGAAAAGCCTGCCCCTCAGCCATACTACCAGCTTCTCTGAACTCATTCTCCTTGTTGTTCCTATTGCTTGATGACTTCCTGAGCCCCATCATCAGCTGACTCTTTCCTGATTCCAGGTATCTCTCACTTCCTGCAATAAAATGCAAGGACTTGCTCACGTTTCTTAGCAGTGTCCTGATAAGATGGCCTCTGGGCAGTGCTGCCAGGACGTTATGACTCCAGATGGGATGAGAACCCTAAGGACTTAAAGATGGGATGAGACTCCATGTGTCTTCATGCCACACTGCAGTGGAAAGAAGGTAAATGCTACAATAAAGTGCCTGATTGTGGCAGGACATTCTAATGGTTTCCTCATGGTCTTATTTTTCTTCCAAGCCTGCTCTGAAAGTGCCAGGAAAGGGTATTTTTGAGCTTCGGCACTAGAGATCCCAAAGGCCAGTTACATCCTGACTCAGTCCTGCTAGGAGGTGTGCTGATGTTGTGTTTCACCAGGTATTAGAGACAGGATGAAGTCCAAAGTTTGAAATAAACTAATTAGCCTCACTTAGTGAGCAGGTTCACATCTATCATTGGATCCAGACTTTTCATCTGGCTTTATCATCAGTAGGCAGAGCCCAGTCTTCTCAGCCTTCTCTAAAAGTTGGTCTCTGACCCAAGCTTTGCAGCTGGGGTTTATTTCCACTTGCTCTATAGAACAAGTCATCCTGCAGGAATGTGTTCTGTGCCTACTTGAGAGGGTAGGAGACTAACAAGAGGCATAACACTTTCCATGTTAGATCAAATCCTACCTTTTCTGGGGGGATTTTAAAGCCACACGGAGGGGCTCCACTAATAAACCCATTCAGGCATGCTAAGTTTCCAAGAGAAAGACCCATTTTATAATGCATTTGTCCTAATCTTTATAGCCACAGCTGCAGAGCAAAAAGCCCTGCTTCACACATGAGAAATAGCAAGTCTTAAAATCCTAGGTATAGACAAAGCATTTTAAATTGCTTCTCTTGGATTTCCAGCTAAGGCTTAGCTCCACTAACACCTCACTATTCCCATCTGTATTTCCTAGGGAAAAGAACACGGCCGCTCAGCTTATTTTGACCAAGTGGTGGCAAACAGGAGGGAAGATTAGAGGTATTTGAACTCACCATGGCAGCTGCTCAGCTTTTCAGTGTTCACTCCTATTTCTGGGATGATAGAAAGATCAGAAGGGTTTCCAGTCTGAACCAAGAGGCTGTGAGGTCTGCTCCTCCCAACAAAAATTGTTTTCATGTCTTGATATGAGTTGAGGAAGATGCTGGCAGCTCCACAGGAGCAATGCTGAAGAAGGTACTCCTATACCAGACAAAAAGAAAGTATGCAGGCTCTCAGGCTGCAACAGCTCAAGGTAACTGTGTGGTGTGATGGTACAGACAAATTGCAGTCATTCCAGCCCAGGGATGTCCATCCTTGTCCTGAGACCCACCAGAACCCAAATTACTTAATTCTCTAAAAGGCTGAGCAGCCTGGAGTTGGTAATAAAAGTTTTCATAGGTTCATTAGCATTTAACTTAAAATGCCTGATACTCAGCATCTATTTGGTTTATTTCCTAGGAGGAACTGAATACAAGTTTCTAAGCACAGAGCTGCTCAGCTAAGGCATTAGCGTAAATAAACAGATCCATTTTAACAATGACTTGCATTTTAACATAATGTTATTTGTTTTGGAACATGCACAGACAACAGTATCTTGTATTTTTGTTGGTGGGATGCCATAGTTCTCTTGTGTGTTACCAGTCAGATTGACTGTATGTGGTACTTCAGCCAGAATACATCTGCTGTGGCTGGTGGGGTGGTGAGATTTTCTGCCTTGACCAACTACATTGCACAGCAGTTTAGTAGGGCAGAAAGCAAGAAGAGCTTTATCCAGCTGAAGCAGAAAGGGAACGAAACTGATTATTGGGTTTGAAACCAGGACAGGCCAACACCAGTTCAGCACCTCTGGAGATCCCCAAGAAATTGACAGTTTCAATATCATGTCTCATCTGGATATATTGTCACAGCAGCATGGCACTTTGCATTACCTATATCTTTGGGAGGTGCCTCAAAAATCTGATGAAAGATGCTGGGTTCAACCCATGCTATTACAGATTTCCCTGTAAAGGAAAGGATGTGGAGCAACAGTGTTCCCTTTGTCCCAGGACTGAAATGTCATCAGTCTCTGGTGATGTCTGTACTACTCTCAAGAACAGCATTGGGAGCACTGGTTATCTACAGTCCTCATGACCTCTTAATACCACACTAACCCATCTCTGTTTTGGGGGTTGTGTCTTCCTTAGGCGTGTCTGGGACATGGAAACAATTCCCTGCTCATGGAGAGCGAATAGGGTTTGTAAAGCAGCCTTTGGATGCCCTCCAAAATGTGATGCGGACAGCAATTTTCACATCTCATGGCAAATGGGATAGTAGTGTTCCTCTTATACACAGAGGGACTATGACTGAAGAACAAAATGAAGCAGAGCTGCTCAAATATAGGAGATGCAAGCACCCGAGAGAGCACCCAGTTTTGCAGAGCACACTGTAAGTGCTGAACACTACATCTGGGGATCCAGTTCCCCAATGAACAGTATGGGACAAATGCATCTTAGAAGGCACTTGAAAAGTACCAGAAAGATCAAGGTTTCAGATATTTAAATGAAAGTGCGGTGCCTTTCATTTTAGTGGGAGCTGGGGAGGGGGCACATATACCAGATGAGTTTGCAGCTTGGAAGAGTTACTTTGAGCAATGACTCAGAGTTGTAGACTTCAGGAAATGTGTTAACAATTCCCAGGCTCTATGTAGGAGACTGCATTCCTCTGAGCATGAGATGGGTACATGGAAATTATAAGCTACTTTGCTCTGCAACCTGACTCAGAACTTGGCTTTGGCTCTGAGGAGAAGTTAGTCACCTATTGCACATCCAGTCCCAGCAGGTGGGAGAGCAGCACCCGGGGAAGAATGACGCTATTGGGAGAATAAAAGACTCGCCACTGCACAGCTGGAAAGAAATAGCTGAGTGTGACAAACCCCTTCTCTTCCTTTGGGGAGTGATAAAATAAACAAAAGGGCAGGGGAGGAAAAAAGCTTGAAACCTGCTGTGATGACTGAAGAAAAAGAACTGAGAAGTAGAGATGAGGTAGAGCTGAACAAAATATGGAGGGGCTGAAAAATGCTGTTTAGGTGGATGCTGCAAGATTTGCAAATTTCAGTCAAATTCCCCAGGTAGCTCTGGCTGATAAAAATGACAAATGGGAACACTGAGATGTTTTGTGTCAGAGATTCTTCATCTAGCAGCTCAGAAGCACAGGAAGGGAAAGAAAGCATAGAGCTGGGTAGTGGTACTGCTGCTTCTCTTTCCCATTGTGTATGTTTTGTGAGAAATACTGGGGTTTTGACAGTTCGAAAACAGAAGGAAAAGAAAGATCTTTTAATTCAGAATACAATTGCTGAGGAAGTCTGTGGATCCTGTTTTGATAGCAATGAGGAGGGGAGATGTGTTCTTGGGATGTTTACAACTGTAGAGAAATAAAAGCTACTGACTTAGAGCTGTCCATCACATGAGGTGAGAGGGGTGCTCTTTAACTCAACAGAAGCAAGTACATCTGAGAAGCAAAACTGAACAGGAACAGAAACCCAAGCTCAGCCGCAGGAGACTAAGCCCATTGTGGTGGGCAAGGGCTCTCTGAAAACCAGAGTACCCAGCCCAGGTGGGTGTTGGATCTGGTAAATTAGCATCTTCTGTCACACAGAACTTTCCATCTGGGCCATGACTATATAATTTAACAGAAGATACTGTGGTGTCTGCTTACCTCTTTTATCTGGCTCATCTTCTGCTCTTTCTGCAAGCTGCACACTTGTTTTTGGAGACGCAGGTTGTGCTCCTGCAGCTGCCCAATCTTTTCAATCAGCTGGCAGATATGTTCTAGGTATCCCAGACCAGATCCCAGGGCTTTGCTGTTACCTTGGTTCACCTGCAAAAATAATGCATCTTGGACCATGGAGTAACAACAGACCAATTCTGACTAGCAGCTGAGAGTCCTACATACACCTCACTCACATGTGTGCTGGGGTAAAGACACTTAGCCTTTCTCTTGCAAGGGGCTTTGGTCATAGACAGATTTGAGCTACAGCATTGCTTGCTGGAGCTCTTTTCTGGATTACTCAGCTATATCCACCGCCAGAGAAACTCTTCTGGCTGATCACAGGCTGACACAGAGAAAAACCTTGTGACCACCTGTTTCTAGTTCCACCTCTCAGGCTCATTTTTATCTTTTACTAGCCACACGACCTTTACAAACATATGGTCCTGCTGTATAGTATAGATGATTTGGGCTAGTATGGCTCACTTAGGCCATAGTCCTCAGTGCAAATGACACTTATGTGTGCCGAGGCTGAGCTTGGTTCATACCCAAAGGCACCTATCTGCATGTTGGCCAACCCATGCATACATTTTGTCTGCTGTACTCAGACCCTTTCACTAGTGAGTCTGTGAGAGAGACATATGCGTGAACCAAGCTACCAAAGTGAAAGAACATCTTTCCACTGTCTTTAGCACATCCCAGTTTATGTCCCTGTTGCTATTTTCTTAGTCTTTAAGAGACGCCTGAAGAAAAGTCTGCAGAGTCAACTTTTCTCTCTGGCTGTGGCAGGATAATCTCTACTACCAATCTCTCTTCACCCAGGACCTGCCAGAGTCTCACTGCTGCTCAGCTGAGGGCAGGGCCAGAGACAGTAATCCTATGGAAGAAGACAGCCAATGATGCTTCCCAGCCTCCTTCTCTTCATCTCACTGTTTCTGGTCCCAGAACTTGCCTGTGCACAGCAAGTGTCTTCCCTTTGCCGTGAGCAGGCTGTGTAGAACGTGATGTGAACAAATACATGCAGAGGTTCACTTCCACCTTGGCGCTGCCTGCTGATGTGTGTGTGATATCAGTAAGTAAAATAAGCGTCGATCTTTACAAAAGCAGTGCTCTAAGTTTATCTTACTTCAAAAAATAAGTTCCCTCTACAAAAGCAGGAAGCTTACTCTGTCTCCTTTCCCACAACAATCTACATTTTTGGGGAAATGCCAGCCTTGGGACTCTTCCTGTCTTTTCATTATGTCAGAAAGCTCATGGTGTGTTCAAAAATAATCAACATTAGGATTTACTTCTTTTTAAACAAATGATGATACAACGTTATTTATAAACAGGCATTATTATGTCCAGATGGTTTTGTGTCTGAGGTTGGGATAGAGGTTGTTGACTCCAAGCCAACCAGTCATTCACGACTTTTATCTTCCTCTCAGGCAGAGTCTGCAGAAGCAATGGCAAGACAAAAGTTACTCAGCCATAAAACTGAGTACTTAGTGTGGCGGTGCAGTAGGAAGGGGCACAGCCCAAGGGCCCACAGGGAGAACAGAGCCTATGTGGTGTCTGGTGAGAAAAGCTTGAATCAAAAGCACTATAATCAACATATCTGAAAGCAGCGAGGGATTTGGGGGTGCCCAGTTTCAGAAGCATGATTTCCAGAAAGTACGTGAGTATCAGCTTCTGAAAATTTGGCTGTTTTGAGCAGTCCCGAAATGAAGAGTCTTTTTTTGTATGCTGTCCTAATGGGTACTCAGAAGTTCCTTATTATCCTTGAAAATACAAGCTTTCTGCCACACTGCACCCTCTTCTTGCACATCTAGCAACTCCCCTTCCTGCCGGTTTGCTCTTGCATGACTGTTGGCATGCGTACTGCCCTAAGGAGGTAAGACACTGAGTGAAATCCAACCCCTTATATCTGTGGGAACACAAGGGGAGGCTACAGGGGACAGAGGAGGTCTTGGAGAAGAGGATGAAGTAAAACATTTGGTTCTAACTTATATTGCAGAAAAAGCATGAAAACAGCATAATGTATAAGCAGGTGCCAGATTTTACTTTTAGGTACATGAGACTGAGCTAGACCTTCATCTGGAAGGAAAGTAGTCAAAGGCTCTCAGCTACACTATGCTGAGTTACTGCTGTAACGATTTTGACCCTGCGGAGTTAAGGTACACTACACTGACTTTACACCTTTGTAACCCAGAAGAGATCTCTGCCCTTGTCAGTGCTCACCTGACTAAGTTTTGGGGACAGGTTTTCAGTATATGTGTCCCTGGCAATAAACCATCACAGTTGTGCTGACTCACAGATTTCTTAGGAAATTTAAAAATACAGGATAGGTTTCTGCACTGGGAACTTTGGCTAATCTAAAGCCCTCCAGCTAATATTTCGACTAGTGTAAGATTTTTTCCTCTGAGGCTACCCAAGTTGCAGAGGTGGAAGCCTGTCCCTCTTGTCTCTGTGTGCCATTGTGCTCACTGCAGCATCTGAGTGCTACAAAGATTTGAAGTTCAGTGGGAGCTGCAAGAATGACAGTTGCTGTCATTCCTGTTGATGTATAATAAAAATCTGTCTTTCTGGTCATCTAATCAGCACTTTGTCCTGCCTCATTCCAGCCATTATCTGTTATTTGGATGCATCTGGTGTGCTTTTCTTCTGGGCTTCAACTGTCCTGGGTTGGACCTGGCAGCAGGAGCTGAAGATAATGGGAAGTTTGCTGGGGAAGCTTTTCTTTATTTGGACAAGAGCTCACTGATGTATTTTGCATGAATTTAGGTTTTTGTGCTTCACACAATGCTCGTCACTTTCTCTTGTGCATAGTTTTGAGTTATATCATACTCCATCCTCCCATAAATCCCTCACTGCGAGCTCTTGCCACATTAGCGTGGCCAGTACAGAGGCAACAGTCACTGTGCCCACCACCACTAAGGAATGTAATTACAAACCTCCCATCATGGACTGACTAGTGATGCCACAGGTTGAGTGGGAAGCATTTGTCACTGGAAGATGACAGCACCAGAAGGCTTGTGAATAACAGGAAAGAGAGGAATCGTGCTGTATATTTCTGATGGCTCCACCCTTTTGTCCAGGAGGGGCTGTGCTTGCTGATAGCTTCTGGTTTCCTCTGAGCAGCACGCACAGGCTATGGGGATTACCATCAAAGGTTGCCCTATTCTTTCCCCAAACCATACCACTCTGTAGAGAAGCATTTTGACTGCTTTGGCCCAGGATAAACAGCACTGCATGAATAATGAGGTTTTTTCACTTAATGATGACAATGTTCCCACCCTCTCTCTTCTTCTAGGGGTATGGGCTGACTTTAAATGTAAACTTTATGAAGTGTGAGGAAGTGTTTGTAAAGCAAAAGCATCAAAAGCTATTTATCTTCAAACTGACTGAGAACATTTAATTTTGCTTAAAAGGAAATGCTTTTATTTAGGCTTCAAAGTTCTTTCTCTTGTTGTTTGACAGCTTCCACTTTCTTTCATCTTTCCAAATGCAGGCAAATTTCAAAACAACAACAGTTCAAAACAAAAGATCAGAAAGCTTTGTTTAAGAAATGATGGACTGAAATGGTTTGATGTGTATTTTCAGCCGAAGTCATTCACCAGCTGAATCCAAATAGTCAAAACATTTGGCCGTTTCCAGTCTCTCTGTTTAACCATTTTCCTTCCTGTTCTCTTGGAAGTAGCCTCAGCAGTGAGGGAAGTCAAGAGGACGTCAAGGGGCAAGCTCATCCAGAGACTGAATCCTTTCTCAGCTGTGGTGAGCCAGTAAGCACAGTGCTGTTGGCATTGCCACACCCAGCTGGGCTAGGGAAACTCAACTGCTTTCCTGTTAGTTGAAAGTTGTGTTCCCAAAACAAGCAACAGAACTGAGAAAGTTGCTGTCACCTATAATTAAAAAATGCTGTCACCTAACATTAAATATAAAGCAGTGTAATCACTCTTGCATCTCTATCAACATTAATGCAGCAGGAATTGATTTGATGGAGCAATTTGGTTTGCCATGTTCTTGCGAAGCAAGGGTGGGAATACCCTGTAATGGCTTGCTTTCTTTCAGATAACACTGATTGTATTTCCAGGGGTATCTGAGTATCAGAAGGCATCAGATCAGGGAAGAGATTGGCTTCTAAGTACCATGTTGTGTCTTAGACAGGTTACAGGCAAATGTACCACAGAGTAAGCCTGGAGCAGAGCCTCAGCTGGGATGAACCAAGAGTGATCTGTCAGCTGTGTGGGCACATGATGATCTGGACATTGCTTCTGAGCAAGTCTCACTGTGTCCCGCCTCTGTTGTATGACAGCAAAGACAGGTCACCCTTGTGCAGATTTGGTAAGGGCAGAAGGCTCTGCAGCTGCACAGAGCTGTGCAGCAGCCCATGGGCATTTCTTGTCCCAGTCAGCTCGGGTGCTACTTGGCATCCCAGCAGTTTGAAGAGTGCTGCTCTTGAGATACAGCAGCCTGGAGGTGCTCTGTGAAGAGGGGCAAACTTCCCCAGCATCTAGGTCACAGCTGTATTTATACAGCTCAAAAAACAAAGACAGAAAAGTGCTCTAAGGCACAGAGCTTTAGCACTCAGCCAGTGAGGATATTAAAAAGAAGAGGAGGTAAGCCACCCAGAGCTTCATTTCCTCTTCAGCTTCTTTCTAATTTATTCTCTTGTTTATTTAAATGCTCTGCTTTGGGTAACTGAGCCTCCTTTTCACAAAGGATTTAAGGGAGTTTTATGGGCATACAGAGCTGTCAGACAAGACCAATCTGGCTGCAAACCCTCCAAAGTGCAACAGAGAATATAGATAATCTTATTTATAAAGTCTCCTTATAGTCAAACACTCTGATCCTTTCTTGAACTCTGCCAAACGGCCAGATCGATGACTGTTTGGGATCTGTGCGAAATAGACATCTGTCTTCTGCCATGTGTGAGGCAGCTTCTGGGGAGGAAGAGACTGCTCAGATGGATTGTTGGTTGCTTGTACTGCCTTGACATGCAGTGTTAACAGATATTGGGACATCTCTGACGTTCCTTGCTGCTTGAGCAGGTTTGGCATGCTAGAGAGGAAGTCCAGCGCCTGATAGTTCATGGCCAGAGCAGAGAGGTCATGGTTAAATAATATGCACAGCACACATCACTGTTACTTGGCTTTCTCCCAACCCATCTCCCATTCCAATTCATCACTATTACTGCAATGAACACCCTAAAAAGAAATCCCCACTATTCACAGTTTGATGCTTTTGGAATGTCTGTGTGACCCTTTTCAGCTAGTCTGCCCTTCTCCTTCCCTTTTCTCATGGGGCTCTTTGGTATCTTCTCTGTCAAGAAACAACTCCCCATTGAGATCTTCCCTTTGCTGATTCCTGGAATCCACTGCAGTGGGCAGGCAAGGCAGGGATCTGTCTGCACTTTGGCAGCATGAGACTTCAGGCAAAGCACTGGGGTGGGCACTTGCCGGCACCTGCTGTGGAAGAAGATACACAGAACGGCTTTTTATTCTCCCATCAGCGGCACAGTGTCACCAGCAATGGGGAAGACAGGAACTATGGAATGGGACAAACTGCTGAAATTATGTCTTTTCAGTTTGGTCCATCACAGCTGTGCTGACGAGTTAAAATGCCATCTCCAGCTCCAGCCCTGCAAAGATCTGCATTTGTGCATTAGCTCACTGCTCGTGCATTATTCGAGAGAGCTGGCTCAACAAGACACAACAGGCCTGGACGGAAATGAAGTATCCCTTAGATAAGTTCTTTTCAAATTTCAGAGCCCCAACACCAATCCAGCTGTTCCCAGGGATGATGACTAACTTCACAGTCTTCATTTTGAGACTAGGATCAAGTCCATCCGCTAATCCCTTGAGGCTTTTTGAAACATCAGATCTCCATGAGCCATTTGTCATCCTTACCCAGACCTGATATTTATGAATTACTTCAGAATTTTACTGCAATGAAAAGAGATTTAAAAGCAATTACCATTAGTTACAGCTTACAACCATTTCAGGGGAGATATTCTAAATTCATTCAGATGTGTGTGTCCTTGCTTGTGACTAACAGGACTTGAACCCTGACTGGGGGGGTCTTGCTCAGGTCCAGATCTAGGATTCAGTTTAGGTGTTTCTTACCTCACTCAGTCTACAGCATTCATCCATGTATTCATCCAGACTGTCAGTTGTGGGGTACTTCTTCAACTGATGTCCATGGACCTGAAGGTCTTGCATGCTGCCAAAATTCTCTGGGAAATTGTCAGCAATTGTCTTTGGCTCTTCTATGGGACCTGGGGTGGAGAGAGTGCTTTCCCTGGAAAGCTCCATCTCCTGGGTAGGTTCCTTTTCCTGAAACTGCTTGTCACTCTGGCAAAAATGTTCATCAGTACTTTCTTCCTGAGGGATGCTGAAGTCTTCAAGGGAAGCTGTAGGACCCTGCACAGCATCTCCCTCCTGGCTGTTGTAATCAGCTTGCTTTTTGCTCTCTAGATCTTGGAGGCTGACTTTTCTGGCATGTTCTTTATATGTTCTTGTTAGCTGATCAATTTCTGGAGAAGAAGAGGTGCTAAGCACACCTGAGTCACAAAATGAGTCTCTGCTGTGAAGCACAAAGCTCTTCTCTGAGCCAGTGGGAGTTGAGGGAGAATTGGCCCCGCTTGGTAATTCAACCCCCGAGTCCTCAGATTCAAACTTGGAGAATCTGTGAAGCCGGCACTTGGACTCGAAGGAGCTGAGGTCAGGCAGGGTGGGTACATAGTCAGTGCTTGCCGGGCCATCTACATAGTCTGGATCTGCTGGTGCGGCTGCTGCATTTGAATTTCCCAGGCAGTCTGGTGGGAGGCTGGCATCGGGAAGATGGGACTCTTCTGTGCAGGCTGTGTCATCTGAAGCCTCTGCGATTAACCCTGGGTTTTTAATTCCTTCATTGCTCAGTATCTTCATGTGTGTTAACACAACTTTGTCCTCAGCAGGTGGGGTCTTCTTACCTGCTTAAAAGAAAACAAGTAGAAGGTCACAGAAGGCAACAAAACTCCCCCCTGAGGGACGTGGAATGTGTAACTGCCTATACTAAGGTGATAGAAGGGCACAGCCCTAATATGTTTTTCTTGAGCTATATGAAGCTTTCTTATAAGCTTTGCTACAACAAAAGTTTTGTGTTTCATATCCCCAGAGTCTTTCAAGGGGACTCATAAATGCACACAGAGTTCTGATTTAGTGGGTAAGTGGAAAACAACACTTGTAGCCAGATGACTTTTTAGTCATTACCTGCATATAGATGCAGAAAAGTACATGTTCTTTCAGCATGATAGACATTAATTTAAGGCTAAAATATTTTCTCTGATTAAATGTATTCTGAACCAGCAGCAAAAGGAGTAAAACAAAATCTGTCTTTCCACAGGCTTAAGTGAATTTTGGGTTGCAATAAGCAATTTGCAAACTGTTTGGTATTCTCTGCAGTATTCTCTGCACACACACAGGTGACAAAAAGCAAGTACTGATAGGAAAGGAAAATGAGGCACTGTAGGTATTTTTCACTCCCTGTATGTTTTTAGGTATGAAGTAATTTCTTTAACTTCTACCCTATTTGTAAAGAGAAAGGAGATGGGGGCAGCTTTGTTCAAGAACTTCATGCGCGTGGACAAAGACTTTTTTCAAATCACAATTATTTTACACAGTAATGTGGTGGAAACGTCTCTGGATGAAAGGCTGATCTTCAGGACATGAAGATCTGCTCCCAGGTTTTCTTACAGTTTTTATGAATATAGTATTTCATAGTGCAGACCTCTGGATCATGATGGTATGAGAGCCAGTGTAAAAGTTCTGCATCTACCCTTTAGCAAACTGCAAATCTCAGTTCCATATCCATCTGTTTGTGGACTTGGAACCAGGAAGTGCTGCAGTACAAAACTTCCATTTCTCTGGTATCTTTTCCCTTATTAGTGCCTGACCCAGAGCACCTCTGAGGGCTACAATGCTTACACTTTTTTGGATATCTTACTTCCTGCTTCATCTCCTATAGTTCCCCCCTTCCCTTTCCTTTCTTTTAGCCTGAATCAAATCAGCAGCAGCTTCACAAACTCACTCCCAGTAATGTAACTGTGCCTGGAACCTACACCACCAGTGGTGGGGCAGGGAGAGCTCTGCTGTGCAGCTCTCCTTCACTGTAACCCATTTCAGAAATAACCCATTTTCCATCCTTCTTTTCTCCTATTTTCTACTTTTTTTAAACTTCCTTTATTTGATCTTGTGAATTTCCTGGGATACCAGTGAAACATGCCCTTTGCTGTTCAGAGACACCCACAGATTTAATATTTTACACTGGATTTTCATAAAGGGCAGTCAATAATAAATAATCCCATCTGATGGGACTTTTGTGGCACTTGGGCATATAGTGCTTATAACCCCTTATACAAGATCTTGTTTATCATAGACAGAATTGCACTGTCTCTCTTAGGATTCACAGGCAGCTCTTCAATGCAGAGTCATGTTTGGGACGGCCAGTGCCAGACCTCAGCAACACAACATTAGTACATTGCTGTGGTGAGGGACAAGAAAAAGACATTGCCTAGGAAAGCTCATCAGGAGCTGCCTGTGCTGGTCTGTGTTGCCATTCTCCCACTTTCTGGATAAGCATGAGGGACACTGAACTGAGGACAAGGAATAGGGTGACTGGTTTGCAGCTTCACACACAGCAAAATACCAGCTGTAAGAGGGAACTGGGTGCCAGGTCTTGGAAGGAGGAGGTGGAGCTGAGTCAGTTCTGATCTGCAGTGAAGAGGATCTACCTGCTCAGCTGCAAACATCTCTTGGCAGTGGGAGGCAAAGTGTGTATCTGGCTTACAGGCTTTCCTGATGGAGATGTCTCTCCTGATCACCACCCCAGCTGGCCAACAAAACCACTGGGAGTCAAGAGGAGAGTAGCTGCATTCCTGCACTTTTAAGAATGAACTGTATAAGTGTCACTCTTACCAGGAATCGCTATATGCAATGGTAGTTCCTTCCCACAGCTCTGATTGCCTTCACATACTAATCATGCCATGCTTTCCTTTGACTGGAGATTCTCTCACTTCTTTCAATCTGCCCTTTTTTCCTTGCTTAACTGGTTTCACCCTGGCCTACACAAACATTTCTTTGTCTGAAATCAGGAAGCAGCATGCTAAAATGAGGTCTTGCTACTTACAGAAGGAGATGTTGGACACTTTAATTCATATTTTTTATGACTACAAAAGCTGCAATGTGTACCAGAAAGTTTGGCTGGAGTAGAAAAAAACCAGAAAATGAGATGAAATCTCTGACCCTCTGCATGAGGATTGCCTTGATGCCAACAACAAAGTCCTTTGCTCTCCCCCTACTGTGGTCACTAGCAACATCACATGGTTTCACAAAAACGTTTTGTTTATCTGTTCTAGACTGCAAACCATTGGTCTCAGCACTGTCCTGGTAACCAGTGTTTGAACATTTCTGATTTATCCTCTCAACCCTTTGTGATGATGCAAAATGTTATCATGCCCCTACCACAAGATCAGAATAGAGGCAAAGGATGTTAGGATATTGCAACACATTTAGGCACCTTGTCCTCATTCATTCAATGATACTTTCACGTGGTCAGTGAGGTCACCTGTGCTACAACAGAGATCTCCCATGATTAAGGCAGTGACCTGAAACTCAAGTTATTCTTGCTGCACCCCACTGACAGAACAGTCTCTCTTCTTCCTCTCAGTTATCTGAGTTATGGAATCTAAATCATGGGGCTTCCAACAAGCAGATTTTTCTGCTACAGATCTTGAAAGGGCCATACAAAAATGCACAGCTCTTTGAACCGTATTACTAACAAACACCAGAATGGTGCAATTAAAGCTCATCTGTGCAATTACAAAAAAATAAAAGTGAGCCAGAATCTCAGCTGCTATAAATTAACTCATTTCCAGGGCCCTTAACAGAACTGTGTTAGCTAGCTAATTTTGGCTGAGGACAGCCTGTGAATTCTTTGTTCAACAATAGCAGGGGCTTGAGCAAAGCAAGCAAGGGAGATGAACTCCTGCCTGGCACTGGAGGGAGCGTGCTGCAGGGGTACGGTTACAATCCTGCTCAGAGAGTTCTGAAAAGAGGTGTGAAGAACTTCACAGAGCTGAACGGTGGCATTAAGGATGGTAAGATGTATTTACTTGTGCTGGAGGCCAGCCAGATTTGACACTGCTGCTCCTGGGAATTCAGCCAAGATTTGTTGTTGTTGTTTTTTGTTTCTTTTTCCCTGGACTGGTTTTCCACACCCCTCTGGGGTGGGGTAATGTATCAAACGCTGCAGGTTTTAGGCAGCTGGCTGGTACGCTGGTGTGGCAGCCGGAGAAGGAGTGCAGTTTTGTCTGCGTGTTTGAGAATAAGTACAGCTTCCTGAAGCATCTCTGCATGCCAGGACAAACATTGTCTCAGGTTAGCTTGTGCCACTTGCATAGTAGCCATCTTAAAAGGTTATATGGCACTGTAATGACCCTAGAGATAAACAGGGTTCCCTGTTCACTGACAGTGACTGATTATGTGTAACCTTGGGAAAGTTGCTGGGTTTCCTGTTCCTGTACAGCTGGAGAATAAGACCACTTCCCAACTCATAGGGAGGTAGTTACAGTGAACTAGCTAATATCTGTAGATAATTAGTAGGGAGTGAAAGGATTTGATGTGTCCCAGCTAAGTCCCTCAAACTTTGCTTTGCATTGTTTCCAGATTGCTTTCTAGGATATTTTTCTGTTGCCAATTAGCATAGCCTAACAGAGAAACTGAAGTCTTTCATAAGTGAATACCCTCCCATTAGCTCCTGTCCCAAGGCTTCCCTTTTTTGGAGTTTTAAGTCTCAGTGTATTTTTCCAGTTGCACAATAACTACCAGCTGCCATGGCTCAGCCTGGTGCATTAATACAGGAGAAAGGGAGCAGATACCTAAACGTGAAATTGGTTTATTTATACCAAGTAAGTTGCATGCAAGAGATGAACTCAACTGCCCAGGCAAAACTCCTATGCATTCCTAGTCCTGTTCATGCCCAATTCCTGCGTAAGATCCCACCTTTCTAGTAAGCCAATCCAAAGTCTGTATGTAAATCCCCACGGTCCAAAGCAGTGAAACCTGTATCTGATTTTTTCTTTTTTGCAATCTATGTCTGTGGCTCAGAGCTGTGTTTCACTGGTGAATCCTTCAGTGCAAGCCCCATTAAGTTCTCCTGCATCCCTGGGAGGGTCCTTGGCCTCTGATGCACTGACTTCAGTACTGTTGCACATGGTGATGTATCTGGCTAACTGGTGGATGGGAAGAGGCCAGGCTGGTAGTGGGATGAGTGCTGCTAGTGGCAGTAGAGAGCTATATTATACAGTACTGTACTCTGCTGCTCTCCTCCCTTCCAGACTCTGCCCACCTGTTTCCTCCAAATGTTCATCCTCATTTTTAGGCTACTTGGCATGAGGAGGATCTCTGTTAAAGGTTCACAATGACTGGCACAACTGGAGCCAAAGCTTTGCTTGTCTCCATCTGCTGCTGCCTTTACAAAGGATAGCAGCATTGGAGCCATGGTAGCCTTCTGCTTATCCCCAGAGCTGATGCAAGGTCCATGTGCATAGCAAACCCATCCATGGTGGATGGTGCTGGCAGGGCTGTGCAGGGTGAACAGTCCAGTGATACTCTGAGAATCTATTCCTCTTCCCGCTACTGTCTGCCACAAGACATGCAACACCTTCTACACTGCAGTTCATAAGGCCAGTACTTTCCAAATGTACTGTGACACAGGAACAAAGCACCAAAAATAAAGGGCATCACCAATGACTTGGGTTGCTGGAACAGAGGGACTTTGCACAGCTGCTCTGCAAAGAAAGACCAGTCAAACCCGAGCACTCCTACCAGTCTGCTTTAGTGCTGAGTACGGGTGTATGATGCACATGCAAAGTCCTCGAAAAGGTTTTTCAGCATCCCATAGAGGTTACACACAGCCTGTCTAGTAACTCCTCTCTGGCTCCAGCTTAAAACCCTGTGCCATGCAAGACTGGTTCTGTGATGGGGCTGTGGCCTTCAAGTAACAGATTAAGAGATGATCCTCAGCTTTTGAAGAATCATTAGGTAGAAGTGACTAGTGAGATGGAGTCAAACTCATGACCTAGAAATGAAAGGTTGCCTCTCCTATTAAGTCCTTGCATTCCCTCATTTTCCTTCCTTCCTTTATAAAAAGTCTCCCTTTAGTTGTCACTGTGCCACATTCTCTAATACTGCTGGCAGTACAGCTCAGGTGGTATTTCCCTTTCACTTCGAAGAGATGATTTTTTTTTTTTCTCACCAATGATGAGGTCTCAGTTTCCCAGCATTTAAGAGAAAAGGGGTCACTTCCTTTCTGAAACAATAGGCATTTTTTGCTGCTGACTCTTCCCCCGTATGTGCTGATGGGTGGGGCTGGGGGCTGGGGCTGTGCTGACACCTCCTCAGCACCAGCGGCCCCCACACTGGGCTTGCAGGAGTTGTGTTACTTTCCCAGCTGGGCAAGGGCTGTCCCTTGCACAGCCCTGTGGGCACAGGGAGGCGTTGCACGGACAGGACCTCAGTACTCATAAGAATTGGATTACTCTTATGCTGCCAAAAAAAACTAAACCCAAACAAAACAACACAACTAACGAAAAAAAAAAATCCCCACCCCAAAAACTGAGCAACCACTATCAGTTGAGGCTCTGGGAGGAAAATACCTCTCTGCAGAGCTTTGCCATGGATTTCCATGGGGTGGGGATCTCCTCCAACTACGTGGTGCTTTACTGGACTGTTGAAGACCTGATCCCGGTCCTGGCAATGGCAGTGGTGCTGCTTGGCACTAAGGGTATGCAGCCTATCTGCCTTCCCAATGCCTCTCAAGCAAAGCATACTGAGTGTGCAGCTGGATCTTAGGTGCCCAGTCTGAGCAAAGGCTTCTCCTAAACAATTAGGACAATCATGAGCCTAAGAATTTCTAAGAAGAGCTTATTGGAAGGTCTTATGTCTGCAGTGCACCAGTTACAACTTCTATCTACAACAGCAGAAACTTGTGAAGGCTTGAAAATCACTGTCATACAGAAGGCTTTTTTAAAATTATTATTTTTAACCAGAGTTGTAACTGGAAGATGCACATTTTTAGAGGAACACACTCCCATGTGGTAACTGAATATTTAACAGTAGACCAAATTCTCAAAACTTCAATTTATCCAACCAGGAAACTGAAATGCCTGCAGATTTAATGAGAGTATGTATACAAATTGATTTGCTTGAAATGTTGAATGCAAAGGCATAGTTATGACAAAGCTGAGATTTTGATAATCCTTGAACAAAATGCACAAATTTCACAGATCCTTTGGCTCCAAGGTGGTCTCTCTTAGTTAAGTGTCTGAAGATCCTTTGGATCCTAGTTTGGTAATATAATGTGACCAAAAAGGTTATAGGTCCCCACAGCTGCAGCTGGTAATGATAAATCCCCATATAAAGTAGATGCTGAGAGAAAGATAACAGGGTTCAAGGACACTGTGGAGGCATTCGTTACTTTAGTACATATGTTTTAGAAGAGGAGGAGATAATTATAGCTCTTTTCAAGCATTTGAGGAGGAATGAGAGGGAGATTGATTGTTTACTGATTGATATAGTTGGGTGAACTAAAGAGGAAATGGATTTCCAAGTAGAGAGCCACTCGACACTTTTATAGCTTGCTTCTATTCATTCCAAGTGACCTGTGAAGTTTTTTAAACCAAACGACAGGGCTGAAAGATTAGTGACCTCTGGTAGAAAGCCCCGGGGCACAGCAGGTCCCCACAGATCAGCTGGTTTATCAGTTATTTGTGTAGGCTGGCAGTCTTCAGTTTCTAGACCAACACCTGACGCTGTGCATAGCGCCAACTAAAGAGCCTCTCCCGCTCATTACTGCATTCATCTTGCAATTTATTTCTTCATATGTTACATATATACTAATATTTATGTATAATATATGGCCCAGTGGGAAAACCAGGACAAGGATAATTTCAGTGTACAAGGGTCAGTGCCCAAGTCCTCCCTACTCTGCAACATAACCCTCCAGGGCGGGTGGGAGGGAGGTTCAGCTCCCACAGTCATCTATGGTGCTTATTTGTGAGATTTTTGTCAGGGAGATGACAGCTATCACTGTAGATCTGCAAATACTTCTCCTTGAAAACTCCCATGTACTCCTTTGGCAGAAAGGTTCAAAAATAAAGGAAACAGTGTTTTCATGAGCAGCCCTGTATAACAGCAAAAGATTGTTTAGGACACAGCTCACTGATGCATCTGACCAGAAAATGAAAACAGTGAAAACAAATATACCACACACTGGCAAAAACTGTCTAATTTAGGAGATCTTTTCCTTGTTCATCTGATCTGCAGGCTGCCTCTTATCATGGAGGATTATTCAGCCAGAAATTAACTAGGAGACAGGAGGCCCTTTGCAAGGATGGAACACGTCCCCCAGGGATGACAGGTATGTAGTAATTCAGGTTTTATTGCCTATAATAAGGTTGGATAAACAATTGTTCAATAGCCCCAGAGACCAAGGCCCTTTAGACACCAGTGCTTCAACTGAAGCCAAAGGAACTTGTGAATTGTATTGGAAAGGTCACTGTTAACCCATCCTTCGTGTGCAGTCATTGCTGTCCTTAGGCAAAATGCCAGAGAACTGCTTCTGCTCAAACAGGGTAGCAATGGACAGGTGTAACCATACTCTTGCATGTCTGAAATCTTTTATGGTTGCAATGAGAGCAGTGATGGTTTTGGGGTTCGTTGCTCTTGCTGGGGTCACACAAGGACCTTGGTGAAATGATGACGAGGTGGCAGTGATGCAGTGATTCCTTAGCTGCAGTAAATTGAACTTGCAGGTACAGGAGGTCTTGTCACACTAATACATCTGTTCTAACACCTCCCTCAAGAAAGGGCAGATGGGGGCAAGATCCAGCTTCTATCTATTGTTACTGAGCTGCCACTTAAACCAAACTTTTTCTTTTTTTTAATGTTCTCTATCTTAAGCTGCAGTTGGAGATGCAACTTTTAAGTCCCTGCCATAAAGCTTGCAAAAAATAGCATTCCTGGCTCTTTCTGAGTAGAGATGGGGTCCAAACCAGGACAAATATAATATTTGGTGCCTCTTTCTAGCTGAGATGATTAGGAAGCACTGTCCCTGTTTCTTGTTTGGAGAAATTCTAGCTGAATCTCTTTTTGATTCCTCGGTGCTCTGCGCAGTAAGTCTGTTTCACCTACCCCGTCAACAATACTGCTGTGGCTGGGTGATTAGGGATACTTCCATGTGTAAGAGCAAGCTTCCTTTCCCCTCCTAATGCTATCATCAGGTTTGCACTATACATCTTGGAGGAAGTAAGTTCATGGTCAAATAACATCCAGGGAAAAAAGGAGCTGTTTCCACCATACTATAAACTAACATCTCTTCACTCTCCACATCTCACAGCGATGCTGGAATGCTCCCACAGCAGCACCGCTCTAGAGCCTCTGTGTTGTTAGGTGGCAGACTTCCAGACTAAACCCAGGCAGAGCAACGTGCTTCAGTAGCCTTGCTGGCAACAGTGCCCAGCAGTTACCTTCTAGGGCACCTTAGAGAGGCTTCAGCTCACTCTGAGATAGGTCTGAGTAGCTGCCCCAGACTGGATAGCTGGGAAACAATCCAAGCAGTGGATGCCCATGAACAGGGCACCTCTGGTGATTCCGTGGGAACTGCCTGTGCTGCAGCAGTCCAACAAGGCAGGAGTTTGGCATAGAGATGGAAAGCCAGGAGGACCCCAGGAGGCAAAACCACTCCAAACACGGTGTTTTGCAGTATCTTTACCATCCTGCTGTTGCACAGCAGGCTACATTTAGACTCCGACAAACCCTGTCTGCAGCCACCTCCATGCCAAGCAAACCATCCCAGTGCAGTGATGCTAATGAGACAGAAGCTCCCGATCTCATTTACAGCTGACACAAGCCAAGCTGAGGGGTAAACAGGGATGCTAACAAAATTCTGCTGCCTGGGGCTTGTGATCTCAAAGCCTGCAGCTCTGGCTAAGGAATAAAATATATTGAACCCCTTACGCCTGAAAGAGGCATACTGAGATCACATCATTTGTTTTCACAACAGACTTAAAAAGTTACAGAGTGATCAGCTGCAGGATCATAGCTGCCTTCGTGCCAGATTCACCTCCTCTTCAGAGAGCAGGAGCGAGCCGGTAAAACATTTCGAACCCGCGATAATCCCTGTTGGATGGAGATGTACCAGCCTAGAAAGCGCTCCGCTGCGGTGCAGTGCCGGCCGGAGGGCTGCGTGTGCCCCGCCGCTCCGATGGGTGCCGGTCTCTGGGCAGCACGGACCGCTCCGAGCCACAGCGCTCCCGCCTCCCCTGCTCCTCTCTCCCAAGCCTTTTCCCAAGGCGAAATAAGCCCATTTTAAGAGGAAACCAAACAGGTTCCTAAATCGCGATCCTTGTCCCCGCCGGCCGGAGGCTCATGGCAAGCTTACCTGCGTGGGGACAGAGGCAGCCGGAGAACAGGGAGCGCAGCATGGGCTCGGTGCGGTGCCCGTCCGGCGGGGCCCGGGAGCCGGGCTGCTCCTGCCCTAAGTACCGTCTGCGCGGCCGCTGAGGGGAAGGAAGGGGGTGGCGGACACGCGGGTTTGGGGAGGTGTTGGCAGCCGCGGGGGCCCCGGGTGGGGCGCGGACTCACCTCTCCTCCAGGGCGCTCCCAGGGTGAAGCTGCGGTGCCAGCTAAACATCCCGGCAGCAGCCGCCCTCAGGGGCGGACGGGGCTCGGGGACGGGGGTGCCATCGCTGCCGGCCCTCCCGGAGCTCTGCGCAACCCTCGGCGGGCGAGCGGGTCCGGGGACCGCGGTCCGGGCTAGGGCATGGTCGGGCAGCGCGGCCGGCGCGGAGGCTGCGGAGCGGAGCGGAGCGGAGGGCGGGCGGGCGCGGGGCCAGCAGTGACTTATAAAGGGAGCAGCCCAGAGGAATGCATCTCCCGCGCCTGATAAGCCGAGATGACTGGAGGGGTTTGAACTACCTTTGCAACCCCCAGAGGAGAGAGGGGGAGAGAGAGGGGAAAAGGACGGGAGAGAAGAAAAATATTTCAGTACTTGCATAATGTCAATAAACAACTCCCCTCTCCAGTGGCAGGGAAGGCTGGAATGTTTAGGGCGGGGAGGAGAGAGTAAAGTGGCTTTGGTGTTTTGTTTTGGGATTTGTTTGTTGTTTCCCCTCCACCCCCCCAGCCCCCCCAGGTTTTTTCTTGTTTTCTATTTAAATCTCGTGTTATGCGTTCGTAATGCTAAACTGCTTTGGTTGTCACGGGGGGTGCAGGCTATGGGCAAGAAGGGTGAGGAGGAAGTGGCACGACTGTCGCGGGTGCAAAATCCCACGGGCAGGTTTGTGGTGTCACCCCACTGAATATGCAAGCTAGACTTGAACAGTTCTGGGATGCCCTGGGCATGGTTGAGCCCACTGGAGTGCTGCCTTAGGAAAACGTGGGAAATTACTCCTAGACTAGGTTTAAGCAGTGCAAGTTCCCTACAACCAGCAACCCCATAACCTATACAGGGTCTCTGCTTGCTAAGAGAGCACCAGCCCCTGCGTTACTTTCCCATCCAGACTTCTGCTGACACTAGCACTCTCAGGAGAAATTCTGTTGCTCCACCGGTTAAACCGGCCTAATTCTGTGGACTTCAGCTGTCCATAGGATCAGTGGCCTCAAGGAGATCACAGAGAGCCAGTGGTGCTACAAATGCCATGAGGAAGTAAGGCGGGAGAGGAGCTATCAGGGGAGATCAATCCAGCTGCCCCCTTACTCGGCAGCTGCAGTTGCCAGTCCTCCTATGCCACTGCAACACACACCTCAGGACAGGTATCAACTAAAGTGAATTGACTTTTTGCTATAGCAGTCACTGGATTTTGCTGATTGGCACCAGCCACAATCTAAGGACAGGGGGTTTAATTGGCCCCTTTCCCCCACCACATTGCTTTATTAATTGCTCCCATACTTGTGTCATCCAACAAAACTCATCCTTCCTCCCCAGTCTGGGAGATACTGCTCCCTCTTGCCTCCCACTACAGTGGGATGGAGTTTTTGTGGGCTGCGTCTGATTTTCTTGCAACACTCCAGGCACTCACTCTGTACTCACTGCCTGCTCCTGTTTTTCTGGGAAACCAAAGAGTGTGGGGTTTTTGTGTGGACACAACCAGGTTTTCCACACTCTTTGGGTTGGTGAGAAGGAAAGCTGTAGGTTCTCTTGGGGAAGGAGGTCCCTGTTTCCTCCACTGAGAGTCACAGGCCAGGGACGTTTGCACTAATGTGGTTAGTGCTGTGTGCTGCCATTCTCTACTTGTGCAACCAGCCCAGGCTCACCATCTCAGCTCCCAGCTGCAGTGGGCAGACTCCGATTATTAGAGCAATTGAAGAGTAATTTACAGATGGCTTAGCATGAATTCAGTAGCACTGTTAGCAGCCAAAGGAATTCTGGGTACCAAGTATTACCCTATCACCTTCACCTCTGCTGCCCATATACCATTGCTTGCTTTCTTTCTGCTCTCTTGCTCCATTGTTTTGTACAGTGCTGAGCACACTCCTATACTATCCAGGGGCTTTTTTTTAAAATAACTAGTTTGGAGAATGAAAAGAGCTACAATGCTAATGTCTGTAAACAGCTGCAAACCAAAGTGCTCTGAAATGTCTCTCATTTGTAGTAAGCAAAATGATGCTGTCAGAAATCTAGGTTTCTAAGGAGAGTCTCAAGCTGGCTGTTTCTAAGCTCAGTGTAGTCTCTTGTGTTCAACAAATGCTTCAGGCCAGCAGAAATGACTGTGTTACCAAATATAATAAATAAAAGAACCCACTGACAGTAAGCTTTTAAAAAAGAATAAAAGATCCCCTGGAATGTGCACAAGACAAGTACTCTAGCCCTGGGCTAGGGCAAACATGGAATGAAAATGGCTGGCAATGAGCACAAGGTTTTAATGCTCCAGGTACTCTCACAAGAGGGGGTATTTGTGTGTATGAAACTGATAATTAAACTGTAAATGCCTTATGTTGACACAATATGTGACAGTAACAAAGTTGTTATTAGTTGTTGTACATGGTTATTTTTGTGTACACTTGAAAAGTTTTTGTAGCATAACTGTGTTTTATGTATTTTTTCAACTCAGGTTTATTTGCTTTATTAGCATCAAAATGTTTTACACTTGAATAGCTTAGCACTGAATCAGGAAAAAGCATTAGCATGCTTAGGACTTTTATTCCAGTGTAAATGCATCTACCTGAAGGGAGATTTTATCATTTTGTGCTTGTATTAATAATAGCAGTGAAACCTTCCAAAGGATGGACACCACCAATTGCAGCCCTCATCAAAAACAGCCCACAAGCAAGGAATTAAAGTCATGCCTGATTTTGGTGTCCAAACTTGGAAAAAAGTGCAGAAAAGGGAAACTGATTATTAATGTGCTTTTGTCTAAACCTTGTGAACACCCTTGACATGGGAAAGGTCATGTACCCTGTGTACAGAAATACATTGAACCCAGTTGCTGCTGTGGTACAGCAAGAAAGAAAGGATGCCTCTATCCTGTAGCTTCATCTCTTGTCTGGCACTGAGAGTATTGCCAGATCTCACCATTTAATTGGGAGTTTTGAGACAGATTGCCTCATTTTCCTTAAAATCCAGCCTGTTAGTGAGGGGGGCTGGGGTTGTTAGTGAGTTAGACCATGGGGGGCTGGGACTGAGCTGTATGTTGCTGTGCTGGGGCAGAGCACAAGAATGGGAAGGAACCTGCCTCAGCCTCAGGGACAGCCTGGTCTGAGGACTAGGGCCACATTACCAGGTGCCCTGTGGTTTTTGGCACATGCTACATCTGCCCTCTCCCTGCAGCTGCCAGTCCTTGTGCCACATCTCCTTCCCTTTCACCCATGAGCTGAGAGTGTGGGATGGGTTCTCTGAATTGTAACTGGGCAGGAAATTCCCTCTTGAGCCGCAAAGGATGTAACAGGAAGAGGAAAAACCTCTTAGTCAGCATCAGCTTCATTTTTGATGGATGCATCAATTTCCTCAGTCATAAGAAAACCCTCCACCCAAAGAAGTCCCCAGTTGTGGAAAGCTGTTGTGTCTCTCAATCCCCTGGGCATACAGCTGCATCCTATCTTTCTTGTCATCTTTGTCAGTTTGGGGCTTGTGGGAAGTATCTTCAGAGCAGTGGGCACTTCCCTACTGTGCAGAAGTCAGGCACAAGCTTGCAGAAAGCTGCTCATGCCAAGGCAGGTAGATGAGGGTGTTGGGCAAGGTCTGTTTATAGTGCAATTCCCAAGTTAGGCACCTGGAAAGCAATAGAGATACATTTAGTGGTGTCCCTAGAACTATGAGGGTCATTGTGTTGTTCCCTCATGCGCCAGTTACTATGGTGCAATGCTCAATCTTCCCTAAAAATGATTGCCACTGAGATGCTCTGTAGTTGCAAAGAAGAATGCCTGTCAAATGTGAGCTTTCCTTCAAAAAACTCCCCGGGAGTCAAATTATGCACCAGCAGAACAGAGCCCTGAGCAGGTGCAGTTCTGCATGGATGAGCTCTCTTCATTGGGACAGGTGTTCCTCTGCTGTTTGGCTTTAGGCATGTCCCGTGTGCAAATAACTTCATCTCCTTCTGCTGCACCTTGTCTGGGAGAGCAGGATTTTTGTAGGTAGTTTCAGGACCCATCTTCTTTAAGCTGTGCAGCCCCCAAATCACAGGATTCTCATGCATGTAAAGAGCCTCTCCACCTGGCTTGAAGTATTTATGGTGACGAAAAACACATTCCAGTATCATTGTCACTGTGGTTTTCACACTGAAGCACATAATGAAATAACTGTCAACCTTTCATCATATGCATATATTAGACCTCATTTTCCATCCCATTCCCTCACCCCATAGTTAAAGGCTGGATCTGGACAGGTTGCTTGACTAGCTCCTGGTTTGTTTTTTACAGTTGCAGCGTGGCACAAAAGGACCCTGTGCAATTCAATCACTTCTTGACTCAAATATGTTTTCTTTCACTCTGGTACAAGCAAGGTTTTGGAATGTATCTGGCAGAGGGACATTGGATCTGTGTGACAGTCTGGAAAAAAGGCGTGGATTTAATGTCGTGTTATGAGGAGGCTCCCCAGCAGCAGAGAAAGGACAGGGAAAATATGGTCTGTGCATCATCCATCAGAGTTGGCTTGGACCTGTTCCAAGTGGGTGACTGTAAGAAGTTTCTGTCTGCCTTAAGTTTTAGCTACCTTTGCCTGATCAGCTATGCCAGCAGTGCTGTATTGGTGTCACTTAAGCGAGGACTCACAGCACCCTCTGCACCCTCTGCTTGCTGAGTTGGGTTGAAGGGACCACTAACTTCAAAAGCTGTTGTAACAACTGCTTAAACTCAGGCCACTGCTCTCTAAGGCTTCAGAGTCAGGACAGTCCCCTTCACTTTCCTGTGGACTACCTGCCCTGAGGACCCACACCTTTCCCAGCCAAGGGACAAGTTGGCATATCTCATCAATACCTTCCAAAGGCAGGCTGAGCTGCATTGTACTGTGCTGTGCTGGCCTGCTTTCTGGGTTATGGCATGACCCAAACCCTCTGATTTGCTCCTGTGATGCTGCAAGCTGGATGGACAGTGGCATGCAGGCACAGAGGGAGGCCCCACATCGGCAGCTCCTTGTCCAAGCACACATGCACCCCTCTCCACCAGTGGCTTTGGGCCAGTTGTCTGAGTCAGTAGGCACTGGAACTCAGTCAGGAGAGAAGGGTGCCTGGCTTGGGATGGGCAGCAGAGTATTGGTGGGCACCTTGGGGCCAGTTGCTGATGGGGCAGTCAAGTGTGAGTGGAGGAGCAGAGGGGAGTCATGCTGGAGAGCTGGTGAGAAGCAAGAGGTGCTTAAGGAGGGAGGGAGGGAGAAAGGAAGGAAGGAAACTAACTTAACTGAGCTGAACTGGATCTGAGGGAGAGATGCCTTATTTTTCTGCTGGGACCTCAGTATCTTGGGGGTGCCAGCAGATTGCTTCTGTGGCCCTGACAAAGGATTAGTCATGGTTAGGGGCACTCTGCTCCTGGGTTCTCTGCGGACTCTGAGCCTGGGCTCTGCCATCAGTCCAGCTCACAGCTTTCCCCAGAGCTGGGCCAAGCTGTGTGCCTGCTCCTATAAGTCCTTTCACGTAGACAGCAGTGAGTGGCACTGAGTCCACTCTCACACCCTTGTGTGCACGCACTGAAACCACTGGGATGGGGCAGGGCAAGGTGGGGATTCATGGCACAGCAGGGCTGGGTGCACGGCAGCAAGAGCTCTTCCCCTCTGCACAGCCCTGGCTGAGCACTCTGGAAGGGTGGCATTCTTCCATGTTCTGGTTTGGTAAAACTAGATGGTAATCCAGGGGACCTTGACAGAAAAGATAGAATGTGTGAGGGAAGGGTTGAGGAGTTTTCCCCATGAAATTGTGTGAAAAGGTGAGGAGAAGGAACTCAGAAGAGCGCTGTTGTTGACCTGGGCCTCCCCTTTCACCCTCTGAGGTGTCTGCAGCCCTGCAAACCTCCAGTCAGGCCTCAGCTTGGCCTGTTTCTCTATCCCCATTGTGACTATGCCCAGTGCAGAAAAATGGGTGCCCTCTGCCCTCTCTTGGGCTGCTGCTAGGAGGGCAACCAGGCTGGGCAGGGTCTGCCAGGCGTATGCCAACATTGTGTCCTGGGCCAGAGCTTGGGGGGGAGAGTATCTAGAGCCTATTTGTTTCCTTGCTTTTATGCCTGCAGAATCCCAGCAGCTATGAAAGTGCTGCTTAAACCTTGCAATTAGTGGGGCTGAGGGTTCGGTGATCTCTGCCTCCTTTACCTTGTTGCAAATGCTGCACTGTTTTAAATGCTGTAATTGCTTTAGTTTGGAAATGCTCACTCTCAGTTCGGAGCAATCTGTTTCAGTGGAGTACAACAGAAGAGTTAAATGTGACTTGCTAAAACATCACCAGAGTTTAAAGTGGTACCAGTAGCAATTAATGAAATCCTGGGCAATTTGCATTGCTTTTCCCTGAATATATGTGCACTCATCAGTAGAATTAAATATTTTTCTTGTATAACAATTTAATTAGAACTGATTAAAGTAAACATGTCTTGAAAGTTTGAATATTACAGCAGTGCTGCATTTTAAATGCCATGTCGACTAAATAATGGCTTCTTTGCTTGGACAGGATAACTATCCACCCGAAACACAGAGGTGAAACTTTAGTTAATAATAAAACTCCCACCAACTTCAATAGAGCTATATTTCACCCTAATTGTACTCATAATTATGCTTTCACAGTTTGATTACAGATTTACTGTTTCCTGCTTGGAGGGGTATGCATTGTTTTACACCTTCTACAAAATGAGAACAGAGGACTGTTGATATGCAGTATGTGAGCCTGGATTTCCCCCATTCAGTGAAATGATGGAGCTCCCTTGTCCCAGGATTTGACAGGAGCACTGAGAGTTGCCACATGGGCTCTCACTAAAAAAGATGCCATAAGACTAGCCTGGAGCAGTGGTTGCCAATTCCTGTGGATCTGGCTGCTCCGGTACTGGGGAGAAGTAACTGAGGAAAGCAGGCTGACTGTTAGCAGGTTTAAATACACTGCATAAGACCTGACCTTCACTGGTAAAATATACAGGGGCTTCCCAGGCTGAAAAATGTTGAAAACAACTGTCCTTGATAAGCAGATAGTGTCCAGTAGTCAAGGACCTGTCTGGATGACCCCAGGACATACTTTACAAATAGCATCTGTTTCTGCAAACCTGCTATTTAGAAAATCTCTTGCTGAAGCCAAATCAATGCTCTTTCATTTGTGTACAAGTTTGATATCCAGTTCTTGGGTGTGTATTTCCTCTGGACATCCCAGAGGATATCTGTGGCTCCAGTGTTTGTGAACTGAAGTTTGTAACGTGACTTACACCACAGTCTGTGTACATGACTCTGTGCAGTAGCAGGTGACTGCTTGCATGGCCCCACAGCTGGCACCTCTTCATGCAGTGGAATGGGCACAGGAGCTCAGATTTGGCACCAGCACTGAGGTGCTCTGCTTCCTCAGCTCATTGGTTCAGTGCTCTGTGCTTTTCATCTCTCTACCTGAAAAAAGGAGGTAAACCCTTTCTCCCTTGGAAAGCTGCCTGGGCATTAAAGCTGTGAGTCTGTATTAAACTGTCTGTTTCTATAAGCAGTAAGTGACTGTGGCTGCCCAGAGTAACAAAAACAAGTTAATCATAAAGAGAGACATTTTTTCCCTTCCAAACCAACCACAAAAAAGGGCTTCTCTAGGGAGAGGGAAATGCCAGTGATACATTCATATTCCCTCTGTTCAGGTCTGATCTAAGCCCACCATAGAAAATTAAATGCTACCAAGGACTGTCAGGGGTTGGGACCTTTGTGACTTTTATCTTAGCAGTGCTATTTGTGCTTTTAGCTATAAAATGCCTCTTCTCATTATATGCTTTTTTAGTGTGGGATGAATTGAGACAGTCTGCTGTTCTACTGTAGACTTCCCTGTGCTTACTAATTTAAGACTGCTGCTCAGGCTGAAATTTCCAGGTTGGCTCATGATGAATCCATAGTCTATATGTAGCTCTTCAGAGATATTTCCGTATCCTGAAATAACAGGAAGTTTGTGATACATCATTACATGACTCTGCGGTGCTCCGAGACTCATGAGATGGAGGACAGATGTCACAGAACTGTTGTACACCGAAACAGTACTGCCCAGCTATCCTTCGTTGAAACCTGATATGGTTGAACTGACACACAGGCTTCCGTGCCAAGTAAAAATAATGGGCGTATGTCTGGTCAGTGGATTTGCGTAATGAGAGCTTTCTTTAGTACCTTCCACTGGTAGTGCTCTTAACAAAATAAAACAAAAAATCAAACAAAAGAATACTGACCTCCAGATGACCCAGCTTTGAAACTTCTTGATTTGAAGCCTGGTAGCACAATTTGCTTGTTTTCAAGTTAGTTGAATGTGAAGGAACAGGTAAAAACACAACAAAGTATTGTCCCAGGTTTGCAAACTAAATGAATCAAGATCCAGCCTGTTAAAGCCAGCAGTAGGTAGGGGCTAGCCTTGCCCCGATAACCAGCACTGTGCAAGCTGTGGAGGCAGCAGCAAACAAGGCAAGGGCTTGGAAGGGCTGCAAAGGGCTGGAGAGGAGATTTCAGGTGAGCTTGACTGCCAGGGAGGCACTGAGCTACAGCCTGATTTTTCAGAAAAGGCTCCACATCTAACTGTTTCAGGGATGTTTAAAGTAATGTTTTCAAGGTACACCATAACAGAGAGCCCTCTGGGAAGAGCTGGGTGGTGATTTTAGTGCCAAAAAATGCAGGCTAAGCTGTTCTGAAGATCTAGTTCTGTTTGTGGCTGCTGAACTGTTTTAAAAGCCAAACCCTTTTTTCATATAAACACCAAACTGTCTGATGTCAAATCAGGTTTGCAAGATAAGATAAGAATGCTTCAGTGAGGAATAAATGGAGGAGAGTTTATGGAAACTGAGTTATTGTAAATAGATAGCATCAAGAAGGGGGGGTTATATGGTGCTGTGCAGAGCAGAGGTGGATAGGGAGTGAATACATATTTTTTAGAGCTGTGGCAAAAGACAATGAGTGGGAGGCCAGGGTTTCCCACCACCTTCATTACAGCGGCCAGGAACCCCATGGCACAGGTCTGAGCAAGGGGATCTAGAAGCCAGTGCACTGCAGCAGCAAAGGCTCAGTGTTTCAGAGGCAAGCTCAGAGGGTGATGAGAGGAATGGGGGGAATGTGATAAGGCCAAGGGAGGATTCTGTAAGGGAATGAGCAGGGGAAAGGAGGGGGTGTGGGGAGTGCCCCTTTCCACTGTCTCCCAGTTTCCCCATGCTGAAGGCAGGTTTGGGTCTCTCAGCTGAAACACTAGGGAACTGCTGTACTGCAGGGTGTTCCTGCTTCTCTTATGGATGAAGCAGATACCCTGACTAGTGTCCTTTCAGCCATCCCTGATGGCAAGAACAGGGGACAGTGTGCTGCCAGCAGTCACTCATCCTGGCCATGAGCAACCTCAGAAACAGCAAGCCTTTGCTGTCCTTGTCCTTGTGTTTGTAGATGAGTTGGCCCAAGTAAAGATGAAAGCCAATGGAAATCCCTAAGCTGCTGTGGGTATTCCTGTGAAGACAGAACAGATCTGCAGGATCATACATGAGAGGTGGGGTTTTTTTAAACAGAGAGCTCTTGCTTTTTGAAAAGGTGGAGCAGTGTAATTCCACAGTACAAGAAAAAAGCTCAGGCGATCACGAGGGGTTTTGCTGCCAGCCCCTGTGAAGCTGCTGAGCTACACTATGTGGCCATGGTGTTCCTGAATGCTGAAGGCAGAGCAGATGCAGCAACACACCGTCACTCCCCATCAGATCTGGTGTAATGTTCCTGGCTCCAGCACTAACCCAAGCGCCTGCACATTTTTATCAGCAAGACTTGCAGGTAGCATTACGCGTTTGTCCACTTGGAATAGGAAATTTTTTAACTCTGAACATCCCTGGTCTCTCTCTTCATATGTTAGTCTCTCTTTGTGAACAATAGATTGATATATTTATATTTAACATTTATGGCTATATAAATTCATGCCTGCAATGATTCACAACCATTAGAATTCAGAAAAAGGCAATTACAGAAAATCTAGCATGGTAAATGTACGAGTGAGTTTGTAACCCACTTTCTATCCAAACATGAGAGCTAATGACCTGGAAATTCTGATGTCTGAACATAATCCAAGCCCTATATCTGAACAACTGGACATTTACAGAGATTTGGTACAGACTTGGATTGGGTAGCTCATTAACAGTTTGAGAAAGCTCTGAGAGAAAGAGAGGTAATCTTTAAAGCCATGGGTGGAGGAAGATAGAGATGTAAGACAGACAAAACTAGTAAGCTGGACAGCTCTAGTTAGCAACTGACTGTGACTTTTTTAGGAGATTCTTTGGCATAGATATGAAACTTTCGTGGTTAATTGATCTGTTTTAACTGGCAGTTTCTTGCAAGCCATCATACTTTTAACTAAAAGCACAAGAAGGATGGTGCTGGCCTCCCAGAGCTGGTCAGACTTCACTTCTGGCACAGAAAATAGTATGTGGAAAGAACTGTGGTGAGCAAAAGATTTCACAATGTCAGTAGTACCCAAAGGGAGGACAAGGTGGAGCTCTCAATGAGTAATATGAGGTTTGGTACTGGCAGGTCTAAGTATTTCAGATAAAATTTGTAATTTCATCCTGGTATTTTGGTGAATACTTGGCTGCTCTGCTTTCTCCTCACAAAAAACCCCAAAACCAAACCAAACCAAACCAAAAAAAAAAAAGACGAAGAAAAAAAATAGAAGTAGTCTTCCTTCCATTGTTATCAAGATGCTGGCCTCCTGCAAGGTAGAGTGCTATATCCCTGTTCTCAGTCCATCCCACAAGCCAGGCAGCACAACAGCCTTCCAGTGGTGCTTCCCAGACATCTCTTCCTATATTGAGTGGGCAGATCTTGGGCAACTTCTACCCCTTCAAAACTATCCTACTTTTCCCCAAAGCAGATGCTATTTTCCCATCACTGTGCACACTAGCCATGCTCTCTGCTGCAAAACACACTACCAAGGGTTTAAGTCAGTGTCAGGTGGGTTCTGAAATGTAACACTGGTCTGAGAAGCAGGCAGCAAAGGGCCATGCAGATGAATCTCAGTGGGATATTTTGATCTCAGCCAGACAATGTGCTGCTGAAAAAGATGTGTGCACTTTCATTTTGAGTTGGAGGAGAAAATGGTGAGGAGCCTGCGTTAATTAGTATTACACCACACTTGGCAGACACTAACTCATCCACAAAGTATCTGTCGCTAGAGGGCATGAAAATATACCTGTTGAGTCGGATGGGTGAGGTGCAGAGATAGTGTCAAGAAGCAGAACTTACACCAAGATGGTGCAGAAACCAGTGTGATATTCTTGGGTGAAAAATCACTTAAAAGCAAGTAGTGATGTCTATGAATTACACTCCCTTTTCCACTTGGGCACTGCAGTCAGCTGATATTAGAGAGAAAATGGCCTGTCTTAGGCAGGAAAATGTGGCTGTGATGCTGAATGTCAAAGAGCTCTTGGAAAAAAATATCCCAGCATATGGAAGTGACAATGTGTTTCTACAGCTGTTTCACCAGTAGATCTCAATGCATTTTGCAGCACAAGTCTCTAAGGTTATTTCCAGTTTTCTGGGGGGAAAACAAAGTTCAGGTTCCTGAGGCAGAGGTAAGGGAGGGTAGTCAAACATTGTAGTAAACCTGCAAAAACTGTTACCGTTTTTAGGAGCACATGATGATTAAAGCAAACTTACTGAGAGCCTTTGGCTAGCATGAGGTCTCAATAAACTAAAATCAAGGTACCTGCAATTCATTGCATCAATTTTGTGACAGTCATTTGAGTGTAAGAGCAAGTCTTGTACAAGAATGGGTAATTTTTATTTTCCTGTTTATCTCTTTCCAGCAGGTGAAAACTAGGGTTTCCAATTAAAAAAAAAAAAAAGAAAGAAAGAAAAAAAGAAAAAAAAACAAACAAAAACCCCCAAACAAACACTGAACACAATATATTGTTAAACGTAAATTGATGTGTTCAGTATTACTGGAATACAAGTAAAGAAAACTTCAACACAGCATTAAAAATATGTCACCTTCACTGTAGCATTGTATGGAAACAGACATGACTTCTTATTTTGTTTGCCCATGGAAGGGAACTGTCATTTTCTTTGCTAAAATATTTTTTCATTGGATGGAAATAATTACAGGCGGAACAAAACAAAATGTTTTGATTAAGTTACAGGGCTGGTCTTGTTTTTTTCCAGTAAATGTTTAATGTTTTCAATTCTCTTTCCCCTCTCCTGGGGATGATACAATGGACAGTTAGATATCACCTTCCATCTCAGGAGATCCTAGATTCCTTTGCCACTGAAATTTTGGTACCCAGAGAGCAAACACGAGTGAGCAATTCCCATGGGGTACCATAGTGAAGGTGAGTCATGGGCTGCAGAGCAGGGGAGATTTCAGGAGAGAGACTCAAGCTCATAATTGATGCCAAACCCAAAGGTTAACACTGAAGTGTCAGATCTGACTAGCCCATGGTTGAGGAATGAAAACCAGCAGCTGTCTGAATTCCAGGGATGGTGCTGGGAATAGCTGCGATGAAACAAAGTCCCATCAACTTTGATCTTGAATCTTCTGCACAGGATTAAAGGAGTAACTGAGTTTGGGCCTGAGGCACAGACATTTGGGGAAGCAGCAGGGAAATTCGCTATTTTTTCATGGGAGTTTACTAAGCATATGTTGGTTAAGCAAAGAACTCTTTCATCATTGCAATCCATTTCTTTTAACTGTGAGTGCTTTGAGACCCCAGCGGGATCACAGTGAGGACATCAGCAGACTTACAGTGCTCCCTGCATGGTGCTGCTTTGTTTGGATTGAAGAGGTGATGTTTTGTCCTGGATCAACCTTGTAAATAAGAACAGAGCAAGACAAGATTTGTTTGTGTGGATCCAAATACTTTCATCATTTCTCCTGCTTTCTCCCAAGTTTGATGTGATCAGTTCACATACCTGCCGCTACCCTGGGATATGCACAGCTTCCAGAACTTGCCCCTGGCTGCTGTCAGGCTGGCTCAGGGCATCTTTGTAGGAGTAGCTCCAAGAGAAGACAGTGTCCATGCAGATACAGCATTTGCTCTGCACCATTGCCAGAGCAAGGAGTCACATTTCTTTCACACTCGCCCTCTGGATAAGAAAAGGCGAACATATCATAAAGGTACCATAATATGTCTACTAGAGATGTTTTGCAACCTCTTTCTCCTCCACAAACTGGAATGTGCCTAAGCTCCTTCTGGTCTGCTTATTTCTTTATTCTAGCAGCCCTTGGGGAAGGTACCTAATACCTTTTTGCAAACATTATTTATGGACTCAGAACACCAGAAACGTGTCTTTACAAATAGTCTGTACAGTCTGTCCTGAGCCCTCCTTTCTGGCACCTACTTATGTCAGTTCACAATGCTCGTATTTCTTTGGCTTTTTGCTGTAAAAAAAAGGTCAAATTTACTGACATGGAGTTGTTTCCACATGAGCAGGGTACTGTAATGACTGATGAACTGCACTTGTATGACTTGCACAGTAGCATTCTGATTGTTCATGGTTCCTGGTGATTCCTGAGGTCCCAGGGCCAATGTTTAGTGTTTCAGAAAAAGAGAAAGGTCTGTGCTAGTCCTGCAGTGCCTGTGTTACATTGCACAGCACCCTAGGGTGCCCCACAGAGGGTTAGCCCACTTGATCTGTAGTGGACCACCTCTTAACTAGCATCACTCCCTTCTGCAATGTCTGTATTAATTAGTTGCACATGCTCCTTGGCTTGTCTTTAAAGAAGGCTCTGTTTTCTAGGCCAGTGTTTTCTGACTGCTGGCAGAAATTATGTGACTTGCTGACTTCAGACAAGGTGCTAAAGCATGCAGAGGGGATTCTACTGTAAACAATCTCTTAGAATTCATTTTAAAATGAGAAAGGGATGAGGGGAAGAAAAACAAAATACTTAAGAGATGCTGACTTGCCATCTACAGTCATCCTCCCTTGCTGGTGATTAATCATCTCTCCCTTTGAGCCCAACAGACCAGATACACACATTCCTCATTCAATCTGTTGATGGAAAATTTTGATTTTTGGCATGCCTTTTGCAGGATTCAAAATACCTTTGTGCTGTGGTGAGTATGAAGGAAGGGAGTTTCAGCCGATATACTAAAAGCATGTATTAAAGCCTGGGCTCTCCACCCCACCAAGGTTGCAGGGAGCCATTTGTGACTGCCTGATCCCACAGCTCTGGCACATGCTGGGCTTACCAGGCTGGAGACTCTGCATCTGTGTATGCTGCTGCCTGCTGCTGGAGTTCAACATACTCTTAAATAGTGGAAGTTGCTTATGAATCAGAAAAAAAAGAGTATAGAGGAATCAGAAGGAATGGAATTTTAAATGAGATAGTAACTTTCCTTTACTGTCTGCATTCTGTGAACTAAGTTAATTTTGGGTCCTATACTACAAAACATAAATAAATCATGTTAGTAAGTACAGTTGCATGCAAACCATGTAACAAGTGTATTCTCCTGGAGAAAGTCTAAGCTTAGTAATGGTGTTGACTAAGCCATGGGAAAAAAAAATTTAATGGCACTGACAGGTCCCTTGCCACCATGACTGTGGTTCCAGAGGCCTTCAAAAAGGAACGTGAATGTGAATCTGGCCCTCCTGACTGCTAGAGTTAAACCATGGGTTTGCTAATGATGCAGCATTTCCTGATATTTGTAATGACAAGTAAGTAAAAAACGTTAGCTGGTGATAAAGCTTGTAGCTAGCCCAGTTCTGAAGGAGTTACCAAAAGACAAGACTGATTATGTCACGCAAACCATGCAGCTGAATCACTGTGATCAAAAGCCACAAAAGAAGGAGCCAATTTATTGCCCATGGACAGAGTTTTGTGAACATTCTGGTGCTTGGACCACTCTCATATGTCATCAGTGCTGGTTTTGCCTGTACAAATGTGTCTCCCCACTCTATATTCTCAACTGGCAGTAAAAATTCAACATGCATGTTTGGTATATCTTGAGCTCACAGATGTTTGTGCTCCCCCTTTGCCTGCCAGCAAAAATTTCACAAGAGTTTTCTTTTTTGTGTGACTTAGAGGTCATTGTTTCATGTGACACTCAAAAATGTAACCATTCCTGGTTGGAGCTGACTCTGACCATGGGGAGAAGGGGGGAGTTGGCATGTTCAAACCTACGCGAAGACTCTGAGGTCACACCTCTGTGGGTTGCTGTGCAGGACATGAAAAGCTGCACCCTGTGATCAGCTTTTTCAGATTCCTTAGAAACAGTCTGTAAGCTCCCAACATCCAGTAGGTCACAGGCTGCAACTGGGGGGATGTTAGGGCTTCACTGGCAAGACTCCGGCGTCAAACAGTTATGGGCAGAGAAACTAAAGGGCATTTTGTTACAGTTACCCAAATGTAAGCAAGGAAACAGATCGCTTACAGAATTTAGGCTTGAAAGATTTGGACCAGCTGATGAGCTGGATAAAACTATCATTTCTTAGCAGATGTTGTATTCTCAGTTACAAGCAGAAGTGCTGAAACATCCAGACCTAATCATAGTGAAAGAAACACAAGCAATTTCTCGTGTAATCCATGAATAAAAGCTGTGTATTCAAACACCAAGTTAAGAGCACACTGAAACCGTCAGACTTACATGGTTTTTATTTTGTCACTTTTTTAGCAACTTTTAAAGGAAAGATTCTGACCCTCATGAGAACTGACTACCTGCTGAAGAGTAACATAACACTATCATTCCTTTTCCCTGAAAACCTTAATCCTGCTCTGTCTTGTCTGGGCTGCATGCTACGGCAGGAACTAGAAAACTGAGAGGTGTATACTGAAAAACCTTTGGATGTTGATGTACAGAATGGTGGGTGGTATTATTTAGATGTCCTTGCAAACAAACAAATATGACTGATTAAAGCCTGATGGCCACAGAGGTTTCTGCTGCCCTCTGCACACCCCACCCTTTGCCTGGTAGTTATGGGTATATCAGGTTTCTCAAAAGGCCAGGTTGGAAATGAGTGTCTCAGGAGTTGCTTCACATGTGGTTCAGCTCCCACTGACAGAGACATAGCAGATCTGGAGGTAGGCTGCCTCACCATAGCATGATATTCTAGTTATTTGGTGGGATGCTTGAGTCCAGCTGTCAGCAAATGCCATTCCTGCAGCTCTGCCTGCCAGTTAACAGGAGAACTTGATTGCTTACTAACACAGAGGTGGTGGCACACAAACGTGTTTTGCTGATCAACACATCTTACTGTATATGTTTCAGACTCACAAGCTACACCATCCAGCTTGCAGACAACAGCAGTTCCTTGGAGACTGTGCAGCCATCTAGCGTTATTGTATATATAGCATGCTGGTTACCTGCCCAGACCCCACATCCTTTGGTACTTTTTTCCTACACATCTCCCAGCAGCATATATAACTTTTAGTCACAGGAGATTTAGTTAGACTTGTTGATCCACTGGACTTGATCTCTGAAATTTCTGACCACTTGAAGATTGTGCTTGTGGATGGAGAAGAGAATCCTGCTATAGTATTTCTTTTAGCCATAGCAAGTATTGTTACTATGAAGAAGAGCAACCAGTCTCCTTGGCTACTACTGCTGTGTTTTAACAGTCATTGATCCTTAAGGAAGCAAAAAACCAAAAAACAAAAAACCAAAAACCCTCAATTTAAATTTGACCATCAGTCAGTGAATGTCAGGGATGCTACTGCTACCTGCCAGAGTGCTTTGGAGACGTTCTCATTTTTTCAGGAAGAGGAAAGTCCTGTACATATATTGTGAATGAGTAAGACAAGGACAAAATAGCCTGAATTTGTATACCTCACTTTTCTCATCTAAAGAAAACCATTTTATTTCAAAGTCCCAGCTTCCTCTTTGGTAATTCAGCAGACAGGGCAATTAGTACAAGAAACTACTTTTACAGTTTGTAGTAAATTAATTAGGTAACCTGTGCAGGCAAGGCGCATGATGAAACAACACACATTCTTGTATTGCATACCAGAGTGACAGGTAAATCTCAAAGGTGACAACCTAGGGTTACTGTGACTTAGCAGCAGCCACTTGGCCAACCTGAGAACAGAACTGTCTTTGTTTACAATCTGCATTTTTCTACCTCTTATCTGCTCTCTTGCACTGTAATTTCCCCCAGCCCCCTCTTTGCCACTAGGTTCATCTTTCTCCACACCTTGCATTACACTGCAAAAGTGTCCAGGTGTGTTATGAGGGACTTTCATCTTCTGAAACAAAAGGTGATTGGACTGGTGACTTTCTGCACTGCAGTGACAAGTCACTGACTAATGAGGTAAAATAAATTGCTTCTGCATAAGAGCTACATGTTACAACTTCTTTGCTTGGGCTACGCAGTGAATGGAGATTTATGCCATGAAGACAAGTTTTTGAATCCTGCTACACTTACGTAAAGTGCTCCCATCTCTGCCTGTTTAACATCTTTTGCTGATGAAATAGCCCTATTCCCAATCCCTAAGAATCTACCCCATGAACAATTTATATAAGCACTGCCTTATTCCTCTCATTACCTCAGACTTTTAAAACCAAATACTGATGTCTCAGTCTTGAGAGCTGTTGGGGAAGAGCAGTGACAAGCAGCACATACTCGTTCCACAGTAATAGCTGGATCTGGAGAGGGATGTTTGTTGACATTACCTTACTCACGTGTGCTAAGCCAGGCTAATTGCCCTTGTCTGCAAGACTGGACATGAATCTTTTGCACACTCCCCTCCTAAGTGTCTGCCTGTCTATGGGATGTTAAAACCAGACAATGGTATGTGTACAACAGGTTTCAACCACAGCTGACTGATCTGGTAGCATTTACCTGGAATATTTTTTTAAAAGGCATGTTTTACAAAGCTTTCACTGCATCAAGTTTTGTGGATGTTGGATATAAGAATGTCACCAAAGAGATGGCCAATTAATTACCATTCTGTCATTTATTTCTGATGTCTTTTACCAATAAACAGGGAAAATAATATTCTATTCCTAAATTACAACTGGTTGAACACAGAAACAGACTGCACACAAAGGCAGAGAAGTACTCTCCTAGAAACTAACAGATGACCTCTCCTGTTGCAGGGCATAGCAAGTGGGCCACGGACACACGGACACGGCTGCAGCCACAGCAGCTGTGGTGGGAGGGAGGATGAGGGTGTCTGCACAGCAGCACAGTCTCTGCCCGCGAAAATGAATGGCCATTGTGAGGCTGAGCCATCCACAGGGAGCCACAACTCCACTGCCCACAGGCAAAACCCTTCCCATCCCAAAGAGCTTGGAGAGAGGTGTTGGGCAGAGCAGGAAATGGCTGAAACAAAGTTCTCTGATTTAAGTGATAATCTGAGGTAATGTGGAGTACGTCTGTCTCACAGTTCTAAAAATGGTTGTAATGATGTTACAAAACAACATGTATAGATACAGGAGTGAGATGGGAACATTTGTATTCTATTATGTATTTTTCTGAGAGGCTTATTTTCTTTGGATAGGAACTATATATTGTGCTCCTCACAATTTCTGGGCAGGAAAGATTTTATGTTGGGTTTTTTTGTCTGTTTTTGGTTTTGTTTTTCAAAGTAGTAGAAGTGTTAATGTTCATATCTCAGACAAAATCTTTGTAAGTGCTCCTTAAGTTCTAATTACATTTTCATCCCTGTTTTCTGCCTGCAACTGATGTTGAGAGCCACTGAATCCACCACTATATTCCAGCTTGGATGCCTTTCTGCTGTGATCTAGGTGATTTTTCTACTTTAATCGTATAGTTTGTAAAGCACTTAAGGTTTCACAGAATGAAAGGTGCCTTAGAAAATAGTAGCTTTTTTTGTTTATCCACTGTGATGTCTTGAGAATATTTGCAAGTGAAACAGAAGCTTGAAAAAGGCTGCAATTGCCACAATGCCAATAAAATAACTTTTCTGGGGGATTAATAACATTCCTCCCTGCTAACATTCCCTCAAATGGATGCAGAACCATCTCCAGTTAACCTCTTAAACTATGCCTTGGAGAGCACAATCACTTTGCCATAAACCATATTATGGCATCCAGAATCGGCCTGTCAGGCTTTGGGAATGAGAAGAATGCCATCCACCTCAGTTATTACTGGGCTTATTTGTCCTCTTGCTGTTTCTTTCCTCCCCCTTCCCAGGTCTCTGTAGAACCAGGAGCGTGTGTGTGGGGCAGGATTAGGACAGCGATCCATCTGACAGGCACGAACAATCACCAGCGCAGCACCCGGGCGATAAGCCCGGTTATTCTGACACCTTGTGTGTTATTTAGGTGACGCCAAAGTGTTTGTGTTCTGAACGCTGTAAATATTTATTTTACCGCAGTCCCTTGTTTCGGGAAAGAAGAAAGAGGAGGTCGGTATCCAGGGCTGCCCTGCCCTCTCGTGGCACTCCGGGCAGCGAACAAGGATCCCCTCAGGCTCTTCCCCCTCACGGAGCCGGCCGGCCCGTGCCGTGCCCCGCCTTCCCGCTGCCGATGCAGCGACACAGGATCCACGAGGCTGGGAAAGGCCTGTGAAACCATCGAGTCCAGCCTGGCACTGAACACCGCCTCGCCAGCGGGACCACGGCACTAAATGCCACGTCCAGTCTTCCCTCAAACAGGAGCGGAGCGGCCCCGCCGTGCCAGGAGCCTGCCAGGAGCCAACATGGCCTCCTCCGCGCCGCCCCGCCGGGGGGGCGGGGCCAGAGCCATCGCGAGAGCGGCGCCGCCTCTCGCGCGGCCGGGGCTGCGCGCGGTTTTTGCTCTCGCGAGGCGGGCGGTGAGGCGGCGCGCGCGGGAGCGGGAGCCGGGCGATGCCCGCGCGGAACGGCGGCGGCGACAGCGGCTGTGAGGGTGAGGGGCAGGGTGATGGTGAGGGGCAGGGGTAGGATGAGGGGCGGTGAGGGTGAGGGGCCGGGGCGGTCAGGGGCAGGGGCAGGGGCAGGGAGGGGCACGGT
>JAWWEU010000160.1:15884290-15937572 GCA_035583155.1 Acropternis orthonyx | reverse complement strand
TTCGGGGAGGGGGGGTTGAGGGGCTGGGGCAGGGGCAGTGAGGGTAACGGTAAAGGACAGTGAGGGTGAGGGGCAGTGATGGTGAGGGACGGGCGGGGGCGGCCGACCCGCGATCACCGAGGGTAACCCTGCCCTCGTCGCAGAACCGCCGGGAGCCGAGATGGGGGAGCAGGCAGAGGCGGCCGTGATCACGCCGGCCATGCTGGAGGAAGAGGAGCAGCTGGAGGCGGCGGGGCTGGAGCAGGAGCGGCAGATGCTGGAGAAGGTGAGGGCACCCCTGCCGGCAGGGCTTGTCAGGGTGCGGGTGGGCCATGCGGCTCCTTGGCTTTCAAAACAAACAAGCGTGAGCGGCTGCCAAAGGCCGGGCCGTGACTGGTGCACAGGCGCCCTTTGGCCATTCACCCCAGGCTTTCATTTTTGTTTTTTGAAGGCTAACGGTGAACTCCTGCAGCCAGCAAGAAGCTCGCTGCGTTTTATAGGCATTGAAATTTGTAGTGAGAAGATTAACTCTTTGCTTTTGTCGTTCTAACCCTAAAAATGTAAGGTATCGTGCCTTTAAAGAGAGCTGATTTCAGAAACGGTAGTAAGTTCACATTCTTCTGAATTCCTGTCTGAAACGTTAAAGACAAAGTTTTTGTGTTTTCTGTATGTGTGCATAACGCTTCTTTCCCTACTTGTGCTCCTTATTTAAAGACCCCACCAAACAAGCGACTTGAGTAGAGCTCTGCAGAACACTCGTGTAACTTCCATTTATCCTTTCCAGAAATAAGCCCGGTTGTTGTTTCTTTTGGTAGCAGGTATAGTTTATGCAGAAATGCATCGAGGAAGTAGCCTAACTTATAAAGTCCAGCTGAAAGGATAGGATTTATGCCAGTCACTCTCTTGGTCTGCACTCTTGCTTCTCCCTGCACACAGTTCTGCAGGAGCTGCTTGTGACTGGTGCTGCTGCCAGGAGAAATGTACATGTGATCATCCTGGGAGTTGGTGTTTGGTGTGCCTGCCTCGGTTTGCTTATGTTACAGGAAATACAAACTGCTTCAGGGAAATGGTACATCCCCAACACAAGTGGGTGGTCATTACTGTGTTTCATTTCTCTCTTCCTATGAATGTTTTGATATGTTGATGTTAAACATTGGTTGATACTAACCAGTCTGTTTTGGAGAGAGAACATGAAAGCATGATGCTCCCAGACCCGTGCTGATACAAATAATCAAGGTCTCTGATGTGTTTCAGATGGAAGGAAATAAAAGCTTGAAAGAGCTATTCTCTTAAATGCTCTTTTGGGGAATTGCATTCTAAGGAATCATAGAATGGTTTGGGTTGGAAGAGACTTCAAAGATCATCTAGGTCAAGGAAGTAGCACTATTACTCAATATACTTAAGAATCAAGTGGTTTTTTTTTTTCCCCTGTCTTAAAAATTAAAGCTTTATTCTAAAGGCATGAAAAATACCAATCTCCAAGGTCTGGAACTAATTTTGGTTACTCTGTGTCTTTCCCCTAAGAAAAGTTGGAATTCATTAAAGGCATATTTATAGGATGCAGTATTTTGTGATAGAAAATAATACCTATTCTTTCAGAAGTCTCATGATCTTCTTTGTGGTGAAGAGTAAACAGTGTTATAGCCTGTCTGAACTTCAGGTATTCCTTGATCAGACTCGGAACTAAAAATTTGGAGGCAATGCTTTGGAGGGTAAGGAGGAAACCCCTGTAGAACAAATTATTTCATTGCATAGGAAGTATTGAGATAAGGATTTAGAATTTAATTTCTTTCACAACCAACCACTTCTGTAACAATGCTATGTGGTGGGGCTGTGGGATTTTTTGTACTGTCTCTATTTCTTAAGAATCCACAGAACATACCTCTAGCAGTGGTATGGCTTGTGTGGTTTTATCACACTTTCTCTCTCCAATCTGGGGCCAGTCAGACCAAGGGGAATTACTCATGTAGTTAATTCAGGCTTACTGGCATTTTGGGGACAGCTTCTGTGTTTCTTATGCTTGTCACTTCAGCAACCCCCCTGCCAGGTGATTTGTACAACAGTTCAACAAAGGAGTTGTTAATTCTTTTTGAGGGCTAATGGCAAAATACCACTATGCAAATATGTATGAATGTAGAGTGATGAAAAAGAGTGGCAAGTTGTTGACCTCTTCAGTCAAAAAGGGACAAAACCCCGCACTTTCATGTGGCCTGAAGGTTTGACTCAAAGTGAGATATCATAAAAGTTCAGTGCTGTTCATCTTTGGGGGTTTTTTTTCCCCTTTGAAATCTTTGAAGTTGGTCAAGGGAATTGTCCTTCAGTTTGACCAATTAATGGAAGAATGCTGTATTCACTCCAATAAAAAGTGAGCAATAGCAATTTGCTAAATAAGTAGTTTAGTTTTTATTATAGTCCCTTTTGGCACTGCCATCAAGAGTTAATCTTTCTGAGCTCAGGTCCTTGTCATCTGAAGGTGAAAACCTGACTGGGATGAGCAGAAGCAAATAAAAACTGGATGGAGAATCATGAGAAAGCAGTCTCTTTCCCTGAGAAATCGTGGATATAGATCTTCCTCACATAAAAGAATAACGTCATAGCTACGTTATTAGAAAATAAAGATTTGATTTCTAGGGGGCAGAAACGTGCTCCACTCTTTCAGTGTCACACAGTTTGTCCCATGACTCAGAAGATAGCCCATTTCCCTGCCTATTTGTGTAATTAGTTTCAGAAGATTCCTTTGTCTTTCCATTTTAGCGATGCCCTTCCCCCAGTTTCTTCTGAAGGCAATGGCATAGATAAGCATCTTGTAAAGCTCTACATCATGTGCCTCTCAGGGGTTTTCTCTTGGAGATGCTAATTTATACCTTTCCCGTGTGTCTACAGCTACTATAAGGAGACTGTAGACAGGTGGGGGGTCGGTCTCTTCTCCCACTTTTAACTAGCAGTAAGACAAGAGGGAACGTCCCCAAGTTGAGGCAGAAACGGTTTAGATTGGGTAATTGGAAAAAACTGAAAGGGTTTTGCATTGCTGCAGTCCCCTGGAAGCAGCATTCAAAGGGTGCATAGATTTTGCGCTCAGAGACATGGTTTAGTAGTGAACTTGGCAGTGCTGGTTAATGGTTGGACCCGATGATATTAGGTCTGTTCCAAATTAAATGTTCTATGACTTGTTTGATATCTCAGTTTAACAGGCAATGTTAGATGAATGCAGAAGGGTGCATGCTTTTTTACCTTTTGGAGGAGTCTCGATCCGAATTTTAAAGAATAATTTTCAAACTTCTAAATTACTAATCCAACAGAAGTTACTTTGAAAAGCGTGTGTAGATTCTGTAAGCAAAGCGAGCAAAAGTTACTGTTTTCACATTGAGAGTTGTCTTGAGCTCTGTAAACTGGATGTGATGATTTTGTAGTTGTTTGGATATCTTGTTCTTAATGAGAAACTAACTTTATGCAAATGGCACATGGAGGAGTCCCAAGTAATACTTGGGAAGCTGTGCTTGAGATGTGCCAGGTAGGATCTTTTTTCCTCATGAATTTGCAGGCTGCATATGAACTTAGATTTCATTTTGCTCTAAAGCTATAAATTGGAGTTGAGGCACCATTAAGTCCCTGAATGCCATGTGCTGCTATACTGGATGTTTGTGCAGTGCATACACAAGTGAATGCAACCCTCAGTTACTTTAGTTTTGCAGCACTCTATAGTTGCATATGAGCCAATACAATCACAAATCACAGATGTGTAATGACTGGAAGGGAAAGGGGGTGTGTGTGAGACACAGTTGTTATCCTGAAGAACCATTCGTTATATTAAAAACATTAACTCTGAAATATCTAAATACTTGACATCTTTTTGTTGGCCAGGCTCGCTCTTCTTGGGACAGGGAGTCAAGTGAAATGCGCTACAAGAGGCTTCAACATTTACTTGAAAAAAGCAACATCTATTCCAAATTCTTGCTAACCAAAATGGAACAGCAGCAACTAGAGGTAGGTTTATTTTCATCTGCAGGGCGGATTTTTAAGGTGCTGCCTGTTTGGATTTTTTTGCCATCCAGCTGTTTGAAGTAAAAATGCTGTTCAGACTGCATTAGTAACGCTAAAATCCACTGAAGCTTACTGCACAGGAGTGAAGTGGTGCTTTGAATAGTATTCAGAATTTGTTCTATAAATTAATAGATGAATCAGACTGGGAAGAGCATGAATTATAATTTAAAGTCACAGAGCAAAGTTGAAACTGATGCCTTTACAACTCTTCTGTTGGCCTGAGTGCTAGGAAAACAAAGTCAGTATTTCAAATAAGGAATGAAGTTTAAGGGAGCTAGAAAACCTGGAGGGAGGATAGAAAAGGCAAAGAATTGGAAAGTAGAAAGTTTTGTAGCCTATTTATGTTATTTACTGAAAGCTGAGGATGAGCCATGCCTGAGGCCATTCTGTTCCCAAACAAGAATTTCCATAAAACAGTTTTATGTGTTTCCTTTGTTTTAATGCATGCACTGCTGAGTTCATACCTACCTTTATAGTGACTTCCTTAACTGTACCTTTATGGACAAGCTTGTACAAGTTTACGCTTGAGAGAGAGGGAAAAACTTAGGAAAATATTAAGGACAGTGTTCTCCAAAAAGGGACATTGGCAGACTGCAGGAGCCTCCTTTCCAAGATACGTGTGTAGTTTAACCGTCAGCTCAAATTCATGGTTACTGTATTGCTAGAATGAGCATTTCAGTACTAATCTTGCTCCATCTGAATAAATACCACCATCTCTTACCTTTTCCTCTAGGATCCTTTTGCTTTCAGCAAGTAGAAATAATAGATGGAGTGAAAATCTGAAGGTCTTCAAGACATTGAAAGCACTTTTTTGTTAAAGGCATTCTGGCCTACTTACATTGCTGTCTGTTCTGTAATGAACACAAGTGGTGATACATAGATATTATAGGAAAGCTGGATACATGGAAAACTAACTGCAGTAGATGTGAACTTTGGCAGTTTGCAATTGGGAATATTTTTATTGGAGTCTTTCTAAATTATTGTATTTAACTGTTTAAAGTATTTACTGACAAGCAGTTCAGAGCAATTGCACTTTCTTGTCCAGGTTTTGCTTTGTTATTTTAAACTGTCTCAGAACACAGACTTCTAGTGAGATTGCAAAAATAAAGTCTGTAGAGTACCTGGAACTAGCAATGTAATCTATGCCTGTTAGCACTTCTGTAATGGATAGTACTCTTGTAGGTGTTATGGAAAGATAAGAATTGCATGTGTGGTTTTTATTTTGTTTAGGAACAGAGGAGGAAAGAGAAGCTAGAAAAAAAGAGAGAGATGATGTTAAAATCTGCCAAGGTAAGATTAGGTAGCTATTTTATGCAACTTTCTGAATAAAAGTCTGAGAAATGACAATGTTTATTTTGGACAAGGTAGATAAAATAAGTTTGATTGACTTGTAGAATCCATCTAATATACCACGTTTATTTTAACCTTAGTAAGACTGTTTAAAAGTGCTTAAAAATTACATACCATGACAGTCATCTTAAGAGGATGTTTCTGACTAATATTAGAGAAAATGGTTTCGTCTTGAAGAGTTTTTTTTGGTTTAGCAATGATTGGTTATTCAACCAAGATACTGAATAAGTAATAAAAAAGCATAAAATTTTTTGCTGTATTTTTGAAAACTGCTTAATAGTAGAAGTGTTTCAAGAAGCTTTCAAAGGCAATGGTTTGAGTCTGATTACATCTTTTTATCTCTGTTATGATAGCAATTCATTAGATGCTGAACCTTTTACCTTTTACCCTTTTCCAGGGTCAAAACCCAGTTGATGGCAAAGAGGAGAAATCAGGTAATGTATTAAGCTTTTCCTTTTTTCAGTTCTGGTGGTTTTGATTTCTTTAATGTTTGATGCATTGTATAAACTCATAGGTGCAAAAAAGAAGAGAGGGAGAGAAGATGGGACATATAACATCTCAGAAATTATGTCGAAAGAGGTAGGCCTTAACTATAAATAGCTTGTCTGGATTTTTGTAGCACAACTTTTAATGTGTGAAGCAATTGCCTGTATTTTAGAGCAATCCATTCTCTCATACATTGCTACCAGAGATTACCAGCCATCTGTAATCTGTCTGTGAGGTATGATTTTCGTCCAGCAAAGATCCATATAACAGGCAGTGTTGTCACACCTGTCTCAAGTCTTTATGGGGGCAAGCTATGAACAGTCTGCATTGCCGGTTGAATTTTCAGCTGTGCTCTGTAATTGTGCTCTCTGCTGTGCAGTCTGGTTTAGAGTCTCTTGTATGATTAGTGACGTTGCATAGAAAGCTTTTTAAAATATGTTCAGATTGGAAGATACATGAAAAGATCACATGAAATAAAAATTATAGTAGCCTTTAAAGTGGAAAATCACATAAGCATGGATTTTTTTCTTTTGTTTCCAGGAAATATTATCAGTGGCAAAAAAAAGTAAAGTGGAAAATCAGGTATGTTGGCACATATTATAGTAGTTTAAGTGCATTGAGCCCAAAGGGTGGGAGGGTGTTTTATACTTTATAGTGTATCTCTAAACTTCACTTGTAAATAAGCATCTTTGCAAGTTACTGAAGTCCTGAATTAAAGTTTAAAATGGTGGTGTAAGTGAATGCACTTAAATACTTATTTCATAAATCCAGAGTGAAAACTTCTAATTTGTTTTTTAAAAAACTGAATTTGAACATATTTATTCTTTATAGAATGCCTGTAGTTTCAAAAGTAAAGGAAATAGGAATTTACTAAAAAAAATTTGTGCTGGTGTTTAAGACCTTAGGACAGTTATTTTTAAGCATTCAGGCGTGGAGATAACAGGTAAGGTCACTTTTGCTTTTGCTGTAGTACATGCGCCATATGGATTGCTTTCCAGTGTTCTCTAGAATCTGCTTACAGAAGGCAAGTAGCTGCATTAAATGCCAGTTGCTGTGAGGAAGGTTTTAAGTCTGCTTGCTTTATGAGTGGAAAATTACAAACCAAGTAACTTCAGTAGCTGTCACTGCTCTTCAGTTCTAAAGGAGTCAAGAATCTATAGTCTTCTCTTGAGTTGACAGTTACTCAAAAGAAGTCTTTGTCTCAGGGACTGACTTATTTCACTGCACATTAAGGCTGCTGTAAATTGGGAAAAAGTGTCTTAGCCAGTCTTTGGTGTACATTCCACTTGTGATGTGTTCCTTGAACTTCCTTCTGTAGGATGAAAGCTCTTCTGACAACCTGCGTCCAGAAGACCTGCAGAAAAATGGAGACTCAAATAGTGTCATTAAGGATAGATTGTGTCAAGCTGTGCGACACACTGCCAAGCAATTTCTTGATCCAGTACGAAAATTTAACGGACAACCAGTGCCTTTTCAGCAGCCAAAGATTTTTACTGGTGGTGTAATGAGATGGTACCAAGTGGAAGGCATGGAGTGGCTAAGGGTATGGAGCGATTGTTGATGAAATTGAACTTTTGTTTCTCCCTTTCTGTTCTTTTGTGGGAGATTGCTCTGTCACTTGTCAGAATGGGCTGTGTCTGCACAAAGAACTTTGGCTGGAGCAGGTGGCTGTGTTGGCCAGGAAGCGCACCTTTATCCTGTGGTGAGGTAGCTATGCCTGCAGAAGCTACTTGAATAGATAAAACTAAAACATCAGTAACTTGGTCTTTCAGAGAGGGAAACTAAGTGAAGTTTTTGGAGCTGGGATGAGTAAAACCTTGGATAATGTGAGCTGTACTTGAAGTTAAAGTGCCTTTTGATATAACACTAAATTACATTCTTTTGATACAGTTCTGTTTTTTGCACCCTAGTCAGGCAGTTAGTTGGCTAGGAATGCATACATCTACATGAGAATTTCTAGGGTTTACAAGATGCTTGTATTTATTTTTATAATGGAGAGAATCATCCTCATCTGTAATATAAAATGGGCTTAGTAGAGAGTTTCCACATTCCTAAAGATCTTTGTTTTTTTCAGAAGGTGTCTTGATTATTTTGCATTTACGTTTGGTTCTTTGCATATGCAGATGCTTTGGGAAAATGGTATTAATGGCATTTTAGCTGATGAAATGGGATTGGGGAAGACGATCCAGTGTATTGCAACAATAGCACTGATGGTGGAGCGCGGAGTCCCTGGTCCATTCTTAGTATGTGGTCCTTTGTCTACTCTTCCCAATTGGATGTCTGAATTCAAGAGATTTACTCCAGAGGTAAAAGGAATCAAGACTTTTCTTTTTCTTCCTTAGGTTTAAAAGCACAAATTATTTTTTATTCTAATTCTTTGCCTTGAAACTTTCTCTGTATAGAACATCAGTTTAATTGTGGTGTTTATGTGGTTACTACACACTGTAGCGTGGCTTGCTATTTATTTACAGCCTTATTTTATGAGCTGTCATTATTTCTACTGTCTTCTCTCTTTAGGTTAAAATGAACTTAGTTTGGTTGACTTGTAACCTCTTTTTTACAGATTCCACTAATGCTCTATCATGGAGCTCAGCAGGAGCGTCGGAAACTGGTTCGTAAAATTCATGGACGACAAGGATCACTCCAAATCCATCCTGTGGTTGTTACTTCCTTTGAAATAGCAATGCGAGACAGAAATGCCTTGCAGGTATCTAAGTTCTCCTGAAAGCCCTAGGACAGCGGTGTGCCTCATCACAGTGCTTTTGAATACAGTACATGCTGCCTGTACAATGTGTGTCATAACTGTAGCATGTATATTGGCATTCACTTCTGTTTCCTTGGTGTAGTAGTTCTGGAATGTAATGTTTAAGGAGTTCTTCAAACAGAACATTATCCAAAAAGTAAGCAGATAGTTACAGCATACTTGCTCATTTCATTACCTTTTTGTAGGTGATAAAAACTAAGTGTATAAATATTGTGGTTAACTTCAAAATGGTTCCTTCAGCAAGATGAGTTTCTTGTAGAAGTTTTATTTTGACCACCTAAGCTTTTTAAATGCAGTCACCATGAGGCAGATGTATAGCTTTACCTGTTTGGGCTCAGCTCCAGGAGTCTGACACAGTGAAAATCAATAAATAGAATCTTTGTTAACAGTATCAGACAGTCTTACTACTGCTGCTTAATTCATCTGGTACCTCTTTTTGTGGAATAAAGCTAAAATTTACTAAAATACCCTTCCTTTTTATAGCAGTGCTACTGGAAATACCTGATAGTAGATGAAGGTCACAGGATTAAAAATATGAACTGCCGCCTTATCAGAGAATTGAAACGCTTTAATGCAGACAATAAACTCCTGTTGACTGGTACTCCCCTGCAAAACAACTTGGCAGAGCTTTGGTCATTGCTTAACTTCCTGTTACCAGATGTGTTTGATGATTTGAAAAGGTAGGTAGCAATCTGATGGTGGAAACTATATCTGTTTGTTCTGTTTGAGCATTATTGTGACTCTTTAATAATTAAACTTATATTGGCATGTGAAGAGTTGTTTTGTGGTATCGTTGTAATTTGATGTGATTATTTGGTGTTAAAGGCTTTGAAATGTATCTTACCTCACACTTAGTTGCTTCAGAAAGGAAGGAGTTAATTGTCATTTCCATGATAGTGGAAGCTCAACTCTGAGCTAAGACATGAGCATTTGCGGTGAGAAATGTTTGTCTTACCATAAGTACCTGGTGATGCTTAGAGATTCTCTAAGGTGCTGGAGAAAGCTGCAGACAGGGGACCCACAGATCCTTTTCTGCAGCAATAGGGGGTCAGGTGAAAGAACACTGCCAAAACAGTCTTTAGTCTAGTTGTGGAAAAAGTTACAGACTAGATTGACTATAATAGGTCATAGTGAATATTTCAACCAGTATGAATATTTTTTCAAATCACAACCTCAAGTATTTCAATTGCCAGGTGTATTTCAGAAATTCCTCCTGTACACGTTCTATTACTGATGAATATAAGAGCTTTATTTTTGTTCAATCACAGGGTAAGATAAGAAATAGTATACTTAAATAATGAAGAATAATAGCCTTGAAGTAACCAATTTTTTCCCTTCCTTTGTTTTTATAGCTTTGAGTCCTGGTTTGATATTACCAGCATTACAGAAACTGCTGAAGATATTATTGCTAAAGAAAGGGAGCAAAATATCTTGCATATGCTGCATCAGGTTATCCTTTGTGTTGTATTTTTCTTTGTTTATTTTTAACATTGACCATATGAAGTGTGTCAAAATCTTGTATGTGAAGCTGAATTCTGGGTCTGAGGTTTTTATTGTGGCACTTCTGGACTTCCTTAGACTTGTGGGGTTTTTTTTCAATCTTTACAGTGCTTAAAAATGCTAAAGGAACAATATATCTCTTTGATAATGACTCATTTTTATTCTATAACTGAATTGTTTAGTCAAACTTAATTACAGTTTACAGGCTTCTGTTTGTCAAAAGATTTAGTTGGTATATTTATTTTGTTGAAAGATAACTTTGAGGGAACTTATGAAACTTTTAGGTGTTGAACAGCATACCTTTTGACAAACTAGTTGCATAATGTGCCTGGCTTCAAACACTCAAAGCTTTTTTTTTTTCCCCCCCTTTCTTTTTTTTAGAGAGTGTGTGGAGGTAACTACTTACAGGCCTGTCATTTTCCCATCATAAATTGATGGTGAGAGATCTAAACTGTGTCTTCCATATATAATTGTTGATGATTATTTTGGTTAAAGTTTTGGGACTTTTCCAGAATAACTTGTTTTAAGAAATATAACAAGCCAAATGAGCTGTTTCTTAATAAAATTGCCTTCAGTTATTGGCATTTATATGAAAGACCTGTAATGTAGTTAATTCTACACCCTTATGAAACACTTCAAAATTTTTAAAATGTCAGTGGATGTGTTGTTTCAACACATGTGATTACCAGCATGTTATGTGACAGTTTTGGAGTAGGCATACATATTAAAAAATCAAATATATATGCAAATCAACTCCCTAGCTTTAAACTGGCAAAATAGCATTACATCAGTAGGCCTGCTTGTGTGTTGTTGTCTTTTTTTTAAACTAGCCATGTTCAGAGTTTTGAGTAATTGTAACATCTGCTCACCATTTCAGATTCTGACACCTTTCTTACTGAGAAGACTGAAATCCGATGTTGCTCTTGAGGTTCCTCCTAAACGAGAAGTTGTGGTATATGCACCGCTGGCAAAGAAGCAAGAAACTTTCTATACTGCCATTGTAAATCGCACCATTAGGAAACTGCTTGGAAATAATGAGGTATCTGCTGATATGGATGTTAGAAGTGTGCTTGCTATTAGTTTGTAGTACCAATCCACACTGATATTGCATCATTACTGTTGTAACTAAACCCACTTTTTGCTTAAAGTTTTAGTCTGATCCTTTGTTACCTGTTTCAGTGGCACTTACTGTGATAGGCTTGTGGGCACAGAACTAAATATAAATGTAAATGTGTTCTTGGCTACTTGTAGCTTGAGGGGGAAAAGAACTCAGTTTTCATAGTTGACAGTTTCAGCTTAAAAGGTGTTAATATAGCTTTTTAAAATCAAACAGAAACTTTCAAAATGTACAATTACAGATCTTTAAAATTTGGGCTGCATTTTCTGCTTAGCCAGACTTAAAGCTGCCAAGTCTAGGTAAGTGTTGCGTGATGCACATCACTGAGATCTGTTTTCAGCTTTGAGAATTCTTGGTTCAGCCATAGGCCTTTGAATCTGAAGCTAACTGCTGCTGATGGCAACATTCTCATTTCCCACAGGAAGAAGTAGTTGAATTGAGTCCTACAGGCCGACCAAAACGCCGTAGTCGAAAAGTGGTTGATTATTGTGAAGAACATAATGGTTCACCTGATGACTTGGAAAGATTGATCAGCAAAATGCAAGAGGAAGTAGAAAAAGAGAGGTGCTTGCCCCAAAAGATTCTGTTTTTATTATACTGTGTATCTCCCTCTCAGTTTGCTTCCAGAGTTTTGCTTATTGAAACTGATTAAGAAGAATAGCATTTAGTTACTCAGTATCCTTATAGCCTTATGCTTTGTTTCTTTGATTTTACCTAGTATTCACTGAGCCATGATAGCAATGATTAGGTACCATCACTCATTGACTCATTAAAGTTATAGTTAACTTCATGATGTTGTGGTAACCCCAGCCAGCAGCCAAGCCCCACACAGCTGCTCACTCACTTCCCCACCAGTGGGATCAGGGAGAGAATTAAAAGAGTAAAATATAGAAAACTTGTGGTTTGAGATAAAGGTTGTTTAACAAGGAAAGCAAAAGCTGCTCCCACAAGCAAAGCAAAACAAGGAATTAATTTACTGCTTCCTATGGGCAGGCAGGTGCTCAGCCATCTCCAGGAGAGCAGGAACCCATCACACGTAACAGTTACTTGGGAAGACTAACATCATTCCAAGAGTCCCTCACTTCTTCCTTCTGTTGGTTGAAAGTCCCTTGGGTATAACAATCTTCTGGGTTGAAATGCATTTATTTTGCTAGATTTTTATTGTAGTCCAATGTGGCTTGCAAGAACAGACAAATATAGGTTTGTATTAGTTTCATGGTATGTATGGATCCCTTTTGTTGGAGACAGTACTTAGATGTAGAAGAGCTAAATAGCTCAAGTATTATTTGTTGTGAATCCTGCAATATCTGTATGTGGCCAAAATGGGATAGGCAGAGATCTGATCCAGAAATACCTTATATATTGCTCCACAGAAGATCTGACCATGCGTTCTGGAGAGGGTTTGCTTCTGTTCCGTTTTGTGCTGGGTGACTTGCACAAGCTAAATTCTGCTTCTGATTACTACAGCCTGCCCTTTTGTATTTTAAACCAGTAATGGTAAATTGTTGTGCTTTGTTGGCAAGTGTGGCACTATGAGAAGTTTTGTTTGGTCATAGCTTTACTAACTGTGACGGATTTTGATGACATTTGATGTGGCATGTGAATCCATGGCTTGATTTTGTTGGATGTTTTTTTTCTTTTAAATATTTTTAGCATAATAAGGTGACACTTTCAGCACTAATAAGGTGATGTATCTTTTCAAGGCCCGTGGTAGAAGTGAGCGTTCCCATGGATTCCGAGGTGAACCTTAAACTGCAGAATATTATGATGTTATTGAGGAAGTGTTGTAATCACCCCTATCTCATTGAATATCCGTTGGATCCTGCTACACAACAATTCAAGGTACATATTTTAAAAGCATTAGAGAAAATTTATTTTAGGCATTAAAAAGCAATAGACTGTGAGCTGATGGCAGTAAAGAATGACCTTTTCAATGTATTTGGCATATACCTCCCTATTGAATTCTGGCAGTATAGCCAATCATTATTTGAAACTTCCTGCAGCAGCAGTTGCAGCAGCCTGTCCATCCTCTGTGCTTTGCATGCTGTTGCCGTAAGTGTTCTTCCTTCTGGCAGGCACTCCTCTGCTTGTGGGAAAGTTAGCGAGTTCAAACAGTCGCTGCATTCCGTTGACTCAGGTGCTTTAGGGTCTGCCTCAAGGTCTCCTCACAAGGGTTATTTTTCCAAACAAACGCTGACCTTGGTGAACTGTTCGTCACGTAAATTGTACACACTACTGGAGTGCAGTGGTAGCATTTAAGTGTGAGTTTTTGAAGAACTGAACCAAGTACAACAGAGTTGTCTGCTTAGAGAATACAGCATCCTTTCTCTTTCTCCAAAGGGAAAATACGCAAGTTATATCACAAAGGCCAGCTGGTAGTTTAATCCGCACAAAGCAATTGGCAATATAGAAAGTCTGAAGTAATTTGAATTGAAAGAATCTTGAACAACTGGAAGTTGCATGCATATTCTAAATGTAGGTTTGTGGGCATGGATAGTCATGTTTCCTGTTCAGTGTGTAATAGCAGATTCAGCTGTACTCAGAAGGAAGCTGTTGAAGCTTATCAGTGTAAAGTCAGTGTATAAAAATACGCCAGTCTGGGAGGTGAGGGAAAATTAATTAATGTGTAGAAAATGCAGACTGTTTGACAGTTGGCAGCACCTGCAGCAGTTAGTACCTGCTCAGGAAGATGTATTTGGAATTATCAAGGTGGCTGCTGTGTGGTTCGGGTGTTAGAAATTTCTATATCCCTGCTCTTAAAACTCTCTTGAATAGAAGAAGGGTTTAAGGCAGAAGTGTGAAAACTTGTTCTGTGAACTTTTACTGCTTGGCTGATGCGTAGTAATGTGTTCAGCAGTGCCTCCTCACATCCAGTAGGTGGAATCCTTGTGTCTTAATTACAAGCTGGAAAAGAAATAATGCACTTTTCCATGCAGAAAAATTAACATCAGGGTTTCTCCTTCCAGAAATGGAATGAAAACTAATTAGTTCTTAAAAGAAATTACTTGGGCATATGAAATGGTGTGGTTCGATTTAGTGTCATCATGATTTAACTGATTCAATCTTTTTTGCTAAAATTAATGTTGTTTCCAATCTTAGGGGTTTTAGTTAAAAAGATAGTGCACATTTGTTTCAGTGAGAAGCTTTCAGACAGCTTTTGTTGATGCTTCTGAGTTGGGGAAGCCTTTGGTATCGTGCCTTCCTAATATGTGATCCCCTCTTCCCTGTTCCAAGGTTGATGAAGATCTAGTAAAGAATTCAGGGAAGTTTCTACTCTTGGACCGAATGCTTCCAGAACTGAAAAAGAGAGGACATAAGGTAAAGCCAAAGATCTGTGGCAAGGAGGTGCAGTTGTCTCCTTATGAAAAAAAAATTGTATTAGGGAATCTTTCTGGTTTTGTAGGTCATCTTGTTCTCACAAATGACTATGATGCTTGACATTTTGATGGATTACTGTTACCTGAGAGACTTCAAATTTAGTCGATTGGATGGCTCTATGTCCTACTCAGAGAGAGAAGAAAATGTAAGTAGATGTACCTGCCCTTCAAGCGTGTTGGCAAATTTTGCTTGTCCCTATGACACTGGAATATGATTTTGCACAACATTTAGCCTTTAATAGGCAAAACACATCTATTTTGAAAACTATCTTCTGCTTTAATATCTGTGGCTCAGAAACACTGAAGCAATAAAGTGTGCTACTAACCAATATCTTGGCGTATGCCTAGAATGATGGGTGCTCATGTACTTTGTTGCCCTGGTTTTTTTCTGTGCCACTCTCGTGGCTGAGGAAAATTAAACCCCTGATCAGTGAGGTTGCTGTTGTTAGACCTGAGTCTTAAAGAGGAACGGCTAACAAATAATGTGTCAGCAAGCTATAATGACTTTTTTTAAGTTGGTAGAATTTTGCACTGCTGGCTTGTGGCAATTTTTAGGACTTGATTGTGTGCCTACCACAGTGCAATATGGGTGCAGGACAAGAGAATTCTTTAGAGATCACCAGTCTAAGTTCAGCAAGGCTCTTCTCAGTTCCATGATTTGCTGCTGGTGCTGCAGATGCTGATGTCCAGGAGATCCAGAGGTTACGGATCTTTGAGAGAGCTTGGGTGTGTGGTAATGGTTTCTTTTTCTCTGCTATTATCAAAGTCCCGAAAATTAATATACACTTTCAGTTTTCTAGCATGTCAAACTAGGTTTTCACTGGGATTGCGGATCTGGTAGGATCTATGCTGACACCTGTAAACATCTTGCAGTGAAATCAGGCTTGATGCTGAGTAGGCCAGAAAGTTACTTCTAATTTTTAAGAGGAGGTAGGTATACAGTGTCTGGAAGCAACAGTCATGTTAGCAGCAGTGTTTTATACTGTTGCTTGTATCAAGAAGTAGCAATGTTTTTAGGCTTTGCCAGGTTGGACTGAGGTCACATTGCTCATCATTGGATGGTAGATTATCTGGAGGTGAATGTGATTTGCACCATACCTCACTGTAGTCATCTCCACTTTGTGTGTTAAACATCTCATTGACTGGAGTCATCAGATAAGAAAATGGTTGTTTCACTTCTCAGTCTTGTCCTGTCCCAGTGTTTCTTAAAGCTTCTGACAGTTTGTGCTGTATTTTATCTGTGTTCATCTTTTTAAACACAGGTTTCTCAAAATAAAACACTATCTATGTTGTGTTTGGTACATCTGCTTCTTTTTAATAGATTAATTCTCTTCCAGATGCATCAATTTAATAGTGACCCTGAAGTCTTCCTGTTCTTAGTGAGTACAAGAGCTGGAGGCTTGGGCATTAACTTAACTGCGGCAGACACAGTTATTATATATGACAGTGACTGGGTATGTTGACAGATTGTTAACCTCGTGATATGTGTTATAAAATGCTTTCTCTGTTGCTGCTTTTGACAATCATTTATGAACTCATTATGGTATAGACCATTTCTATAACTTTAAAGAGGTGTTTCACATTAAGATAATAGTAGTGTGTGCAAACATTTTGTATGTGAAATAATGCAGCCTCATTTGAAAAGTCCTATGTTACTGAATACAGCCTTAGAGTTGATTTCTAAAACTTGCCTGTTTGCTTCTGAGTTACCAAAAGCAGGAGAGTTTTTTTCTGTTGCAGGTACATTTCCTTTTTTTGATTTATTACTTAAGTTTGAATGTCTCCGGACCTTCTACGGGTTTCCTGTTTATAACAGCTGCCATGTTAGTCCCAGCCCCTTGAATTTCCTCCTGTGGCTTGCCACGTGCTTTAGCTAGCTAGGATTGTGCTGCTCCTGTATGTCTGGAGGCTAGGAAGAAGACAGATATGGAAGGAACTGATTGAGGACCTCTTCACTTTATTTTAGTAGACAGTGCTGCTGTTTGTATGACCGTTCAGCTTCAGAAGAGCTAAAGATTTAGAAATGGCTGAAAACTTTAAATACTTATTGTACAAGAAAAAAAAGAAACGCAAACCTACAACTAAAACACTGATCTAACTGTCATATTAAACATGTCCATCTGTTGAAAACTGCATCACATGGTGCAGAAGCAGTCCAAGCTGATGGGTTCCTCTGCCTGTGCAACTACAGCAGCAGAGCTTGTCATGGATCAGCTTAAGAGTCAAGAGATTCAAGAGTCAAGTTAGAGTTCAGCTACACCATGTCTCTCTTGCCTACAGCTTCTGCTCTGACTCTGAGCTCACCGTTGAAAATGCTGCTTGTGATATGTCCCTTAAAAAAAAGGATAATGGCATAGATAAATTGTTGCTAACTTGTTTTTTTATCTGCTTAGAACCCCCAGTCAGACTTGCAAGCCCAGGACAGGTGTCACAGAATTGGTCAGACAAAGCCAGTAGTTGTTTATCGTCTTGTGACAGCAAATACTATTGACCAGAAGATTGTGGAGAGAGCTGCTGCCAAGAGGAAGTTGGAGAAGCTGATTATCCACAAAAGTTAGTATCTTTCACTTACAATGTCATGTCAGCATGTGCTGCTTTTTTAAATCTCAGGCTGTTACAAATTTCTGCATCCTGTTCGCACCCCTCTGGTATTTTATAATCACAGTAGACAAGCCCTTTTTGAACAATTAAACAGTGCTGAATAGAAGATAGTCCTTGGGTTTATGTGTTGAACAATGGTGATTCTTGTGGTGTTCTTGATTATGTAGCTGGTCATACTCAAAAGTCTTTAGAATGTGTGTTTCTTTAGGGATAAATTTTTCTTGCGTAGATTCTATAGGAATCCTCCTTTGCTTCTGTAGCTTATCCTGTTTGTGACATTTGTACCATAGCTCCGTATATAGCAATTTCCAAATGCTAAGCTCACTTGAAAAATTGCAATTCTTGTAACTTGGTGTAGGTTTCTGAGCAGTAAGTAGTCTTATATTAGGAGGTTAAAAACTTCTCATAATTCTTGTATTCTTATACGAAGCAGAGGAAAAAAGGCATTTTCATGAGGGCATAAAGGAGCAAAAAGGCCACACCTGTAACTGTCTATTGCACTGTGCACTGCTTGTCAAGCCTAAGCTTTGGTTTGTCTCTGGTTTTGGATAATGTTAGCTAATCTTTGTTAGATGCTTACTTTATCCTAGCATTAGCCTTTTTCTTTGTAATCCCTTGGCCACTGCTGTCCTGGTGTGCCAGGACTGCTGTCTGACTCTTTATAGGCATGTTATTGACCAATATAAGTTTTTTTTGTTTGGATTGGGTTTTTTCATGATTTGATTATGGTCCAAGCTGAAGCTAAAATCAAAGTGGCAAGATGAGCACACAAGAGCACATGAGCAAGATGAGCACAGAATGGGCTCTAATAGTAGATAACTGCCATATACTAAAGTATGTAACATTTTATATTCCAACTGACATCCAGATTTGTTGTGAATAGGTACTAGCATAGTCTTTTCAAGAAACCAGTCTGTGCCACGGATACTATTTTGTTGTGTCTGTCTATTTCATTAAACTGAGGGCTGTTCTCTCTGCAAACCACGTATCTTTCACATACTGCCTGTCTTGTGGTTAATACTACTTACTTTTTTCAACCAGCTTACAATACAAAGGGAACAAACTTCAGAATCCACCATCTAACTTTATTTACAATGTTTTTGCTGTAAGTAGAACTAATGGCTTTTTTGCTGTGTGTGTGTGTGCATGTTGAATTGGTGTTTCAATCAGTTCTTCTGCATACTATATATATACATGCATACACATCATAGAAAGTGAAAGGCCTGCATGTAAACCTTTATGTACCTCAGTTTTTCACCAGTGAGACTATTAGTGTTAGGTGTGTTTATCTGGGGGCTAAAGCAATGAAACCTAGCATTAATTTTGATACGCAAGAGTAATTTGTCAGTATATTCATCCAGCATTGATTTAACTATTAACACAATTTGTTCAGTCTCTGTGTACTTTCTTAAAATTTCTTCTTGCTACAGATCAGTTTAAAGGTGGCAAGTCTGGCCTGGCACAGTCAAAGAGCTGCCTCGACCCTCAGGAATTAGTAGAATTACTGAAATCCAGAGACTATGAGAGGTATGCAGATTTCATGGTTTTTTTGGACTATGAGTTTGTAACTTGTAGCTTACAAACAGCTGTCAATAGCTCTATTGTCTGCAAAGTGGTATGTGGATCTTTGTAGTGGAATGTCCTAGGGATTCTGCTGTGTGGGAAAACTGACTTTATACAATACTAAATTGCTTTTCTCTGTATTAAGAGAGATTATTTCTTCTTCAACAGGGAGGTTAAAGGATCTAAAGAAAAAGTAATCAGTGATAAAGATTTAGAATTACTTTTGGATAGAAGCGATCTTATTGGTAAGCATGAGTTTTCATCTTTCCTTTATTTTGTTCAACAGTAAATTCATATTTTGTAAGTGTCTCTGTCTGTAGAAAGCTGCCATAGCTTCACTTCCTACAGCTCTGTTGTCCATCTGAAAAAAGATCTTTTGGTCTGTTTGCTGACATTTTCAATATGGTTTGCTGAGGAAGACATCACATAACTTAAAGAAAAGTATTCCAGAAAACCACATTCAGACATAGTGTGCCCTGAGCGTACTGTGAGTGAAAAGCATAGATGAGGTATTCTGCAAAGGAATTTTCAAAGAAAGTTGCTGTAATTGATCAAAACAGAAGTTATTCTCAGTAAAGATTTATTTCAGCAAACTTGTTTAAAAATCTATTTTGATAATTCAAAATGTAGTCTAACATTTTGGGGGGAAATAAATTGAGCTTTTCAGAGTTACCACGGCTTGTCAGTGGATCAACTATTTAACCAAAAATCCCCAACCAAACCACAGTGGTTTTTTGAGGTTGTCTGCAATTCCAGTGCTTGATCAGGCAAAAATACTATTAAAAATGTCTTAACTTTCCTGAGAGAGAAAATATTTTTGTCCAGTTCATAGATTTAGCATGCTTTTGTAAGATCAATAGATTTAGTATGCCTTGTTTCCTTCAGCATCCTTAGCAGAACAAGCCTGAAAGCATAGAGAAAATAACCCAGTCATTACAGAATTTAGAAGTAAAAATTAGAGCCTGAAATAGGTGTGCTATGTGTAGTTTGCATAAAACTTGCCTGAGGAAACTTTTGCTGTATTTTAGATAATTTAGGAAAAAATTCAAGACACTGTTCTATAAAACTGCCTATTTCGGTTAACTGACTGCTAATATAGAAAAATTGTTCTTGATGCATGGGTAATATGGTCTATATCTTTACAAGTTCAGATTGTGAAACGATATTATGTCTCTTCAAGTTGAAGAAGGTGCTCTTTATTTTGTGTTATTAGTGTGCATAGTATTTATCATGGTTGTTTTGGGTTTTTTTTCCTTGTCTATACTAAGCAAAATTACTATAATAAAATTGTCAAAAAATATGAATACAGAGCTATTAGTCTAGCATTATGTACTATTTACAGTAGTTAACTGCAGTTAATGCTTTAAACAAATGCCACCTCCCACCCTGGTAAGCCATAATTATTTTATATGAATAAACCAGTTTTTCATTAGGTTTAAATTCACTGGAAGGACAATATAGTGATTGCAAGTGCTAGGAAAACAAGTTGCAGGTCTTTGAATTTTAGGAAAGAATATTACTTATCAGAGCTGTAACTTTCTGTGTTTCTCCTAGTAACTTCACTAAATAGGTTTACTGCATTCTGGGTTTTTTTCCTCTGGAAAATGAGAGCAGTTCAGGCAGCTTTTAGAACTGTTTATCTCCATGCAGATTTAGCCAGAGATGCTGGAATTTTTTTCTGGAAGTATACAAGTGAAAAGTATTTTCAAACACAATCTTTTGGTAGCAAACTGTTGATGAAGAAGCAAAATGGTTTTATCAACTTGTTTTGCCAATCTAAAGAAAAAGATTATGTCTGCTGTAGTGAGGCTGAAGGCACTTCACCTGTTATTGTTGACCTTTGTTTTGTTTTAATCTTAGATCAAATGAAGAGCTCTGAAAAAATGCAGAAGGAAAAAATGGGTGTCTTCAAAGTCCTGGAAGAGTCATCAGAGTCCAATGCAGAATGTGTGTTTTAATGTGCAAATGTGACCTCTGTGTAGTCTTACAGATCTTCCAGAGATGTCACTTACACTTACTGATCCTTGATGCTCACTTTCTTTAAAGTCTCTTTCAAATCCTTGTGTTCTTCCAGTGAACTTTTACATGTTCTAGAGTATAATGCAGGTGATAGTTTGCTGTAGCTTTACTAGGCTCTCATAAAGAACTAAGAAACTGAGCATATTTCCCATTTGCAGCTAGTTCTTATGCTCAGTGGTAAAACCTGGCAAATTTGTGTAAAAAAAATCTTCCTGTGGAAGTCCTAAAACACCGTTTGTTTTGGTTTTAAATATGTGTCAATTAGTTTTATTTGAAAGGGAGAGAACTTGTGCTTTTGTTCAAGCCATTTGTGTAGCTTCTGGTTTTAACTTCTGCTAGTTATTTTGGTTAAATAAATACCTGTTTTGTTTTAAAGGTCTAGGGATTTTGGCTTCTTAAATAAGTGAAGGTTTTCTTGTGTCCATTAATTCACACTTTCCTACTCATTTAGCACTTTAGCCAATCTCACATATTTAAAAAAAAACAATTCCCTCAAAAAAACCCCTTGAACAACAACAGAAATAATCTCACACACCAAACGAAAACCCACAAAAAAAGCAGGCAGCCTGAATGAGTCTAATGTAGCCTAAATTTTTCTGGTGCAGACATTACTTCTGTATTGACTGCTTGTCACTCTGTGCAGCTCAGTAGCACATTTGAAGCACATGGAGGGAGCTGAGGGTACTGGAAGGGGAAAGTGCAGAATGTCTCTCACGGTGTGTGATTAACAAGGAGTACTTTCTGAGAAGGGAGGATTGGAGACTAATGAGGCAGAAAAGAGGTATTATAGCCTCTGTATATGTAGCCTCTAAGAACTGGCTGTGAGCAATGGTTTTCAACAAATCTTAAAATCATTTAGGGTGAGAAAGACTTTTAAGACCAAGTAGTCCAGCCATTAGCATGGCACTCCTGGATCCACAGGTAAGCTATGTCCCTAAGTGGCACATCCACATGTATTTTAAATACCTCCAGGGATGGTGACTCCACCAGTTCCCTGGGCAGCATGTTCTAATGCTTTGACAACCTTTTGGTAAAGAAAATTTTCCTAACGTGACATCTGTCTTGGTGAAACTTGAGGCCATTTTCTCTTGTCCTACTGTCTCTTACTTGGGAGAAGAGACCATTACCCACCTTGTTACAACCTCCTTTCATGTAGTTGTAGAGACTGCTAAGGTCTCCACGCTAAACACACCCAGCTCCCTCAGCCACTCCTTATAAGACTTGTGCTCCAGACCCTTCACCAGCTTCTTGCCCTTCTCTGGACACGCTTCAGCACCTCAATGTCCTTCTTGTAGTGAGGGGCCCAGAACTGTACATGGTACTGGAGGAATCGGCCAGCTTTTAAACTTTCAGCTCTGGTTTGTGAAAATGTCATCTAGTATCAGTAGAAGCTGCAGTCATGGAATTGCAGCTGGAGCTGTCACAGTTGCAGTTGTGCTAGTTATGCCTTGCAAAAAACTCCCTAACTTAGCAGACTTCAGAAACTAGTTTTCACTTACTTCATGATCATTTTTGCTTTCCATAGAGAGTAATCTGGTAGCCTGATTTAGAGAAAGTTATTTTATAGTAGCAAGAGATATTTATATACCTGTACCTCTTTAAAGGGACAGGTAAATCTGTTAGGTTAATGAGTAGGCTGGCTTTGACCTTTGCCTGTTTTGTTGCTAATTGCCAAAGACAAAGGTTTCTAAGTTTTTGACTCAGTTACTTATTAGCCTGAATAATACAAAGTCCAGCGTGTGCTGTTTCCATGTGTCACTTATGTTTACACACTGTGCTAGTCTCCTTCATGCATCCTTTAATACTAGTGAGGACCTAACAAAAGATTTAAGAACAAATTATTGTGCTGGTTTTGGCTGGGATAGAATTAGGTTTCTTCACAGTGGCTGGTATGGGGCTGTGTTTTAGATTTGTGCTGAGAACACAGGGTTGATAACAGAAATGTTTTTGTTATTGCTGAGCAGTTCTTACACAGGGCCAAGGCCTTTTCTGCTCTTTGTACTGACATGCTAATGAGGAGGCTGGGAGTGTGGAGGAGGCTGGGAGGAGACACAGCTGGAACAGATGACCAGAACTGGGCAAAGGGATGTTCCATATTATATGGGCTTGTAGTCAGTATGTAAAGCTGGGGAAAGAAGGAGGAGGGGATGGGGTGTTTGGAGTGATGGTGCTTTTCTTCCCAAATAACCATTACACGTGATGGGCTGGAGATGGGTGAACACCTGCCTGCCCATGGGAAGCAGTGAATTCATTGTTTTGCTTTCCTTGTGTGTGCAGCTGTTGCTTTCCCTGTTAAACTGTCTGTATCACAACCCACGAGATTTCCAATTCTCTCCCCAATCCTACTGGAAGGGGAGTGAGTGAGGGGCTTTGTGACACTTGGTTGCTGGCTGGGGTTAAACCATGATAGTGATGTATCAACAACAGTAGCTAAACGGAGCAGTTGTTATGATTTAAGAGTAAGTGACAACAGTTTTGAATTGTTCTACATGAAATAATGTCCCCTTGATTGCCCATTAGAGAGAGAAGATATTTCAGTGGATACAAGACAAATTCTTGAAGCATAGATTTGTCCCTGTGACTTGGAAGCAGTGCTCCCATCCCCTTCTGAACCCAGATACATCCAGCTCTTATTCTTCAACTAGGGGAGTTTGTGGATGTTTGAGTGCTGAGACCAAAAGCATGGACAGAAACATGGGGTCTTGGCTTGCTCATGTGTTGCTACTGTGAGTCTATTTGCAGGTTTTCTTTTTCCCAAGTTTTTCCAGGTGATGACAAGAAAATGTATGGTAAACTTATCTCAGGTTAGAATATATTTAATGGCATTTCACCAGCACTCAAATGCACTCTGTACATGCCATCATCCAGGTATTCTTACTTACCTGCCTTAGCAATGATGTTTGAGCTGCCAAGACCCCACCATGACAACAACCTGAGCCATTAGCAAATGAAACATAAATGTGGGAGCTGGAGCAACTGGCTATGCTGCTCAATGCTGTTTTGCTGGAGTGAGGGTGGTGGTAATGGTGTAGGTTGTGAGGAGGGGACAGTGAGAGAGAGATCAATCTTGATAATGTTGGGGTTTTTAACCCTTTTCTGTCAGTTTTATCTCCTGGAACCAGCACTGTCAAGTCACTGCCACCAGCAGGGGCTTTTTTTAAAACAGTGATTCCTGTTCAGCTCCAAAGAGAGATTTGCTGCTGTCACACACAAGCCCTCTTTTCCAGCCTGCCATGTCCTGCAACTCCTGCTGCAGCTGCACCATGTGGAGGGGCCTCCCACCAGCTATCAAGGAGCAGCAGCAGGGCACAGACATCTACTGCCCAAGGAGGAAGGGTAGGTGTGGCAGTGACAGGGAGGGACCGCAAACGGAAACCCAAGTAATCAAGTGTTAAAAATGGCAGATTGCACTTTGTGCTGCACTGCCCACCTTCATGAGACAGTCCTTCTGGCAAGATGCTTGTTCACTTATAAACTGCCTGACATGCTTCACATAGGAACCTTTTACGTACTTCCTGTTTAACATTACTGTTAACCTCTGAAGCAGGCAGCTCAGTGGTTGCAAGGCATGAGTGACCTCATTTAACTTATTTTGTTACTGTTGACAGACTGCAGCTGCCAACTGTTAAACTCCAGAGGAATTTGTAAAGTCAGACTACAGTGAACACTGCAGTTGTCAAGTATTTTGTCCTGCATCATAAAAAATTAGTAATTCCTTTTCTCAGCCAGTTACAGCAGAAAGTGATCAAAGTCCTCCCAAAGTAATGAATATGAACTGCCTCAGCTAGCCCATTCCCCCAGTAATAAAGTGGATCAACGTTGGTATCCATGTTAGAAACATATACTTCCAGAGCTGTCCCACCATTCTTTTGTAGTTCCCGACTCCTGCGTCAAGCCCCACACAATCAGTGTTTTCCCAGCAGTGCTGGCAGCCTGCAGTGATAAAGCACCAGCCGTGGACAAAGCAGGGCTTGTCACCTGTTTGCAGTGCGGTGCTGGGGTGGGCAGGGCAGGGGAAATGCCAGGCACGGCTCAGGCTCTTCTGTCCTCACCCCCTACCACAAGAGCAAGCTCGTGAGGTTATCTGCACGGAGCCCTGTTTTGCTGATGGATGCTTGTACAGTATGAAAAAATGTAGTGCCTGTGCAGGAACTGGAGGGCTCAGCCCAAAACCTGGGGCTGGGATGAAGCACTCCAGATGGCCTGGCAGCTGGCATTTTTCCTGGGGGGCAGCCCTGAGACTGGTGTGCAATACAGCCAGAGCAATTTGTGCCTACAGGAGTACTCCTTCACCCCTGAGGTCTGCTTTTCACCACTGCACTGGCTGATTGTCCAGCCAGGCCCACCAGCACTGCAGCACCAAGAGCCTTTCCCTGGGGAAATGTGCTGCGGAGGGGAGGTAATTAGCCCCCATTAGCAGCAGTGAGGGGAGATGCCATCCCAGCAGGCCACAAAAACCTTCCACTCTCACTTTGAAAGCTGCTTGTGTTACTGTCTGGAGTTTGTGCAAGTATGTGTGCAGACATGTGCCAGTGCAGAGGCCAGGATTTTCCCAGGGATAAGCTGGACAAGGAGTTTGTTGGTTGAGCTAGGGCATCCTTGCTTGCCGCTGCCCATAGAAGGAGCCCGAGGGCACGAACTAAATTTAGCTGGGTTGGTGAATTAGTCCCCTCCCAAACTTGCCTAAAATCTGTAGTTTATCTGAACAGCAGGAGGCCTATAGCCTTGATGACAGGCCAGTTTACCTCAGATGAGGACTGGGTTTGGGGTTGTGGTTTGATTTTGTGTTTTTTATTTTACTTGGTTTGGTTTTTTGGGTTTTTTTTGAAAGGCAGCTGTGCTGTGGTGTGATTAATTGTGAAGGAGAGGGATCAGAGGGCGCAGCAGTACAGCATTGCTAATAAAGCCAGGACTTTCCAGGACAGGGACATGACCCTGTCTGTAGCTGTTGCAGACGCACCCATTAACCCTGTGCCTACCAGGTTTGTGTGGTTACAAATCCTTCTGTTTTCAACCACTGGCAATTTGTTTTAAAAGAAAAATGGCACTAAGTCTTAGAAACTCTTTATTTTTACACCATTAGGAACAGGCAGCATCTCATTTAGAGGTGTGAGCAGAGGAAGAACCACTGCAGCCCACCTCTGTGCTATATGTGGGTGGTGATTCTGCTGCTCAGGCACCATCAGGCCCTCGTCCAGTGCACAAGAGGCATGTGCTCCCCTCTCCACATCAACTCCAATGGCACCCTCCAGCAGCTGTGCACAGCAGCAGCACAGGGAGCAGGGTAATGCCTTGGGCAGCGACAGCACAGAGGACTGTCCCAAATGTCTGCAGACACGAACAGCTATGGTCATGGGGTCTGCTCTGAATTGAATAAGGGATGTGCAGTGGCAAGACCCACCCTCACCAGCCTGCAACCAGCCCGCCAGAACAGGGACTATGGCCACTCAGACCTTTCCCTCTTTGCTCTAGGATTCCATGGTTCCCAGCAAGCATCAAGTGAATGCTTTTTCACAGAGCAAAGTTTGTGACTGTGGGGAACAAAGGGGCACAGTAACAGGAAACACTGGCATGTCTAGTCCCAACATTATGAAGCAGTGCTGGACATAGAGGAGGCAGCTCTTGGCTGCCTCGCACCAGGGACAGGCCACCAGTGCCACCACGGTCTGAGGCCTGGCTGTGCCCAGCTGGACATGCTGGGTGCCAGGAGGCAGCTGCTCAGAGCAAGACCAGTCTGACTCAGCTTTGTAAATCCCTCCCATTATTCTCCAGGATAAGCACAGCCATGCACTGGGCACCTCTTCTGCTGCCCAGGGAACCCCAATCCAGTGCACAAGGGAAAGAGCAGAAAGCAGACACTTCTGCTTTGTGGATTCACCCCGTTTATTGAAGGCAAACAGAAGGCAAATAACGGGGACACCAAATAGCTGTAATCTGACTTTTGGCCTTTCCTGTGTGATTGACAGTATAAAGGAAGGAAAAAACCATTCTGTGCATTAAAAAAACCCCAACAGTGAAAGGGGATTGAAAAAATGTTGAACAATTAGTGACATCTCGTGAACAGATGGAGGATTAATAATGACAGGGAAATTCAAAGCCATGCCTAGCATTCCTTATTGCAAAGAAGATTCTGCAGGGGGCAGGGATAATGCTTTCCAAGGAAAAGCAGCAGAGGATAAATCATCCACACTGGCTTTGTGAGCAGTACGATTTACTTTGGGAAGACAGTGACCACCTCATAGCCCTCCGGGGGAATCACCCGCTCCCGTGCGTGCTTCTCACAGTAGATTTGGTCTTCCACGAAGAAGTGTCCTTTCTGCTTGAGATTGGTGCCGCAGTCACTGCACACATAGCACTCAGGGTGACGCTGCTTGTCCCGGATCTTCACAAACATCCCTCTGGGGAAGGAACCAGCACCCCTCAGTCCCAGGCGCCCACCACTATCTCCCTCCTCCCCACCCACCTCCCACTCAGCCCAGACCCACATCAGTCCTGAAGGCAGACAATTTTCTCCTGCTCCTGACAAGTCAGAAGTATAGGCTCTACCTCTGGTCAGGCAGATATTAACAGCACTTTTAGAAGCCCAACATGTGCTGGCATGGTAACCCTCCCCTACAAAGTGTTTTCCAGCATTGGCCTGCTTGAGTTTCACCAGGATAGTTCCATCACCTGTGGTGACAAGAATTACTGTGGTGTCATCTTTAGCTGATGACTGGAAACAGCACAATAGCATTCAAATGCCCAGGATCAAAGGGCAGGCAGTAGCTGGACCATCTGGGGGAGCAAAATTCAGGTCCAAACCAACCAGATGGCAACACAAATCCAGAAATGACTGCCTGTTACCAGCTGAGAGGGATGAAGGCTGCTCAGCCAGCCACTGCCCTTTTGCTACTGACTGACATGCCAGGGATGGACAGGAGAAGCACAGAGACTGGATCTTAGTCCTGATCTCAGACACTGCTGCTCAGGAGCTGCAGTGAACAGATCCAGCCAAAGGTGGGCCAGCTCTTTCTGGAAAACTTCATAGCTTAACCTGGCAGATGATGAAGAAAAGTACATAGCAACTCGTTAACTACTACCAGCCACAACACAATAATTTTCCAGTATTGTTTTGTTCCAGCAGCCATCTATATTTTCCGTAATTCATTAGTTTTGAGTGCTATTCTTAGCGCTGTGCTTTCTTTCCAGACCTACACAGATGGTAGAATAATTATAGGGTTTGTCTCTGATTCATATTTTACAGGGTATCGATTGCCTCTGTAATGACTCTGCTGGTTCAGGTGCTCCCAGTGTGCCCCAACCAGGCAATCACAGTGTAGTGGGTCTCAGCAACAATCTGATAGCTTGTGGTGGGCAGCATTTAAGAAATTGGAATTCTTCCATGACAGTGCAGGTGGGCTACCAGTACTTGATTGCTGTAGTCAACTGTTAAGGGGGTTGCAGGGAAGAATATGTGGCTGAGAAACTGAACAACTCAAAGACATGGGTTGGGTCCCTCGTGCTGTCACATTTACAGTACAGCAGCTATGTACCAAACCCAAACCCCTGCCCTGCTGGAGGTTGGATAAAGACAACAAAAACTCTGCTTGTGTACACATAGTGGAGGTGTGTGGTCCTACAGGAGGGTGGGGGGGGGGACCAGGTCTCCTGGTCCCCATTGCCTCTGACCACCAAGGCAAGAAACCCTGCCACGTCTGGGTGCACCAAGACATGAAATGCATTAAACACAGGCCCTGAATGGAAAGGTCATTTTGTTTCCAGGTGCTGTAAAGAGATTTCAAGTAAGAAGCAAAACACTGCAGCAACAACTGCCTCAAGGTTTGTCTCACAGGGACTTGCTTTGGTTTCCATTGATACAGATCTGTAGACAGAAACTCAATTCCTGCCTCATGCAGGGAACTGCAAAGTTAGCATTGCTAAAGCTGGTGAGAATAAATGTGCCTTGAGTCGGCTCTTGAGTGCAATGGATCTGGATAAGTGAAGTGGTTTGAGTGCAGCACCTCAGCCCCTTGCACCGGCACAGGATGCTCAACCTGCAACCCCAGGGACAGGCTTACTTACACAATGCCAGATCCACACTTCTCGCACATGGGCAGCTTCTGGGCATTCCCAATTGATGAGGCCACCTTTGTGGTGGGGGCTTTGACGCTCCTAAATCCAGATGGTTTGGTAGGGTCTCCTGGGGGTGGAAGGAGAGTGCTTCAGAGCATGTGAGATGCGTGGCTCAAGGCTATTCCTCCCAAGCAGGTGCTCTGCTGTGGAGATTACCTTCTTTAACCCCGACTCTGAGGCAGGGATTCATGCATGGAAAAGTGGGGAGGGAACTAGGGATGTGTGGGGAGGAGGGAGAGAAAAGACACAGCTGAACCTGACCCTGGCAATTTGAGGGCCTGAGATTGTGGGTGGTCAGATGAGAGTCTCTTCTCATCTTAAAAGCCCATCAGACTTCACCTGATGTGTCTCACATGCACAGATGCACAAAGCAAAGCCAAGCCTCAGCGCCAGCCCCAGCCTCAGCCTTGGCAGCACTAAAGTCTGCCTGATATGTCCTGATCACACACTCAGCTGATTTCCAGATCTGGGTTCAGAAAGAGGTGAGTGTCCTGGCAGGCTAGGGAGGACGATCAGAGTCCTTCTCCAGTCTGCTGTCTGCTCTATAGTGGAGCTGGCTCCCCCAAGACTCCTGCAAGATTTGGTTAAAAAAACTTCTTCCTGTAGAGCCTTGGGACACTGGGGGATACCCTTGCATGCCCCTGTTGCACGTAACATGCTCCAGGTATCTCCCTAGTGGACTTCTCTGGGGCAGAGATGTCCTGCAGGGCCTTAGCAGGAAATGTGCTGACCCGGATGCCTAAAACAGCAGTGGATCCTAGATGCAGGACACAAGGCAAGCCTTTAAATCTGCAGGAAAAAAGGAGCCTCTTATAAAATGACACCAATGATGGGACTAACCTTATCTATATGGCTTTTCAAGGGGTTCCACACACAAAAAAAGGAGGGTTGTGGAGACTTGCATGATATTTTACCACAAACACCTTGGACTGGGAGGGACACTGATGAAACCCTACTGACTAGTGTCAGAGCACACTCAGAATGGGTGTTTCTGGTGCAAGGGGTGGAAAAACCCTTCAAAGGTACACCCTGGTGACCAGCAAGGTCGGGGACATGTCACAGCCCAGGGCAGTATCACTGATAGAAGAGTTGAAGGAAAAAGGGGGGAACTGCCTACCACACCTCCCTGTCACACTGCTCTCTCATGGGGCAGGTGGTTTGCCTTTAGGGCAGCCTTCACCTCAGAGGTCTGCACCCAGTTTTGTGCAGAGATGCTGGTCCAGAGGTGGAAGTTCCTTAAGCCTCCAAAACCAGCAGGAAGCACCTGGCCTCCAACAGAGTTGCTGCAACTGACCCTTACTGGGAAGGATACAGCAGCAACCACGTTTTCAGACTCTTCCCCATCACCCTCTGCCTCAACCAGCACTTTGCTCATATCAGCAACACTGACTGCATGTTTTTAAATCTCTCTAAAGGAATCAGCTTAATCAAACACCCACAGGAAACATGACATGTTCCACCCTGTGAAACACTCTCTGCTTATGCGTGCAGAGTCAGGTCTAAACACAGACCAGCCGTGGTGCTTCCAAACACCAGTGCCCACGCTCAGCCCCTGTGTCTGGGGCCAGGCTCTCAGCAGCCAATACAGTCAGCGATGCCCCAAGGGACTTGTCCCAGCTGCTCACAGGGGCTATTCACAAGCCGTTGCCTGGAGACAGGCTGGGAGAAGCTGCCATCCAGTGTGCCATTTCTCGGTTTATCGGAGGGACATGATCTGACTCAGCAGCAGTGTTTGAGGCTGGCCGAGCAGCACGGCAGACTGGGGCACTGTCTCCTTGGGGACAGACATTCCTTTGGGGCTTCGTAACCTCAGCTCCCAAGGGTGATTATCAGCTCAGGGTGCCAAAAGCCTATCCTGGCCTGTGATCCGGCAGGCAAACCTTGTGCCAGGGAATCCCAATAATGCTGCAAATCTTCAAAGAGAGATAAAACAGGGAGGCTTTTGCTTCTTATCTTCTTCAGCACTATTAAGCACAGGGGAGGACCTCGGCTTTGTGAGCAGTCCGGGCTACTCCAGTCCCTTCCATGCAGGAGCTGAACCCTGAGGGCAAGCTGCAAACACTCAGTATTTAAAAGATGCTTTCAGGTAGGTATTTTAACAGCATAGTGAAGACTCCATGAGTCTGGTTTCTTTCTTCCTGTTGTTTCCTTATTTCCTTCATTTTGCTCTTTCCTTACAGATCCCTCAGACCTGCTAGCACTTGGCTGATCTGTTTCTCTTTGTGGCAAATAGCACCAGGCTTTTGTTGGATTAAACTGAATGTACCACTGCCAAGCTAATAACACAAAAGACAGTCTCAACTGGCCTAAGGAAAAAAAAAGGTCATTCTTGAAATTCTTTTCCCATTCATTTGTTTATTTTATTTTATTTAAGGGGAAAAGAGAGTTCAATTTGGCCCCAAATTAATTGGCTTTTTTATCTTTTTATCTATAGCCTGGAACTGCACAAGTCCAGATGTCAGATCAACAACGCCAAGCAGAGAAAATGTTCCGAAGTTAAAAGCTATGAACTGCTTGCTGTAACCCAGCTTCCATATTTTTACTATGCTGCATATTTTTACAGTCAGCTGCAGAAGTGGGTCCTTTTTCTTGTGTATGAGATTCAAGTTCAGAAGCATTAGGACTCACAGAAGAGCACTATCTTGTGATACCATCCAAAGTCTTGAATCTAAGATGGTGTTTAATCAATGAGTATTATCTTAAAGGTAGCAAAACTTTAGAATGTATAGAAGAATTTTTGTGACTTTTAAAATTCCTTCTTGATAACTAAATGTTGCAGGGGTTTATTTCTTGAGCGCTCACTCAGTGATTAAGCAATGATATGGGCCCACAGACACTGAAACTAATCGATGAGAGACTATTAAGACCCTACAAGGTCTGTAGGTTTCTTTAGAAACCACCTACACACGCTATCTTGAACAATCAACAGCTAAGAAAGAAAAATAAAGTTTTACATGTTACTCTTAAACATTGTACCCAGCCCAAGGAACGGCAGAAGGGAAGAGCACACTCAGATCAGGTGTGCAGTAAGTACTCACCTTTCTCTTCTGACTCCAAGATCTCTTGCAACACAAGGAATGAAGCAGACTGTCTGGGTGGCTCATTTGACTCTTGATTCTCCTGAAGCATCTTGTAAACCTCAGATTCTCTGTCTATGGTGCTGCTGCTTGGGGGCTGATTATGCTGATCTAAACTGAGGAAGGAACAGAGAATACTCTTGTTAAACAGATGAAACCTAAAGCAAATTCCTCGAGCAAAGTTTTCACAAGGCATCATATGACTGAAGAATGAATGTACAAAACAAATGCACAACAGGAGGCCATGAATACAGAGGTGCTGGATGTGCTCAGCAAGTCAGCTGCAGCCCGGGTGGGGTCCCATGCTGCTGTGAACATGTTCTTGCTGATGGCCCTTGGCCAGTCCCCAAGTGTTCATCCTGCTTTGCAATTACTATATACTCCAAGAACTAAAGCTTTCTGCCCAGGAAATCACTGCTGTGTTAACAGGAAAATAAAGAACTCGTGCTGGGATGGGAATCCCACGTGGTAGCTGTGCCATCCATGCATGTACCTTACACTGCTGCCTTACACCAGTGTCAATCTCAAGCCAAGTAAAATTTATTCCATTAAAAAGAAATCTTTGCAACTGCCCTATGAATTGGTTCTAAATGCCACCTTCAAAAAGTAATAGCTCTAGCATCTAACTAGAAGATTGTCTGATAAGCAATAATTTCTTTTTCGAGTGTTATTATTTCCATTTTATCGGTGGAGGCTCTGAGCCACAGCCCATTTACAGCATTTAACTAAAGTTAATGGACAGGTCAAGGGCAGAGGAGATTTCTGCCTGCTAAGGCTCAGCCCTCCTTTCAGCTGTCACCCCTCATGCCATGAGGGACTAGCACCCTCAGCTTAGAGCGTGAGGTGCTTCAGGGCTGGCTTTTCAGAATGGCAGAGAGGGCAGTCACTGTGCCACTGGAAGGGTCCTCAGGGGGAAAACAAGGAGGCTGGAGGTAGTCCCTGGAAGGTTCTCCACATCCAGTGGGTACGTGATAAACTACAGGCTTAAACTGCAGGAGGATAGTTAGCATATCCCTTAGGAAGTTTTCCAACAGACAGACACTGAAATACCAGAGGAGACTGCCATGGACAGGTAAGCAACCTCCAAACTAAAGGATTTAAAAGTAGTCTGGAGAAATATCCACTGAGAATTATTTAAATCAATGGTTTAAGTTGCCAAATGTTGTGCTAGGGGATGGACTAAAGGACACGGGATGTTCCTGCCTGCCTTGTGCTCTGTAGCTGCAGTAAAACTTATATGATAAAATGAGGTATCTGCCAAGTCAATTCTATAACACAGTCTTAGAAATGTAAACAGCCTATTCAGTTTCACCATTCCTGTACTTTGTGATTGCCTGTAAAGTACATAAACATCATGAAGCAGAGGGAAATCTTTTTCTTGAGGAGGCAACTGCATACTTTCCATGTCAATGTGCAATTCAGTCATCAGGGAGTTACTCTCCATAATAAACTCTTCAAGTATCAGAGGTAAAATCATCACATATGTTATAAAATGCTATTTCCATAAAAAGAATTTCATAAAATGTTTCCATCTTTAGTAATCTTCAGTGCAGCAGGAAGCACATTAGACATGCAAGCAGCTGAACCTTTGATGTCTGAATCTCAGTTACTGAAGCCTCTCACCCAAAATAAAATAATGGTGTGCCTTCTATGAGAGGGAAAATGTTATACATGCTCCACATTACATTCAGTTTATGTAAACTCATACACTTCCACCACTCTATCCACCCATAAAAACATTACATAAGAAGCCTTTCACTGCAGTTTGCATAATAAGAATGTTTCATTAACATGCATCCAAAAAGCAAGGGCTAACTCCTCTTAAAGAGCACTAGAGTCAAACAAAGCCATCACATCAACCATGCACTGTGGTAGTGAAAACATACAGATCAGCTCTCCCACAGATGCACCGTATACATACATAGAGGCTATAGACTTCCAAAAGGCTATAAAAAACCCCAAATCCTAGAATTTGTACCAGCAGAGTGAAATACCTCCATCTCTCAGAGCAGAAGGCTATGCTGCTTAAAGAAAAAACTTTGCCAAAAAACATGTATCTTTTGAAAGGGCAAGGCCACAGACACAGAAATTGTACCTGCAGGATAATGAGTCTTCCTATGCCAGGTGATTTACAGCACCTCCTGTTACACAGGTACTTTATCTGCAGCAATCATCAGCAACTAGTGTCCTTTTCCATGCACTAGTTCCCTGATGCAGAAACTTTGTAGGGGACAACTCCACCAACCTTTACTACGTTTCAGACTCACACAACCATTACTGGATCTCATTGCTGCTACCATGGGCAACTTGCAGTGCCGACCAACTAACGCTGGATCACTGAGCCTTGAATACTGGCAAGAAGACAGGAATACAAACCATAAAGACACAGCCTTGCACAGTATCTTCAGAAAAGCACAGCTTATTTTTCACTAATGGTATTTTACTATTTTATGCCAGCACATTTTGCAAACTTTACAAGGATCTCAAAGCTAGGCTACAGGAAGGCCCAGTGCTTGGAGCACTCCCTGTTGGAATTAAACAATTGCTGATGCCTGGGGCTTCTTTTTGAGCATTATCAGCTATTCAGGCCAGCACAACCAGTCAGCAGCTTCTGACTGCTTCTGGCATGCACAGTACTGACTATAAGCTAGAGCAGTGACTTACAGCAAGTAACTGCACTGAGTACCAAGGCAGGAGTAAATCCTCAGCCTCCCATCTTCTCTTGGCTGCTGGCACATGGCAGAACTTGGCTGTGTGCGTCCATGGATGAGGACACCAGTTTTTATGCTGTGAACTACATGGTGGTCAGCCCAGAAGGGGACTGAGGAGCCGAGGAGCCGTGAGATCTGGCTGTGTCCTTTTGTTCTGTTCCATGGAGGCCACGGAATTGAACACCTCCCTGGACCACATGTCATACAGCTGCAAGCTGCTTGGTCACAGAGTGGAGTGACTCTGCTGAAGATTCACAATACAGCCTTGACTGGAGACCTCCTGTGACATGGTTGAACATGCTTTCTGCTTCACCTGTCTCAATACTGAAGTCCTCCCTGTAAAACCCTGTAGGCTGTCACTTAGAGGCATGGGCCAGGGGGTTCCCAACTTCCACAAAGCAAGCATGAAAGAGCACCCAGGCCTTGTGATGTTGAGGCTCTCTGCAGGTCCTGTAAACCTGCAAGTTAAGCATTCCCCACGCCTACGGGCAAAGAGGTAGCCTGTGCTGCAGCAACCTCTGCAGACAAGTAGGCAGGGGTGGGAACACAGAGTGGGCTCTCCATGTGCCTGGTGCCAGCCAGGCTGCTCCAAGCTCATGAGTGTTATCAGCCAAAGATGGGGTACCTGCTTCAGCCTGAAATGAAACATGCCCAGTACACACACATGGCCAGTGAAACAAAAGAACAACAATGTGTGACAGTACCCGCCAGTCACAAACAACAACAGTAATTTCAAGTGCAGGAGAAACACCACCTTTTAGGATGAAGCATTCTCCTACAGTCAGAAAATATATCTGCTGCAGGTGGCTCATCCAGGAAAGCCACCAGCTGCTGCCAGGCCCCACTGGGTGGGTGTGGGGCAGGTAATGGACACACTGACAGGCTAAGGCCATGTTTTGGTGTTTCCCACAGTATTGGGCACAGACACAAGGCAAAGCTCGCTCCTGTGAAGAGTCATGCACTAATGTTGGAAGAGTGAAATGTAAATGCTGTTTTCTTGTAACCAGCCAATGCCATGAGCCACAGACAGGGACGAGGAACTTGTCGACACCAAAATGCAGATGAGCAGATGTGCTGAGCTGGCTGCAGAGGCCGTGGGCAGGTTACCTGGGGAAATCAGGGCTAACAGAAGAGATCTGCCCCTGCAGGGTGTCCATGATGTTGCTCTGCGAATAGAGCTGCAGGGGAGAATTGAACTGCACGTGCAGCACTTTGAGTCCCGGCACCTCCACTTCCACAGGGCTGTTGGGGCAGACTTGGGCTGCCTGTTTCAGCTGCTGGGGCCCCACTCGGACCTGGCTGGGGACGGAGGAGGTGCTGTGCCTCCGCTGCAGCGACTCGGAGCTCTGCGCCTGCAGAGGGTTATAGACGGAGGCAACGGGAGCCTGCATCGCACCCGCTGGCAACAGGCGGCTACGGGCCCGCCGTTCATGGGGGTGGTGAGAGTGGGGTTTGTGGGGGGTTCATTTGCGGGTTACGTTGTGGAATTGAGGGAAAAATGCAGAGGAGGAAGAAAGGAAAGAAGAAAGAAATTAATGAAGAGTAAAACCAAATACTCCAAGCCAGCAAGCAGCTGCAGAATACTGTCTGAAGGACACACCACTGAATACATGACTTTTACATTAAAGGTTCCTGGGTAATGCTGTGGCTCTGGTCTCTCACTCTATTCGAGTATTACCAAGAGCATTGGTCTTGCAGCTTTTATTGTAAAAGTGGCTGAAGTCTTCCAGGGTGTTTCATACCACTACGCAGAGATTTAGGGCAGTTAGGCAACCTGACCAACACAGCCAGAAAGATTTCAGACAGCTCCTGGTTTATTGCCTTCAATGAAATAAGGGAAACTTTGAACTTCTAGGATATAATGTCTTTGGTAAGGCTCAGGTGCAAACACAAAAATCAAGAGGCCCTTTTAAGGTTGGGACCCTTTCCAATCTCATACCTAAAATTGCTCACACAAGTATGAATGCTTCAGCTACTTTTTAAAACTCCTGTGTAAAGCAAAATTTGCTAATAAAACACAGAAATACCCAAACTGAGGCAGAGCCTGCCTATGAATCCCAGGCCAGCCAGGAACAGGGATGGGTGTGCCTCCTGTGCAAGCTGGTACCTTTCCTGCCCAGCATTGTAGCAAAGCTGGCACAAGACACTAACTTTAGGAAGTGCTCATAACAAGCTATCAGGCACCTGTTCAGACCAGCAGGCTGGTATGTCATGCTGAACGCACGTGGAAACTGCGTCGGTCTCTGCTAAACAAAGAAACACAGCAGTATTAATTTCATTTCTGCATCTCATGAAACATTCCCTGCTCCTCCGAGCCCTGCCCCTGGGAACAACATCCATGCTTATGCCTCTGCTACTTCCCTTGTTCTGAAAGAGAGATTTTCTGGGTTAACAAATAGGTGCCTTTGCAGCGAACTGATGTCTCCTGGAGGATTCCCCTGGAGGCCCAGGGAAGGAGGGGAGCCGAGGGAGGTACTTACGGCTTGGTAGACTCCACGTCCCCAGGTGATGTTTTTGATTCCACTGCACTGTTGAAGGTCTGGATGTTCTCTGAGGAGTAGAGGCCTGCCGGGCTGTTGTACTGAGCAGTGATCACTCTGGGGGCAGAAGCTGTGGCAGCAGTGAAGGGCACTGCGCTCCGATTGTGTGCACTTCCTATGTGCCTTATTTCCTGCATGCAAAGGAGCAGAGGCAAAAATCAGAGGTGCTCAGGCATGCAGGTGGATGTGACAGGGCAGCCTGGAGCAAGCAGCCACTGCACTGGTGGCCTTTGTGTGTGATGCCAGCTGAGAAGCAGGTGAGCACGACCTCCAAAGCAGGTGAGCATCGTCCATATGTCATGAGGGCCCAGCCCAGATGGCTTCAGAATGACCTTCAGGACATTTCAGAGTTGACATACTGGGAACACATAAGAGCTGAGAAACACTGCCAGAACTATTAGCTCAAGGTGTCACACACTTGAGAACTCCTGTAAGCCTAGAGTAAGTCACAAGACCTACCTTCTCATGCAAGACTACAGAGTTTAAGCATTCCTTGCAATTCCTGAGAGAAAGGCCGATTTCTATGGAAAAGCGAAGATAAAGGGCAGAAAGAGGAGCATTCCTCAATAACATCTGAAAATTTGGCTTTCCTTAGACAAGGGCAACCCAAAAAAGAAGGGATTTGCCATTACTGCAAGTGCTCTGGAGCACCTCTGCTCCTTTAGCTAAGATTGGGGTTCACAGCTCTCTTTGATGAACAGCTTTGGAACTTCTGGACATGAAATTCCCACAATAGAGGTGGAAAGATGACCACTGTTAATACAAAAGATTGTACAAGGAAGTGACATCTAACTGTCAACAACTTCTTCAGTATCTGAAGTATGAGATGTTCTGGGTTTGCTGCAAACTAGAGGCTTCTAGCAGTATTAGTGTATACTTAGAAATATAGGCTACAATTCAGTAAGAAAAGGGACAAATCCAAATTAAGTAAGACACAAGGTAAGACTCTTATTAATCAGAGGCAGCATTAACAAAAATGGGGGTAATTCTAAGCCCCATCATCAGTTCAGCAGCCTGGGAATTAGAAGGCTTGAGGCAGAGATAACAATATCCAGGGCTTACTTCTCCCCAGAGAAGATGCTTGACCAAAGCAAAGAGAAAGTATAATGAGGCCTCACTAGAGCAGGCATAAGAAAGGACTAACAGTTAAGAGAGGTGGCTGAGATATGGAGGGCTAAAATACAGCACAAAACCAGGCTCTTTGAAATGTTTCAGCCAGCTGTAAATATTGGGCATGGCTTCAACACAGGGCTAATGTCCAATGGCACAGGATGAAACGGGCACTTCTTAGCGTGCTGGGCCCATGACTCCCAGCTCTAATGAAGCTCTAATAACCAGTTCCCATTCCCACTCTCTACAGGCACTGACTTTTACAGCAATGACATGTGCCTTCACTGCCCTATGGGCATCTCACAGCATTTGTTTGATAGAGATCTAGTTACAGGAAAAACACTCACTTGAAACAAATATGACTAAATCCCCCTACAGATGTTTCTTTAAATCACTTCTGTGTCCCCAGACTTCCTTAGGCAGCTGGACAGCCTTCCCAGACGGTCAGACGGGAGTAATCTCACTTCATGGCATACAAATGCTATTTATGGCATCAAGCAGAGCATACCATCCCTCAGAGAAGAGCAGCATGGATCCAAACACTCTCATTAGTTACTAGTCATTTGAAACCAGTGGGGTAGCTCAAGTTGTTCAGGTGTGGGGTGACAGGGCTACTCTCCCATGGCTTTCTGGCCAATGTGTATGGATGTCAGCTATGAAGCTTTCCCACACACCAAAGATAAAAAGACCCTGGAGTAATTAGCTAATCTCTCTTTGTTGCAATCTCATTCAAACCACATAACAGCTTTCATGAAAATAGTCTTTTCCCATAGCAAAAATGTAGATTTCAGCAAAAGAAAAAAAAATTACTTCAGCCTCTATATCACACCATGGGGAAAACTAATCTTGTATCAGCATTAAATACACATGCTAGCCCACCATTTGGAGGCCACAAATGGGAGAGGGTTAGAGATGTTACATAAATAGTTAAATGAAAGACTGAGGCAGAAGATTTAGGCTAAGGGGGTTATACTCTGAGGTCAAATAGGCTCAAAGGTGAAAATGTCACAAAATGTACTGCAGAAATGTTTAAGTATTAACCAATAATTAGAGAAAGGGAACCAATTTATGAGGGGTTTTTTTTGACAGCGATGAAGGCCTCAAGAATCCTTAACTTCCTAGAAGTGTTGAGAAAATGAGGCAGCTAGATGGAGAAGAGAGTGACATCACATTAGAGTCTTGACTCCAAGAAGGACTGCAACGCACACTCAGGCACAGAATCCACACCGGAGCTTTTGGCCTACTTTTGACCACCAGGTGGGTTTTCTGCTGTGTAATAACATCCAAGCCCATAAATGAAGCTTTCAGGACATCTGTAGTAGCTCTCAGGTGGACAAGGTCACTGACCATAAGGGAGTTTATAATAGTTAAACAGAAATCAGTGCAGAAGGTGGTGTCTGAAGATTAGGTTAGAAAAATCCCATCTGGAGAACAGTGCCAAAGGTATAACCCAAGAGTCTACAGACAAGTATTACCAGAGCAGTAACATTATAAAGGGCATTTGGATAATCCAAATTCTCTAGCACATCCTGTCACGCCATGCTGCTCTTTCTGCTTGAGCTGTGGAAGGAATTTGCAAAGAACAAGTGCTTTCATGATCCCAACATCAAAAGATAACATGTTCTCACTGTCAAGTATATTTACCTAGGGATTTTCCAGAACTGCCAATCCAGGCCCTGTGCTGTGCAGCAATTTTGTTCAAGCCCCAGCTTCTGGAATTGTGTTTATGTGAGAGTCTCTGACTTACTACTGGAAAGTTTGACATTCTCAAAAAGCCGTCCACCAGCAGGCAAAAATGGTAGTACAAAACCACTGCTATATACACATATATACTCCGTATATATGCGGGGACAGCACCTGGTTTATGCAGCTGAGATGCCTGGGGTTTGCAGCATCTCTAAGGCTGTGGCATTCCCAGGACCAACATAAGGAAAAGGGGGCAAGCAGCACTAAACAGCAGCCCTGGCTGGGGCACAGACTCCAGAGCAGCAAGCAACGGTCTATTTGCTAGGGAAGAACAGGCAGTCAGACACAAAGACATGATCTTATCCAGTCAGGACATGACTTGCTCTTTCTTTGACAGTAGTACAGAGGACCATGACTAATATTCGATCTCTTCAGAGATATCTTCAGTTGGTACTTGTAGACAGATCTGGAATCACTTATCTCACCCTCCCTGCAAGCCATAGTGCTGCCTCAGTCCCCTTTTGCCAGCCCTGTCTGCAGCAGTCTATAGTCAGTACCAAGCAGGAATACTGACTGGGTACTTTGGTCTGAAGCTGGGGTATGGAAGCTCTGAAACCTCCATGTAGGATATTCAAGAGCAATATTTTACCAGTATAAACTGACACTTTGAAAGTTAAATCACTTTGTCTCACAGGCACTAGCCCAGCTCCCCTCCTTCCTCTGCAGAGGTATGTCTCCAGAGGGGTTGGCAGAGTGGCTAGACCAAGCTAAAATAAATTAGCAGCTGCACAAACTTCTCTGCTAGCTGCGTCTGAACTCTCACTGCGCTTTCAAAATTAAGCCATTCCTTCAACAGCCCCCTCCTTACCAGAAACTACCACCCCTATAAGAACAAGCTCCAAGTGGCTCTGGAGCCCAACCCCATGTGTTCCAGGCACTAGTACAAATCCTCCCACCACACAGAAAAAGCTATTTCTCAATCTTAAGGACAAATAAGGTTTGTAGGACCCCAACTTCAGGTTAAATATGCATGTCTTCTACCAGATGAGTTTTCTGGGTGCCAGCAGTTAGTGGCAGTAGCCCTCTCTGGGGGCAGATGGGGACACTGCTGTGTGCTACAGGCACTGCACCATGGCCATCGTTGCTCAGGGGCTTCACCACTGCCACTCCAGCCCTCCCAGAAGGGAGCTGCCAGGAAAGGTACCAGGCTGTGGGGTCTGGGAAAACATCCCTGTGCCGGGACAGGAAGCAGATCAGCATTTCCTACTGCACCAGCTGCAGGCTGCGTCATGGGGAATTATCTGGGAAAACAATGGCCCCTTCCTCCCTCTCAAGCCATGCTTGGCAATGCTGACGCCCAGCCTGTGAAATCCCCACAGCTACATCAGCTGGCACCTCCATGCCTGGGGCCAGTGGAGAGGGCAGCTGCTTCCTCTTCACCATGCATCAGAGATTGACAGGGCTACCACCACTGGACCCACTTGTACTGGGAACTGGGGCATGGGACTTCAGGCAAATTCCCAACTCTGAGCAAGGCAGACAGACAGTCAGCCAGCCCAATATGAGCCTCCTCAATCAGCTAAGCTGGGGTTTATCCCATGCACCAGGGGCATAAAGCAACCTGGACACGTCCATGGCCTCATGTGCCTCTGAGCAGGTTGGGGGCAGACTAGGATAACGGTGGGCTTTTGGGTCCCTTCCACCCTGCAGTCACATGTCCAAGGCCATTCTGGCTGTATTGACCTCACCACCACCCAAAATAGGAAAGTGGAGGCTTTTTGTACTCACTAAATAAACTAAACCAAGATGTAAGGGGTCAGGCAGCCTCTCCCCTAAGTGGGATTTCCTCTCCCTACGGCATTAGCCTGAAGGCAGCCAGCAGGGCTGGGGCCCTGGAGGTGCTGGCTACTGCCCAGCTGCCACCACACCCACAGAACTCTCTCTTCCCTGCCTGCCCCCTGCCCCTTCCCAGACCACCTCTCTGCAGTCTCCAGGGGAAAGGAAGGCCAAATACAGAGCAGGGGGCTGCTTGAAGCCACCAAAAAGTTACTTTCAGGTGTGGAGTAATGATTTGGAGACTGGCCAACATAGTTATTTCCTAAAGCTCCAGCTCCTGGAGTCAGGGGATTCACTCAGACCTCATGTTACAAATTTAAAAAAACAATTAGCACCCAGGCACTGCAGTTGCAAGGAAAGACGAAAGCCTCCACAGCTCCACAGGCCCCTGGAGCAGCCAAGTGAGCCAGCAAAACCCGCTGCCCCACAGGGCTCCAGAAATGTGGGATGGTTTTGCATCCCAAGTCAGAACCTGGAGGCTTGGGCAGGCGATGCTGGATTGCACACCTCAAGAGCCACGCCAAAAGGAAACAAGATTAAACATTTCTCAGTATAAACGTTTACTCAGCTCTAAGAAAACAGGCCCCTGACCAAACCTCAGGTATGAGAGCATTCTGATCCTGCGGGCAGTGAAGGAGAGCAGAGACCAGCGGGCAAGCCCCCCAGCTCCATCCTTGCCCTTGCAAAGCCAGCCAGAGAGCAAATGCTCATGCCCAGCTGGCGTGCCGAGGGGAGGCTGCTCACGCCAAACATGCAGCAACAGCTCAGAAGGGGACACCTTCATGGCAAACTCTACCCCATGCTATGTTTCATCGGATGTGATCACAAGTATTAAGAAGTGCCTTTACTTTCAACTCTCCCTCTGTTATTGTTTGGGGTTTTTCAGCTATGGAAAGACCTTCTGCAATGCTTTGAAATCTGATTAGAAATTAGGAAGGGTTTTGTTATTATAGGGGGGGTAAACCAACAAGCCTGGCTTCCCCCATCTTCTCCCTCCACGTCCCTAACACATTCCACACCCACGAGGTAATGCATTTTAACCAAAACCAGCAGGTTGCGATATGCCAGCAGAGTTCCCTGTCTGAAACAGTGCTGTTACTTTATTTACCTATTGCTTCATGCATTGCCCACACATGCACAGCCTTATCAAAGGCCAAGCCAATCACACGCCCAGTTTCTATAGTCCCTGCCTTCTTCGTATCCAAGGAAATAAAATACACAAGACAGAAACAATGACATCACTCTGCAGGGATAAGGATGAGCAGGGGACAGGCACTTTGAAGAAGCCTTGGGAAGACAGAAGTGGCTGTCTGACTCTCCCATTCTACAAATACCATGACTCACCCTCAGAGCTCCTCTGGATGCATGTCTGGAAGTTATTTCTTAAAAAAACCCAAAAAAGATAAACAACTAAAAAACCCCCAAAACAAAAAAAAAACCCACCCCAAACAAACAAACTAACAACACCAAAAAATCCTTGTATTTGAAAGCCTTTACTTTCTGTGGCTAAGAGAAGCTGATCTATCCATCTCAAACAAAGAGTTTGCACTGACATTCTTGAGGGCTGATGTTAATGATTGTGCCTTGCTGCAAATGGGGTATGTGGCCTTCAGGGAGTTGGACAAGCTTATTTGGAGGCAGTCCTAGTGTTAACTGCCCTTGAAGCTGGACTCTCTCAGCTCTTTCCCTATATTAGCTCACTCAGCAAAAATAGACCTGAACCCCACTGACACCAGTGTCCTACAAAAAAACCAGGAAAAGATAAACCTTCTTCCACAGAACCCAAGTCTGAAAAGACACGGCATAGTCCGAGGGTATAGAGTTTTACTGTTTATTTTACCAAGGGGCAATACAGCCATGCACTCCAGTGCACGAGTCCAGAGCTTAATGCTTGGCCCAGGATCGCTAGAGAGTATGGCTGACTCTGAAAGTTATACTGGTCTTTGTTTAGTATCATAAGCAATTAAAAGTACCTTAGTCACCAATTAATTTATTCTTTCTTGCTGAGATAACTTTTCTCAAGAAACATTATGCAGAAGGGAGAGGCAGCAGACATGTTATTTTATCTTTCCCACTACGGGGCGGAAAAATTCTTGATGGGAAAATGCCTGTGATGTGAGCAATCGCTCTTAGGATCTGGGTGAGAAGTGCAAGTGAAATAACTGAGTAAATATACCAAGAAGACTGTAATTTCCTTCCTCTAATGTTGCCATGGTCACACCAAAACAAAGCTGGCTCAGCTGCTGAGCCATCACCACCACCAAGCTGCTGCACCTTTTGGTGAAATACAATTTTATCACTCTTACCTCAGTTTAAATTAATTTAGAAGGATAAGGATAATGGCAATGAAATAGTAATAATGCTGTATGGGCAAAGGTCAACTGAGACAATGAAGTCAGTCTTTGGATTCAGAAATTCGGGGAATGCTTGGGAGGTTGTAGAATGCCTTTTTGTTTTCCAAAGGCAAATAAAAGTATCTTGAACTTACATTCCAAGTAAGGAAAAACACTTCCACGGGGATGACAAAGCTTGCAATCAAGTGTCAGCCTCCCAAAGGATTACAGAAGCAAACAAATAGTCTGTTTTAAACGGGGTAAAAAATGTCTAAGCAGTGATGTTAAAATATGTAGCTAGTCATACAGTTCTTGAGACAAAATGTAAATTAAATTATTTTCCAAGATTTTTTGCAAATATCTAGGAACTGCACTGATAAAATAGGAAGAAAAAAAGAAGGCGGACAAGTGTGAGAAATTTTTTTTAAGATACCAAAGGTAGGAGAGCCAACATCAAACGAATTAATTCTAAGAAAGGTGGAAACATGTCTGAATAACTACAGTCCAATTTCTACACCAAAGGTTTTAAAGCTTTTTTTTTGTTGTTTTTTTGAGCCTAAAAGGCTCAAAACTTAAGGCTATTCACATGTATGATTATATGTCTGTATTCAAAAGGCTATGTGCAAATCCAGTGAGACCCATTGTCAAAGAACCCTGGATCAGGACTTCAATGAACCACTTGGACTCAGTGTATCCTATTTTCTTGGGTAAGTGAATTAATAAATGTTCTGCACAAGATTTTTGCCAAGGAAAGCAAATATACTCTTTTCACTAGCCAGCAAGTTAAAAAAACCTGAACAGCTCAGCACTGCCTTCGAAGATTCAGCTCTACTCACAGCTTCAACCAATCCTGTTGGAAAAATGAGATCAGCATCTTTGTGGTAAACTTCATAGCAGTTTGCCATGTTGGCATGTATATGCACAGCATCTTCTGCACTCTGCTACTGCTGATTTGCAGCAGGTCTGGCCAAAACCCCTGCCAATGCTGCAAAGACACAGCCCCAGAGTGACTTGACTGACTCTTGCCACAGTTTCTGGCAAGAGTCAGCATGCTCTGTTGATTTCATGCTCCAAGCAGATAGACCCCACTATAAACCTTACTTGCTGCAGTCACCTACTGAAAAAGGAAATATTAAAGAAAAAAAAACAAAAACCACACACCAACCCACCAAAAAACCCAAACCCTTAAAATTTGACGATGTTCACACTTTTCTTTGGCACAGCAGATTGGGATGTTTGGGCACTGCTATGCAGGTTGGAGTAAATAGAAGCTTGTGGTTTGGAGACATTATACATCTCCCCTCACATTGCTGAATTCCTCTGTTTGAGTATGTGGCAGTCAAAGCCCTTTAGCAGAAAGCCCAGTGCTCTGAACAACAGCAAGCCCCACTCACACAGGCAACTGCAAATGACTGGCTTGGCTTAATTTTAAGGAAGGGAAGAAGAAAAGGCAAGACTTTTTGTGGAAGTTTGAAAGTTCCTTTCACACCAGGAAATAACTCTTCTAGTATCAGCCATCAGAAGGGGTCAAAGCCTAATTTTCAGGCAACAGTCAATTCTTAGTAGGAGAGCATGACAGATAAGCTTTGTAACTTTGTAACAGGAATCTCTCCACAGTCAGTTTTGCATCAAATTTTCCTTCTCAAATCAGCTGAAAGTTTTTACCAAGAAATTCAGCTGTGCCATACTTACAAACTAGCAGTATCAGGATATCTAGCCAGTGGCCAGAGCTAGAACAGAACTAGAACAGAGGTTAGGGCTTAGGAAGGGATGTGCTCCACCACCAGCACTATTGCTAAATCCTGACTAGTCTGACTTTCATGATGCCCTTTACTTGGACCTCTAGAAAGCAGGGCAAGACCAGAATTAAGGTTGGTCCCTTTCACCCATGTTGCTTTCTTAATCGCAGTAAGTTCCCTGAAAGAGTCCAGGCTGACTCACATATAAATACACTACACAGAAGGCAACTGATAGAAGGAAAGCCATTGATGAGGGTTAAAACTGCCATAGGAAGTGAGTTCAAGAGGTGGCATCAGTTAATTATAATAGCCTATGTTTAGTACTTGACCAGCAATGGATATCTATCCAGTGACCCAGGCTGGACTGGGGAGAAAAGCGTGGTGGTGGTGGTGGGGCAGTGAGTGACAGGAGCTTGCAGCAGCAGGTTTCTTGCTGCAGTTAACTAAACTTACTGAGCTACTTTAAACTCCTGTTTGAGGCATGTGTTGTGCCCTATGTTCAATTTTGGGGCATTTAGTTAAATTCTGGTTAATGGCTGAGTTGGGAAATTGGTCTCTAGGATAAAGTCTCCTGCTGAATAAAATTACAGTCCTCTGCAGCCTTGCAGAACAGCCTCAGTGCAGACTCTGCGCCACTCTTGAGACAAGAGACAGTCCCCAAAGTCTCAGGGTTGAAGCAGAGCATTTCCAAAACTTGGGCAGCAGAAGACACAGAGCAGATCTCAGCTCAACAGTGTCAGACAGATGTTGCCTCATGGCCCCAGCTCAAACTAAGCCCAAATGGTTCAGTCTCACACTGTGCCTTGGCTGAGTTATGAAATACCTGGAGAATGCTGCACCGAATTCTCGAGCCAAGCAACACAGAGCAGTTTGACGTGAAAGGGAGCATGGACAGATCCCAGGCAAAGGTCTGGGCAGGGTGTTGCTGCACACGTGCTGCTTTAGTTTCAGGTCCCTTCCAACCCAAACAGCCATACTAGTGCTTAATTAATTGCAGAGTCAAACTAGTTATCAATCTACTTATTTTGCTACGAAGACTCACAGAGGATGTGTGCTAGGGCTAGAACCCATGTCACTGCCCTGGTGAAAATCCAGAGAAATGCCATTGATTTTAGTGTAGTTATTGTAGATTTTTGCAGTCTAATCCTCTAAACCTAGCCCAGCTGATGTTCCTGCACAGATCACTGTTATTACTACATTTACTTGACAGAGCAGCAGGACGATTGAAGCAAGGCTGTCAACAGGTTACACCACCAACCTCCTAGACAGAGGCTGCAAGATAAAAATGTAAGAGGCTGGAGTATTTCTCTTCCACTTCCTCCACAGCTAGACTGCTAGTAAGAGAAAAAAATCCATAACAACAGAAAACACTGTGAGAGTCAATAATATTCTTTGCCTCTCAAGACTTTTCTACCTAGGCAAATCAACTGGCTTGGCACAGTTGCAATGATTTATTGAGTCACACCTCTACAGTGCCTTCGGTGCCTCGTGGTAGTTGTGAGCATACAAATGGCAGAGGACACCTCTGACCCACACAGCTTACCCTTGGCAAGGTATCTGACTCGCTCTCACAGCAGCTGGCTTCTCACCATGAGGGAGGGAGTCTGTCTCAATGTTTCCAAGGGCCACATGATCTCTAGAAGGTATGGGGCATGGTGCTATCCCCAGCATGATCAACGGAGTGACACATGCTCAGCACCTTGGAGGATCAGGCCAGGAACTGCTCTTGCAGGAGTAATCAAGAGCAAGAGCATACAGTTACTCCATTACTTACCTGTGGCTCAGAGGCCAGATTCATCTTGTAAGGATGCGTCTTTCCCTCCTCATTTACAAGTGGTGACCAGACTTTTGCCTCTGTTCTGCAATATACAAATTTTGAATAATTAGTCTGTTTTCATCAGTGAGAATCATTATTGTTACTAAAAGACTCAAAGTTCATAAATTTCTCAAAAAATTCCTCAGGCTCTTGTATATAGCGCTATCTACATCAGGAGGAATGTAGACAGCCTTATTTTAGGCACATAAAGTGGATGACTTAGATATATTGCATGAGGTTCTTGGAGAAAGACAAGATCTCAGCAGTGACTGTCCTGGCCTATCCTTTGTGAGGGTATGGGCAATACATCAAGCACAGGCTCCAACCCCAGCAGGCAAGTTGGGGGTTACTCAAGAGCAGAAGCTGAAGATATCCCTTGGATACAGATCCTTTAATTAGGTGGGACAATTCAGATTGCTATGTATTTCATTTTTTATGGGTAGCCAGGAAGAGGAATGATTCTTGTCTGTATTGACTACATACAGAACATTTTGTTCTTGAAGTTGAACTGCCTTAGATAAGCTAGGAATATTTTTGGGTTTGATGTCCAGAATCATCTTCTTATTTATACAGTGGTATCCATGCTGAACAAACAGAGGCTTTTGGGAATTATTAAAAAAAAAAAAAAGGATCCAAGCCTGCAATGGGACTAAGAACTGAGATTACATCATGTGTCAGAGAAAGTCTACATAACCTTTACTGGTCTGTGGTCTGACCCAATTACTCACAGCAGCCTGAAACACAAGTCAAGATCGCAACTAAAACCAACTGCTTTTACCATAATCATTTTTAAATTCTGCTATGTCCCAAAGAATGACAAGCAAGTAGTGAAGAAGAAGCAGAGTGCTTAGATTTGCTTGAGATACTTTGTGGGAGACATATGCTAACCTACATTTCTCAGAGGTACAGACAGTAGTTAGCATCTCAGATGGACTAAAAAATGCCACTTTTCCCAAACTTTCTAATGGTAGGGAACTAGTGACAGCAATATAGCTGAATGAAAACTCTTCTTCAATGCTAAACATTGCATCACGCAGCAACCAGATGGCTGATAAACTCTTAGGATGAGGTTTGAAAACCATGTCCTGTTTTGACAGAAGCCTCTTCTGGAATCTGTAACTGCAGATGGATGTACTTCCCAAATATTTGTGGGTCCAAGATCAGCTATAATTTAAGTACTTAGTTAGTAAAACAGGAATGCTTACACTGAGATCTAAATGAATAACTGAAAAGAGACTTTCTAGTTAAAGAAAGAGACTAGAAACAGAAAAGACGTCTAAAACTGACAAAGATGGACAACAGGGTGTAGAGCTACCCACGATAAATTCAGTCTGGTCTGCACCACTGCTCTCAAAGCTCTCCAAAGTCATGACATTTTCTAAAGAGCCCAAACTTAGCTGTGGTGCATATATCTATATCTATATCTATATCTCCAAAACATTTGCTGCATAAACAGTATTTTAATACTTGCATCCAGAGGGCTGCTCAGTGGGAGGAGATGGGAGGCAGCATTCTCACTCCCGGAAAAGGAAAATTTTATTGACCGCTATTGCCTTTATTGAACTGTGGACTTTGTACAGAATAAACCTGAATCAAGTCTTCTGTGCTGTACCTACTTTCACAGGAAAGTACAAACACAGAGATATCCTTTACAAGCATTCAGGTACAGCAAACCTTTGACTCCTGACTATTCACCCTGCAGGCCCAGTTGCAGTGCTGATACCTGACAATCTATGCCACCCAAATCCCAGTGTCTGGCAAGCTGGGGCACACACAGACTAACAAGTATGACTGTAACAGCTGCATGGAATCAGATCTATGCCAATCTGGTCATCATCTTGTCACAACAGCTGCTGTTACTGGATGCACAACATGCCCCAGGTGAATACAAAACAACCATTCTATCCTTTCTACTGGCAACCTGTACATTAAGGTACCTGAGAAACCAGCAGTTTTACCCGGATTATGGCTATCAAGCTTCACAAAGTCACAGCCATCTCTAGGATGGCTGTATTTTGCATCAGAAGACTGTTTGCACATTGGGAGCAGCCTCTTGACCAATACAAAACCTTATTCCTTGGAAGTGTTTGGACATCATGTGTGACCAAGTTTCATCTCCTCTGGGAAAACAGGGGATATAGCAAAGTATATGGAAATCAGAAACCCTGCCAGTCAGGATGTAAGCAAGTAGACATTGGCTGGAGATGAAACAGCAGCTCAGAGAGCATTAAACACTTCAGCTGATTTCTAGCACGAGGCATCCCCATGCCAGTTCTCACATCAATGATCCAAGAACTTTTGAGGCAGCATTTTCTTGTGCAGCCATTTAATATTATCAGCTTTCAGAAGCACCAGTAGGCTTTATTCAGACTGAAAACTTTAAGCTTAGAGCAGGCCAATGTATGAATACAGAACAGAAGTTTCTCACCATGCACTTGCTTTCATCCCACTGCCCCTCGCTCAATGCATTTGAGGTGACACAGCTCCTTGGTCTCCAGCACAGAGGAGGCAGCTATGGCAGCTACTGCAGCCAATGGGTTTTTTGACCAGATTTTTCTCCCGTATTTATTAGCAAGGCAAATAGCTCAAGTTTGTTTCCCAGACTGCTGCCATTCTGATCTGTCACTGGATATAAATGGAAGCAGCAAGGTCACTCCAAGCTTTACTTTCAATCCAGTTTAAAAGTTGTCCAAACAGAAAGGTTAAATAGCCTGTGCATCTGTCCCTCTAAGGCAGGGAAGATAAAGCTTCCCGTTGTCTTCACAACAGCTGCAGCAGAGCCCTTCAGCCACTCTCAACAGCCCATTTATGGCCCCAGTGAAGCCACAAGGAGGGGACAGCTTTGCTCTCCCTGGCTTTGCCTAGCAGGCCTTTCAAGACGTGCCCCATCGCACTGCACCACCTGTGGAGCCCACAGCCTCTGGTAGGACCACTATGGTCCCAGCTCTCAGCAAGGGTTTCCTGACTCTGCTCCTGGTGTCCATGCCTGTAATTCTGCTGAAGTGTGGCAGGAGGAAAAAAAACAGCACCTAGAGGTTGACCTTATGGCCCACTGCGGGCCCAGGGCTTATTTTCTGCAGCGCTGGGAAGGCACAGACACCAGGGCAGATTAGACTTATCATGTTTGTATCTTATCTATATGTTTTCTTATCTTATTTATATGAAGCAGGGAACAGGCATCAGAGTAGATAGCTAAACCCAGCCTTGGTAACAGTGCTTTCAGTTCACAGCAGACTGCTACTGGTAATAGCTTTCTGGAGGATTTTTTTCCCAGATTTGGGGGAGAGGGCCCCCAGAAACAAAACCACCTCCGTGCTCCCCTCATCAAGGTGTACCCCTGCCACTGAGCATGCCTATGCTAGCAGGCTGTCAGACCTGCCTCTCCACTGGTGCAGGGGCTGGATGTCCAACAGCCTGCTGGGGAATCCCACCCTGTCTGGTGAACGCCAAGGGGTTTCAGCATCCTTATTGTATCTCAGAGACTCCTGATAAACTGATGATTTATTATACGGTTTCAAAGGCATATTCTTTCAAATGAGACTCCAGCAGAGAGCAACAATCAAACAGTGCAGAGAAGACAAAAACACAACACAAACAAGCCTGAGAATGAGTGTCAAGCAAATCAATTGCAGGCACCTAGATATACAAACTTCTTCATGTTTAGACTTTACATTTACATGCTGTTTCCTTACTACAGGATAGAGAGTAACCAAGAAAGGGCCAGGGAATGAGCCATGCATTTTCTGTTTTATCCAGGCAGAAACCAAGACCCAAGTTCAGAAAGAAATTTCTCTGATGCTAGTTTGGATGGGGAGGTACTGGTAGGAAGAGGAGGAAGGAAACTGCATGCAAGTCAAGGCAAGAATCTGGAGAGGTATTTATGAAACAGAACCTTTTTCAAGCAGCTTGGCTTGAACATGGTGTAACATAAACATTACAAGAGCCTAGATTTTGCTTTGTGTACAAAGTTGGGCCATAGTTTCAAGGGAAAATTCAGAGCCTAAACAAGGGTCTAATTCTGTGTGCCAGGAACTCTGTAATTTCCATGAAGAAGAAAAGCACATCTACATTCCCATTTCAAATTCTAGGATGGTCAAAACTAAGATACCAAAGTAGAGAATAAATCCCAAAAGACCAGAAAACTTCTTGTGCAACACAAAATTTGTCAGCTGAAAAATGAGGAAAGACCTAACAAATTAATCTTTCACCAATCACCTCACCAGAGTTTTAGATAAGCATTTTTAAAATGTTTAGAAACTAACTATAAGAGCCCTCAGGCTACCAGGAAGGTACCTTTTAATCAGCCCTTCAGCTACAACAGCTGCAGAATACATGCTCTTGGCCCTAAACATGAGAAGCCACCTTTAGTAATGACCCATTAATAGACATATTCACTTTGGCAAGGAAAACTGTACTTGGGCTGCATGCTGTCCATTGTCAATTCAAACAGCAATGACAGTCACAACTTCCTAGAGACAGGAGGCCCCAAATGAACTTCTCCATGCATGGCCCTCTTGCATTTCAGATGTCTCTTCACACAAGCACTAAAAACCAAAAAGGCAACTCCAGTTACACAGAAGAAGCAACAGAAGTTTATTACGAGCAGGCTCATTACGGAGCTACAAAGGATAAGACACACCTGACTGCTCAGACTCGTACTGCTCTTCCACTACCCCAGCTGCAGAGTTAACTATTTTGCCTCACCCAAGAGGCTGTAAAATGACAACAAATACCACTCCTGACTTGCCAAAATGCCTTTCAGTGTGCCAGTTGTTGGTAAAAGCTGCTGGCCTGCACCCAGGAGGGCTGGGAGCACCACACCAGCCCTGGAGAGGCTGTGAGTGGCCACGCAGGGCCAGGCAACCTGCATGCCCTTATATAGCTGCACACTGAGCAGCTGGCTTTTCCCAGCGCCAGAGGAATTATTAGCAAGATGACAGAAACTGGAAAACTCTTCTTGGCAGGGAAGCAAAAAAGCAAACCTCAATGAGTCAACGGATTCCATGAACTTCCTAGAACACAAATTTGAGCCTATTGTGGTTTTGTGCAACTAGTCCCCTCAGCTCAGGCCTGAGAACACACGGGGAAAGCAAGAGTGCAGCCGAACCTACTGAATAAACATCACACACATGCTTTCTTCTTCAAAAGTATCTATACATGATCCTTTCTGACAATGCATTTAACATTTGTTGGTAGCAGATCTGACTTTCCCCATCAGAGCACTTTTCAAAGAACAAATACACAGCTTCAGTCCTTGGCAGGACTTTTAGCAAATGAAAAGACTGTTTTGCAAACAAAAAGGTGCATTAGTGTACTATAAGCTGGCAGCAGAGTTGCAGAAAACCAGCTTGAAATTTGAGGAAAACGACAGTAGGAGCAGAACAAGACACTACATGTTTGCAATTCCTTTTCACAAATATTCCTCTCCTACCACCACCCTCAAACTGCCTCCAGACATGAAGGGAAGGACAGATGCACTATTAAGAACACTTCTTCTTTTGTTGAACGCGGGGGGGGGGGGGGGG
>JAWWEU010000160.1:15801518-15884190 GCA_035583155.1 Acropternis orthonyx | reverse complement strand
CCCCCCCCCCCCCCCCCCCCCCCCCGCGCCCCATATAAACATACACTTTAACTTTGAGTTGCTCAGGGCTGCACAGCTCTACCACTCACTTGTTGACTATAGCCACAGGCAAGGAGCCATTTGTTTCAGAAATAATATTCACCTGTGCTGCAATGAATATTTGTCTGCTTTTGTACATCTGCAACTACAACAGAGTTCTGTGTCAAATTCATCACGAGCATTTCCACTGACATTGGTGATGCCTGGATCTTTGGCTATCAGGTATGTTTTGTGGTAGGAGTATTTGTTCCTCCTATGCCTTCCTTTCTTTGAATGTTCTTTGTCAGAGTGTCTGACCTAAAATACACTAAATTTCCAAAGGAAGTTGATAACTTTCTCTAATCTGTTGGAGATGTCTTGCTGCTTACCGCTGTTAATGGAGTGCAGACTGGGACGAGGCTTTGCTTGACCCTAAAATGTCAGTGCAGCGATGTACACACATTGTATTTGAAAAGAAAAAAAGGGAGAAAAAAGAAAAGCAAAAAGAAGAGCAGCCCTTCTCAAAGACTCAAAACTCCAAACTGCATTTCTCCAGTGAATGGGAGAGGCTCAAAAATCTCCCTGTAAATTTCTCAGTTTAGCAACCAGATGAGCTTGAGTTGACTGAAGCAGACGGTCTTGAGCTTGAGTTGACTGAAGCACACGGTCTTGAGCTTGATTTTATACTGCTGAAGACAATAATGGAACCTTAAGTTGGTTTTTTGAAAACTACATTTCTCTAAGCACTCTCTATCCTGAAACAAAAAGCAAAAGGAATGAACAAACACAGGCTCAGAAAAGAGCAAGAAGCTGCCAGACATGGACAGTAAGTTCAGCAGGAATTTGGTATATGCACCAACATTGTTGAACATCCACTTCTGAGGCAGAAAACAGGCCTTTCCAACTCTGTTCACACATCAAACAAAGCAAAGCACTTAGCAGTGCCACTTTGAAAAAAAAGAGTATTCAGAGAAAGTAGTTTGTGGCTGGGTTTTAAATCCTATGAAATTAAGTGATTTGCACCTTTGGGTGAAAAAACAGATCAGGAGCATTTTCTTCAGCTAGAAATTTGATCCATTTTTAATGGTGTCATGTGTTAAGACTAGATTTCCTGCCTACAATCTGATCTGAAATATTTTTGGACTGCTACCATCACTAAGAAAAATACCAAAACAGGAAACATTGGAATGTTGTTGATATACACAATCAAGTATACAGTGCAAACACCATTTCCTTTACCAGAAGTGTTTGAATCCTTTCAGTTCTCTATATTTACACTTCTCTTAAATAATCATTAGTACAGCCAAATATGAAGACATCTTAACTGCCTGACTACCATTAAACGGCAAGCGGGTTGCCTATTTGGAGTATACACATGTTTAAAGTTTGGTTTGGTTCACAAAAGAGCCCAAGAAACAGACAAGCATAGTACAGTCTTTCCATAAAACACCCTCCCCTAGCCTCCAGCTACTTGAAGCTTAAAGCCCCTCTGCAGCAGTGATACCTCCATTGTATATATTATTATTTAGAGATTTGTCTACCACTAATTCATCCACTACGCTCTTGAAACCATGTATGCTTTTCACATTGACAACACAATCACAAATGAAGTGCCCACTATCATGATGGCGTTGATCCTTTGGTGGAACAGAAAAACCTGACGTGAGGTCAGACCTATGTCTAAAATCTCACCTGGCACAACCTTGCTGCCACTCTGAATGCAGGTCAGAGAACATTTAGCTTGGGTAATCATTTAAATGAGTAAACACTTGTAATTCATCAGCTAGGAATTTAAAAATCACTAACAATTTATGCTTTCAAAAGACATCTCTACAATGGTTAGTAGAAAAGAAGGACTGGAAGACTTTTCACTGAAGAAAACCTCACCCAGCTGAGCACACCCTCAGCATCAGCTGTGTGTGATGCTCCATCCCACAGAACTGCTGCCCTGTCAGACCAACGGCGTGCCAGCACAGCTCCTTGTACAACTCATTCAGATAACGAGCTACAACTGCACAGCATGGAGACCAGGCCCCAGAGTTGGTGGTGTTGAAGTGAAAATTATATATTTTCCCTTTCATACTCAGCCAGCCACTAACAGAGATACTTCAACCGCTTAGTCCAGCTGCATTTAGGACAACACAGTGGGGGGCCTAGAAGGAGACAGCTGGGCACTATTCTCAACAGAGTACGATCAGGAAAGCCAACATGATGTACGTAGATTTTATATAGAGCAGTGATTAGTTGTACCAACCCGTAAAGCAGTAAGGAGTCAATTCATTGCTTTCACATCCTTGCAGTCTTGACACTCTTCTTGGCTGCTCTGGCAGCAATACTCAGCAATCAGGACAGAGCCAGAAGCACCAACATGCACGCATGCTACCTCATTGAAAGGGGGTCCTGAAAGAGTTGAGCTGTGCAAACTCAAAGCCCCTGCACAGTTTTACACAGCTGCACATCCAGCTAGAAATCTCTCCCTGGGCAGCTTCCACACCCAAGGCCGTCAATGAAACATGCATGGGGTAGCTATAAAGTTAATGACTTTGTAATTAACATTAGCAAACACATTTTACAGACTCAATGATCTGTAAGAGTGAACTTGCCCGCAGGCTGAAAGAGCCCTTGCCACCCTTCCTCTCTCCCAGCCACAACCACATGGCACTGGCTCACCAAGTCAAGCAGCTGGATATTTTGGAGAGGAAAAAAAAGCACTCCTTTGCAGGAAGATTACAGGCTGCCAAATTCAAAGACAGTATGAGAAACTCTGGAGTTAACAGGCTGCTGCAGAGCTTACCACCCGTTCACACTGCCTGCACTATGATCTGTTCTTCCCTCTGTGAATTCCCTCAGTGAACTGGCAGGTTTTTTTTGGCCAAGACCCATCACTTCTTCCCGAACTGGGAAATGTCTCCTGAACTCCTGGCATTGTCCAAGCTACGGTAAAGACTTCTGTTTATCACAGAAAAGCTCTGAACAACTGAACCACTGTGTCACTTAAGGCATGCTTTTGCACTCCTTTTGAAAGCACTTCCTCTGCATCTGCTGTGAAACTGACGGATAATCACTCTGGGGGAAGGTCAGCATGGGAAAAACTCACTCCAGATGTGACACTGCAACTACCACCTGTCTCTTGAGAGGTGCTGGTACCCACAGCTGCCATTCAAACCAAAAGGAAGGATAAATCCCCAGTATTCTCAAAAAAACCAAAAACCCCAGGCTCCAGCTCTTTTAAGCAGCAAGAGGTCAATGCAAAGCAGACCTCTGCCTTCCCATTTCCATTTCCTCTCTGTACAAAGATGGTCCAAGAACTAAGCATGGCTGGGGAAAGGAACGCAGCTGTCCACTTATTTGCAGTTCAAGATGGTGGGAAGGCTGCAGCCAGCCCATGCTCTACATTAGTGACAGAGATTGTGGCTCAGCTGTCAGCTTCCTTTAGTTTTTCAGGACTTGGAGAGACTAATGCCTAGCAGGCATCTTGTTGCACTCTGGGTCGTCACTATTTAGCACTGACGGTGCTGTTAGATCAAGAGGCTTCAAAATGTACATTTCTGAGTCTGTCTGTGGCAGAAACTAGGCAACTAATCGCTTGAAACAACATACAACCACGTATTTTAACCACTGAATCAGTTCAACAGGAAGGAAGGTCATTTCTAGTTGTACCTCCTCTGCTATGAGTGAAGTTTTCATGAGACCATCTTTGATTTCTTGCTCTCAGGAGCCACAGAACAAGCTGAGAGACTCTGCCACAAATTATCAGCCAATTTCTCATTTGGAAAGTTGCTTTTGTAAGGACAAAGTGCAGCAAATGCAAGCAGTATTAGGATTAAAGGATGACATGCAGTTCCCTCTTGCTAGTCAGCACCTGCCAGACAAATGAAACCAGCCAGAGAGGTCTACTGTCAAACCAAAACACAGCTACTGCCCACCCTGCATCCCTCCCTCTATCCATCCCCAGTCTTGCTTAGCAACGTACCTGCTGACTGTCAGAGTTAGTTCATCTGTGCAACCCTTGATTTTGTTCTGAGCCTCAAGGTGCGTCATGTTATCTGTGTTCACTCCATCAATGGCTATTATCTGGTCTCCTATACACAAGTTGGCTATTGCAGCTTTGCTACCTGGAGTCACCTAAGAGAAAACAGAAAGAGTGAATGGAGCTTTCCACGGCAACATTTGAAAAACAGTTGCAGAAGTTGGGGTTTCTCTCACTGGTACCTGAAAGCAAAGAGGTAAAAACTACCAGAAGTAAATTCTCAGCAGAAATCTATCTGGGTCTATTAGCTACTCCTCAGTAATAGTTAAGGGTAGGATTTTTTTTTTTACACACACAGATAGAAATTTGGAGAGGGGACAACAGGTAAATTAAAAAAAAAAAATTGCATTTTCACTCAAGGCAATTGATTTCATTCTAGAGAGCAAGATATAAGAAAGCAACTCTCTTCTTTTCTGGACAGAGAAGTGCTCCCTAAAAGAAGGTGCTGAAGACAGCCACAAGTCCAAGCCTCTAAGGACAGAGGTGACAGAACAGTGTATCAGAGTCATTGCAATACAGTCAATGCCAATCACAGACACCTTTGCCTGCATCACAATCTCATCTGTTTCCTTCCCTGGAAGAAAGGTTTGGGTTCAAGACCTTGGATTGTTTCTCTAGTTGTAATGAACTGCTTTTGCACAGGAACATGTCATGTTTGCGGCTTTACAAGCACTACATAAGATTTTGTGCAGTTTTAATGGCTTTGTGGGAGGACTGTAATGATTTCTGTGGGCTTTCATCAATTATTTAATAGGCAGAGGAAATGAGAAGGGTGGACTGCTCCTAGACATGAGTCCAGATTAAAGCATGCCTTGCAGCTGAGACACACCTCATTTATGAGTCCATTGCAACTGGTATTCATTCTATGCACTCATGTTAGGTTTCAGCATGCTAGAAAGCAGCTGAGCAAACCCAGTAGGGCTATCAGACATAAATAAACATTGTTCACAAGATTTAGAGATCCCTCCTAAAGTCGGTTTTGTTGGGAAATCATTGACCCCCGGGAAATACTCCGCTTCTAGAAATGTCACACATTAGCAGCAATTACAGTTTACCCTGGGCTAAAACCAAGGTTGTTTGGCACATCTCACGCCTGTAGTGGGGTATTTTCCTTAGCCAGAAGACAGATCACAAGATGCTTTTCTTTTTTCATATCTCCAGGATAGTATTTCAAGGAAAGGGGAAGGACACAGACGTCTATCACAGACGTCCAAGGTTGACCAAGGTGCTCAACATTAATCCAGAGAGCTTCAGATGGATCAGCCAAATAGTGTGTGTCTACCTGCGCACCACTTTTAATGCTGCAAGCAGTCTATGAACTGACAGAGGAAGTACTGTTGAAAAGACCAGACAAGGCACCAGACGGATATAGAAAATCTGCTTTAAATGTGAAGATCATCACTGCCCAAGCTGCAGCCTGCAGCTGACCAGTGGCCTATTGAGGCCACTGAGTGTAATCTGCAGCCACTCCACTGGATCCATTGCTGTAAGGGTCAAGAATAACAGTGGTTTAACGCCAACACTGGAACACTGCTGGAGACTCACCCATACAGCTTACATTTCAAGACTGTTAGCTAGAAATTATCCTTTACCACCAGGAACAACTAAGCCAGAGCAGCCAGGGAGAGTGAAATACTGAAGCCTCTGGAAGAAACTCCTAGGGCCACTAGAACAAGCAAGTGGCATTCACAGTGACACTTCAGCATGTTGCCAGTGCTTGTAGTGGTCAGTTCCCCTTCTGTGTCCACTTCAGAGGAATTTGAAATATGAGTGCTCTTCTCCATCATGTAAGAGCCACTGTTAGCACCAGGGCTATTAGATTCCACTGCGGTACTACACAAACCTCTTCCCTAAGGGGAACCTACAAGGATGCACAGTAATACAAATGATAAGTGACTTTGCCAAAAGGAAACATGTTTTAAAACCCAGCTTCTTCAGTTCTGGAAATAACTTGCCCTGAAATGCAACCTTCCACAAACGGCTGCATTGCAACATCCAGCTCATACTCCCTGCCAGGACTGCTCATAGCAAACATGTCTGCACAAGGGCATGGTACTGGAGGGAATCCATTCCCCATCCTTTTAGGATGATTTATAGCTACTAATAATGTTCCCTTCCTCCCTTGCAGTAAGGCCCAGGCTTATCTCAGTGCTGTCAACACTGCTTTTGATATTTGCTCGCCTACCAGTTAAGTCAGGAAAAGCAGAAGGCATTTCTGTTATTTAGTGAGGAACACAAAGTTGCCACTGGGAAGGCCTTTTCCTGCTTTTATTTTGTCACATCCCTGGGATGTCCATGGGAAACAGCAGGGGCAGGCATGTGGCTGGGGCGGGCAGGCAGAGGTGCTCAGAGCATTGACAGCTATCAGACAGCTTACACAAAATGACTCCATAAATGAACAAGAACTTTCAGGCTCACAGGTATCCTGTACATTTTGCACCACCTGAAACTGCTTTGCTCCTGCTCTCAGATGATCTAAACCCTTGACCCAGCCTCTCTCCTTACTCTTCCCTCTTGACTGAGCATGGAGCAGACACCAGCAGGAGATGAGAGGACAGCAGGCAATGCCTTGCACACCTTGCACAGTAATGAGCAGATACAGCTGCACTTCTGCATGCAAAGGTGAGGAGGGGTGAAAGACGTTGCAAGGAACAAAACCAGCAAACACAACTTTGCCTAAGTCACACATCATGCAAAGGTGAGCCTGTCTCCTTCAAAATACTCCCTGACTGGCTTGGGCTTCCTCCACTGGGTTTGAGCAGCCTCTCACAGATGGGACATTGGCAGCATCACAAGGCGGCAGGAGCCTCCCAGTTCCAGGGACATCATGGGCAGGTGAATAAAGCTCTGCACACCTTTGTAACATCATGCCCAAGGGCTTCCTTTGGAAAGCAGCCATGCCCTGCCTTGAGGTAATTGCTCCCAGGCAATTGGGTAACACTGCCATTTGGTCATTTTGCTGTTGAACAGACAATGCTGAGACAGGCAGAGCAGCACTGCTTCATACTGTATCTGACATAGGTCCAGAGCTCACCAGAGTGTGCTTACGGTAATGCTCTGTTTGGCTGGTGTTCAGGCTACTACAGAAATCTGGGCTACTACAGAAATAATCTAGATACTTACAACCAGACTCATCAAACTACATCCTGGATACCAGATCAGAGGCATGAGCCAGTATATAGAAGAAACAAATAATCCCCATAATCCATGGGCTTGATCACACACTCATTACTCATGCAATACTCAGTGTAGTAGGTAACAGTTTAGACCAGTTATAGGCTTGGACCCCTCTTTTTGAAAAAGGTCCTACAGATTCAGGGTTTGTTTGGATGGAAGAAAAATGTACATTCTTTTCTTATAATACAAAGTGAAGCTTTGTGCACATGTGCACACGCAGGGTGTGTGTGTGTGTGTGTGTGTGTATATATATATGTGTGTGTGTGTGTGTGTATATACACTGCCCCCTTGCATACACACTTTGGGCTCTACCTTGCCAACACCACCAGGACTTTGCAAAGTTCAGATGTCCATCTGAACTCAGACAGTTTGCCCTGCTATCATCTCCTTGTACTGATGGCCAGGCAGCAAACAAAGCATCAGTTATGACATATTAAGTGTTTGGGTTTTCTTTGGGCAAGTGCATTTAGAATAGAAAACACATTGATTTAGCAGAGGGAGAAACATTTGGCTGTTTATCCAGCTACCAGGACCTCTTTACAAAACTTCTGTCCGTCTGTCTGTCCCAGAGCTTGCCAAACACAATCACATCTTACATTTGATGCAATTCCCTCCATACACACAACCTAACAAGCTTTGCAGTCCCTGGACAGGAATATATGGTGCCTTTTTCCCTTCTGCAGGCAAGGATCCAAGAGGCAGCAGTGGGTATATTGAGAGAAGTTGCTGCCCACAGCAAATGAGAGGGAGGAAGGGTGGGAAGCATTTCTCTGAAAAGCAGCATAAATCAGCTCCATGTATAAAGATAGCTGGGTGGGTCTAAAATTCATTCAGTTCTTTCTGGCCTTCTCCCCTCATCCATTACAGTACACTATTTGCTCATTCTGTCAATCTGTTCACAGTTTTTCACAGACCCTACAGCCTCTGGCATCACCCATCACTCCACACCTAGATACACATGTGCAAGAAGTGAAGAGACAAAACATCAGCCACGAAAAAGATCTGGAGAAACTGCACCTATATGCACTTTAGAGGAAAATGCAGCTGGGTCTTTGTTGGACAGGACAGACATGCAGCAACATTCTTCCAAGGCCACAAGTGACAACAAGACATCGCTGAAATTCAGTTTAATCCTCCCCATCCACCCACATTGCTCTTTTACCATGAGTAATGTCCTCAGTGCTGGAGTATTATGCTAAGCAGTCATAATTTCTCCCAGCAAAAGCATGCAGCTGGGTCAGCAGAGATCAGAGGCTATGAGAAAATTCAGGCAAGCACGTTCCCCACCCTTTCTCTTCAGGAGAGGGGGAACAACAGGCTGGTTCCTTACAACCGGCTCCAGGAGCATTCCCTTCAATGCTGCTCCCATTCTCTGCACTATTACAGTCCAACACAACTGCAGCCCAAAGCTCACTGGCTGCTCTGTGCTGGCCCAGACCACACTATCACCAGGAGAGAAGGGGAAGGAGGACATACTTCTGGCTGGCGAAACCCCTGAGCATCAGCCCACGCCACTGGGGTCTGGGCTTCCACCGCACAAGCTCCTCTGGCAGCCCAGCCCTCACCCTCCAGTGTGCCTTCATGTCCTACATGCCAGATGAGAATTACTAACACAGGAAGGTGAAGGCATCAGATACTGCACAGAGAGGTCTGACCTCAGTAAGGTGGTATAAAAAAACATAGGTGAGATGACTTGCTCAGACAGATGCTCAAATGGTGATCAAGGAGTTACTCAGACTCACTGCTTGTTTTGCAACATGCCCCACATTAAAACAAACAAATAAACAAACAAAGAGACCTCAAAAGCAGCTGAACTTTTCCTGATGGTTTATTTCATCCTCTAAATAAATCAACATGTCCAGTAATCAGCAACCATCTAAGATACAGTGTCACTGTCCATAGCAACATCAATTGTTTATGCAGTTAAGGCCTCCTATAATTTCCCTGTTTATACTGAAAAAAAAATAAATTGGTCCTGTTATTCTGATGCTGCACCCTTCAAATCCCATTCATTTTACAAACCAAATACATTACAAAGAGGACAAACTGATTTTTGAGGACAAAAGGTACCAACAAGCCTGCAACCATGCATAACCTGACATCTGGGAACAAGTAGATCAGGCAACAAAAAGGACCTCCTACGAAGTCAAACATTTACTTTTGTCTCACATGAAGTTGGGGCTGATACATTCCCTCCAAATGTGGAGTTCTCTCTTTAGGTTCTTTGGGGAACTCATCCAGAACAAGGTGGGTCAGACGTCATCAAAAGAGATTATACTGGTCACAAAGAAGAGGTACAGTTATACAGGAATTCCAAAGTTTGGGCGACATCAAGCTGCTGCATAACCAATGACAAATTGGTCTGAAAAGGTGAGCTGTAGAAAATACAACCCTGGTTCCTAGGACAGACAAGGGTACTGCTCCTGCATGTAACTGTGGTAAAAGGAGTTTGATTAGCATCCCAATTCTTTTAGAAGTTATTTTCAAGGTAAAACTGTCCCCCAGACTCAGGAAACAGGACTGGAAAAGATCAAGCCTGTCCTGTGCTCCAAAGCACTCTGCCTTTACCACAAGAAAATTCTGCTGCTTTGCCCTTGCTACAACTATAAGGCTGATTTCTTCTCATCCAAACCCTGGCAGCCAGGAAGACGAGAAAAGTCTTCTCCTCTTCTCAGCAGCCATTTGTATCTTTGAAGCACAGGCTTTCCCAGTCCCAGCAGCTGCCCAGGAAATTGCCAGGGTTGACATTGACTTCAAAGTCTGTAGGGGCACAACCTCTGCTCTCCACAGCTGATGCACTCAGACACACCAGACAGGATTCCCTCCAAGCAAAGGCATAACGCACCGTGCCACCCTCTAAATATCAACCCAGCTACTTCTGCAGGGCCAGAAGCTCTTGGCAGGTGACCCTAATGGCCAGTGTTCCACAGGCACTTATCAGCTGCCTAGTTCTGGAGCAGCTCTGCCCAGCACCCCGAGCAGCAAAACACCGCACAGCAGGGCTGGTGCTGCCGCTGCTCCCACCCCACCTGGCAGCCAGGAATGGCAGCAGAAGAGTAAACATCAGAGCAGGAAACATCGCCACCTTCACCTTCCTATAAACCCCAGCAGCTTTCCCCAGCTGTCTCCCTCTGCCCAGCCAGCCTCAGAACAAGACCCAAGCACAGTGCCGGTGTTTGCAGTTATGGACACAAAGGCTGGACCATGTGGCACAGGAACTGCAGCCATAGGTGTGCACAGTGGGGTCCAGCCAAGTCTCTCCCCTGGGCTGAGGAGGAAAGCCAGCCCAACCATAAATCCTATCACATCTACCACACCCCATGTTTCCTTTGGCAGAAGAAAGGCATTCCAGCTCCCCTCCAGGAGCAGAGGCCTCCATGGAAAGCCCCAGCTCTTCCCATGTCTCAGAAAAATAACCTGCAGCCACAGTCTGTCTTTCCACCTGGGGAAGTGGCTGCAGCCCAGCTCCAGTTGTTTGTGCCATTCAGTTGAGCCCTGGCACGCTCCAGAGGAAGGACGGTCTCCACCCGTCCCATTAATTCCCACAAGAGATGTCCATCAACAGCATGTCTCATACCACTGGGGCTTTGTCTCATCAGTGACTTTGGGATGCCTTTGCTCAGCTGCTTCCTACTGGGGTGACAGGGTAAGGACATCAGCCACTACCAAAGCTAAACCTGTTGTCTTTTCACACCACAGGATTCAGTTCGATGCTTGCTTTCAGACCATTAAGTCCAGTTTTATCACTATATCATGCTTTAAGTTTATAAAGCTGGTTCAGAGGTCCGTGCTTAAAAAAAACCACTCAAACACACAATTGGGATCCAATTCTGTACTTTACATAAATTCTGAGCTTTTAAAATACCACAAACAGATAAAACATCCAACTAAACAGGGATGAACTCATATTATTGTGGTTGAAATCAGCAACAAGCATCATGCTGGGATTTCATCTTTTTAATCTATTTGCATAACTGGTCTGTCTTGAAACCATTTCTTCATTGGAAAATTGCTCAGTTCTGTAACAAAATGTCCCTTTTCACAGACTCTAGGAGACACCTCTCCTTAATGGGGCTGGAAGGTTTTTGACATGACAAAATAGAGCAAAATTCCACTCTGCCCGCATTTTTTGGTCAAATGTTGAAGATCACTACCACAAACCACAAAAATCATCTCAGTAACAAGGGTTTATCAAACAGTTCCATGTATATATTCCACTGGAAACAAAAAGCCCCAATGTTTATCAAAATCAAATGCAACCAAACAGAGAACACAGCTCATGTTACTTGAGGGATAGGGTCTGTCAACTGCACTGCTTTTCAGACAGGTCCATTTTATCAGCATCTCTCCTCATACAACACACTGCTTGCTTTCTCTATCAGTTCCACCAGCCTCAGTGGGATTTAACTGGGAACTACCCTGTGTGTAGGTCAGCTCTGCAGAAACTATTATCCCGTATTGTGTCCATCCACAGCCCAGAAAGAGCTTTTCTCAATTTGTACCCCACTGACTCACTGCACAGTGTCACCCAAAGAGCAGTGAAAACAAGGGTCTTTCCTACTCCTGTAAAGCAATCCAGCACACTTTAGCCCAGGGTTCATCACACTGAGCAACACAAGTTTGGGGTTTTTTCTGAACAAAGACTATAATAAAATGTCTGCCAGAATGCTACAGTTTTGAAAAGAAATGTAAGCCAGAAATACCTGTGAAGCATCACTCCTAAAGAGATGGGAAATTCCACAAGAAAGTCTCATGAGCAGCACTTGTGAAATCCCCACACGGCTCACACTGGGAAGACTGGTCCAACACAACTGAGAAACCAGAAGCATTCTCACGACAAGATGCTGGTGATATATTTGAGCCTGAAGCAGTTTTGGACACACATTTCAAGCAGAAAGGGAGGTAGGGCAGTGACAAAAGGAAAGATAAGAGGAGCTGAGGAAATGACACAATCTTTCATCTGCTGCTCTCCTAATTCACAAGTAGCCACTGATGCCATGCAGCCACTGTCAGCCAGAAGCCCTCAGCCAGGCTGCTCTGCTGGCTCCCATGCTCATGGCATCAGTGCTCCTCTCACCTTTCTTGGACCCAGGACTGCAACACCAAGCTCTACTGACTTCCTCCTGAGAACAAGATGCTTTGGCAACTCAAATGTGCTGCCTCCCACCAGCATGACTGGGATAAACCCTCCCTACATCGTGATATGGGAGCTTGAGAAGCGATAAGCCACTACCAAGGAGCTGAGGTACAATGGTGATGAGGGCCATAAATACCAAGATAAGCTCAAGAGCCCACCATCAGGATGATGCTGCCGGAAACCAAATCTGAGCTCCTGTCAGGCAATGCAGGCTGAGTTTAGGCATCTGGTTCAAAGAGAGCGCAAGACACCCAATTCAGGGCCACAACTGGATGGATGTCTCTCTCCTGGCATCCCCCCATGCCAGCACACACCTGGAGCAGCATGGGGACTCCACGGGTGCATCAATGAGACAGGCAGCACTGGATGAGGCAGAGACAGACTCCACCAGCTACATGGGAGGGGACTTATCCCACACAAAGCACATCTCAATTGCAGTGCTTTCAGCAGTCAGTGGCAGGATGATTCTGCTCCCTGGAGCAATCCAGAACACACACTTAGCCCAGGACAGTTAGCACCCCTGCTAACAGCACTCCCCATGAGCACATCTGTGCCACTGACATGCCTCCTACTGCTGTAGCACAAAGCAAATTCCTAAGTGCTCAGGAGGGACAGCTGCATGTGTCCCTGCTCCCAGAACAATGCTTCTCTCACGCTCATTCCCCTCAGGTAGCCCCCTCAACTCATTCCTCAGTGGGACCAAGGCCCTCATAACCCTTGGCAGATGCTAGTCCTACGGCCAGAGCTCACCCCATCCTGTGAGGGAAGGAGGGCTCTGGTGAGAACACAGGTGGCAAATGAAATAAGCAAGAATAACAAAATTATAGCCCTGTGAATTCACCACACAAGGAGGATCAGATTCTTTCAGACAGGTCAAAACCGAATCAGATCACCTTTTACATGGGAGAAGGAGGACCTGCCAAAAGCTTTACTCCTGAGCCAAGGGGACAAACCCAGGAGCCTTAGGAGCAAGCCACAGGAAAGATTAATCACTTGAAGTCTTGGAGGGGAAATTAAAAATGTCAGAGGGGCCACAAGAGAGAGCCCGGATAAGTGCTGCTAATTGTCACCATTTACGTCACCACCATCAGAGAGGCTATTTTATTACATTTCAGTCTCCAGGGCCACAATTTCTCATGAGGTGGTTATTTTTGCCACTGTGTTGATCTATGTCCCTTGGTATGTGCCTATAAGCATTGACAAAGGCGACCAAGAAGAGGTAAGAGCAGTGAGGTAGGGCTTCAGACACACTTCTGCCCGAGTCTTTTGCTGGAAGGAAACGGCAATAATTACCACAACAATGAAGTAAATATCGCTTCCTCTAAGTTAAAGCTGCTTTCATGTTCCAAAAAACGCTTTAGAAAAATGAGGCATTATTACTCTAATTGAAAGAGATTACACAGCAAACCAGCAGGATTTAACAGCACTCGCCCTTCCTGGAGCTGGCAGCTCCCTCCATGACACCTGGGGTCCGTCAGGCTGCGGGACCCCCTGGCAGGACACGTTTATAAAAATTCACAAGTTTGACCATCCTGGTCTTCTCCAAGGGCAGGGATCTGGGGCTCACTGGCTTTTGGGGAGCAGCGGGGGCTGGCCGAGCTGGGTCCGGGAGGGCCGCGCTGAGCACCTGAGCACACCTGGCGCAGGTGGGGACGGGGAGGGAAGGCACTCTGAGCCGAGCCCTGCCGTCCGACAGGGCTGGGGCGGAGCAGGGAAAATCAAGGTGCGATTCGAAAATTGTTTAGATGCGAAACTTTGTCATTTCTTCCTAACTCATTTCTCTTTAAAGGGGGGCAAGAAGGGCTTTGAACAGAGCCGGGCAGAGGCACTTCAACACGCTTTAACATGGCTTCTATAAACAAAGGCTGTTAACTACACATGGCAAGCCAAGGCAGGCGAGCATCCAGCCCACCTCGGTGAGACGGGTTCCCACAGGGTGGGCAGCCAAACCCGAGCCAGGGGCTAGCGGGGCTGAGGGAATTCCCACTGCCTGCGCCGAGGGGCTCCCTACAGACAGCCTGAGGAGGCAGGGTCGCTGGGAAGCAAAGAACGCGGTCTCTTCCAGGTGAAGGGGGTGCCTGGGCCACCCCGGCTTTCTCCGTTAACATAAAAAAAACCCCCAAACAACAGGAGGGAGAAAAAGACAATCCAATCCCCCCACACACACACACCCACACCCCCATCCCCTCCCCCTCTGCCACCAACCCCGCCGCTGTGCCACCTGCCAGCCCGAGCAGACACCGGCCCCGGCCGCCCTCAGCGCCGCCCGCCCTACCCGGGAGATGGCGAGGGGCTGCTCGAAGTCCCGGCCGCCCACCAGGCGGAAGCCCCAGGGCCCGGGGCCCGACAGCACGATACGGTGCGTCCCCATGTGCCCGCTGCACCCCGCGGCTCCCCCGGCAGCGCCGCCGCCTGAACCGGCACGGCCCGCCAGCCCCCGGCCCGCCCCTGCCCCGCTCCCGGCCCGCCCCTGCCCCGCTCCCGGCCCGCCCTTGCCCGGCTCCCGGACCGCCCCTGCCCCGCTCCCGGACCGCCCCTGCCCCGCTCCCGGACCGCCCCAGCCCCGCTCCCGGCCCGCCCCACCGGGCTCCCGGACCGCCCCTGCCCCGCTCCCGGCCCGCCCCGGCGCAGATACGCTCCCCGCCGCCGCCGGGGCGCTGCCGCCTTCCTGGGTAGCAAACCGGTCCACGGGGCTTTGGGATGAAGCCCCTCCGAGCGAGGGAGGCTGGCGGGGCCGGGAGTCCCGGCGGGACTGACCGGCGGGCAGCGGCACCCAGGAGTGTCCCGGTGCGGCATCTCCCAGGCCGATGTGCCTCGGCCCGCTCCAGCCTGGAGCAGTGTTAACTCTGAAACCTGATGGAAATAAGCGGCGTTCCGTGCAGTTTTCCAGACACAAACTGATGAGTGAGGGCGGAGCCTGGGAAGGGTATTACCTTTCTGCTAATTTATCCCAGGTTCATCACTGCTTTAGGCAGGGTTTTGTTTATATCTAGTCCCTTAGGCATGGCACCACTAACAGAAGGAATTCTTCTATATGGATTTTTCAGCTAACCTTCTTAGGTGTGATTTAGGAAAGATAAGCTGTTCCAGCTGCATGTTAAGCCCTCACCTGATGATGGACAAGGCAGGAGAGGTTGGTTACAGCAGTGGCACTGGCATTTACAACTTGAGTGCAAGCATTGCCGCTTATTTAGTTAATAAATACAGCTCACCCACAAGCAGAACATCAGAGAGCTGTAGCTCAAGGCTCCTGCTGAGGCTGGAGACCATGGAGCAGTCAGCAAGTTGGGATGACACAGGCCACCCAGGTACTGGTACTACAAGACACGGCTATGAGTGATCCCATCGCATGGAACGCCCTTGCTTGTGCAGTCCACTTTCTTGGCTGCCTCATTTTTCCTGCATTAACTTGTCATTTCACAGGTTCTTTCTTTCCAGGGTCCGTGTGTCCAGGCTGTTAACCTCATCTCTATCAGAGAGAAGTAGTTCTTCCACCACATCATTACACATCTCCTGGTAGTGAAGAAAGTGACACTGAGCGCTTTCCCCCGGGGTTGCAGGACTTCCAGAGGGCTGTGGCACACTGCTGGGTCATCTTCCTGTCTCTGCACGGCCAGCTTCTGCAAACAGACATTTCTAGCTTGTTCCTTACCTTAGATTAGGATAGAGAGTGACATCTGTAAATACCAATGTTCAGCAGCTAAAGATGAGTCTCTTTCTCCCCTCCCTGTCCAGGATGCTGTAAAGGTGCTTGTGATTGCTGCAAAGCCAACGGTCAGGCCACTCTTTGGCTTTTATATATTTCTTTGGCTTTTATAGTTCTGCAAAACAGAAAAATGGGCTTGCATCTGTGTGCTTTCTAAAGACATGTAAAATAGCTTGAGGCTTTTGCTGTCCTGGTAGTTTAGTTTTAGGATTAGCTTGTTTACAGTTTGACTTCCTAAAATCATTGTGACTGCAGCCATGACATTTATCTGTCTGTCTGGCCATCTGGTCGCATCACCACAGTTTGAATCTTTTGCCCACTTTTGGCTCAGTCTGAGGTGGAGTTCTCAAAGAAGTTAAAACTCAGTGCAAAATACCAGTCTTTGGAGTGAGCACAGTCATGCACAGGTAGCATGCAGGAACCCGGTAAGTGGAGGTGCAGGGCACGCTTTTGGGGAGCTCTTGCATTACTGGGCCCCAGGGAGCCCACCCAGGTAGCTCATGTGTTGCCTTCTCTTGCTCTACTCCTTTGGGACTCTTCTCTTGCAGAAGGCATTCCCCAAAAGTCCCAGCTGGCTGTATTGCTGCAGGGCTGGGAGACGTAACATGATCACCTTGCACAAACTCCTTGATTCAGTGATGTAGCCATATTTGCCTGGTCAGAGTGCAGCTACTACAGAAGTCAGTGTCTTAAAGCTTTTGACCCGAGTCAGGGTTAAAAATGCACAAGTAAGCTGATGTCAACTGACATTCTTTCCTACACAGGTTGGCATTTGGCACTTCTTGTCGGACTTAACCTGTGTGGTCTTCTCATCTGAGAGTGAGTCACAAAGATCCTTTGTAAACCAGTGGACTTGAGTGTACTCCTGGCCCCCAGGTCTGCATGCATGCCACAGCAGCTGCACCCTGACTCCATGTTACAGTGAGATCTGGGTGTAAACCGGCTTTTTCTCTGTGGTACACCTCAGTTTCAGAAAGTCACAGCCAGCATATGGCTCAGGAAGGAGAACTGCTGAGCTCAGACCAAGTCACAAGCAGGATCCTCAGGTGCAGAACCGTGGGGAAGCCCATGGCAAACACCTACAGCTCTGTACATAACAGCCAAAGACAGCCACAGCAGGGCACTAGTACAAAAGTGCATTGCTACAGGAACAACCAGAATAGATTTTATTCAATAATTTGTACAAGGAACACAATAGTAATTTAATAATTCCATTTATTAATTGTCAAATAGTAATCCACTGCAATAAGAAACAAAAGAATCAACACAAAAATAAGTTGCATTTTTTGTGTGGACATGTGTGTGTGTGTGTGTGTGTGTGTGTGTGTGTGTGTGTGTGTGTGTAACTTAAACTGGCAAGAGCAACAACCAAAAATTAACTTCTAAAAGAGTATGTTATATACAATCAATATCAACATGTTATTTTGCAGGATAGATTAATTTGGTGTTATCCAATCTTAGCAACAGGCATAAATATTGCTGCAAATAACTGGAGGGCAAACCCAAAGCAGAACAACAAACCCATAAATAAGATGCAGGATTCAAGGTAAAAAAGAAACAGTGATGCTTTGTGTCATATCTGAAAGCCTTTCATAATGAATATTTTGTGCTAAAACTCTTTATGTGAACATACATGAAACTCCATCATTTAAATAAAAGTGGAAAAAAATCCCAACCTTTCACAACTGCCTTTTCTTCCCCTCCCTTCACTCAATGTGTTTAAATTATTTTTCTATACAAGGTAAGTACATTGTCTGTACAAAGTTAAATATACATATTTACAGTCAAACTTCTGAGACATGGAGTCTTCTCTTCCACTGACCTAGGCGGAAGACAAGCCTACTTGATTTCAAACCCAGGAGCATGGCTAGTTTATCAAAACATTGCAAATCGTGCTAACAGTTAGTTGTAGTTACTCAATAAATCTGTATAAAAGCATCAGCATAAAAATAGGCATTTTATATTATTAGATACGGCTTATGACAAAATAGTAGTCTAACCCTTTGCTATTTGTACGGTAATTGTAGGAAGCAGAGTCTGATAGAACCAGTTTTGTTTATGCTTTTTCTTAGTAACAAAATGTCTATCAAAAGAGTATTTGTAGTGGATTTACAGGCAAGCATACAGCAAAGCCATGTTTTCTTTTTTTCCTCAAGGAAATATGAATCTATGTAATTGGTAGAACTGCTGAAACAGCTTGCCAAATTGATTAGACTTTTTTGTATGACTAAGAGGCAGCCCAAATGCATGTATTTATTTGAGACCTACCATCAATACTGTAACAAAAAGAAAAAAAAAAGGCACCCTCAGTGACATGTTGCTCAGATTTATCAGAGCCTCTAAGATTTAATGCTGGGAAAGAAGCAAAGTCTTCATCCCAAAGCATATACTGCCAAAGGTGTGTGATCCTTTAGGACCAGAAACAGGGCAGGAGGAACCGAGAAAGTGAACAGCCGTAGGACTCAAAACCAGGATTAAACTCTCATGGATGTTCTGTTTATTGGTTCTATTCTTTGTGCAGATAAATGTCAAAGCCAGGCTGATTTCTCTTTAAAAAACAGGACTCAGTTAATTTTGATGCACACAATACACTCACACACACACACACACACACACCCTGCACAAAAGAAAAAACCCTGCAGAGATTGGTAATATCTTATTAAAGGGTCTGGGATTTTTGCACATTTGCATTATGCTTTGTCTGACCTCTCTCTGGATTAAACCACCAGTCCCAAACTCCTTTTCCACACAGACCTCTGCAGTTTAACCATATCAGCTGTCCTCTGCCTCTGCTGGGTCTTAAGATGCATGGCATGAAGTGGAAAGCAGAGCAAAGTGAGTCTTCAGCGAGGCAGAAACTGGGCAGTAGCCGGGCCTCCCTGAACTTCACAAATGAACGTGAGTGGCTGTGTACTGCCCCAAAGCACTATCCTACCTCAACACAAACAAAACCTATACCACGTGCTTCCCTGAAGCCTTCTCAGAGGTAAGTACTCCGTACAAATTAAGATTATCATCAAAACTCTTGCTGGGGAAGGGAGAAGAATACACAAAGGCAGCACTGTAAACTAGAAACTGTCTCTTCTTCAGCAAACAAATCACACCCTGACTCCATGGAAGCAGGGCTACACATTCAGCTCAATACTGTACCACATAACCACATCCTCCTAACACGTTTCATCTCTTGTCTATTACATTCAAAAATTGTCTGTTTCTTCACTGCTTAAAAACACCATCTGGAAAACAACCCCATCATTGTCCTGGTGGGATCCCTGTTATTTTACAAGTACAGAAGCTTCACGTAGTTGCCTGGGAAGGTGCCAAATTGCCTTGTTCTCCGGGATGTACCTGTCGCAGAATGAAACACAAGAAATCCAGAGTAAGATAGAGGCATGCAAGGAAGGCTTAGGGGTTTAAAAAGGTAGAGGTGGCAACCTCTTCTGCCTGCAGGCATTGATTTCTAATACTAAATAGGAGTCCTAGTCAAAGAGCCTTTTGGTACAGACCAGATCACAATTAGTTTTGCTACTAATCATCTTTGGTCTTCCCTTTTAACAATTAAAAAGGTGCTGGTAAAAGCTCCTGGGCCTATAGGCTAGGAGCTAAACGCCTATCAGTGTAAATGATCTAATCTCTGTTAAGAAGAGATAACAAGCCTAGATTTGAAGTGTTGAGACAGAGAACATTGTACAGACTTGCACTCTTTGAAGGTAAAGGAATTTACTAAACATACAGTTGAAGCTGTATTTTCAGGGACTGCAACTCCTATCCATGTGTTCCCTTCATCCCCTACTTGCCACTGTAACTTGTCATGGCTCCCTCAGCTTTGGAAACACTACAGAAATCCACTTTTCCTTGGTTCCCTCTGTTGCTCTGCCACCTGTGAGAGCAAGAGGCATCAGGAGGAAGAGGGGAATGGAGATACTAAGAAGATAAAAAAGGAAAAACTACAGACCTAGCAAGAAAGACAAAGCTCCACCGTCCCACAGCCTAATTTTAATGTTCTCGGTGGGAAAAGATCAGAAACTATGGAAAAATTTGAGTTGATTTTTTCAGCAGTTGGACCCCACAAATGAAGCAACTTCCAGACATTCTGCAAAACTGCTCATCCCAAAAAGCTCTGCTCACAGGCAAGTATCACACTCACCCACAAACCAGCCATCATCACATTTCTCCATGACATCGACAATGTCACCGTCCCTCAGTTCCAGCTCATCATCATTCTGAGGAGTGTAGCTGTAGAGGGCTTGGTAGCTAACTCTAAAACCAGAAACATAGTACATGTTAGCAATTGGATTTGACACCCCTTCAGGAGGAGAAATTTCCCTTCCCCTAATTCCTGTTATATGTTGTTCAATGCAGTTTGCAGCTATGTTCTTTTGAGAGGTAGAAGCCACCTGCATCAAACTGGCTGTTGTCAAAGGGCCATGGTAGTAAAAGGTGTCATGCCTGCACTGTGTGGGATATCTGGAGACTTTCCTTTTTGCCATGCAGTTGTCTGCACAGACCGAAGCAATCAGAGTCTTCCTAGTATGCAGCACCTTGAGAGCCTACGAGTGCACACACCCTATTGAATGCAAGCCAAAACCTGGATACCTGGACTTTAGAAAAAGAAACTGCCTACTCTACGGCACTAAGTTTGCTGGATGAATCATGGCTGAGAAGGTACGGTGCAAACAAAATCCGAGGTTGGATCCTGCCCTGAGACACCACTTGCACCAGAGGAACTCTGTATTTCTTAGAAAGAAACCTTATGGACTCAAAACAATCTCTGGGCAAATTTGGGGAGACTTGGGTCCCCTGCCTGTGGGAAGTGAAAATACAGCTGATGTGAGACTTTCTGTTCCACATAAGGGTACAGCAAAGGCTCCTTTCATGGGCCAGCTGCCAAGGAGTGTCACTCCCCAGTACAGGCTACTATTCTCAAAACCATCAACAAAAGGCCCCCATCAAGCTCATTGGCAGCTCCACTGGACAGCTTTGAAAATCTCAGCCTTGGTCTCTCAGCCACCAATTTAGCTGTGGAACTGGTCAACAATACACCAAGTGGCATTGGTGTTGGAACAGCTCACTGTACTATGAGAAGCCAAGAACAACATTGAACACATTGATCCACACCACATGAGTCAGATGGAGTCAGTGGATACTAGTATGTCTCCAGCATCAAGATATAAAGACATTGAGATGGCCTCTGTAATGGACATCCAGTCCTGGATCACAAGGTCATTGTTATACAGACATAAAAGTCACAGTTTGAAACTACTCAGTATGATGATATGTGGCCATTTTTGTTCTTTAATGCAAAGCTGACATTTTTGCATGATTCTGATTTAACTCCTAAAAGCTCTCATACCTCCCTATCTTTTCCACCAGTCAGAAATAAGGCCTCTGGAAGAGATGGGAGCCAAAAGGACTTACATGTCTCGTGGTGTTTGACTTCGCTCAGGGCTGGCTCCTTGCTGCTGTGCTTGAGGTTGCTGAGAAATGATGAGAGATGGTTTATGGTCATTAGAGGTCACCTTGTGGCGAGAGTCAAGAGGCTGAGAAATAGTACTGCAGTAATGAACAGACTTTTCTGCAATGTTTATGATCTCATTGCAAACAGCTTCCTGCGTGGTAGGCAGCATTGACATCCAAGAACACCCAAAGGACAGTCAAAAGGGGGAAGGGAGGGGAAAATATAGACAAGAAGAGATGGGACATTCCAGTTGCAGCACATAAGTCCAGTAAAAAAGGGAAAAAAAAAAAAAAGAGTTGTAGATCCAGGTAAATATCCAGGTAGTGGAGTGCAGAAGGCATCCAGGTGTAAGCATGGAAAAACAGGCAAGATACAGAAGAATTTGGCATTTAGTTTGAAGATTTTTAACAAATACATATGCATATATTTTTAAAAGCAGTAGCACAAGAAGTTGCAATTGTTACGCAGTGGCACCATTACAAATGCTATGAAGTCAGTTCAAGAATGCAAAGTGAGGTGGGCTGCTCCATTCATGCATTTGGCTTCATTTAACTTATACCCAGGGTCTGGAAGCACAATTAGCGAAACTTCTCATTGGCTATGACAGTTTTTCTAATTGTTAAATTCCTTTTTTCTGTTGCAAACAAAACAGCATATACAGATAGATAAATATGTACCTACTTTGCAACTTAAAATAGTGCTGGCATTTTATCTCTACTGTGTTGTTACTGTCTGGGTGAAGAGTGTCTAGGACTACACATCTGAGTTATGCAGGGGCCTTACCACATAGCTCTTTTCAGACTCTGTGAGATCTGGTCCAGCTCTCAATGAATGGTGGGAAGGCTGTGTGATCACCAAGCAAATGATAAGGAAGACATTTTAGCAGATGTTATATTGGTCAGAATTAAAAAAATGTAAATGGAGTGCAGACATGAAAGAAAATGAACAACTCTTCCCCTCCCCACCCCAACACAACACTTCTTGGACAGCAAGGTCCTTCATTTACAAGAGACATTGAGGCTGCAAAAATGCAACTGCACTGCAGCACACAGAATACTGCAAAGAGAAAAGTGACACCAAAACAGAAGCTTAGAGGAGGGAATCAGACTGGGAGGTTATGGACACTGTTACAGCCAGAAATGGTACATAGTGTCATATTGCATTCCTGTAGGGGAAAAAAGAACAAGGACAGGAGCACATACTTGAAAGCATCAAAACTGAAAGGCCAAAAGCATGCTGAAAGAAATCAGCTGCTGTTTTTAGAGAAGTCCTTAATGACTTTGACACAGAAGAGAACAGCGACTTGCTTTCTTCCTAAAAAGAAACAGCTCAGGTCCTCAGAATGCCATGTAGCCCCAAAATCATTTCAGCTTGTACCAAGCAAGGATCTGAAATGTTCTGTTAATTCCCACAACAAGGCAGAGAAGGCCCTGACAGGAAAACCCAGGTCCAAACACCACCACCAGTGAAGCTGCTGGACCCTTCCCTGCCTCTCTCCCCAGTCACAACTCTTCACAGCAACCTGTGTGTCCCAAGGGACAGCAAGGAAAATCAGGGTGTTTGAGGCTGGAGGTTTTATGGGGAAGGGGAAGGTCACTGAAAAAGTCACACAGGTATCTACAGCCTGGTTTTGCATACTTTTTGCATATTCATACACCTACTGAAAGCAAGGGCATGCTGTGAGCAAATGGGATGTCTGAACTAGTGTACTGCCTGCAGGACTGCTTGGCAAAGTGTATTGGGTAAGATATAGACCATGGCCATCCTGTGATTGTCAACAGTTTTCAAACTAAACTTCAAAGGCCTCAATTTTTATGCTTTCTGTCCATCTCTTTATTCACTTCAACAGTGCCCTTCAGTAAAAGGCTTGCTTTCCCATGGCATACTGAGACAGAGCAGAAGCAGAAGATAAAGAGGTCTGTGACACCTCCAGTACAAGTACGCTCAAAGCATTTGGAGAAATGCAGGGTTATGAGCTCATCCCTGTCTAATTCCTGTTCTCAAAGCTCCTCTGAACCACATCTTGGACCGCTGGAGCTGTGCCTGTCATTGTATTAAAGCAAACTCTCTTTTCTCAGGGACCGTGACCCACTCTAGGCCAACCCAGCCCCACAGCAACTTCTTTGTAGTCAGCTGTACTGTCTGGGGCTGGAATCTGGGATCATTGCCCTCAGAAGCAATGCTCTGTTACCAAGTGTATTTCTATAGAAAGAAAATTAAATGTAAGTTGAATGGACTAATTGCAGTGGAATTTGCATTCAAAGCATTTACTGTGGAGCCTGAAATCGTCACAGGATTTCTGGAAGGCCTTCCTGCCTTTCTATCATCAGCCCTGAAAGGCAAATTGGAAAATTAGAAATTTAAAGTTAATATTGTGCAGACCAACTGGATATAGTGCATCAAATCTGACGATATCAGAGCTAACTCAGGTAGTTAAGTAGCTGGGGAAATCAATTTCCAGGCTGAGGCAGCTGTAAGAATTACTTTTTTTTAAATTTTTTTTTTTTTTTAAATTCAAGAAAGTGCCTCTCTGCTCCATGCTAATAAACTGACTGCTGGAATTGCTCCATGAGCTGCGAAGACCACATGGTCCATTTCCCATTGATTACTTGTGACCTTCCTAATCAGCTTTTCCTCCTAAAAGCATTAATAACTATGAAATAAGTTAGTTATTTGAAAGCTAAAAAATTGACACTACTTCTGAATGTTCTATCGTGCAAGGTTGTATGTCTATTACCAGGAGGTGCAGCCTACCAGCGTAAGAGCCCTGGCCACATCCCCTTTTCTGGAAGATCCTTACAGGGACTTCCATGAGGCAGCTGGGCAGGAGCAAAGGCCAAGCAGTTCCTCTGCCCTCCTAGCAGCTTCCAGTTCTGGACAAGGTAAAATTTTAAATGGATCTCTGGCCTCTGCTCCAGAGATCCAGGCAGCTCCTGCCAAAGCACTGACTCCCAGGACTACAGCAGAGCCCTGCAGTGAGGTGATGAAACACCCCACAGGCAGTAACTATGCAGTGTTAGCCAAACAGGATGAAAAACTGACCAGATGAAATACTATAATTTTAGTCTGTAAATGTACCACCCCACTGCTTTAAACAAGTGACCTTGATAGTATGATCTAGATGGCGCTTTTTTTATTATGTATTTAAAAATCAACCAACCAAACTCTTTAGTATTCTTACAGGGAGATAGGAGATTAAAGGGGGAAAAAAGGTGTTACATGACCAAATGCTCTTCGAACATGATTTCAGAAAGCCTCTATACTACCTATAGCGGTGGCTCCCTGTGCCAGAGGTGGCTGAGGAATTAGCAAATGAGGGGCACAGCTCCAAACTATAAAATGCAGAGGTTCCCCCAAAATAGTGAGCCAGCTGTGCTACTGCTGGAGATAAACAGAGGGCCCTAAAAGTGACAAAGTATTCACAGCCCATGAGGATATCTCAACTCCTATCCCTTCAGCCACACTATGTGCTTTGTAAAGACTAAGTGAATAAACTTAAGCAAGTTTTTAAGTCTCTCTGTCTCCATGTCCACAGACTATGTATACAAATATGCAGTACAGTCAGTCCTGAAACACAGCTGGACACTGTTTCCACCTCATAGGCAGTTTGAGGATGGATCTAAAGAGCACCACAAGTTTGTAAAGTTACCAGAAAAAGGCTGAACATAGAAACCTAGAAAAGTCCTAAGGCAGGTTTTAAATGTTAGGAAGAAAGATGCTGGAGCTACTCAACAGTGCTCTCCCTGCTCCTTGCAAGGTCAAGTGACATCACTGCATCTATCCATTGCAGGTCTTGTTTACGTGTCTTTTTCCATCCGTGTCAGGTGGGAGTTAAAGGACTACATGAGCAAAGCGAAAGCTAAACAGAACAGACTGACAAATAGACAAGACAGACAAATTTGTATCCCCTCAAATAAGGGCACACATCAGCAGTGATGCTCCCACACGTGAATGGAGAACTGTAAGCAGGGAGGCCTCCCCAGCACAGGCAAAAGAAAAAAGGAAAACCCCTGCACACATCAGGCCCCAGCTCTGGTGAAAGCAAATGGAAAACTGGCTGAAAGCTCTCACAAAGGACACTGAAAAGGCTGCAGATTGGAGCAGTCTCATCTGACAGCTCTCACAGTCAGTGGAAAGACTCCCTGACTTCTGGATCAGAAACTGAAAGCTGTTGTCTACAGCAGAAAAATGCATTTCCCATGGAAAGCAGGTACCAACACCTGCTGGAGGTTTGGCAGTTCTGCCTTGGACACTAAGCACTTGACAGAAACACTGCCGTGGTGAATCTGTGGAGCAACAGAAAACCACTGGAGGAGGATAAAACTTTACCTTGGATATGGAGCAAAGTAATGAACATGCTAAGTAAGGGAAATTTGTCTATGCTGGGGAACATGGGGTCTGAACATACACCTCATATGCTCTCCTCTCTGCTGGCCAAAAGCAGGTGAAATTACTCACCACTCTGCCTAAGTAGGTTTGTACAAGGGCAAAGGAGCAGACATCCCTCATGCTGCCAGGCAATACAGGGACCCTTACCCAGCCACTCCTGCCTTCCCAACCCCCACAGCCACAGTCCAGCCCCAGGGATGAAGCTGCTGCACTGCTCACACACTTGCTAGCACCACTGCTGACTGTCACACTGTGCTAACAGGACTTCAGAGTAAAAGAGGAATTAAACTGGAAAATTCCTGTGGGTCCCCTGACATAAACTGATTTGATAGATTATATTACTCCTTAGTATCATGTTTTACTAGAATATTGAAACAAATTATCTGTAAGTTATACTTGAAATATCTTTCATATGCTGTGAGGTGGTTCTTCTTTCTTTTTAGTTTGGACTGTGAAAGCAAACAAAAGGGAACTTCAGAATAGCTAAAATAGCCACTGCAATTTAAATTTTTACTTAACAGAACAGATAAGAGCACAGTCCTTAATACCAGTTCTGTACTAAAGGGGCCTTAAACTTGCAAATAACCCTCAGTCAGAATTTCTAACTGGAGAGGTTCTCTGTAATGAAAACTAAAATTCAAAATCATGAAGTTCCTCAAATACCAGGGATGGACAGTAATGAAAACAAAGCTCAAATGTAATTTCATGTCTCATTTCCATGTCTGCTAAGTACTTTTGTCATTTGATTAAAATCAATCAAGTTGTACAGATTTTTGAAAAGCCTCCAGGGTATTACCTGAAGTTCTGCTGAAGCCATCAGCCTCTGTATGGGTAACAGAGATAATCAGAAGTCATTTGCACATATAAATACCACTCCTGCTCCCCAAACAACAGTAGACTCAGAGCTGGAAGGGAGGTCAAAACTGCTGGTAATGTCACACACAGTTTTAACATGACATTGACAATGCTCTGATTGTCAAGGCATATAAAATATAAATATTGACTTGACATTCACTCCAAAGAAAGGCCACAGACTCCTAATACAACCAGGTGCAACACCCAAAATAAAACTGCATGCTAGTCATCACTTGGGAAAAACATCTTTCTCTAAATGTGGCTCTTTGATCTGGCTCTTTTGGATCACATACATTCAGTGTAAGCACTAGCAGGACCAAGCAGACCAGAGGTCAGGAGAAAGTCCAACACAGGAAATTTCTATGGATTTTTAACATGAAGCAGAACGTGTATCCTATTGGACTCAAATATTGAAACTGAAAGGGAAGCAGAAAGTGGTTGTTCAGTAAAAAGTAGTGCAAGCTCATAACTGGAGGAAAATGAAGCAAGGTAATAGGAAAATGTTGGGCCTAAAGGTGTGTCTCTCATAAACTGATCAAGAAAATAAGTAACATTGGCAACTACTTCCCACCCTCATCCTACACTAGCAGCCTTCCTGGTTCACTGATCAAGTCAAAGATTGCTTCCCCAATGCCATCACTTACAAACAGTCCAGTTTTTGCTAATTGTAAGCTTTCTGTTTCAAATATTGCCATCTTGTGGAAGCTGCCTGGAAGGACTGATGAGGCACCAGTAGCTGTGAGCACCACTCACCCCCAGACCCTGGGCAGCCCAGCCACACAGTGCTGAGGCTGCACAGCCCCTACGGCATCCCCCTTTAAAAACGTTTGTAGCTCTCAGCAATAGAGCTTAGAACCTCTGAATCCTACCTGAGAAGACCAAAACAGGCCCCTGACATTGTGGAGACCAAGTTGTGTAAGCCTTATCCTCAGCTTTGAGACGCTCAAATCCTGAATCCTGATCTCAGGTGGTTAAACAATACTTGAACCAAATTATCTCATGCTACATCATTCCTGCTAATGAGGCCACCAACACTGCCTTATAACACAACCAAGCTGTAAGAACTCAGGGTCAGAACTAAGTAAGCCATGAGTTAATCTTTCAGAGGAACAGAAAAGCAGATCCTCAGCTGGTACAAATGGACAGAAATATAGATTTGAGCTATGTGGATTTGCACCAGCTGAAGATTTTGCCCATACCTGCTCTTCTGCACAGTCTGAAAATAATTTTGTTACTTTTTAAATTCTAAGTTAGAGGAAGATTATCTCACCTGTGGAATCAATGAATGACTAAATAAGCATGTGACAAAACAATGGCATGGCGTGAAAACAGCTCTAAGCAATGGAACAGTAATCAGCAAAGATGATTACCTGTGGCTTATTGACTCTGCGTGTAAGTCTGGGAGGTGGCTGTGTTGTGACAGTAGAGGAAGAGAGGGTAGAGGAAGTAAGAGAAGCAGATGAAGAGAATACTTTTGAGTCTGTAGTCTTTTGAAGAAAAGAAAATTTGGTCAGCACTGGCACACAGCCTCTTATCACAATCACTGCTAGTGATAAGAGCATCTACTATCCAGTAAATCTGAAGCACACACAGGAACAGTAACTCCATGCAAGGTTAAGTGCAGCTTCCAGTTGGTTTGTCTGAGCTGACCACCTCATTCTGTTTTAAACATGCAGGTTATGTCTGTAAAAAATGCTACTAAAATATATCTAGATGGTAAACAGTACAATTTTTACCCAACTGGCAGTACACTTCTGGTTAAGATTTAAGCAGAAATCAAATTATTTGTCGTAAGATTTCCCAGCGTGAAGTATGTCATCTTGGAAACCCTAGTTTCCCATTTTTTGATGTTGTCTAGATGGGATATGTCATGGAGGCTTTCGCAGTGCATCCAAGACAGTATTTATAATTCTATGATTTTGAGCTCTCCAAACTTCCACTCACAGAGGTGCTGTAATGTATTTGGGCTGGCTGTAGCCCACAATGGACCCCGAGTCAACCAAGAGCTGCAAAGTTAGGTGTATCTCCTGCACCAAGACTGAGGGCAGAAGGTAGGTTGTGCAAGCTACTGGAGAGTTTCATGTGTATCCTCTCATTGTAATATACAGATATCTAACTAAAAACTCTTGGGGAAAAGTATCACTAGGTCTAATTCCCATTTGTGGCTACAGCCTTTCACATTGTTTTAGAAATGGAAAGGCAATAAATTCCACTCAATGCATAGGTAACAATCAAGACTCCCTTAGTGATGCACATCCCAGACAAAGGCTCACTAAATCATAGGCTCCAGGATCAAAACGGGACAGCTTTTGTGATTTTAGGAGCCAGGCTGATGTTTACAAGGCTTTTCAGCCCTTGGCTTTAGGAGGAACAAACAAATTCTATAACCAAAGATGATCCACTGCACACTGGAAAATCTCTGAATGGCAAGGAATTGCCTGTATTCTACACAGTGACCTATGAAGGCATGAGGCCTTGTATGATACTTTCATCTGACACATCTGGTAATAGCTGCTATCTGGGACAATCGCCTCATTAGACATGACTGTGTCAGTCCTGTGTTATTATCCATTTAAAAATAATTTTCACTACACTGTTCTTGAACCCTCTTCTAAAACTTTTTGATCTGCTATTGAGTGAATGCCACTGGTGACCCCTGGAAGACAGCCTTAGGATCATCAAAATGACATGTGGCAGCCACATGTTAAATAAAAATCAGCAGTTCAGAGCAGCACACACACATGCAGAAGTACCTTCTTTTCCCCGCTTTGAAATTTTCCCAGATCACCTTTCCTCACGTCTCTTTTCTCTGTTTTACCTCCCTGAACAATAGCCATTAGCTCCTGACACAACTGGTTGTCCTCAGAGGAACTCACAGGTCTCTTTTCTGGGCTCACACGCGTGTCTAGTTGGGATGGTTTCAGGCAGCGCTCAACAGAGATCTTGGGAATAGCGTGAGCACTCTGCTCGGGCTTGCTGCTGCCCTCTCTAGTCTTTTGGAACCAGGCTTGGCTGCCAGTGGTGTCACGCTGCTCTGCGAGGACGCTTTCGGGGCTCTCCACTGCCCAGCGAGAGGAGTTAGAGTAGGTCACACTGGGAGAAGGGGAGGCAACAAACTTTTCTTCACTTTGTGGAGTGGCCTGATGGAAGCTGCGGGCAGAGGACTGGGGTTTGGATGAGTAAGAGGGCAACGGGGATTTAATGGACCTGGGAGTCGAGGAGCCAGAGAGATGAGAATGGTGAAGGCTGACTGTGGGGGTAGGGCTGGCTGCAGCAGAAGGCGAGAGATAGTCAGTGTGAGAGAGAGAGGCTTCAGGCGGAGGAGGCAATGGAGGAGTAATGGCAGGAGTGGTGCTGGGAGACACTCCCACGGTCAGAGCAATCCACTCAGATGTGACTGCCTGCACCTCTGGAGACAAGGTGCGGCGCGCGAAAGGCAAAGGCGGAGGAGTTGGTGTATGGAGCAGCTCAGAGCTGGGAGACTTGAAGGAGACAAAAGCAGGAGAGAAAAAGAAAGAAATGAACAAAAAAATCATAAAGGAACTACAAACTCAAGCAAAAGTAAAAGGAGAGAGAGCAAGTGTAGGGAGAAGCAGATCTGTGACCATGTGCATAAAATTTCTACGGATGGCACGCCCTGTTGGAGAACGTGCTGTTCACAGCTACCCCAGCTACAGGGTCTAGTCTATATCTGTCCTGTTAATACCCTTCTCCAGACTTTGCCAGGATCCCAGACACAAAATATCTTGTGGAAGACCTCTGACTTCATACCATATGGCTTAAGTCCCTCAGGGAGCAGTTGAAGCCACCATGCATGATGACGGAATGCAGCATTTGACTGGTCTGGCAGCAATAGCTGGGGGCCCAGCAACTCACACTGTAGCCCAGTCAGAATTCACTGCTGTGATGAATTTTGACTTTATACAACTCTAGCAGGAGCAATGCCTCCTCCTTAAGAAACCTGCATAGTGGAAGCTGTGCAGGAGAAAGGGATCAAAGAGGCCACCTATGGCTATTTGCTCTCTAGGTGATTAAAAGAGGTTTTATGTTTAAAAGGGCAGAACACACAACCAAATCTTGCCCTTAGCTCCTTACCACCAGCGACATCAGTGAGAACAGGTGCATTAGCACTGGTCAGAGTAGTTCTCAGTCCTCTGCCAAGTTAGGCAAGAAAGTAGGGAGAGAATTAATTTACTAGGGAAGGAATCAAAAGAATAGCAAAGGAAACAAAAAAAAGGTGGATATGATCCCTTCTATCAACAGAAGCTTGCAGATAGGCAGATAGGCCACAGCTATGGAGAGACTGCCAAGCTCAAACAGAAAAGCTCAGCCGAGGTCCACTTTGACAGGGAGTCCCAAACAAGCAACAAGTTTTTCCTCTCTACACAGTGGCTAAGACTAAACCCACTCCTTTTCAGGAAGATCCAGACAGACAACAGGCACAAGTCATGGCATTTTTTTCCCATCCTCTTGTACTGTATATCCCTTCCTCCCAATCCCAATTCTTCACTTATGTTCCTTGCAGTCTTGACCTCAGAATGACCTTGCTTTGGTCCCACAGGTGAGAGAGGCATGCACCAGAACCTCATGGCCACAACCCAGGCATATAAACTGACCTTCTTCTACCATAAGTATTTGCAGGATGGGAGCAAAACAAAGGCATTTAGAGATTCAGTGCCTCCCTGATAAGTTTTCCATGGCAAACATTCTGGGATTCCCACACAATTACCTGCTGTCACTTTGGTTTCTGTTTTGAATTATATAGTGAGTCTAATATTCATGGAACATGCCAGACTAACCTGCTCTCAAAACCTGAGTTCATTTAGCACCCATTTCAAATAACACAGGCTGCTCTCCTGAGCCTGTCTCCCAGAATCTTGGTCATGAGCTGGAACATATAGGGGCAAGTACACATGTTAATTCAAGCTGACTGGGATCAACATAATGACCATAGCAGTCTGTGAGACCCTTTTAATAATCATAATATAAAATTCACTCATCACAGTGAAGGTCTGTAAACACACACTGAAGAGAAGCTGGATCACCAATTCATTCCATCTCTGGCAATGAAATTTATTCACATGGCTGTGAATTGCAGTCCTTTCAACCTGGCCTGGATGGAAGCTACAGATCAGAGGTAAAAAGCTGAGTCTCCAAATCCCCAAATGATCCATTCATTGACCTTTCTGGTAAATGAAACATCACCTTTTCCTGCAGCTGCAGCTTACTGCAGGTAGCACGCGGCTTTTATGGCACAAAGTACTCAGCTACAGCTTTTTTTCAGCTACTGCTCCTTGCACAACAATGGCAACATGCCTCTGTTCCGCAAGGTGCTGAAACTGGCTGCACTTAGTCCAAATACCTGTGGTGAAGCTGTCATGCTGCGGCTGGGGGAGAGGGACATTGGTGGGTCAGGATAGTCAATGGCATTCTTGACCACTGGCCGTTTGAGCACTTCCACGTAAGTGACAGGGAAGATGCCTTGGCGACTGGTGCCAGAGATTCTTCCTTCATACCAGTTCTCATCCACTCGTCGAATCAATGTGATCCTTTCACCCTATGGGAAAGAATAGCAATGTAGTTCTGATTTTAACACATTTCATCATTCCAAAGCAGATTACATTTTTAATCTTGCTGCAGCTGACCTAAAATAATTGGTGACTCTCAGCTTCTCCTGTTTTCAGTTGTGTGATCCCAACCCTAAACTCTTGGGTGGGAATAATACTTTTCAGTTAAGATAAGGAAAAAATGCAGATCTTCTGGTGTTGACTTGGGCTGCCTGCAGACTCAGTTATGTTCACGTTTTCAAGACTCTGCTTGCTAAAGCCAGTTAAAAAATGGAAACCAGCAGTTTTAGACTGACCATGAGTCTCTCAGGGGTATGAGCTATACAGAAAGTATGCACAGGTTTGCAGTTTAACCCAGGTCTCTCTATACTCTCTCCTGTTTAGCTGACAAGTGATTTCCAGTTCCTTAATATAAACTGCAAGTCCAACCTTCATGTATAATTAAAAGAGAACACAGACAAGATCTAATCTGAGTATCAAAACAGAAGGCTGATTGAGATGCAGAAATGGTGCTACTTAACCTAAATATGGCTGACTTTGTTCTGAACAGCAATTACACAACCCATTCCCATCCCTTCACTCTGCAGTCAGGTCTAGCCAGTCACTTCAACACCACAGAATTTTGCTTGCTCAATGATTTGGCTTGTAGTACAAAGGTGAATCCACTTTCCTTCTTTTCTAAATCACCATTATTGTGTGACTGTGCATCTCCACTGAATAGTATCAGACTGGAGAGACAGGTCGCCAAGTATCTAATTTGCCTTGCAGAGCCAGGCTTTCAGCACTTGTGCTCAAAGTATTTTCTCAGTTAGCCCTAAGGAAGCAACTGACACTTCTTGATTCAGCCTACCTGCAACAATAACTGCAATGCATTAAGTAATGGCTGTAGAGTAAAAACATGGATGATGAGAAGGAATCTTTCCTGAATACAGAGTTCATCTTATTGGAGCTTTCATTTGGAAATTGCAAGTTACCAGTGTTAAAAACATCAACATGTCTGGATTCAAGTCATCAGCAAAACAGAGAAGTCTTACCTTTCTGAAGGACATTTCCACTTGGGTATCCCCATTGAAGTTGAATTTAGCAATAGCATCTCCATATTCCAATACTTGCAATGGTAATGGCTTTTTGGGTTGAGCTTTCTCAGCTGGTGGAAGGAGCTGGAACAAACAAACAGAATCAGGTAAGTCTCGTATGAAAATTGCATAAACTGGTCACTGGCAGAAAGGGAGTAGACAAAGAGAGCACCTGCAAGGAAAGTAGCTACCTCTATGTACGATCGTGGGAAGATGCCAACTCTGCCATGGTGTTCACCTTCAAACCAGTTCTGGTCAATCTGCTTGTAAATGTAAACAATATCTCCTTTTTGCAGAGGAAGTTCCCTGTTAACAACACAAGCACTCCATCAGAATTTCACTGGAGGAGAACAGATGTGTTCTTTTTATGTCCAGCAACCCCTAAGTACAAAGGTCTGCATCAGCCTGTTGATACACATCGTGTTCCACCCCAAGTGAAAGCTAAATGTTGAGAATCACTCTGTTTGTATTGTGATGTGCAGGGACTCTCTCGTTCTTTGGGCATCCTGTCAGAAAAGCTGGCCTATGAGGGCTCTACTAACCACACGCTCTACAGCAGCAATGGGGTCAAGCTTAAGCCAAAGATGACACTGGCTGCTTTCCATGTTGGATACGATGAACAGCCCTCAATTACTGTATTGAAACAGTCATGTCACAAGTGCCTTCCAAAGTAACACATGATTTTAATGTGAGCTAGTTTGTTGATTAGATTAACCTCCTCACATGCCAGTGTTAATCCTGCAATGATTATATTTCTGGTCAGTCTTTGGTTGTGCAACCACTGACCTCAACTAAGTTAATTGGGATTTCAATCTACAGTCTTCAGTGCTAAGTTTAGGCATGTCTGCAGCTTGAAGAACATCCCCTATGGGCAGTTTGTACTAGACTCATAAACTTACTACTTGGATCCCCAGAGGAAAACAAACAACCCAGCCTTTTCTAACATGTTTTTCACAAGCTCTCCTTTACTTTTGTCTGGCACCCTCGTATGTTCTTCTTGAGGGACACACCTTACATCTGCCTCAGTTTTATTAGAGGTGCTGGGGAGTTGCTACGTAAATCATTACAAATCATGATCTATAGAACATATAACAAAAATATTCCCAGGACATTAGCACTTGAGAAGAAAAACAACACATACTTCACTGAATTCTGTTCTTCTTTCTTCCCTCTGAGCAATATTAAAATGACAGCTTCTCCAGGCTCATGCAGAGGGAAAGGCCCTCCAGGCCCTCTCTACAAAGCAGTGTTTTCAAAAAATAAAAAGTAGCAATGTGTGATTCACCCAAAGGACCATAACAGGGCGTTGAAGTACAACAATGACACCAAAAACATTCACTGTGTATCCACAGATGCCAGGAGAGCAGTGACCACTCTGCACGCTTACAGTTCCCGAGTCAGGAAAATCCTGAGTCAATGACCCACCTATGTGCTGAAAGCTAGGCATCTGTTTAAGTCCCTTCTGCCTTTGGGCTGTGCTTGGCACAGTGAAACACAGCAAATGCTGCTCTCCTGTGGCTCCACCCACCCACAGAGGAGCTTTCATTTGTTCCAGTAAAGAATGTGGGCTTGCCCTAAAAATCATGTGGGACAGAGATTCACTGAGAAGTAAGACATTTTTGCTATGGTGCTTCAGAGGCTATGATCTTTCCCCTGCCTTACTATGGACACCTTTGCTTTGAGCTGCTGGAAAGACACTCACAGAACATAAATTCAATTGTGTGACACTTCATAAATGCTGCATCCTAGAGGAAAAAGCAGAGGAATAACACTCAAGGCAATCATAACAAGCCGTACTCACTTTAGTGTCTGTGCTTTAAAGTCAAACTTGGCTCTAGCAGGTCTCATCTAGAGGTCAAAAAAAAAAAAAAAAAATCAACACATTAAAACAATAACTAGGCTTTCAACCCTCTTCTGAGGAAAAGCACCCAAACTCTTCTATAGCTAACATTAGCATGGGGAAAAAATTGGATGCAGGTATTCTGCTACAAGCTTGCGTGCAACTGGTATTAAAGTCCAAGTATGCTGGATGGGCATCTCCCACCAGGACACAAAGTGCCAGCTTCTGGTATAGCAGGAATTAAGAGCTCTACAGGAAATGGATTTAACAGCAGTAAACTTCTATATGTGACTAACACCAATAAATGAAAGCTGCTCCAGTAACTAAAGTTACTGGGGCTCCAGGACCAAATTTCTCTTGACATTTGAATAGAAAAGCAAAATTCAGTAGCTGGGAAAAAACAGTAGGATATTATTTGATGTGGGTTTTATTGATTATTACCTGGCCCTGTTGAATACTGCAATATGACCCATGTACTCTGTATCAACCGGTAGGAAACAGACAAAGGTGAGGAGGAAACACAAATAAATTATGCACGTGTCTAAAAAAGTCTTCATTGGCTACAAAGCCAAAAAGGATGTTGACAGCAGGCCTGGGCTTTAAAGTTGATTTACTTGGCTGATTTTCTAATGGCCACAAAATATTCAGACAATTTTTTAAAGTCATTTTGATAATAGAGCATAAAATAGGTAGCAGTCACATTCATGAGGTTCCAGAGCGTTTGAAACTAAAGGACAGACAGGTGTACTCTATCCACACCATGACCACCTCAGCCACCACCGCAGTGCTGCACCTCTGGGGAAACAGAGCTGCTGCCAAGAGCCCAGCAGCAATCCATGTGAGGCAGGAAAGGCATTTGGTCATGACACCTGGATTAGCATCCAGCCCTCGGGAAAAGTGCCTTGGGCTCCGGGAAAAAACATCTACCTCTTCCTTTGTCTCTTTCAGAAAGTCCAACTGGGTCATACTCAGTGAAATATGCTGACACTTTTTCGGTTTGTTTCTGAAGGACATTAAGCATATTTCAAGAGAAGAAATAGTGTATTTCTAAAAACCCCTCCCCTCTGTGGCAGTCACATGACCAGGATCAACAAAACATTAAGTTTCTAAGCATAAGGCACAGACAAGAAGACAATGTAGCAATATGATGCAAAAGATGTAGAATGCCTTTGATTCACTTAGTAGCTGATATTTAAAGGCATGCATCACAGGTGTGCACCAGCAATTCTCAGCAGGCATGCTTTAATATATGCAGCTTGGTATAGAGATATCAATTAATTTACCAGGCACAAGAGTCAAAGCAGATCTAAATGAAGCCAGAATGGGAAAGGGGAAGGTGGAAAAAAATAACAAACAAATGACATTCTCTGAAGAGCTAATGTCGGCCTAAAGCACAACATTGTGAGAGGCAATTATTGCTTTGGGTCAAGCAGCAGACTGAGGTAACTAAAACAGACCTCTGACCCAGATTTCCTCTTTGCTGTATCGTCTACATTTAGGAGGTCCCCAAATCGCTCATTAGTGATAAACTGATGGTGCGTTGGAATAACCCCTGTGTGCCTTCTAGCTGCAATATCAGCTTCTTCTTGCTCACGTTTAAGTCGTCTCTGGTCCTCTAAAAGTTTCTGCCATAAAATTGCATAAAATGGGCAGTAAATCATCTAGTTAAAGGCATTCAAAAGCTGCCATAAACGTGACTAAAATTCCAGAGGTCCTTGCAAATAGCTGGGGTTTTACAATTCAAAATCAAATATTGATTCTACTAACTACACAATACACTTTCAATTTGCAAGCACAGAAGGTACATCATTATGGCATAACCGAAATCCAGCTCATACAGAGGATCTGGTCCAACGTTGATGGAAGTCAATGAGTTTTTCTAAGTTTTGGGCAGCTCCTGGGTGCATCTAAGAAGATTGCTGACAATGCAGAGAGCTGATCCCAAACCTCTTCAATCACCAAGGAGTTTCTCTCATTGACTTTCAAGAGACCTGAATCAGCCCCACTGGTAAATTCTGAGGCACTGAACTCCCTCGAGCTCTGCAAGGAGCTTAGGAGAGTGAGTAGCCACATTGAGGTTCTCCCACACTTCCTTTGGGCTCCTGTAACACCCTTCATAAAATAAAGTAAATAAATCCCAAAGAATTATTTTGGACTTCTAAAGTCTCCAGCACACTAATGGAAATGTGCATTCTCAAGTATCTGGGCAGAAGGATTCTTCCACCTTTTGGGGCTGACTGCAGGCTGAAGAGTTCAACTGTGTGCTAACTCATTTGAAGCCAGCAGGCCTTACTGAATTCAGTTTTGATCTTACATGAGTTTTCATGCTGAATTTTGGAAATGGGGGGATCACTAACTGTTTCACAGAAGAAGACAGCAAAAATACATTTTTCACACAGGAATTAAGAGCAGGTTTTTCTATATTTCAAAGTGTGCATAAACATTATTTGAACTCTGAAAGTTAACACTAAAAGTAAAACTTTTTTTTTTTTTCCCCTCTCCCAGGCAGGGGAAATTAATTCCAGCATAATTCCTGGAAAGCAATCACTTTATAATTTCTTTAAGTCATCTTGAATACAGTTAGTGCTGAAAAGTCTATGTGGTTTTCCTATTTCGGGTTGTCCCAGTGTTGCCCAGCCATTTCAAAAAGGACTGCTACATTCTGTAGTAAACAACTTCAGACACAAAAAAGAATTCCAGTTTACACTGGAGGAAAGCTTCCCACTTTCTGACAGCTTAAGATATCTTACACTTGCTCTTCAGAATCTAAGGATGCCCACAGATAAAATACCGTTTTCACCAGTTTGATTAATACCAACTCAAGTGGCTTGCATGAAGAACAATTACAGATTAACCATCTTTATCCGAGAGTACTGGGGTTTTGGACCACATTTCACATACATCTCCAACTTTTTTATATTATTTAAAACCCCTATATATAATTTTGTGCAATTGATAAGATCAGGTTATTTTGAAACAAAACTTAAACTGGACTACACACATTATACATTAAATCAGTGGCAGAGGTAGTACTGGGATTAAAACATACTAGCTCCTGTTTGTTGCTCTAACTTCCAGTACACACAGCCATGGACATACAAGCTGTCCTTATATAAGGCTCAATGCTATATTTCTTCTGTGTGGAGCTGATACAACTGTTACTATGCCATAAAGGAGGGCATTACCTCTTTGTCATCATGCCGCCTGCGGATAATTTCTTCTGGAGTTTCCATGTAATCAACTGGTGCAAAATGCCTTGGTGATTCTGAATCTACTTCGAAACAACATAAGGAAGTTAAAATACAGATGGATTTATCTAGCATAACCAGAAAGGAAAAAAATAGGTATTTTTAAACAATTTGTTTCTGTTATAACAATAAGGATTTTCAATTGCCATTGACCAAAGTGCCAATCAGATGTCGGTAATTTATCCATTTTCATTTTTTTCCCTTTTGGGCTGTAGGTGTGAACAAAGATCCAAAAACAGGGAGAAAATAACAGTACAGGGAAGTGTAAATACATAGAAGGACTTCATAAAGAAAAGATTCACTGCCATCAAAGAATGATTTGGCATTTTACTGTTGAGAAAAGTTAATACACAAACACACGCACACACACAACTAGACCTTGAGAAACTACTCCTTAAAGCAAATCATCTGGGTTTGTTTTATAATTCCCATGTGTGTAAATGATACAGGACTAGAAATATCTCATGTTGAGATTCTTGCATCCCCAGAATTCCTTGAGAGATAAACTGAACCTGTTGTGATTAGAAAGGCAGCAGAAATCGTTTCTCAGAAGTGCAGCTGTTAACAAGTCCTGAACAGAAATGCTCAGCAAGACAGGCAAAGAACATTAGACACACTGAGGGGGGGAAGAGTCAGGATGCAAAGGTGGGGAATAAAAATGCAATGGTTGTGGAAGAAAAAGGGAGGAGAAAGGAAGCAGAAAGACAGATGAAGAGAAACTGGTAAAGAACACGAAAACCACCTCCTAGGTACGTCCCAAGTTCAGTTTGCGGGTTGTTGTTTGTGTCCAGGCTGTGACAGAGGGCATATGGAACAGGGTTCCCATTGTTTAAGGAGTCAGGAGTGTCAGCCCGGCCCATGAAGCTATCTCGGCTACATCCCATGGTGGGGAAGGAACCAAGCCTCTCCACAATGTCAAAGGAAGACAGGCGCCTGGGGGCGAGAGGCCTGCTTCTGGAGAACAGTTGGTGCTGGGAGTGGTGACTCTTGTTTCCTACAGTCCCCTGTGGCTGTATGGGATCATCTGGGTTCTCAGGGCTGGGCACTGCCAGGCTTGCGAGGCAGTCTGGGGGTGGAGTTCTGCAGGGTTTGTGTTGGAAGGGCTTTTTCAATCGAAATGGGAGCGGGCTCATTAGGTAGACATTTCTGGGGAGCATGTGCCTGTCCCCATAGACATCCCCTTTGGAATCAGGGTTCCTGAAGGCCTGCTGCTGTTCGTGCCTTCGGATGGTAGTGAACCTGGTGTAGGAAGCTGGGCATGTGCCCTTGCATCTGTTGATTTTATGCTTCTGAGGCCCATTGAGGTTGCTGATGCTGCTGCCACTGTCATTGGAGGCATTTGAGAGAAGATCTATTTCATCTGTGCAAGCTGAAAGTGTGTCCATAGGGATGGCATCACTGACATCTGAAGCCGTGTCCTCCACAACGCTGCAGGAGCGGGAGGATTTGTCAACCAAGCAGGCAGCATCCTTGTCTTCCTGGTGTGCTTTTGACAAATCCAGAAGAATCTCTGCAGAGTATGCAGCACTCAGACAAATTTTAGACTGAAGAGAAGTGGTGGATTTGTTTTGTCCAATGGAAAAGTCCAGCGAGGGCATGGATCGGGATCTCTGGATCAGCTGCTCAAAGGTGCTGATACGGGAGGAAACAGTGTCTTTGGGGATCTGCTCTGAATCCTCTCGACTAAGGCTGTGCTCCGTCTTGTCCTTTGCTTCATTCTCAAACTGAGATGCAATATCCTTCACGCTGCAGGAGGAGACTGTGTCCAAATGGATCCTGGACCGGTTGATCTGGTGCATGTCTTTATAGAGTGTTGTAAACTCCATCCCACTCTTCCTGGAGGCAGGGAACAGGTAGCCTTTCCTGGAGGTGGTGCCATACTCCTGCAGGCTCATGGTACTGCCAGATTTTATGGCATACTCTTGCTTTGATTTCATCAAGATGTTTTCTATACTTTCCCCTATATCTACCATGAAAGCCTTTTTATTATCAAATAAGGCAATGGAGCTACGAAGGTTTTCGCAGCTTTGAGCTTTCTCATGAGACAGCAAGATACCCGTCTTGTCCTGCTCAAGAGCAGCTGGAGCTGCTAGTTTGGGTTTGAATTTAGAAGGGAGGATTTCAGTAATGCAGGCTTTTGCAGCTGATAAGGGCTTCTTATGTTTACATGTGTGACCTAACATACTGGTCTGACTAGTGTTAAAGGTTCGGCTATTAACTGAAGAGGGTGCAGTCATATGAGCATTCCCACCTTTACGATCCACTGGTAAGCATGCAGAATAAAATAAATACAACCTGTTAGCTTAAGTGCTAGAAAGCTATTGAGAAAGGAGAAAAAACATGCTTGGATTTCATAAAATGCACATTAAAGAAACAAAATTCCAAAACAAAGAAAAGCAGGAAAAAACTGCAAAACAAGCCGCGCAGTAGGTGAAGTGCTGCTAACATCTCTAAAATGAAAGGTTTGGCCAGAAGCAAGTCTAGAGCACTTTGAAGGTACCCTCCTAAAAAGTGCTAAGCATCATCAGCTTCCAGGGAAGCTGTGGCACAATGGAAAAGGGCAGCTGAACTCTGGGAAGGATCAGGGTGTCAGCAAGAATGCAGAGGCATTGCAAAAATGGCTTAATACCAAGGCTGTAATCACACCTACTATGGTCTCACCACAGTGCTTGCCAAACAGTTTATTCCTGGGAGGGAGAAAACAATCAGTGGCTGACTCTGCTAGCACAAGCATGCCACATCAGCTGACCTAGCCCAAGAGAGAGATGTCTGCTTAGAGATTCCCCATACTAGGAATAAGCTGAGTGTCCTTCAGACAATGTGGTTGACCATGTTTGCTTTAAAATTCAAGGAGTCAGTTCAGGACATTATTCTTTTTTTAAGAAGGATACAGTCTGGTTTCAGCTTAGACTGCAGTTTTTAGGTCTGTTTTCAATTTGAGTTCAAATTCAAATATCAAAATAACCATTCAATTGCAGCTTGGGGAACAATAACTGAACAGATTTTTTTTGTTCAGATCCAGTTTGACTCCCTGCCCTACAGGCCTGACAAAATGCTGAAAAACAGCTGGAAGATGGAGACAGAGAGACCTTTTTGGTGAGATGTACTATTTTTAGGGAGAGCAGTTCAGAAACCCAACACATTCCTTCTCCAGTCCTCTCCCCATCTCAAGCCATTTTTAGGTTGAAGTTGGCTCAGAGTTGCATTCCCCAGTATAACTCCCTGATGGGAGTCAGGCTCTTCTTTGTCCTACACTTTTAGAGAGCCTGCAATAGGGGGAGGAAAGGGGAGGAGATTGGTCTCTTCTGGCTCACAGTCCCAGAGCCTGCAGGGCTGCTTCAACCAGCAACTGCTGGTTCAGTGTGCCATGCATTCCCTCTACATCCCTGGCAGGCAGGAGGCTGTGGAGCACATGGCACCAGCTACACCAGGGTAGCCAGGCCAGCAGACTAGTGTGGCCTGCTGAGGTACTGCAGCGGGAATAACAGAAAAGGCAGGGAAGGGCTCTAGCATGGCAAGGCAGTGGGAGCAGATGGATAGCAAGGCCAGCCTAAGCTGCCTCGAGGAAGAACATGAGGGTGTGGGATGTGGCTGAGGTGCTGGATGGAGGGAGCTGGTCTCTCTTGGGAAGAGGAACCTGGATCAATTAAAGGTGTCATGAAAAATATATTGGCCATTGTGGTCTGAGAGAAAAAAAGGAGGGAACACTGGGGATGGCAAGAAGGGAGGACAGCATAAATCTCAACTGGCTTGAATAGGACTCTAAACCCTGCAACAGTTAGTCCCATATCACCTAGTTTTTGACACTGTGCAGATGGAGAAGAGGTTAGCACCCTGACCACCTACCTTTTGTGGAAGCAGAGCTCGAAGGTCGCTTGAGACCACTCAGCCCCTGAAATGGGATATCTCCACCTTCCAGCACACTCTTGTAAATCTGTCTTTCATTCTCCAAGGCAGCAGGGTCCCCCAGAACTTGCTCTGACTCCCTCTTCACTGCATGGTAGTTGGGTGAATAGGCGGAGCTGGAATACATAAAAGAAGGATAGGGACACAAGAGGATCACTTCCATTTGCTGAGAGCTTCATGTAAGGTAAGAGAAAACCACACTTTTGAACCCAGAATAGACTGTATATGAATTGGTGCTGAATGAAGAGGTTATGAATACATTGCGATAATATTCTAGGTTTGGCAATACCAAAGCATTCTCCACCTGAGTGGAGGTGGATCACTCCAGGCTCAGCCCCCACGAAAGAGGTGGCAGGAAAGCACTCCTCTATTTTATAGATGAGACAACAGTCAGAGCAGATCCATGATTTCTTTGCAGACACAAAGAAATTCACTGGCTAGCTGGAAGTAGCACAAATACCTTCCAGCTCCAAGTTCTCTCTCCATAAACACTAGCCATGCCTGTCTCTTGCTTACAAAGTACAGCTGCTCAGCATTCACCTCAACCAGTTCAGCCTCCCAGCCAACACTATAGTACAAGACTCCCAGAACAATTTGTGAAGGCCATTAGTGAGGAACTATGCAGAGAAGCAACAGTACAGGACAGTAGATATGACTGCTTTAATTGCCAGAGAAATTCCCAGATGCACAGAGTTCTATTCAGCTTTGTCTCAGGTTTTCACTACAGGGAATAAAAAACCCTGGACTCTAGGTCTACCACACAGATATATTAACAATTTTAATTTCAGAGGCTTTTAAAGAGTGGAAATTTATTGCAGATCCCTTTCCTAGTCATGAACCTGTGCACAAGTATGATCACACACATTTCTAGATTTCACTGTTTTCTCTCCAAAAGATTAACCAACAATACCGAGGTACAAATGGCCTTTCAAGTGTAAAAAGTTACTGAGCAATCAGGCAGACTCTGTTTTCCTAAAAGTTAAGCCCATCTGATACCAGTTCTTGTGCTCAGCTAGGCTCTTCAGAATAAGACGGAGTCTCACACAAAGCTACTCTGGGCCAAAGTATGACTGCTGGAAAGTTTGAAAAAATAAAAATATACGAATTTGTCAATTATTAGAAATATTTGACATCCTGATGTCCAAGAGTGATTCAAATCTATGTGAATGTAGAAATGCCTGTGGTTATGCCGGCTTGTTGTGGATAAATTTGCACATGCATCTGTTTATTTTGGATAGACACTGTACTTCTGGGGTAAAGAGAAAGCTTTCAAATACATTAGAGGACTGGCTATGAAGGCGAAATTACACAATGTCTGAATAACAAAGATGATTTTAGTTCCCAGACAAGGAAAACCAGGTCATACGCAGTCCCATAAATTACTTTCTGGAGTAAAGCTCATAGAAAGCACCATGAAAGAAGAAGGGAATACTGTCACTTTTTCACCCCAGACAATGCTCAAACAGACCCATTGCTACAAAGCTCTTTGTCAAGTACCTGAGGAAGTCCTGCCAGTTGCTGCAGGGATTAATGACTGCCCTGAGGTTAGTTGTTAGCCTAGTTATTAAAAAATAAAGGGTTAAACCAATCCTCCTTTGGGAATACACCTGGGGGAGAGAGAGGAGGCATTTCACAGAATCCCTTCATCAGCTGCTCCCTTATTAAGGCCAGCAAGCTGTACTGTATTAGGGCCAAAGCAGTCTGCAAGATCAGGGTTGGGTGAATGGGAGAGAAGAACAACACTGCAAAAATAAGACAATAAACTCCAGCTATCTTTTCTCCCTGGTCTCTAAAGGCAGGACAGGAAAGAATGTGCAGCTCTCCTGGGCCTCTCTCTAGTGTCCCATTCCCAGCATACCCAGGTTGCTTCCCCTCCAGTGGATCAGACACTGACACTCCTGAACGTTTTGGGTGGCACAGACAGTGCTGCCATGGGCAAAAATAAGCTATTTATGGTAATCTCTGAGATGTCCATTTATTTTATTGCTCTCTTCCTACCAAAACAAAACTAAACAGTCATAGGAGCAACCAAAAAAATGCAGCAGTTTGTGAGTTTCCCAGCAGAATGAACACAGACAGAAGGGAACAGAGTTGAAAGAAGTACAGGGGACCTCTAAGGCCCCCAGGGGAGCAGTGAACACACATGGTATTAATGGGTATGTGGAGGAGAATTTGCCTTTCTTAACAAACCATCCTTGCAGAGAGGTTCACTGTGCCCATGGACAATATTAAGTATTCAGTCCAATTACAAGGAGCAGCAGGCTCACAGTAGGAGCTGGCTCCATGGCTCAAATAACTCAGTACAGCACAACTAACTCAGCACAGCTCAGCATCTTGCTCTGGATTTTTTTTGTTTGTCACGTGTTTCCCTTTTAAGACAAACCAACTCATTTAGACAGAATATACTGCTTATTACATATTCCTCTGAAAAAGCAGGGCCACGTTAGATCTTTGAGAAATATTGTTACTGCTACCACTGTTCCCTTTCTGTAGGCTGGAAAATTATTGCCTTCCATCAACAGCATCTTTTAGATCTGGTGCATATAACAGGGAATATCTAGCAGGCACCAATCTATCATACATGTGTAACAAACAATTTTTGTTTATTCCACACAGTAATGTTACTTGCATGAAGATATAGTCAATTTGCAAACTTCACCAAGATGAAGTTAAAGGTTTGTTTTGTTTTTTTTTTTAAAGCCACTGCTTAGCGCAATCAGCAAATCTTATCTAGACAATCCAATCACTCGTGTAATCACTTCAAAACTCATTCAAGATCAAAGAGCAGATATTGTACATGGACTCATCTAAAGGACACGTATAATTCTTATGGTACATGCATTTGCCTATATCCATCCCCAAAAAATACAGTCAACCCCTTTCCAAGGCACAAAACCTTGTCCTACATGGCCTCAGACTGCAAAAGAGACATCAAAAAGCAATTGAAAAACTTACTAGGAAGAATGGTCTGTGGAAGTTTCCGGAGGAGTAACACCTGCCGTATTCTGCAAAAGTCCAAACAAAGGAGTAATTGATATGCACTTACAGGTGAGGAGAAAGAAAAAGGCTTGCTTAAGTAATTTCCCATCTATTGCTTGAATATTAGCCTATACGAGACACTGAAGTTTAAGTCTAAAATGCAGTTTAAGCTGTCAATGTCTTTGCAGAAAAGCAACAATTTCAGTGAGTTCCTTCGGGGCAGTGACAGGTTTTTAGCATAGCCGATGCCTTTTCGCAGTGCCTATTCTTTTGTCTGCAAATGAGTCATTGTGAATAAAGCCAAAAGCAAGAAGAGATAACCAGCTGGGCCATGACCAGGAGACACATGCTCATAATTATTTCTCCAAGCTTTTCCCCCCAACCGGTCACTGCCCGCCTTTGCTTTAAAGGTATATTACATTTCTGCAGCACAGTACATTCCTCAGCATTCAAAAAAATATCAAAGCTCTAATAAGAAAAGCAATGTTTCAGTTCAGTTTCCTTACATAAGAGAAGCAATGCCAGCTGCACAGGTTCAATAGCAAAAGCCAGTTCTTATCCACTTGCTTTAAATCCACCTAATGCTTCCTAGGCATGTTATTAAAAATTGAAGGCAATTTTAGCAGAAATGCTCTATCTGGTGCCCCCTCATCTATGTGAGGATTCCTATGTAAGAAGAAAAAGCAAATCTTGGGTTTGAAAAAGCAGCTTTTTCAAGTCCTGATGAAATGCTGCAGCTTTAAAAAAAAAAAAAATCAACAATAGAAAAAAATAGAAAAAATGGCATGTTACCAATTAATCTATCATTTCATGGTTCAAGTCCTGCAGACCCTCGAAGCAGCAGCTGCAGCTGACCTGACCTAGAAGGCCATGACAAGGTGCAGCGTAAGGAAAATTGTGTAAAATCTCTTGGGAATATCCAAAATCTTGGGTAGGCGTGAGCTCCTAGCACAGAGCAGGGCTTGTATGAAGGGAGGGTAGATGGCAACACGCTTGAAAGGCACGAGATGATGACGTGACACGCCAACCAAGAATTTTAAGCTGATTGCTGCTGCCTATTCATGTGAAAAATAGAGAGGGTTTTTTTTGCAGACACTGAATTCTAAATCCAAAAGGGGGACTGAGATGGGGGTGGGGGGCAGCTGAAAGCAAATGGGGGAGAGAGGGAATCACTGTATCTGAAATGAATTTCAAGCCGGATTCTCAGCATCACGTTCTATTATTTCTGACAGCGACACAGCAAGCCATGCAGTCAGAACGGTCAGAGCCATTATTTATCCCAACCTCATTTAATAATCATCCAGCAGTGAATAGATTAGAGCAGAGAGTTTGGAAACAGGGATTGGCAGCATGAAAAGAATAGGAAATACCTTCTGTGGCTTTTTATGTGGCGCTTTATAAAGCTTCTCCATTTTTTCTAAATCTGCCTCTAACTCAGTCTGGTAGAGGTAGAGGTCTTTTTCTAGATCAGTCTGGTTAAAGAAGGAGAAGAAGAATGGGAAAATAATGCTTAGGGTTAGGGGAAACCAAAGGAAAGTTAATTTTGAAAAAAAAAGCGAGCCTTTTTAATTGAAAAAAGATGAAGGTGGTATGAACAATACACAGAAATTTACTAGCAATTAATCATGTTTCAATCATTACAGAGGAAATAGTTTTAAGCATTTAACATTCAAATCAAGAGATGCAGAGGCCTGCTAGAATCTATTTCTACAAACCATAAAGTTACAAAACCCACCTGTAAGAAAAAAAAAAAGATACTGTAACATTATGTAATATGCTGTTAGTATAATTATCACTGCAATTCAAGATAGCAAAACCACCACTCTAAATTATGGCTGATTATGATTTAAGCGTTGTTTATTAAATCAATTTTCTAGCTACTAGATTGTTAGGCTAATGAGCTCAAGCCCAATTAAAAAAAAATCACTCACAAGCACACAAACCCCAAGCGATGTTACCAAAAAACAAAACCCAAAGAAAACCACATACACACATACATACGCGCTGGATGCTGTAGTGCAACGTACGTGAGACACAATTACCTTTCTATCCTCTCTAGTAAGGATAGAGCAATCTCCAGGAGTATAATCCCAAATCTTTTTTGGAGGCTGATGGAAAGCAGAGGAAGGAAATGAGGAAATGAAGATAAGGAAAGACATCACAGAGAATATGGAAACTGGATTAGAACAGAAGGGGAATACATTAGGGAATTTGCATCAACACTGAAAAGAAATTATAAAAAAAACCAACAAACCACAACAGAGAAAGAGAGAGAGAGAAAGACAGATAAATCTGCTATAGCACAAATATTGAGAAATCATGGGGAGCAAAAGGAAACATACATGCAGTCTGGAAGGGGCTGTTTTCAGTAGCAGGGGAGGAAATTTTTATTTTTGCAAGGTGCTCTAAGGGCTTTTGGACTGTTTAGAGGGAGCCCACAGCTGTTGGTTAAAGCATTTTTAACACAAAACCAAAACAAAATGGGATAAAAAAACCCACACGATCATAAAAAGCATTTGTTTTGCTCATTCTTCTTTTCAAAAGGAAAGGGTAAAACAAGGGCCTTTGATAAAGAAAAGGGAAAATCTTTCCCACCCCCATCAGACTATGAATACATACCATGTGAACAAATGGCTGATTTTCCAGTGGTGGCATTGTGGGGCAATGAGAATGCAGAGTTGTTACTTTTTATTTCACTGGTTTGGGGGTTTGTTTGTGGTGATCTTTGGTGGGGAGAGTGGGACATGTGGAAGTTTGGGAACTAGTTATTTAAAATTCATCCTACAGGTGAAGGTGCCAATTTCAAAACAAATTTTCCTGTTTGGATGCCCATGTAACTATCAGGAAGGATTATTGTGAAAGACCTTTGTCCTGACACTCCTATCCAAAAAAAGTCATGATAACATCCTCATTTCACTAGATATGCACCTCTCACTGATATGCTCAAAGAGATTTTGTTCTGATTTTGTGAAAGGAGAATACATTTTTTCCGTTTCCAAACAAAATTAACCTCTGCTGCCTGGCAAGCTTAGTATCATCTTGCATGTCCATACTGACTTCTCTAACTAGATTATTTAACAATAAGCGTCTGTGTCACTGAGAGGGAAATCTCAGTGTCAGTCATCAAAGGTGGGACTGAGCTACAACACTAGGGTCTTTATCCAAACTCCTTTATAGACTGCTTGGATCTGTAGTTTCAACCTGTACCACTTTACACTCTAACAACCACTGCATGGATGCAAATACTAAATACCTATTTAGTGTCCACTAGATCAACAGCTGTAGAGGGGTAGATGGTGTTGTAAAGATTAAGGTTTGAGATTTGGAGGGAGGAACTGGAGGGCAGTAGGTGAGAAAGCAGGACTTGCACCTCTTTTTCCAGTTCCCTGCCTCTCCATTTATATCAAAGAGCTTAACTCAATGCTGTATTGGGAAGGGCTGGGAGAAGGTGCCCATGTGTGTTTTCCCACAATGGCAGAGGAAAACAACTGAGCTTTAGACTGACTGAATGTCAAGTTTCGTGGATGGGCTCCATGGAAGGTGTGAAACCACAGGTCAGGAGAAGGGAAGGAGGGAGCGTGTGGGGATTCAGTCTCAGCAGCACACTGGAAAAGCATCCATGCTGCAAAGGTTCATCTGCCTGTCTGCAGGGCACACTGGCAGTCCACAGGGCTGTCCAAAAATGCACCTGGGATACTGATCCAGCAATGTGTCACTTCAGTTGCTCTAGAAAGCACATCTACTTTCCTCAGCGAGGAAAGTAACACCTGGATTGTTCTGGTGTCTTTGGAGAGCAACACACACAGGCTCACAAGAATTCTGTGCTCCCCTTTACTCAGGGTGTTTCCTGCCCACATCACAGAGCTGCAAACAAAGTCAGGAAGCCAGGGGAAATCATGTCTCTAGGAGCACACATTATCTCCAGCACTGGAAAAAAGCTGGTACAAAGAAAGAATCTGAAAAGCTCAGACACTAGCGAATACGAGTCAAAACTCTCAGCTGAGAGGCTTAACCACTAGCTGGTCACAAAAATGTGGCCTTCCCATGACTGGAGTGAGCAAAACTACAAAAAACATGCTCTTTAGGCTGCGATAATGAAGCTCTGAGAGGCCTTTGCTATCTACAAAAGTCTTAGATGGCATCCTGAATTCAAGTGCCTGATGCCAAAGCACAATTTACAGAGTATGGCATAGTTCTTGGGGAGCATGGCTGCATGACTTTGGAGCTGGAGCAAGTGACATGGGGTATCATTTCAAGGCAAGATGTAAGAAAGCAGCACTTAACAATAGTGCCCTGAGCAAGGTAGAGAACTTGTCACCAGAACAGATGCTCTGTTGAACACCAGACGGATTGCAGGTGTAGCCTGAGATGCCCTCTTCTGAAATAAGGCCAAGGCTTCTTGACTAAAAGTACAAATCCGCACTTCTAAGGAACAGGTATAACCCCACATCTGGAAAGGATCACTGCTTTCCTTTCTTTGACACGTTGTCCATTAGCTCATACTGACTCAAAGGACCACAGAGATGACAGAGCTTCCCGTATTGAAATGCATATGGATATTAATTACACGGTAGCAAAGATAAGAAGGCCTCACTGTGGAAATCTTCAACCATGATAACTTAAATCCTTATACTGACAACACTTAAAAGCCTCAGTGAGGTGAGATTTATCTGACTTCTACTGCCTAAAATTAGGGGGGGTGTCTCATCTCAAACACTGCTGAAGCTCCTTCTTTTGCATAGGATGGAAGGTCCATAGCTATAAAACATAGTTTTCTATGAAAGAATGGATTACCCAAATACTCAGCAAAAATTACACTATGTATGATCAGACTCAGCTCCAGCACATTCTGCAGCACATTCTGTGCAGAGGAACTTTGTCACTTCTGTCAAAACAAGGACTAGATTTAAAGAAAACCTGCTCTCTAGTGCAGTTGCCTCTGAAGACAGTACTGAACTTTAAAACATATTCCTGTTTTGTCATACTTACAAGAAAATCTCAGCAGCACTCAAAAATCGTGTGCATGGGACTTTGACAACTGACCTCGAGGAGAAAGGAAAAATGACAAACAACCACTATGCCTAAATACATGGAAGAGGATGATACTGACCCTCTGGTGCAGTAAGAGTATCTTATTAAACAGTATTCAGTAACAAAGTTAATAGTGTCTAATCAGTAAGAACCAGGCCACAAAATGCTTTAAAGTCACATTTTTTCTAGTAGCCATGACCACTGATGTGTTCCCTCCATCAAAATGTCCTTTGTCCTATTGAATAATTAAGCTATGGTTCATCCTTTTCCAGAGGGGAAATCAAGGCTTTTTTTTTTTCTTTTTTTTCCCCCCTCTCCACACATAGCAACACAGGTCCATTTGAAAAAAAAAGCAAACTGTTCACAGACTCCTTTGGTTTCAGGGAATGGCAAGGGCTATTCAATACAGACTGATATCCCCATTTAGGCAATGGGCAGCTACATGCATAAGGAAATGAACAGGAAACAGGGTCATGATCTGTTTATGGATAACTGGAAATTACTGACCTACAGTTTACAAGCCAGGGATAGGAATAAATGATTCTCCTTGACTTAAAGCTACCTCTCAGCCATCCTAGATCTTGTTAGGCAGAGGGACAATAGGGGCTTTGAATAATGACAACAGGATATTATTTCTAACATCAATAACAAAAATGCAGTTTGAACTATGGTGTGTGAAAAGACATTGCCTTGTTGACACATAGTGCTGGAAGGTGGGGAATGTTTGTAAATGGCTTCAAAATACTAAAAGTGGCCACAGAACAGCTGCTCTATGTTAGCACCAGGATGACACTATGTACAATCACATCTTTACATGAGTAAGGCAGCTGTTTCAGGTTTAGGGTCTAGCAAGGGGATGTGACAATCATTTTTAAAAAAAAAAAAAAAAAAGGTCAGGTTGACTTCATTGGTCATTGCAACTATCAAACTTACCGGTTTCCCAAACTCCAATTCCGAAAAGAATTTATACCAAGGTTCATTCTTTAAATCTATCTCTTCTGGGCTTATATCCCGAGTCTAAAGGAGTTGGTGATAGGGGAATGGAAGAGAGAGAAGGATAACATTATGCAAAGAATACACGGAAAGGGACTGTTAGAGATGCAGGTCCTATGACTTCCATTCTGAAATGTAGATATTTAGCCTTATGATTTGGAATTTCTATAGCACCTCTCTCATAAAGGCCATGAATTTTTTTGCAAGCATCAGTTAAGCCTAATAGCATCATTGTGAGCAACATGAATCCAAATGAATTGCATTTTACAGATCAGGAGACCCACACAGAGAGCGATTATGCAGCTTGCCCAGAGTCACAGGGAGACTCAATGGAAATGCTGGGAGTCAAGCAGTCCCGCGGTCCTACTGTCAGACACTTTCATCAAGTCCAGAGCTGCATGTATTTTAATTTTTTTTCATTTGGTTAAAAAAAGGAGATTTTGTGAGACTTGAATCAAATACTGCATCTTTAACAGCACATGAATATGTGAGAAACCCTGTTCTATACACTGCAAACAGAGTGGAAGGTGGTTTTCTAAATCAAATGAGACACAAGTCAGAGAGAGCGCATCCTGAAAGATCTCTGAAGGGATGGATAGAGTGACAATATTACGTTTCCTCACAAATAAATGTTAGAGTATCAGACAAAACTACAACAAGGAAAATCAGACAGGACAGAAAACAGTACAGCTGAAAAGGAAATTCCCTTTCTTTTATACCATCTGTTTTAATGAAACAAAAAAAGTTGAAATATAATTCTAGCTGTTTAAAAACATTACTGGTGAGGTAAGAGAATAAAAGTCCCTTGCTGAGGCTTATGAGATGCCACTCCCCAAAAGATATCTAGCTAATTCTTGCATTTCAGTATACCTAGTCTTAGACATAATGGATCTCGGTGCATTAAAAACATAAACACATTATGTCTGATGTGCCAGTGTGATCCCAACCCCTCCATCACAACCAGCAATAAGCCACACAAATGCACTGTCCTCATGGAAATCATTCTGTGAGGGGGTTACTGAGGCAGTTGACAACAGTGCTGGACTTAGGTGTCCCAGACTCCATCACAGCCATTAGCATCAGAAAAAAAGCTCCAGGACAAGAGCTCAGGATTGAAGCTGAATAAGAGGCAATGCTACAATCAGAAAGACAGTTGCATTATGTTTGATGCCTGATGGCCTGGAGAATGATTTGGCTACTTCTTAAAGGCACAATAGAATCAATGCCTCCATTTTTTATTTACTGCACTCCAACTAAAAGCACTCATCTTCTTGTATAACTGTCTTTACATTAAAAAAATGTGCACTGATGTCAACAGGAGGCTCTTTGTTGCTCTCACATAGTTTTTGGTTGGGATTCTGATAGTCACAGCTGTGGGTGTGATTGCTAGGAGATATTCACAAATCTCCTGCACCCTCCTTGAAAGACCTAGTCAGTAACCACTACTGTCATATTTAATGAGAGTGATGGAGACTGTGAAGCTATTATTTCTTTCTTTTGTCATCTGTGGCTTTAAATTCAAGCTCATAAAAAAAAACCTTGGAAGTAACACAGCTACCACTTTCATCTTGGTTTTGATGAGCTCTGTACATACAATTTCTCTCAATTATGCTGATGATGGCCCTACTTGTGGTTTTTAGACTCTGATTCCACAGTTCATTTAAGTACCTGATGAAGTCTGAACATGTAAACAGTGCCACTGGTGATGACAGACCTTTTGCAAATGCTTAAGGACACAGATGAAGCCGGCCTTTTGCCACGAGTTTTAATCTTGTCTGTTTACCGTGAGACAAAATTGCCGCTTAAGTCAGCAGAAATCTTGTTCCAGGATGGACTGCAGGAATGGAGTTGTCATACCATGGTCAAACCACTCCTCACTGGCACTTCTCTAATGGGCTGAGCCAATGCCCAGTAGTATCAAGAGGGAGTCATCCACCACCCATTTCAATAGGCACTAGGATCATGCTCCCATCAGGAGTAACTTTGTTGAAGTCAATGAAGGGACATGGGTGTGAAAAGAAGTTGGTTGCAGGATCTTCAAAAAGTGATGGACCTTGATTGCACTTGGAAGGAAAAAAGAAAACCCACCAAAACACTAAGGAGAAACATCAGGTCCCAGATCAGACTTGATTCTTATATTTCTATGGATTTAAATTGCTATTCCTTCTTATGTAAAATCTTTGGCAGGTTTTCCAGGAGCATTCCTTTACTTACTCCATGCATGGATCAATGCTTGAGCTGTTAAGGCACAAAGTCCAGTTTACATTTGGAATCTCACATGCAAATAGCACTTCTAATTGAATAATTCAAATTAATGCCTATATAGAATATAGGCATTAATAACTTTAAGTACCAAACTGGGATACACACTACTAACATGACTCAGTATTTTCTAGCACTTCCAGTGTCACACTTTCACAACTGAAGGACACCTTAAGTGATCTGTGGTGATTTCCACAGGACTGGCTGACAAGGTTGGCATCACTTCTCTGCCCTGTCCCTTGTCAAGTGTTCTCAGCCAAGGCTGCAGAAAGAGAATTTTTTACATCCCCTAGCTGTCACAATTCACAGCACCGCTTACTAATCTCATACTCAAATTGGTAACAGCTTGCTTAATACTCCAGGTTACCTTTCAGCATAGTTGGGGAGCTAGCTCCCATTCAGTGCTGCCACCTCTGCCACAGAAGGGGTGAGATCCAGCTGAGGAAGAAAGCAGGCAGGGGAGATGGCCATGTCCCATTGCACCTCAGAGGCAGCCACTGAGGTACATTACAGGCACTCTAAAAACTAGTTCAGTGTTTAAAACCTCAGACGAACACAGAAACTGAACCTGACTGCTCCGTTGTATAATGCCTTCAACCTTCCTGCATCGACTAATGCTGTGCCCTAGAAAAAGTACAGTTGGCAAAACAGCTGCTGAAGAGGTCACAGTGTCAAACATGGATTAAAAACTAGGGTTAGTGATCCATACTTAACATGGAAAACAACACATCCAAAAGGAAAGAAGTCTCTTAATCCCCCTGGATCTCGCTCTATAGAGAACAAAAATGTTAGGAAGTTATGCAAAATTGTTTTCAAAATACATCACACGAGCACTGCAATGTAAGCATAAGGAATCCCATCCAAACAGAACTGGACAAGCATTTGGAGAGTGTTTCATAATCACAGGATAAAGCCACAGACTAGGATAAGCCAAACATTACCATCTTTTCGTTGTTCAGAACGGAGGACTTTCCTGGCTGATAGTCATAAATGCTCCTGGGTTCTGCACGATATTTTCTGGTGTCCACCTTCTTGTCTGGAGGCTCCCAGTCTGTCCTGAGAAAAGAAAGATCAATTAACCCAAAATACTGTGGTTTCTGTGTAGATAAACACTTTTTTGACACACTTTTCCCCATCAATTATTGTTTAATCAGGGTATTTTTAATCTTGAAAAGGAGGCTGTTTCTGCAAGAGGAATAGTTCAGATAGTTCTGAAGATAAAAAATGTAACAAAGTTTTTACCAAGGTTCGACGTATCTATAAATGTTGCTTCTCCACAATTATTTCTACTTGGTTGTATTCCGACATGACTTTATAGTCACACTGGGCCAAGAGTTTCCACTGTGCCTATGTGGTAGGTGCTTTATAGGCATGACACCCAAGGAAACACTCCTCACCTGGGCAGGAGACTATGCAACAGACTGTGTGATGTCTGGTAAAAAAGACACACAGAATGGGGAACTGGGCTGTGATAATGAAGGAGTTCACTGCGGCCTAGTAGAAGACCCAATTTCCCAAAAAAGTTTAACTCCAGTTGTGGACCTAAAGCTTCCACTTCTGTCTCACTCCCGTTCCCAGCTTTCACGTATTCTTCCAGTATCGATCCATATATATCTATATATATCTATATATATCTATATATATCTATATATATCTTAGTTCAGGTCACCTTTCTGGGCTTGACTTCAGTGATGAAGTACGGTTTGGCAGTGGCAAAGTGGCAGATCTCTTAACAATCTTCTCTGAATCAATATTGTCCATCTCACTCTTGGACCGGGGAACTGAAAGCTGGGTTCTGCCTGTAGGATAAGTCAAATATAGGAATATTGGTGAAGTGGATAGAAGACCAATAAACACGTGCTTTACATGCCCCTTCTGTTTGACAGATTAAACAAGAAATGTGAATTACTTACTGTCCTCAGAATAGGAATAACGAGGAGAGTATGAATCAGAATCTTCATCTGAAAGACAAAAGCATTTTGCAAGTGAGCAGAAAAAGCCCCAAAGAAGCAGCACACCAGAGACCCTTTAATTTCCTATACTAATACATTCACCATAATTTGAGTGATATGCCCAATACTTACCTTAAAAAATAAAATCCCAATGAGGTTTAAATTGCATCTAAATATAATTCCCAGATTATACAAATATTAACATACTACTTAGACTAACATTTCTCCAGGCTCTCAAAGCACTTTAGAATCTAAACAATCCCTTTTGGTCACAAAACTCCTGTACAGCATGCGTTAATAGATCCACTTTATTAAAAGCTGAAAGGTAAGTAGAGGATCTAAAAGCTGCAGTATATGACTAAAATAACTCACTAGACAGTAACAGAGCTGAGGACTCCTCGTCCCAGTCACATATGATAACTGCTGGGGCACCTTTCTTGTATTAACCTGCACACCAAGTTGAAGCATAGTCACTGATTCAGATTATCTTTTAGGCACAGATGACATTTCTGGTGCAAGACACACATGTATACTTGCACCAAGAGACAGTCCTTGTTCTGAAGAGCTTATTTTTTAAATAGCAAAGACATGTCTATAAAATGTAATAGAGGTATTAACACAGCTCTAGAAGAGCTAGGAATGACATCAGTGTAACTGAGTGGTGTGGCCTGGCCCCCAAGCGTAACAACCTTCTCTCTTCGATGGTGACAGTGTTACACTGCATCAAAACAGCAATGTCCTGTCCAGGACACAACTGCTGCCTTGGGCCATGGTACCACATAATGTCTTATTAAAAGGTAACACAGTACTCTAGTGTACAATGCAGGCATGTCCAAAAAGAAGGTGGGAGTGTGGCAACCTTACCACCCCCTACTTTACAGATGATGGCTAGACACTTGATAAAAAACCTAGTGGTATCCTTCCACCACCTTAAACAGGCTTTGGAATGAATCCTCTGTGAATTGCAGGTAGTAGCAGAGGGAGTTGCAATCAGTCCTGGAAACTGGACCCACAGATCCCTTTCTGTGCAGGTGAGGGTTAAAAATTGCAGGGATGTGTGAGTGTATGAGAGACATGTACAGGACTTCCAAGGCAAAATGCAGGAAAGTACAATGCAAGGACTACTCTGTGCTGGTGCAGTCTCACCTTGAGTACTGTGCAGTTTTGGGCACTACAACGTAACAAAGATATTAAGCTATTAGAGAACACACAAAGGAGGGCAACAAAGGTAAAAGGGCCTCAAAGGGAAGCTGTATGAGGAGCAGCTGAGGTGACTTGGCTTTTTCAGCCTGGAGAAGAGCAGACCTGAGGGGAGATCTCATTGCAGTTTACAGCTTTCTCACAAGAGGAGGCAGAGGGACAGGCACTGAGCTCTCTCTGGTGACCAGGGACAAAACCCAAGGGAATGGCCTGAAGTTGTGTCAGGAGAGGTTTAGGTTGGATATTAGAAAAAGGTTCTTCACCCAGAGTGGTTGGGCACTGAAACAGACTCCTCAAGGAAGTGGTCACAGCACCAAGCCTGACAGAGTTCAAGGAGCATTTGGTCAATGCTCTCAGGCTCATGGTGTGATTATTTGGGCTGTCCTGTGAAGGGGTAAGAGTTGGACTCAATGATCCTTGTGGGTCCCTTCCAACACAGAATATTCTGTGATTCTGTGACTGTAAAGAGAGCCATGAGCAAAAATATTCCTAACACCCCTGTGAAGAAACCACTAAATGTGACAGAGATAAAAAGAGAGAAAAACAAAACTGGTGAAGGTAGAATAAGGTAGATAAAAGAACATTCTAGAAAAGTGTTACTTGAATTTAGTGATACTGATTAACAGATGAAAACAATTTCCAAATTTTCCATCAAGGAGAACATCAATCAGTTGCTACAGTCAATCTCATCTGCTAGAAGAAAACAACCTGGCCTAGCACAGCTGAATTGCACTCAGGCCTTAATCAGGCCTTTCAGAGAGGTTCAGGAAAGTCTTAACTTTAGCCTCTCTGTTTTAGTTCTCTTGGTGAATGAATTAGAAGGTTTAAGTTCCAAAAAGACTGACTCTGGTGTGCTTATCATAAGCTTCAGGTTAGAAAATAGAAAAGGTCAATTTTCTGGCCAAGTCCCACATTTTAAACCTTAGTGACAGAAAACAAGTATTTCTATTAACTGAGTTGTGGACAAAATTGACTGATATTCTTATATAAAGTTTGGTTTATTCACATAGCAAAATACTTGGTAAACTGCAAAACTGTCAGTCCCTACCAATACAGAGGAAAAAATGTCTAAGACTATCTTCACAGCCATTCACCTCCAATAATCTTATTTAGTGCTGCTGATCAATAAAAAAGGATTTGATTTACCCACTTGAAGTGAAATATCAATATTTATTATAGTTCATTAGTCAAACAAGAAAACCATACAATAAAAACACACTTCAAATAATTGCTATTTTCCAATTTCTAATATTGTAATATCTACAATAATGAGAACAGGTATGTTTTGTCTCTGAGTGTCTTACCCAGAAGAATGCCTACATTTCTTTCCTTTTTACAGCAAGGAACAGTGAAACACAGAAATCTGGAATGACTTGATCACATTAACAAATAAATCAGAAATGAGCATTAAAACAACATTTCCTGCCTCTCAAAGCTGCATTCTATCCATGGTACCCTCCTTAATGGAGCAGGGTATCACCACTTTGTAATTTCAAAATCTGATTTCTTTAGAGAGAAGAGGCTGTTCCCTTGCAGATGCTAGAGAATCTGCAGCATTGGGTTTCATTTCATGGATTGTCCATGTTCTATATGCTTCTAGAGACTCCAAATATATTTCAGAGGGGAGCCCAAATCTTGATGTTTCTAGGCGATCCTATGCATCCATCCAATCTGACACTAATCGTATGAAATTGAGGCTCCAACTCATCTCTATATAAACACTGCCACTGAGTATATAACTTTGAAATGTTTTCTAAACATGAAACATGCACTCCAACTCATCTACATCATCAAATGTTTTGTATTCCTTATCAAGGAAAGAATCCAAGCAAATACTAGAGAAATGTATCGAGAATAAAAACTAGTGTTAGGTCCAATAAAATACCAACTACTTAAACCAGCAAATTACTTTCATATGCACATTTGTAAGTGCATGGGAGACATTTATGGGAAAACAGATTCTTAATATATTATCACCATTGGTTTTGCAAAGTATGTTAGTTCAGGCAAGTTAAATGGATTTTCAAACCTCATTACAAACAAGAAATTTTCTCTGTAAAACTCCTTTATCTATGAGTAACTGAAACTGTTTCTCTCTCATCCATACCCACATACCATTCTGCAAATAGAAAATAAATTACACTGCATTATGATTTGCAAGACAGGACTGTTCACCTATTAGGTTTCACCAAGAAATTATCAAGTATCTTAAATACCTGTATGAGACTTCGTCCATGTTCACTTTAGCTGTGAAATGCACCCTACATCTCCTTGCCTTGAGCATCTCAGTTCATATTATATGCGTTCTTCTTCCACAATACCCACCAGATGTTTAATATAAACACTCAATGAAATGGTTAATTAACAGTCTCACCAGGGCTGGCTTGAGGCACAGGCTAAGTAGGCAAGCTCCTAAATTGCAGGATCTGAAGCGTCACCAAAGCACCAAGTCAACAACGCTTCACCAACAACTTCCCAACCAGGAAATGTTTGCACGCCCAATGTGTGCAGCGGATTACATTGCTTCTCACAGGTAAGTACTTTGCACAGTTACACAATTATCACTGCAGCAGATGCTATTTCCTCACCCCTGAAATATGACTGCAAAGGATTCTGATTTGAACATGAAGTTAAAAGGAATCTGCTGAGCACATGAAGAGAGAAGGTAAAGACAGTGTTATTTCAAGTTGCAAGATGTGCTCATGAGACCTTCAAACTCTGTCCTTGCCTAAATATGCCAGATGCACCTAAGGCCAGCCCTGAATCGATTACCCCAAGTTATATTTATTTTAAAAGACTACATTGAGGGACTGATCCAAAACCCACTGAAAGAAGCAGCCTTTTTACCAATAGGCTTCAGTGACATTCTGGGTCTGGCCCTAATACTATGTTAATATTAAAAACCAGAAGCAAATAATTAGTGAAATTTATTGATCTGAAAGGGGGGGGGAGAAGTCTCAGTTAAACATCTTTACATGTAAGTCAGCAATCTAGACATGTTAAATAATCACTGCACGCACAACTGATAAGCGCATAAAACCAAGCAAACCCCAAGTCTGTAGCATTAGTCAAATTCTAGTTACAAAGCCAGAGGAGCACTGCAAAGCCAAAAAGGTATCATACAGTCAAGGCAATGCTTAGAGTGCAGCAAATCATTATGAGGCAGCACAATGCTCAGCAACTAGAAAAAACTCCAGGAAGAAAATAAATGGGTAAGGCAGCATTTGTGCAGAAAAATATATATGGACCTTTATTATTACCTTCAGAGATAGGACTAGGAGTAGACGCAGGAAACTGGTATGTAGGAGAATAAGGATTGTCTTCTGCAGCAGAGAAAAGCAGCAGATTTTGAGACTATCCACAATAAAGTGGAGGTTCTGCTTCATCCCCCAAGTTCCTACCACCATATGATTTTATTGCCTACTTTAATAACACTAGTGTCAGATGGCATCATACTTTATAAAAAGATTAATGGATTAGCAAATATGTAGTTATTTTATGCATCACACAAGAAGATATACTGGGCATAACTGAATTTCCAGCCAGTGTAACATAACATGGGGGTAACAAGAAAGCTAGAACCTGAATCTAGTTACTATTAGGGTGCTATAGTACAGTCAACTCAAAGCACAAGACAACAGATACTCTGACTAAACTTCTGGTACCTTCAGTTTTTTGCTGGATTTCAGGAAGTTCAGGAAATATGTACGTAGGGCAATAAGGGTTTTCTTCAGGAGTGTCTAACGAGAGGAACATGATTTGCAAAAAAGAACAGAGAGGATAGATTTAAAGGGGAAGAAGGGCGAGACAAGAATCCATTCAAGATGACTGCAAAACAGTCCCTCTTGTGCTGATGTTCTAGTATGACACAACCTAGAATGCCACTTTGCTCATTGCTGCCTTGCATGTCTGGGCCTTGTGAGAGACCCTGAAAGCCAAGGGGACTGAACTCATTCTCCTCCACCTGCGCATGGGCTCTGGCTGAGCTGAAGAACCTCTGTTAGGAGCAGCAGGATTAGGAAACAGCTCAACTCCTCCTCACTCCATCCAATACAACACAGCATTTAACTATGCATAAAGCTCATCATGACAGCACCTGCAGTGGCAAACACAGCTCCAGTTTTGCATGCTCTACATTTTATTATATAAGCACAGATCTGAACTGCGTTTGCCTGCACGTCAGGCTGTTCAGAGGGTTCAGTTTGCAAAAGCTGTTGCAGCCATTTCTCAACACAGAAGAAAAATGTATTAGCAGACAGGCACAGAAGTGCCCCAAGGTGGGAATCTCCTGCGAGTGCACCACTACAGAGTTTGCAAGTGCTCACCACAGTTTCAGGTTTTGAAAGGAAAAAGCTTAAGGTTTTGAAAAAGCAGAGTTCAGATTCTGAACTCATAAAAAAATCAATGAAAACCTTTCCACTGGTTTCAGTGAACTTCAAATCACACTTTGTTGTGCAGGTACTAAAGCTCTATAATGTAAAAAGTTTTCTCTTATGCACAGAGGAGACGTAGGGATAACCTACTGTCCTTTAAAAGCATGTGGGATGGGGTTAGCTGCTAAAACAGGATTTCAGGGATCTATTTTCTCTAGGTATGGAATTATTATCAACTTTCTGGTCTCAAATAGTACACTTGATTTCATGAGGGCACTACAGTTCACCTTTCAGAACAACTCAGACTTTTTTTTGGATTTCACTGTTCTCTCACCTTTGATTTCAAAGATTTTTAAACACATTAGTTGAGTTCTGTGGTGCAGAACAAACACTAGTTATCATAAAATGCTTTTACTTAATATCCAGTACAATTCTTCACATGAATGAAATGAAATGTCATCAAGTAAATAAAAGTAAATTAAAATCATCTGTGCTACAGTACCTCTATTTAGCTTGTGGATCTGTTTGAACATCGTCTTGTACCAGTCCTTCGATCTGTCTGTATTCTATTGGAAAAATAAATATACATATAAATAATCACAACAATGACTTCTGTCAGCGTTTCAAAGTTATTACAAATCTTTCAGAAATGAAATACGGTTTACACTCTGCTATGTGAAAGCTGTATTATATCAATACGCTGAAATATGATTTCACTCAGATATACCATCTCATAAGTAACAAAGCTATAGGTTTTGCTTGAGTCACTAATAATGCACAAGCTTTGCAGAGGCAGGTTGTAACCTCTGCAGAACTGCAGACTGTGTGGAAGACTTCGCATATTAATCTGATTTGACATCTAAAATTAGGCACCTTGCCTATTTTAGTCAGATAGATTTCCTAAGTATTCAATGGACAGTTAGAAACATTCAGTGTTCAAGTCACTTCAGACACTAGTTGTAAGAATAGGTTAATAATTCTTTTCATAATTTCCCCTGACCACTAAATGAACTTAAACATGTTGTATAAAAGAGATATCTGCTTTTAAGATGGCTAAAATGAGACCAAACTCTCCTTTGGCTGCTAGCTGTGAAAGAAACAGAGGAGCAAAAAAAACCAGTATTCTCAAATATTATGAAAAGAAATGCTAATTTTTAATTTTCTTTCCCCCTGAGGCAGCTGAAACCAGTCATTGATAACAAATGGAAACATTCATCATAAAATACATTGGAGGCAGAATTCTATCTTCCCTTACATCTCTGCAGCTTTAGTGAATTCCCTCAGTCCTAACATAGGCAGAATCAAATCCAGATTTTGTGCACCAACCACATGCTTAGTGTTGTCTTACCCTCAGTGGAATCCCAATATCATCAACGGAAGTATCAGCCATGTAGTGAGGGCTCTTGACAGGGCTTCTCTTTTCCTCCATTGACCTCTTCTCACTTGGCACTGCCTCCTGAGCTGGCTTGTCCCGTATGAGTGCTGAATCAACTTTATCTGAAACTAATCTGTCTGGCACGGAATCTGGAAATGACAATGGTGGATTCTTATCTCAACCCAGCATTTTACCACATCATCATATTCTGCTCTTTTCAGGCAAAAATCCCAGCAAGTAGTTGATGAGACAGACTGTGTCACTGCTAGCTGTAGTTAGCAGCTGGACTGGAGGAAAACTCCCAGGAAAATATCTGATGCCAGCAAAAACAGGCTAGCATCTCTTAAGTAGTTACCACCACCAATCACACGACAGTCTCAGCTGTCATACAGGATAATGCAAAATCCTTGTTTCAAGGACTGTTTGAGAGTTGAGTTTTTGTGTCCTTCTCACTAATTAGCAACTCTGCAATCCCATTCTTCATCAAAAACCATCTGCGATAGAGTCTCCTGGACACATTTTTCTGTTGGTGTTCTCAATCTAAAGCAGTATTCTGTATGGCAGTGGGGCACTAATTTTTAACAGCTTGCACTCACCTGCCTGACAGTCCCATTTGTTACAGTCAGTATATGATGTTTCCAATTAATTTCTGTGCCATAACCAGAAAGTGTAAACAATAAATTCCACTGTTGTTTAACCACACATATGACATATGATTGCACATGAGTCTGCATAAGGATGGAGGGAAATAAGTAATTGCTTCAGACCACTTCCAAAACTGGAATTCCTTAACACTGCCCAACTGACACCCAGAGGTGGGAGCTGGCACCACCAGCAGCCACAGAACCCAGGGACTTCAGGTTGCTCTGAAGCTCTATATGCTCTGGAGAGCTGCAGTGCAGCAACCCTTGGGCTTAGTCAAGAATTTTTTCTATGTGGATTTCCTGGAGAGGAAATATCTGTAATTTTAGTCTGCCTCATCAAGACTTTGCCAAATCCTATCATTTTTACATCACTGCATGCATTGAAGAGAGAGAGATGTTTATTCACATGCACACCACCATGCTACCCAAAGCAATTAAATGTGCAGAAATCTGAAAGTGCCAGATATCAGAGGAAAGGCTCATGCATAGCAATGCATTGATCTGTTGGTACCTTTAGCAAACACAATTCTGCCCTGTGAAATTCAGTGCTGAAGGATTTGAATTTAAAAGGTTGGTTTGAAATTACCATCAAACTTCAAGTTTTCCTCCTCTTTATAGAAAAAAAACCCCAAAATAATAATGTTTATATGTTTATGTAAAATAATAATGTTTATAAATGTTAAAAATGAGGCAAGGCATCTATTAAATCCTTGGTTAGCATTTTCATCCTATTTCCCCTCCCTGTGAATGTGTGTGCAGTCTTTTATATCTCTGGTATACAGGATTCTCCACTTTGTAGGACACATTTGGTACTCTTTACTCAGCTTCTAGGAACAGAGCACAAAGAGAGCAACTGAAACTAGACCATTCTTCCATGACCTTGAGGACCAAAAGGAAGCAGGGTTTTTTATGGGGATGAGGATGTGGAGAGGATGCAAACTTTAGGAAAGGTCACAACTTTTCTCCATTACTTATCATTGTCACTACTGATGTTATAAGATCTGAGCTTCTGTTCTAGAAAAGTCATTATTTTCTGCAGGCTAAAAAATTCAATGTCAGAGAAGGGCACAAAGTCCTTCTCTAGCAGGACTGGTAAACATACATTATTTCTCTTTGATTCCCTAGTTCACTGCACTGGAAAAATGGTTGGCTGCTTGCCAGGCAGACCTAACCTGAAACTACAATGATAATCCTCAAAATACCTAATGCAGACATAAACAACAGGGGAAATGTACCACAATTTGATTTCCCAGTACCACAGCCATTATCTAAGCAAAATATTTATTTTGATGATTTTGCAAACATGAAACCTACCAGATGGCTCACCCAGCCTTCTCCCAAGCATTTATTCACATTTTTCATCTTATAACATGAACATCTGGGACCCCTCTAGCATGGCATAGCCAGGGCAAAAATCTACCAGCCCGTTAAATGCATTTCAAGGAGTTTTCAAAAATAACTTTTGGAGTACATTTAGAACTGGTTCAAAGAGCTGGACTGACAACCCTGGAGACAGGAAAGGCCTACCTGACAGCACAAGTTGTATTTGGGCAAGCCCTCCCTGTGCACCCTCCAGGTAAGACCTTTTTAGGTCCACAGGACTCAACCACAAGGTTGCTGCTGATCCAGTGTGGCTGCTTGGCAGATACTGCAAATACAGACACTTGTTGCACAGGTGTCCTTGCAGAGAGAATGAAAGCAGATACCTTTAGTTGAAGATTTTCTACGATATCCTACAACTTGGGGAATAATGGCTAAATGTCACCCTAATTTATTTGCCATGCTGCTCCAATGATTTCAAGAGGGTTTATGGAGATATATACCAGGCTTGGAGGTATTTAAAAATCAGAGATTCAATTCTGATGCCTAATTGGCCATATAACTAGATTGCACCATTTAGCACACTCCCTGGCACCTGAGCCACCCTTTTGCAAGAGGAGCAGCAATATGTGAGGGTGCACAGCAAGAGAGTTTGACTGCTCTGACCAACACGACATATAAATCAGGGGAAGAAGTTGCAGCCAGCAGCTTTGTGTGATTGTTTGGTACACTGAGAGCAGATACAGACCTAGCTGTAGCACAAAGTGCTTTGCTCTTCCAGACTGAGGATCTTTCAGGCTACAACAAACTGCTCTGTGGCTAGCTGTAGCTCAGAAAACAAAGGAGGTCCTGATAATGAAGGGAAACACCTTGCGAAGAGGAAAACCAACAGGAAACCCCTGGTTGGACTAGTAGGCAAATGTTAAACTCTCATCTGAGTGGTGTCTGATGAGACAACAGCTACACCAAGGGAAGGAGCTGAGAGAAACCACTGTAAGCTGTTGTGGAGCCTGTCAGCTCAGCAGGGTAGCAGCAGAAAGGAGGGACAGTCTGGGGTTGCAGTGGAAGCTACCTGGTGCATGAAGTCCGACCAGGTCAGCAGCTGCCTTGTGGGCAGACTCTGTCCTCATGGCTCAGGCTCTGTTAGTCCAGGGCCCACACAGGATCGTAAGAGCATGCAGTATAGGCTCCCCTGGGTTTCTACTGCAGTATTTCAAATGCTTAGGCACTTTTCAGGATTCTCTTCTCTCTCATCAATCCACTTACCCTGCCATGGCCATAACCAAAGAATGATAATACAGTATAATGTGCTGTTCCTATAACACCCACTGCATACTGAGCTCCTTCTCTTTGGGGTGTGGGAAGGAAAAGAGGAGCAGGCAAATAACTTGCTCATCTTTCAAGAAGAGACTCTCACACCTGTGCAGAGGGGTGGCAGCACACATGCATACTTGCATACTACAATTTTATCATGTATTTCTTGGCATCTGGAAAAAATACTTCTGCTCCTGGAGTCATGTAAACACTGATTTTTATTTTTCTTCCTCTCCCCTCACCACAAGCAAGACTAACTGTACTGGATGTGTAGAGAAACATGAGAGTATGCCCCAAGGGAATAAACCTAAAGGCTCAAAAGGCAGCCCCAAAGTTAACTAGAACAATCAAACTGTTTGTAAATCTTATAACTTAGGAGGGACAGATGAGTAATTTAGTGTTTTGGTATATTCCTTTGCAGTTCCTGGGCAGTGTGTTTGCTAAAGGTACTTCAGAAGCTACCAGCAGCAGTTTTGCTCCAGCAGAGGTAGCAGCTGGGGAGTAGCAGACCTTTCACATCATACCTGCCAGGCTACTAAGCCTTTTTTGCTGTTCTGTGGTAAAGGAAGAAACAAAACAAAAAGAAATACAGAACAAATGGGTGAGACATAAACAGCAAGTGCTCTGGTGCTGCATTTCTGACAGGCAAGAAATACGCTGTAGACAGAATGGTAGCAGCTGCTGGAGAGAATCTGTTTTCAAATACCCTGCCAAAGTGACAGCCCACAGACCCTTCTCCACACAGCAGCCTGGTGGAATAATACAAATCTCATGATGCAGTGACCAGTACATTTGCAAAGAGCACTTTTATTTAAATTTTCATTTTTTTCATAACATCAGAGAATGAAAAGGTTGGACAGGGGATAACTTGAAAAAAAAGTAAAAATTCACAAACAACTTGACAGCTAACTCTGTTACCATTAGCATGAAGTACATTTTGATGTAATACTGCTATAACATTTTCAAGGGGTATAGGAAAGGACTAAGTCAATGTTGGTGCTTGCCGAGTCTCATCACATACTACTGGGACACAGATTCAGTGATCTATGCACAGACACAGCTTGAAGGTTTAGATTCTCAGAACAGTCCCCTTGGTTAGGGGCCTTTCATCAATGAGTTCCCAGACTGGGACATTTGTGGTATCTTTCAACATGTTTGACCACCCTAAAGTTGATTCTTTCCAAAAAGATGCCCAAATGACTTGCACAAACCACAGCTGGGAATAAACCAAGAATTCTTAGCACTCCATTCTCTGCTTTTTCTAACTCCCTAGCAATTAATCCTTTTATTTAAAGCAAGAAAGCCACCTAAAAAGAATAAATTATTTTACTGACACAAAACACTTTTGAGAGTTCATATTGTTAGTACAAAGATTTAAAAACTTTAATATATTAAACACACCTGTTATATATTCATGATAAACCATGCCATGCAATGCCTGCCCAGGAAATAACCCTGCTCTGAGGTGGCACAGAACACTTGCCAAGCAAGTCTGCAGCAAGTCACAGACCTCGAGGTATATGCTGTCTGCTAGCAAAACTCACCCTCACTAGATATTTGTATTAAGTGGATCATCTCAGCAAGGGAGACTGAGATATTTCTCCTCTGTGCAGATCCTTCATCAATACCTATGAACTTTGTTCTTTAACCCCAGCCTCTTGCCCTGCTAACCCCCGATGGCAAGCTGCTCCTGTGCATTATGTTCACGTGAGGCTGCCAAGGAAACAAACCCCAACCTGTGCTGGGTAGACGGAAGGGTTAGCAATCTGAACCAAAGAGCAGCTGGGAACTCTCTGCTGCTTGGGTTCCCTGGTCTAAGCAGGAAATCAGGAATAGGCTGCTGTATTATAAGAACATGCAAGGAGAAATTCAAGGATGGGCATCTCTGATTATTTGAGAGGAAAAAATGCAAGGGAGAACAGTCTCAGCTTCAGCCATCACCTTCACCAAGGAGAACTGTGTTGAATCACTAAGCTCTTTTGACAAGAACATGTAGTTTAAGAAGTCAGTGCTTGTGGGAGTTCTTTGCTATCTCTTTTTCACAGGGGAGAGAATACCATATTTTCCATGGGGAAAAAAAAAAATACTTTTTTATGTGAAGAGTAGATTTCCTTTTCACTTGTATCTCTGCTGAGGAAAGGGAGCTGCTGATGGGTAGAAGTGGAAGGAGCAGGAGGTGTCTGCTACTTCGCTCTCCTGCCTGACCAGAGCCAGACTGTAGCCGCAGGCACACACCAGCTGGAGGCTTTCACCCTTGATCTTGTGTGCTGAGACTGTAAGTAAAGGCCAAAAACTTGTAGGTTTCTCACAGAAAGGGTCAAGCAGAGGGATAAAACTGCTGGCAGCAGTGAAGGAATACCTTTGGAGTTCCTCCAGAGGAGGGAGCACTGGAGGAGACTTGAAACCAGTAAAAAAGAGGTAAGAGGAAACAAATACTCAGAGCATATTGAGTGCAAAATAAAGGTGTCAAAAAGAATACTTGTCCAGACACCAATAGATATGAAGGGAAAAACTTCTTACTTTGGTGCTAGAAACAAACAAGAGGATCTGAAATCACTTTTTTATAAGCGTGAATTTTATTCAGTTGCTATTACTGAAATACAGGAGAAAAAATTCTCAGATCTTTCATTGCAACTTACTAAGACCAAGTAGACAAAAAAAAGGATATAGTGTACTTTCTGTGTTTCAAATTCCATTACCTGTTCCTAAGTCTTGGATAGCTCAAAATCAAAGGGTTTTACATGCAGATAAACGAACTAGCAAATAAAGCACAAAATAGTAATAAGTAGGTGATGTCTGCTACAACAGTCACTTCAGAGAATAAGGGAACTAGCTCCTTAAAAAGCAATCAATAATCCTCTGAGGAGAATGAAAGCCACATTATCCATCTGCAAGACTAACTAAACTACTAGAGATCTCAGACTGCCAGCATTAAAACGACCTTGAAATTTCTAATTCAGAGGGTATTTCAGAGCACACAAGAGGGATTATTAAACATCATCTTGCCATGAAGGAATTGATTTCAGCACAAAACATAATTAACCATTCAGGGGAAAGTGAAACATAACCCAGTAACAATTTGTTACATGCTATAAAACCAAACTAGTTTTGCATAGATAAGGTTCATAAAGGTGAAATAAAATATGAATCATGTCAGCCAGGACAGAAATTCAATAGATAACTAAGATCTGAGAACCACTTAAAACCACTAAGTTAGCAGAAAGAAATCTTAATGCTTATGCTGGCATCAAGCCTAGATAGGAATGGAAGCATACAGAACTGTAGGAAATCCTCAACACACAAAAAGAAGGAAAACTAGGAAAATGTACACCTGTAAGTAGGTGGGAAATGAAAGAAAATTATAATGGAAGTAAAAGCATTAACAAAATGCCTCAGACTCAAAAATGGAGTTCGAGGTACATGAAGAATAAACAAATCTAGCAATGATCTTGTTTTTTTACCAAATGGGCAGTGTGGAACTTTTAATAAGAGGGCAGAAAAGATGACACATCTGATTACTATTTCCATTCTGCACTTGAAAAAAAAAAGGGAGGGGAAAAAGTATGATGTCCTGCTGCCTGATGGAGAAATATTTTCCACTTCAACAGTAACTAAGGACTCTGCTTAATGACAACAACTGAGGTCAGATGAAAATCAGCATATTGATATAAACTGTAGTTAAGTTTTAGAGCAGTTTTCTGCTCTAAAGAGAGCAATTGTGGAGATTGCAGCTCATTGGACCATTAACATTCAACCTCGATATGTCCTGGAATACAAAGGAAACTCCACAAGACAAGGAAAAAAGTAAATGTTGTGACAACCTCTGAAAAACATTAATGTGATCACTGGGCCATCTGTCTGTCAAGTTGACATAAGGAATATTTATATTTACATGAGATTTTTCTAATAAATACACAGTATGACACACAACATCAGTCAATACAAATGTAATGAGATGCCTTGTCAAACCAGTTCAACATGATTCTTGCAAATTACAAGTTTGACTAATACAGATTGAAAAACAGGGATTAAAATTATATACTTCACAGACCCAGTGAAGTTGTTTATCAGGCCATGATCTATATCACACAAAAACATGATGAAAGAAGGCTCTTCAATCTATCAGGATACAGTTCATGACTACTAATGGTCAAAAGCAATATTCAGACAGCACAAACCATTAACCATGGAAGTAATTAGTGAACAGAACTCTCAGAGCCAGTGTGTGTGTATTAGCATATTATCATATTATGTTTATCTCTCATGCTCTTAAAGTCTAAATGCTCTAAATTTAACGAAAAAAAAAAAAGACCAAAAGCATATCCCACCTCAATAAAACAACAAAGAGCTTTGAGACTTAAAAAGACTGCCTCAAATAAGGCTTTCAGCTCTTGAAGCAGTTGAGGAATCTACACACCATTATTCAGAAGCACATAAGCAAGCTGCTTCAGATGCTAGTAAAAAGGAAGTGATAACCCACTTCAGAAGGGGCTGGGCTACAGGGAGGACACTATCTTCAGGATCAAGAAGCCCGTTTTAAAAGGGCACTGAAAATACCCCATGAGGGACTGCAAAGGAGCACATCAGTGCTGTAATTAGAATGACTACAGTATGAGAAGTGCAGGCCTTGACCCTATTTTCTGATTTTAATTTTTTTCTTTGCAAAAGGTAAGCCACAGGACTGTAGATTCCTGGAGTTTCCCAAGTCCACTAAAAATCAAGGCAAGTTGGACTGCATCTGTGTGACCTGTTATAAGCTACAGTCTTTAGTAATGCACAGTGAGCTGGGAGGCTGGGGTAATGCCAGCCACCAGGAGACCTACAAAGGACAGAGAAAGTTTCCCTCCAATGCCAGAGGTAAAGAGATGAAACTATCCATGCAGAGAGAGGTGCTGTGAGAAAGGTTTTGATTGCCAAACACGGGAGTTCTCAAACAAGGTTGTTTTGCTCATATGCAAATCCAGAACTCAAGGACTAGTGCAGTATGAGTTTGAGGTGACCCAGTTATGGACAGAGGAACAAATCGTTCAGTTCAAACTTGTGGGACCGTAGATTATTTGCTATTGGGCAAATTCTGCTACAAATTCACAGGTCAAATCTCTTCCACGGTAACAGAAAATATAGCAGATTTCACACTGCAGTATCTGAGACGGAACATATCACCTTTTCAAGTGAGAGAGAAACTACCTCGAGCTACCTTGTTTCTACTGACAGATATATGGGAGCATACAGCCTTTACACCTGAAAGATGTTACCCTGCAATAGCTTATTCATATGTCCATAGCCCAGTTAAAAACTTCTCCCTAAACCTCAGAGAACTTCTGATCCACTGGTTTTAACTACAAAAAGCAGGCATTGTCTCACATCTCTAATCTCTACTTGTCTGTTCTATGTTCCAGTCACTACAACTTTATTGAGGCAGCATTGTTAGTTTTTAGTAGTCTAGACCTAATTGTCCACAGCACACCCATTTTTCAGTTCCTTGTAGCATAACATGCCGCTCAGTTTGAGCCACGACTATCTGTATGCAAGCTTCCTTACCTCGATTGTGCTGCAAGAGAACAATAGTGGGATTGACAATTGTGGTAGAAGGATAGGCAGAGGCAGACTTGCTGATTGAAGTGATGGAGGTGGGATAGTCAGTGCCAGGCTGGGGCACTTCATTTAGCACAGGACCTGGGTCCTGAAAAGAAGAGCAACACATCATTAGCAACATGCAGAAGGCTGATACACTGGGAAAATCTGGAAAAAAACCCCAACATTTTAAGCTGAATGAGAAGCATAATCGCAGCAAATTTTAGTAAAAAAGGAATAAGCACAAGTGTTACCCTGCTCCTTGTACATACCCTGTTTGTTGTTAATGACATTAGTTTGCTAAGGCGGTACTATAATTATTTGGTGTTGGGTTTCACAACTCCAACCCCAAAAGAGGGCACTAAATTAATCTAGCAGACTCTTTGGAGCAAACACAAGGTGCCAGAAATTAGCAAATCTGTTTGGGGGAGAAGATGCAGACATCTTCCCCATGATATATACACACACAAATAATTTTGTTCCAAAGTATTCCTTTCATAGCAAGTCAGACATGCAAAACTCATGCAATTCTGGAGTGAAACATTATTGCTGCAGTTGGTTTGGTAAGGAAAGTTTGAGAAATTAAGTTAACATCATCACACAGGAGATAGTGTGATACCTACCTGATTAAAATAATGACATAAAAAAAGCCCCAAAACTGATAGAAGGTAAAAAGTAGGACTCTAGCAAGGGAGATACTCAACATGGCTTTGCTGCTGGAGGACAGATAGCAATCTGTTCTTGCTCTCCTAAAGCATCCAGCTCTATTATTTGCTTATTTCAAACCCAACTCCAATATCACCACAGCTCTGGTTGTTCTGTACAAATATAGGCTGTGTCAGCCAGGAGACTTTGAAAGACAGCTCATCTTTGAAAAACCTCAGTCCAGGGATACCAGGCTTTGGGTGGTGGTAAGGGGTAAATATAAAGAAGGGATGATGGCTAAGACTGCGTGTGTGCCAGTTTAGACTGAGATTTTTCAAAGCTTCTTAAGGAATTTGGACACACAATTACTGTTAATGGGGAATGAGCATCCAAACAAAGAGAGTATGGAACAGTGGACCAAATTCCTGCACTCCTGCTGCTCCACTGTCAGACTGAAATGCTGCAAACCACTGACCTGTAAAATCAGCAGAGTACTTTCATCACTATTAAAAAATCCCTGAATATGCACAGAATATTGCTCCAGAAAAATCCCTACTTCTGGCTTTTCTGGCCAAGTGCAACTGCAACTCCATGCCCTTCATACCCACCAGCATCAGAGGAAAGGACTTACAGCATCAGGCAGGGGGCTGAACAAGGGTCAGAGTGAGGCCTGGCACCAGAGCTCAGAGATAAATCATAGTTAGAATTGGCCATACTCAGAACAAGCATCTACAGTCTCTCTAACCTAGAGGGGAAATACTGTCTTGTTCTGTTGGATGAAGGTGATCTTGGTCCAAGCAGCATCTGGTCAGGCCACAGACATTTCATGGGTACAGAAAAAAGTAATCAATGGTCTTCAGAAATACATGTTGCCAAGAGAGAGACCCAGCCCTGTTTTGCTGACTGTGATAATACTCCAAACAATGCAATTACGGAAAAGGAGCAAGAGTTAGGGAGAAGTACGAGAACTGGGCTTGAGCTTCACTTTGATAACTAAAATACAAATAAGAATCCCTCAAAGAAGAGGGGTGCTGGATCAGGACAGGCTCAGAAGCCCCAGAGAAGTCACCAAAGCAGGTGAACAAAGACCATTTAGATCACTGTGGAAAATAGATCTGTGACTACATGCCTGAATTGAGCATGTCCAAAAACGTTTCAAAACTCTCATCTCAAGAAAGTCAGGTACAACAAAATTGCCACTACTCCTCTATGATTTGGATGCCTCCTGATCTTTTTGAAGCCTGCAGATAGATTCAATTTAAAAACAAACAAACAAAACCCAATTAAAAATGAAACACCAAACCCAAACTTTGCTCTCTGCAATAAAACTGCCACTGATTTTAACAAATGTATAAAGGCCAATGCTGAGAGCTTTTGAAAATACCACCCTCAGTTGTTTTTTTTTCTTTCCCCTGCTACGCATGCCTGTTTGTTAGATCCTTATAGGCAGAGGGCAGAGCAAACATCTTCATGAGAGATGGGGGCTTCTGCTGAACTTTTTACTTGTCCTTACAAGTAAGCATAAAATAAAGAAAAGGTGGTTTTAAGACTTCCAGTGCAAGAAAGATTGGGTACTTTTTTCTTCCTCTGCAAATTTAACTGAGAGCTACTTTTCCTCCTTGCCCCCATGCACCTTTTAAAACAGGTGACATGCTTAAAGAGGAACAAAACCTAGCCCAAGAAGAACACAGTAAATTCCAAAGTCAAACTGTTGTGGACTGAATTCTTCAAAATTTTCAAAGACAAATCTGAAATGAAGCAAAACTCTCTGCTTAATCTATCCCACAGCACCTACACACTTGGAAGACTCTCAGCTCAGTAACTGATCTTATAACTTGTAGGTCATTGGATACTGGCAGCAATCTTACACTGATTTCATCAGGGATTTGTGTACAGACCATATGCTCTTGTGGCTCCAAGTGGAACAGAAAGCCAGCCCTAACCTTTAACTGGTCTGCTGTTGCTGCTTTAAATGTTATTCAAACACAATTAAGGATGCTATTAAAAGAGCCTGAAGAGATCAGTTAGTTGCAACTATTCAGTTTATACAGATTCCATTATTCTGAGCAAATCCTGTGAAGACTCTTACGGTGTGTATCACCTAGCAGAATGGGCACAAAGGGAGACAGTCAAATGTTGCGAGCAGTCAATAGAAAGTTCAAAGCTGTACAAGGCAGGCAAAATGCATGCACTAGCACAGGATGCAAATGAGGTTTCAGTTGTCATGCTGCTGGCAGGGAGTGAGTCATCACTCCTCTCTCAAGTTTAGTATTGCAAGGAGAAAGTAATTTTAATCTGGGAATACAAATTTAGGAAAAGGGCAAGGAAGGTACTTGGCAAGCTTACTGTATGTGAGATGACTCCAGTGATTTCAGGCTTCAAGCCCCTGTGCAAAGCCCCTGTGACTGGAGGGGCAAGTGAAGGTGGTGAAGAGAAGAATGGCAGTTTCGGGTAAACAGAGGGTAATGTGCCAGATGTGGAAGGTGCTTGGTTATGGTGGGAGCCCCTCTGGAGATGTGGGGGAATGAAATCATCTAGAGTTGGAAAAGTCAAGGGTGAGCCAGGAGAAACAATCTCGGGGAATACGGAGCCTTGCCCAAAAGGAACCAGAGGTGGTGGTGGAGTGCTGGAGCTGCCTTCTTGTTGTCTGTCTGGATTAACCTGGAGGAGGGGGACTACTATAACTCCAGGTTGAGTTGTGGTGGTGGCAGTGGCATCCTGTAGGAAACAAGGTGCTGTTATGCAACAGGGGAGGATTGGCACTTTAGTCTAATGCAGCCATATAGTGTCATGCAAGGAACAAACTCAAAATGATACAAAGTTCCACCAGATTTTCTTTCCTTAGAGAGACATACTTATTCAGGCTTGCAGCCCTGATCTCTATTCAGGCTTGCAGCCCTGACCTTTATGAACACGTTTTTGCACAAAAATCTTCATTCCCCTCACCGCCCCTCTTCTCCAGTTCTGTGAAGAAAACCGCAGAACAGCTCTGCATTCAGCATCACTTGAGAAGCACTAGCCATCATGTTACAGATTTCTAAAACAGAAAGACCTTCACCAGCCCAACCCATCTCCCTGTAAATACCACACACACACAAACACACAGATCAACGTTGAGGGGGCAGGCATGGGGTGTTAAATATTATCGAGTAGAAGACCACAAGATTCAGGTGGCACAAGAAGTGCTCAGAAATTAGGTAGGAGGGGAATAAAGCATTAAGGGACATTGTAATGAATTAAAGAACTGTTTGTACAGCTGAAAGAAAACAAGGTTAAGGAGAAAACATGTACCATGCTGCGTCCCATTGCCTTGTATGGTGGCTGTCGCTGCTGAGTAAGGTAAGGCTCTTTTCTCATCCTGTCCTCTGTGGCAGTTGTGCTCTGGGGCTCTAGCACTCTGTCCCTCACAGCCTGTGGAGCTGGCGACTGAGTCCGGGAGGGTTGGCCTGCACCATAACTAACTGCGTCTTTGCTGAGGACAATGTAAAAGGATGGCCTGGGAGGAATAGGAGGAGGAGGAGCAGCAGGAAGAGACTTTTCAGTGTCTGTTACAGAGGAAACAATGTTGGTGGCTGGTGCCTGAGTGAGCTCAGCACCCAAACTGGTGCTGGCTGCTGGGTCATGTGTGGTGCCAGCGGAATTTTGAGATGCAGTTGAGCAAGTGCTGTTAGATAAACAAGCTACATATAGTTTGGTGACCTTTTTATCTGCCTTCGTCTCATGACTGGAATTCATTCCAGCCTTACTACTGGGATCTGCCCTGTCAGGGTTGTGTTGTATGGATGATGCTCCCAAAGAGGAGAGACTTTCCAAGAGTGGCTGCCCAGCATGCACCTCATCTTTGGGGCCTGAAGAGGCAGAATGCCCTGCCTGCAAGCCTTGCTTCCCGCTGGGGACAGCCCCATAGGGGGTGGGCGATGACAAATAACACCGTGCACTGGTGTTTGGTGATGCACGCTGTGTATAAGGCTTGGGTGCATTCAGGTACACGCAGTCCATGATGGGCACTGGCAACAGGTTGGTCGCTTTAGTGTCAGTGCGAGGACGCCATGCAAAGCTTTCCTCTTTGGGAAGAGGAGGGCGAGGTGGAGCAAGGGTCTGCCCAGGAAGAGTCAAGGAGGCAGAGAAGGAGAAAGGAAGAAGCATCAAATGAAAGGAAAAAGGAAGGGAAAAAAAATTAAATTCTAAGAATGAATTTGTTCATTAGACTTGTGTTAAGCAGGTTTTAATACAGCAAGAATAAAAAGCAAATACAGTATCTGGAAGGCCAGTTCAGAACTCACTCACATACATCATCTCACACATTCCCTCTTTCTTAGCACAGCTCACTGCAGCACACAAACTTTACCTAGATCTCAAGTCTCTGCCTACATGTTTCTCCCTCAGTACAGTATTGCTGAGAGAGACCTGCACAGCAAAACCCACCGTGCCCCTGGGAAAGCCTGAGTCAAGATTTAACATTGTGGCTAACTCGATTCAGGCTCACACCTGTGTAAGTATACACTTCTGAGCACTGGAGATGTTTGACTCACAAAGCCAAACTCAGAGCTCTGGGTTACATGTTAACTGCCCTGCTGAAAAATGAACACTGTGAAGTTTCATCAGTGCTAATGAAAGCAGACATCATGTGAATACTGCAGCCTACACCGCTGGCTAAATAGAAGTCAGCATTTCTTTCTTCTAAAGTCTATCTCTTCAACTCTCTTCAGGATTTTTTCCATCCTGAAAATGCTTTCAGGAAGACCAGAACAATTAAAGTTTCTTGAGGAACTGAGTTCATCAGTATTTGCCTCCAGAATCAAGATCACCAACAGAGAAATCCTGCTGCTAGCAAATAATAAGAAAAGCTTTACTGGTTTTGGTACTTAGCAGCATATAGCCTGCTAACTCCAAATTGCCTGCTGACTGCAACTCCAATTACCCTGAATTTTTTTTCTGAGAAAAATACATGAGAATGGAGATGCCTGAACAGCTTGCAACATTCAAATCTGAAAAAAACATGTCCCTTAAAATTCATCCACATATGACAAGTTCTGGCCAGCACCTATTCTTGTTACATGGATATAGATCTAGAAAAGTTTCATAAAATTACAGCTGCTCCCAAAATCTACTGTCTCCTGCCCCTCTGCCCCTCTCTACCTTCCCTGATGCATAAAGGAGGGGAGAAGTGGGTTGGTAAGTGCTCTTCTGAAGGGTTTCTGCCTCTGAACCATCTCAATCTTTTCAGAATTTCTTCCATTTCGGCTTAGTTTCAACAGCAGTTCTTGAGACTTCTATAACAAGTACTGTGGGCATCAGTGCTCCCTCTGTTCATCAGCAAGATCAGGAAAGGACTACAGGACAGCTCTCAGAATTGAGCAGAAATTGAGCTCTCTTTAGGGTGCTGCTTCTTCCCACACCTTCATTTGAGCTCTGCCTTTCTTCCACTTTCACTTACGGTTTCAGGAACAGTGCTGGTCTGTAGCATTGCTATAGGACCCTGACGATGGGAGCAGTCACAGTGACAGGGGACAAGGCTTTAATGGGACTCTGTTTCACACAAGAATGCAGTCTCTAATGAATGGTTTCCTTACAGGCTTTCAGACTGCTTCTGTGCTGACTGAGCATCCAAAAGAAAAGAGATGAAGCTACAGTTCTCTTAACAGATTGACTTCAACAATTTACCTTCAGATACAAATAACTTTTCCCTTGTTGGGTTGTATCAGTTACAGTGTTAAAACTGAAAATGTTTCCCTGGTTCTGATTTCAGCCTGCAGCAACCTCTAGGAAATAAACCAACATAAAATACAAAATAGTTACAGATGACTACTTCACCTTTTTTCTTGCAAACAAATAGCGCTGTCCTCCTCCTTCATCCACCAAGGAAACACTGTGGTGTGCCTGAATACACAAGCTCCACAACACTTTTCTGACACAAGGGTTGCCCTTGTTTTAAAGGTAGAAAAAGCTGAGGCACAGCAACTTACCCATCTGCAGCCAAGCTTGGAGTTCAACCCAGGATGCCTGACCATGAATCCAGTGCTTGAACCCAGATGCTCACCCTCAGGGTCAGAGAAGAAAGGCTTACCTGTGGCTTGCTATCTGAAGAAAGGTTCGGACGCACACTCCTATAACCCTTGGCAGCCAGAGAAGATGGTTGGGCATCCCCATTGGCATCAGTGTTAGATGACGACCTCCAATCATCTATGAGGGGCAAGAAAACTCAGATCACAGAGGATTCCCTCCAGCTACAGGATGAGTGAAAGGAGGGGACTCTTATTCCTTTTTTTTTTCCCCCAGGCAACAAAAAACAATTCCAATAAAGCAACAGAAGTAACAACACAAGCAGCCAATGTTTATACCTGTTTCTGAGTTTTCTGGCTCCAGACCTAAGCATTTCACAGAAAGGAGGGACAGAGGAGGTGGGGGTGGAGGACAGGCATAGAGAAAAAGAAAGGGGAAAAAAATAAACCATTACATTTACAGAAAACATGTACCAATTGAAGTTAAGAGTCAAGCTACTTCATTTCACATATAAAACGCTTTCTGACAGGGTTGCCTAATTACCATAGAGACCAGCCCTAAACATGATGTCCTCCTTGTTTCTGACCTTTGTAAACACAAGGCAATTCATTCGGAGCACTGAAGAAACAATTGTTCATTGACATTCTTATTTCAGAGGCAAAAAGGCAGGCCAGCTTGCTGCCTTCTAAAGCTGCAGCTTGACATCCAGGCACTGCAAATTACTGGAAATGTAGGGACCCTGTATTCAGCCATGGTAGCAATTATGAAGACATATCTATCCTTATCAATATCACTATAGATTATTAATTGAGATAAAGGACTGCCAACAAATAGATCAGGTTTGCAGGCTAAATGCATGTGAGAAGTTGCAAGATATGATGTTAGTTTACAACCCAGTCCCTGCAGCTACATGCAGTAGTCTCATTACATGTTTACCCACCTACCACTGGGCTCCTCCCCCCATTTTGCTGTTTAAGTTATATGCAAAGTACATTTCATAAAGCAATTGAGAGAGTAAGCAAAGGAAGTATTAATGAGCTGATTTCCATAGTAATGGGCTCATTGCCATTCAAGCTGTTGGAAATTTATGAAGCCATCAACAGCAAGGAGAGAGGCAACAGTGGGGGGTAAGAGTGAAGAAACAGAGAATGGCAAGCGTAAAAAGAGGGTAGGTCACGGGTGGGGCAGAACGGGAGGAGAAGACAGCAGAAAGTGGCACATTGGGGCTGGAATTAATGGAATTGCACTTTCTCCAACAATACAGTCAGAAGCGATGCATTTTTCTTTCAAGAGCAGGTTTTAACCCCTTCCCCCTTAACGGCATCTTGCCTTTGGGAGTTCATCCTCTCTGCCAGACCCACGACACTGGCCAGGTTTGTTATGCTTTGCCTGTCTCCTACAATTAAGTAATTACACGTCTGCTACTGAAAGATGGCAGAGCTCTGTAGTGACACTGTCTGTCTGAGACACTATCCCCGCTCCCCTGACAACCCAGCTGAACGCTATGGGGGCAGTAGCACCACTCAGCTTCTTTCTGTTTCACCTCATGCCTGAGATAAAAGGAGGTGACATGGGCCAGCCAGGGCAGGGGGCGGAATAAAAAAATTTTAAAAATTAAAAAGAAAAAAAAAAGGAAAAAAAGAACAGAGACATTCTGGTCGTCATGACAAACTTAAGCCAATGATTGAGGGAGCATGAAACCTGTACTTGTAGAAAATACAAGTCAGTCTCTCCCTGCTGGTCTGAGTCTTGTAACAGGTTTCCAATTATGCTGCAGAATTCTGGGCTTTAAACGGTTGCAAAAAATTCACTCCAAGACCCTGAACTGACCTGTCTTGAGGTTACTGTGAGTACCACATTCCAGTTAACCTTCCACCCACTTACTTTCAGGTTGCTGAACATCCTGAGGACATGGCAAGGTGACATTCTGATTCCCTTCATGGGCTGGAGTTGCCCGGAGGGTTACAGCTCCTTTTCCACTGCAGACTTTAGTGGGATCCGTTTCTACAGGAAATCCACATGCACAGAGAAGACATATAGAAATGAATGAGACAAAGCTATTAGAAGCCATCAGAGCTCTAGAGTAATTTTAGCATGGCTGCCTCCAGGTGAATCAATCTAGTAATGTTTGTGCAGATGAAGATTAGTTCTGTATTTAAAGCATTGAGAAATCAAAGCAGTTTCATATTCATGTAATTGATGAATGTAGCAGTAAGTTCTGAGTTGGTGCAACAGAGCTAAGAAAGGAGGAAAAAAGGATGAATGTTTGAACCAAATGCCACAGGTCCATTGTCTTTATTTGTTCTGCTTTGTATGGAGACACTGTGCTAGCAAGGACAGTCTACCATTACACCTGTGGCTCTTCTATAGGGATGTCCCAGGGATATAATGCAATACGATTTGTGTGCTGAAGCTTAAAATTGTCTTTTGTGGAGGACTGAAAGAGAAAAAAAAAAAAGACTTATGACCACTGAAAGACAGTATCTTGTAGCTGTGCTGAATACGGTCTAAAGGCAGGGCACTGCAAGCCGCTTCCTGGCCACCTCCCCTTATTTCATGGCACTGTTTCTCCTTCTCACACAGGAACCCAAATACCAAAACCTAGAAGGAGATGCAACATATACCTGTTCAGATCAAACTGCGAGTCAGATACCAGATCATGCTAGCATCCTTGCTGAGGCACAGTTCAGCACAGCTTCTGTACAGGCTTACCTTTGTGCATTTCAGTCCATGGATTTGGGTTTTCTCCTCCTGTCATCCTATTAAGTAATAACAACCAGTACTTCAAGGCTATCTTTCTTCCCTTACTTAAAATCTTTCTGGAGAGTTGTTTCCTTTCAGATACCCATAGAAACAACAAGCCTAAAGAATCTGCCACTTCTCTAAGCTACTTTGACAGAAAACTCATCATCTCCCCTTCTCATGCACTATTAGTGACCCAGCAGTTGCCATCAGACTTCACTTTGACCTACCTACCAAGACACCTACCATGACACTGCACGGGGAGCGTGAAGAAATACTGAGCACATGCTGCATTACACAAGTGACAACACAATGATTTTTATTCTTATGAGGTGAGAAGCATGCTATCTCTGCATGGAGAGGGATTCAGCTCCTCTCCAGATCCATATTTAGGACTGCAGGAAGGATGGAGTAAGTAAGAAATCAGAGGATACTTTTCTACAGTTCAGCCTTTAGTTAACTTAGGCAGCACAAAGGCAGCCTCTGTGAGGGGAAAGACTATCCACACAGACATATCAAGAGCTGCTTAATCCTTACATATGGTACATTTGCACTCACACCACACAACTGATCCCCACTTAATATTACCCACATGGCTGGTGAAATAGAAGTTGCCTTCTCTGATTGATTTTCACATGATTCAGATAGGGTCAGGATTCCTTTTGCCCAGGAGTGCAGTTCTGGCTATCACTCCCATCCACACCACAGAACATGCAGCCCAAGGGCCCTACAGACTCACTTTCCAACCACGGGACACAGGTTCAAGTTCCAAGACTCCAGTTTTAAGAGTGCAGGAACTCTAACGTATGGACACGCTGTCAGGAGTCCCTGGGCCAAATTTAGACATCCACAAAGAGTGCAAGGTAGCTGTTCTCCTAAAACCCTATGCCTATATTCCCTTTACAGGCACTGGAGAGAAATGAAAACACTGAGAGTTTAATATATGTCTAAATATCTTCTTCATTATATTGGAGGAGAATCAAATTTGGGAATCAATGCACTTTTAAATTTTTCATACAACATATTAAACCTGTATACTGAATCAAAAGAATACGAGTCAGAAAAAAATGTTCAAAACAAAACAAAAAAGCTTTGAAAATGCTTGAAAACAAAATCTTGCCACACTATTTCCTCTTGGGAGATGAAGACAGATACCTAAGATGTTGAATTCCCTCACAGTTTAGATGAAAAGACAGCAAACAAAAATGTGAATATCTCAGCATAGAAATCCAGCAAAACAGGACATTAGCACTGTACTAGTCAAACAAAGAACACATGTGACAGATTAGGAGAGACAAGCAGTATCAGCTAGACCACTCTGATTGTCCAAACTCAGGAAAGTACAAGAATAATCTTGTACTTTTAGTGGGCAAGCATGTGCTTGGGGAAGGGGTGACAGACAGCCTAACATTCTTATTTATTCATATGAAGATAAAATTCAGTGTATGTACAGAAAAATGAACTGATCACTATGCCTGAACCACTTATTTTCATAAAGACCAAAGATATGCAAGAAACATTCTTTGGTTCATCAGCAATGTGGTTCAAAATGAGTCTGTAATACTAATATTTTTCGTAATCAAGTGTTAGTAGAAGAGCTTACAATGATCCCAGATTCAAGCAGACACAATCATGTCTGCAGAGGAGCAGCATAATTGAGAACAGTGTATTGTGACATCAAGAGCTAACTGCATCACCTACTGATGAAATCTACAGCTCTGGGAGGAGTGAGTAGGATGAAGCTGAGAACTAGCCAAAGCGTGTGGGTGAAGCGGAGAGACAGAGAGACAGAGAGACAGAGAGAGAGAGAGAGAGAGAGAGAGAGAGAGAGAGAGAGAGAGAGAGAGAGAGAGAGAGA
>JAWWEU010000160.1:15712225-15801418 GCA_035583155.1 Acropternis orthonyx | reverse complement strand
GAGAGACAGAGAGAGAGAGAGAGAGAGAGAGAGAGAGAGAGAGAGAGAATGATGGCCAACTAATGCATGGTGGGGGAGGAAGGAAGAAGATACCTGTAGGCAGCACTAGGTGAGGAGAACTTTTCACTTTCTTCACAGGGATTATTTTAACGGCAGAAATAGAGCGTGTACATAAAGGGACGCCAACAGCTGCAAACACAAAAGTGTAAATGGCACATCCAAAAATGGAAGAACAGAGTTTGGGAAGCATGCCACAAAATTTTCTGATGTACTTGGAGACACAATAGTAGGAAATTTCAAATACAAAAGCAGTCTAGAGAGCAATGATGCAACCGTTAAAAATATCCCTTCGTTCGCCCTAATTCAGGATGTGCCTGTTTTATGCAGCATACAGAACTGCTTACTGAATGGACTAACTGCTGACTGCCACGATGCTGCAGGCAAAAAGAATCTGGAAGCATTAGTTTTTAGAAGCCACAAAAAAATTTTAGTGTATTCATTTAACTAAGGTACACTACATGCAAAAAGAAAAAAAGTTATGTAAAACATTAATACAACTCAGTTAAAACAAAATAAAGTGAAAAAACAAGGACTGAAAGATTGAGAGAAGAACATTAAACTAGTCACGTCACACGAATTCTGAATTTTATGGCACATATTTTACAAGTTCAGCAACAGAAGGAAGTGAAATAATCTTGAAAATAGTCCCATGCCAAAGGGTAGCACCCATATAGCTATTTCAGAAAAAAAAAATCCATCCATATAAATAGTAAATTGATAAGATTTCTACTGAACCCCATCAGCTAGCACACTAATTATACCACATGTAGTAACGTTGGGAAAAATCATACATAGCACTAAGGAAAATTCTAGCAAAACTGTTCAAATCAGCTGGTACAAAGAGAGGCCATTATGAAAAAAAGGAAAACTACTCAGAGGTGAAGTTCAACAGGGGTTGCCAAAAGAAACATCTTGTATATCTTGTATATCAAGAATAACTTGAGTTGTGTTCTTGATTTCTGCAGAGCCAGGATTTTCTCCTTTAAAACCTGTTTTCTGGACATGTTAATTGCAAAATGTTAGATGCCTCATCACGTTCCATGGCATCTCTCTTAGGCCTGCAAAATCAGGAGTAAGAGGAACCACATTTCTAATACTTTACACACTAATACTGAGCACTGGGCCAGTGCTCAGATATCAGGGTGGTGTGTACACCCCCTCTTGTGGCAGATCTTTCGTATTCCTGGCAAAACTGGAAAGCACAGACTACACCAACCTAAAAAAGGGATCTCAAGCAAAAGCATGGGGAAAGAGCTCTAGAGATTTTTTTAAACTTCATTAAATCATTAGTTTTTCATTTGATAGGATTGTTTTCAGGGTTTTTCTTATAAAAGAGGAATCCCAATCAAATCCTGCTTTCCATGCTTCTCCCTGAGCACTAGAGACTCTGTGAATACAACAGATTCCAAATCAAACAGCCTGTGGTTTAGGAAACAATCCTAATTCTGTTCTGCTCTGAAACCGATTGAATTTATTCATCCACAATGCAGTCAAAAGACTAACCACTGTAAAAAGACATCAAAGGAAAAGAAAGGAAATTAAACCAGCAGAAAACCAACACCTACAACCACATACTTCCACCCTGACAAAACAGACACCATCACTATGCAAAACTGAATGCTATAAAGCACACTGCAAACCTGCTGATGTTTACATGAAGACTAGTTTGTTTAGACTTTTTTTTTTTTAAAATCACTTAAATGGTTAGTTCCTGCCCTTTAATCCTGGTCTTAAACCTTCACCTCTCACTGAAGTTAACATAATTCACACACAGGCACCCACAAACCTATGCTGTCTCAACACACGAAGATATTGATCCACAGGTGCTCAGAAGTACCACAAGTAGTGTACAGCTTCCCTCAAAACAGCACTAAAAATATACAAGGAGGCAAGTCCAGTCTGCCACTTTTAAGAGACAAAGAACACTTGTTGGGCTAAGAAACGCTGCTACTATTATAGCATGGTGCAGCACAAGGCTTTTCTTGTATCAGTTGCCAAGCAAATTGGATCTGGAAATCCCTGCTACAGTGAATTTCTGGGGAAATCAACCACATCACGCAGCTGACATGCAGGGGGAGCTGCAGAGGTCTCTCTGAAGCTCTTAACACACCTTTTTCTTGTCCATTGCTGCTCAGCCCATTGACAACAGTTTTTGCAACATCAACTTCTTCGTGTTCTGCAAGACAAATGAAGAAGCAGCTTTCAAGAAAGATTTTTCAAGTCTGCGACGTCCTCAGCTGACATGAACAAAACTGGCTCTTGTGAATTCAGAGAAACACAGAAGACAGTGCTAGAAAGGACCACCAAAGGTCATCTAAAGCCCTCTTCCTGAACCATGACAAAAACAAATCTACCTCTGTCACTGCTGACAAATGTTTGCCTAGAGAGTTCTTACAAACTTCCAGTGTCACCCTAAAGCAACCTTTTCCAGTGCTTCACAGACTCTAAGCTTACCACTGCTTAAACCAAATTCCGAGGTCACAGTTTTCTGGACTCTCTTCAAACAGTTCACATTTTTCTCAAAATGTGGTGCCAAAGCCAGGACATGATACTCCAGCTGAGACTTGCTAAGATGCTAAAATCAAGTGGGAATATTGTTCCATGCATCCTACATATGGCACTTCAGTATGGCATCTGCTTTGTTTTTGACTCTGATTTAGTCTGTTCCCTGGGCAAGGCCAGAAGTTTCCCTCTTCCCAACGAGCCCACATTTTCTGGCCCCTTGTTTTAATTTGTACAGCTGACTTTTCTTATCCAGATGTCAAATTCTGCATTCACATCTACAAAAACATATCAAATTCAGATAATTTTTCAGGTAGTCAGTAATTCTGAATTCTTGTATTACAAACTGAAATAAGCTAAAGCAACCTACTCCATCTGAAGATGTTTGAGCATTATGGGCCAAATTGAAACAACAAATGTAAATAATCGCATCAGATACAGTCAGGAATATTATGAGTAATAAAAAGGAAGGCCAATGAGGGCAAATAGAAAGCAAGAGATACTTACCAGAGCTCATTGTGGCAGAGGGATTTTCCTTCTTCACTTCTGGATTTTGTTTATATCTGTTTGAAGTGAAAGGCACAATGATTACATTATGTTTCATGTCAGCCCAGACAGCACTGGACACAATACTGAACATTCACCACAATAGTCAAGGTAATAGCCACAGTTTCTTAAAAAAAATTCGTTTCAAATGCCAAATGGATTCATGTCAAGCACCAGATACATTTTTTGCTGATAATTATCAGAAATTAAAGAGTGTTTACACCCAATATAGGTACTACTTCCAAATTTAAAGACTAATCTTCAATATCAAATTGAAAGATACTGGTTAAAACCTAAATGTCTATATAGGGCAAAGTGCAAGTTTGGCTAGTTTCTAATACATAAATCGTGCATAAACATCTTAAAAAATTTTTTCAAAAATCAAAGTGACACTAAAAGCTTTAAAACCCTCAACTTATGGCATTTCCATATTTCAAGGCAATCTGTTGCTCAGATCAAAGTTGGTCTCTCCTTTGAAAGACATTACAGAAGATATGTACTTGTCAAAATGCCTATTAACTCCTGCACCACTCATTTCCAGTCCTGCAATGCTGCTGGTATTTTCAGGATCAGACTCCAGTCAGTGAAACTTGAAAACTGGAAGCTTTAATCCTCCTGGGACCAAAGGCAATGAAAGTACCAACCCAAGAGAAAAAATACCAGATGGGGACCAGAAGAAAAAAAAGCCAATTGCCACGGTCATGACAATGTATGGAGGACAACTGTGGGCCTATTCATACTCACTCCTGTGGGGACTTGATATCTGCAGCAAAGAAACAGGTTTCAACATCACAGATGTTGGTACGAATAGCCAAAGAGCAGCATTTCTACACAACAAGTCCATGTTTGATGAGACCTCTCAACTCTCTAAAGGTCCTAGATTGAATAAAAACTCCTTTAATTTTGTGTTCCAATCTCCACTTCCATCCCCAAAAAAAGTTAGCGCTAAAGAGAGTGAGATCAAAGGTAACTCCAGACAACTAATGGCTTCCATGACAAAAATAGAAATACGTATCTGAAACCATGAAATCATGCACAAACCAGGATGGCAATCGGTGAAGTATAGGGGAAAAGCACTCAGAGAAACAAGAAACTAAACAAGAGAGTTGGAGATACTTGTTTTCCTGCTACATGAACTGGAGGCAGCAGTGGGACATTGTAAGAGGTGGAAATTCCCTTCAGGAAATTGAATTTGCTCTCTGGCTTCAAGCATCCCCATTTTTAACTAGCATTTGTTTCATACCAGCCAGAATATAATGAGCGTGTTCAACAGATACTCAAAAGGAAATAAAATTCAACAAGCAAATATAGTAACAGATGAGTCCGTAAAACCAGCCAATATCTGGGCTCCCCAGCATGCCACCCTAGGAACAGCTGCCAACATTTAATTATTTAAGTATTTTCTTCCCTAAAATATCCACCCAACTGTGGGTTGGTGAAGGCTCAGCAGGATGCAGCCTAACTCCAAGCCAATCCCAGTAAAACACAGTGTAAAGTGGAGAGTGCGGTCTAAAACCAGTCAACAACAAAAGCCGAGTCCAAATTGAAGGTCTGCTGCCCGACTTTGCCTGCGCATACAGTAGCTTCTTTTTGTTTCTGCCATTTCCTATTAGCAGTTAGTATCCTGAAATAGAAATGGTTGACACAGTCTGAAAACATAGACAAACGTACTTAATAATAATGTTTTTTCTGATCTCCATACATTTCCATTATAGAAATATTCCTCAATTTAAGCAAACAAAAAAGAAACAGCCTAAAATGATAATCTATCCAGCCTATGGAGGTTTATAGCAATATCAGTCTTCTACACATAGAAAAATGTTACATGCTAAACTGACTGGGATACATACAAGTATACCTTCATGGGGCAGGGAGAAAACCACAAGAAGGGGCAGTAGTGCAATAAATCTCAACTCAGCTGTAGGATTAATCCCTCCCTGAAGCTGAGGAGGTTGCTGGTACCCTGAAGATTTAACTCAATACTGGCCCTCTCCATGGGCTTCCTGAAAGTCAACACAAAGTTTCTTCCACTCCAAGCATTCCCAAAAGGTTGCAATGCTTTCCTCTGATATACAAGACAAAAAAGGAGGGAAAAAAAATAATGTAGCGTATTACCTTTTCAGGAGAGAAAGAGGATTTACTAGTTCTCATGTCAGGGCAAAGGCAGGGCCCACTACTGCTGCAGTTCCAGAGGAACACATGTCCCCTACCACAATGGCAGTATCTGCGCAATTAAACTCGTGACCACATGCTTTAGACTTTTTAAACAGCCACTTGTTTAGAAACAGTGACATCGCAACTGCCATAAAACTCTGATTTCAGTCATGTCTGTTTGATTTAAGAATCTTGACATTGCTTATAGTGTGAAGCACTGGGTTGCATTGCATTAAGAAAATAATTTAGGAAAGAATTCACTAAAAAAGAACAAAAAAAAAAGTACAATTATTTAGCATTAACAGAAAAAATTTCTTTATACAAAAAGGTGATTTGAGGCTAAAAATAAGGGGATAATTAAGGAAGATTGCTAAAATTGAAGATGTGTACAAACTCATTAGAACTAGATCCAGAAAAACTACTTTTCCACATATCACCACACTCACTAGCAATTATGGAATTCAATTAAAATAACAAACATCCAGTGTTCACTTACTGTGAAATTAATCCTCATCCTTCAAGCACCCAAACACATGCTTAATGTAAGCTTCCATACACAGAATGGATTTGGTGTACTCAGGGTGACTGTAACCAACCCTGAGCCCCTGGGCTGGTCTAACTCCAGAAATTCCACTTAAAAGTTGATTTTGACCAGTTGAGAATCTGTATACAGACTTGCTGTATGAAGGTAGAATTAACTTCTGTTTAGACTGACATCTACATGTTTGGAGAACATGCTTTGGCACTTCTTTGCATCAGGGCTACAGTTTTTCTACCTGTCCCCCATGCACATAACCCAATCCACGCCCTTTTAGGCCCATCTCAGTCCTAAGGCTGCTCTTGGGACCAGACAGACCAGCCAGATCTGGTTCCTGTACAGCAAAGCATTGGTCCCTGTAACAGCTGGGAAGGTACATGCTTGTAAGCCAGTGTGCTACGAACGTTTGGATGTAACATCCTCAGACAGAGCAGTCCCTGCCATGTTGGACAAACAGGCTGTCCCTGGGAGCAGGTGGGTCTGGAAACATTTGCTGCTCCCTGTTTCCCTCAAGAACTTCCTGTAGACACAGCCAAGCCATTCCTGTAGACACGCACGCAAGTATGCACAGCAGCACTTCAGAAGGGAGCCTTTCAAAGGGAACAAAGAATTAGGTCCCTCATGTCAGTATTAGAAACAGAAACCCATACTGACAGATCAGGCTAAGGAAAAAAAGAATTAAAAATACTAAAAAGAGTACTCCAAAACAACCCCCTCTCAAGCATCTCCTTCCTCTTGTTAGAAATCCCTGCTCTAACCAGCTAACCAGTGCCTCCTTGCCAGACTGGAACTAGTGCCTTTCCTCAAATGTGACAGACATAGAAACAAAGGCTTCAAAGCTGCAGACATTCAAAACACAATGAAAGGTAATGAATTCTTTGGGCATAAGCCAGCAGCTGTAACCCTGAACATGCCAATGTCCATAAGTAACATCCACCAACTCCTTGTCAGTTCAGTCCTACCTCTAGACGGATGTTTAACGTTTCCTTCCTCCCTTTCACCCCCAGCACATTTCTTCCAAGGCTGCAGTTCCTTCCCTACTTGGTGTGGAAAAGAGAGCAGTGTGTTCAGAAGCCTATTTAGGAGGAATGCAGATAAGTGGCAACTACTTCTGTTCGGTGTGTCTGGATTATCTCACATGCTCTAAAGGTTTGCGTACTCCCCCTACAGTGGCAGGGGGTAACAAACAGACCATTAATAGTTCTGAGCAAGGACACGCTCTTAAGTCACTGGTAACTCAGCTAAGAGTTGAGGGTGGTGGTTATTTTTGGTGGTCTAATGCCAGTGTGGGGAAAAGGAACTTCCTTTCCTTTCTTCTCTTGTTATTGACAACTCTGATGACTCACATAGGATTTTAAAGCAATTGCTAAACATGAGATGAGCATTCAAAACTTACTGGGCTCCTCCCTTATATTCCTGAGGTTTAGACTCTTGCTTTATTTTCTCAGTTCTGAGTTTTTCACATTTTCAAAGTTTTCTCTCTATATACATGAGCTTTAAGTGTTTTGTGGCTGCATTTAAATGAAACATCAAATTCTTATTTATATTAGTATAATCTAGGAGTTGATGTTTTCAGAAAAATGGTAAGCTTTCAGACTTAAAGATAATTAACAATCACAAAACTTACTTTTTTACTTGGTCAGGTCTCACACATCACTGGCAGCACTTGTTTCACTCCTGGCTCAGACCCTTTCTCACAATACCACCAGTCTCCCTGACCCAAAGGCTCTGCTTAATGAGCCATGTCAGCAATGTGGAATCCCAAATCTGAAAAACGGCAAAGGGCTGCACTGCAATCAGTGCCTCCTACCAGCAGGTTCCTCTGCTTGAAGGAGCTTGCTGGAAAGCACATCTCCTCTGCACTTCTCACTTTGCATGACATGAAATGTGGCAAGAAAAAAATAATGGGAACACACAAGGCAGCCCCAGGTTAACCCAGGCAATCAGCTCTCTCTCCAAGTATCATTATTCTTTTATTCTGAAATACGTTGCCTGTTATTTTTATTTTAAGGGTTAAAGACAGCTTGTCATTCCTCCAGAAGACATTATGCTCCTAAGAAAAAATGTCACGGAAAACTATCAGTAAGCAAGCCGTGCACATAGAAGAATCATACCAATTATGTACAAGACAGCAGCCCCCTCACACTCTTCAGCAAGTGTTAAGACAGCAGAGAGAGAGCACTGAAAGATCACTAAAGGAAACAAATGGCAGCATTAAACACCAGCTTGGATAAGGTGTTCTTATAAATAATTGAACTTAGCTATTACAATAAACAAACACACCACATTTCATATGCAGTATTGCTTCTCTTTCCCCCCACCCCCCGTAAATATAATGTGTTTGTTTCCTTCCTAATGAGCAAAATTAAGTTATCTGGGGTATATGTGCCAGATTTTGGGCAATATAAGAGGAATATGCCTCTCCTAATAATAGAAGTCAAATAAGAAATGTAAACTAGGAGATATGGCTTTAAGAATTCAGAGATGCTTTTGGACTAAGTCATCTTACAGTCATGAACTTCACAGTAAACAAAGTTTAGCTGCAACCTGAGTTAACTCAGTTCAAGGTCACCGCTCTTGGAGCAGAGGACAGAAAAGGATCTCCTGGGTCATCAAGCCTACTCCCATACTATTGTAGGCAACTGTGTCATACAATACTGTGCAAGAACACTTCACATTCCAGCTTAAAACTGGTAAGGTTTCCCACCTCCACTGCGCCTCCTGAAAGCCTGCTCCAGAACTCATTTCTATTATGGCTTGAATGCTGTTTCTGATTTGCAATCTAAATTAAATTCATGAACAGGTCCAGCTAAATTGTTTTGCACCAACATAGTTTTTCTGTTCAACTAGCTCTTCCTCCTTGCACTTACCCCCACCCCATCCATGCATTTTTACCAGGCAATTGCACCTCCAAATCTTCCTTTTACAAGCCTGTAAACAAACATTTCCAAAAAAATTGGTTGTCATGTTGTCACCCATCTCATTAAAATCTGGCAAAAACTGTAAAAGGTCAGCAGGCCAAAGTAAATTCCACTTAACGTCACAGGACAAGAGAACAAAGCCTACAGCTGACATACCCAACAGCTGAAACACACGGTTTGGAAGGTAAATCAGCCTTTTTTGGTCAATTCTAATTCTGATCTGTCTACTAAAATGAATTCCGTGACCAGTGCTAGTTCAGATAGTGATTTTACATGTATAGGAATTTCCCTGCAAACAAAGGTACTGGAATAATTTCACACCAGCCACTGAACCTTCCTTAAGTGACACTGACTTATGCCTGGAGGGTTGTGGGGATGAAACGTGGCTCTTGTTTGAGCCATCATGCTACTGCTCTGCTACAGACTCAGGGCTTGAAAAACAGCCATCTAGAGGGGGTTTTGACATAGGGCAGACACAGCGCATCACCGTCCCCTCTGCATAAGTTAGCTGCTTACACTTGTCGTCTTACAGTCAAAAACATTTCTTCTCATGGCAGTAGATTTTAAATGCACCGTAACTGGGCTCTGACTTCCTCCTGAGTCTGTCATGACTGCCCTCTGTCTTTAGTATTTGATGGCTGAGATCATGGTGACAGTAGCTCTGGCCCACGTATCATGGGTGTCTGCTGAAGAAACAAATGCCTTTCTGCCACACCCATACGCCCAAGCAGCTCACATGAACATTTTGAAACTTCAGAGAGAAAAATATAATTTTCTAGGCTATTTGAAGTAAAATCTCGCATTCATCTCAGCAGGAGACACAAAGCACAGCATGTGAGAGCAGCAGAAGCTGAGATGCATGGTCAGATTTATCTGCGATATGTACGCTCACACCTCATAGATGGAAGCATTATAGAAACAAGCCAATGTTCGTCCTACACAAGGGAGCTCACCAGGCACAGCCCTCAGGCTGCCAGCTCCAGAGGGAAAGCTGTAAATGACTTAACAGCATAACACAACTTGGGACTGTTCAGGACACTTAACTGAGATTTATAAAGAAATTGGGGCAGGGAGCATGCAACTACTGAAACTGGGATTTATTTATAATTAAGGGGTAACCAATTCAATGACACCTGATTTACCTTTGTTGCAAAAGAAAAATCTTTCAGACAATCTGCAATTGCCACACACAGCCAAGAGTATGTTGGTTTTATGCTTCAGCTGGAAGAAACGGAAGGTTCATTGAGTTCAAGCTGTTGTGAGACTACTTGCAAGAGCTGTGCAGCTGGGGTGCTCTGGGTACTGCACTTAACTCTCTGTACACCTCTGATATGGGGCCACTTATGTCTCTGCAGAACAATTGTTGTAAATAAACAGACACAAATTCCAGAAGCCTTAATTATGTGTAACAATAGATCCATTCAGCTGACTGCAGGATTGAGGGACACAAACACTGCATTGCATTTACTATAGTGAATGACATTCTATAAATACGATCAATTAGATCATCTAAACAACATCCAGCAGCTTCCCTTGCGTGATTTTGAATAACAAAGACTACAAAGGTTCTCTTCACCTCTGTTACACACTATCAAACAGTGAAGTAGTAAATAAGAGGAAGTTGCATTAAGTAGAAATACTAATTAGAGATTGACAAGTGTTACAAAGTTCAAATCCAGTTTACAAACAGTTCACAAAAATGGGGGTAGAGAGAATACGAAACAGATACTTTAATGATACAAACCATTTTATACTACCCCAGATGTCCTGAGATTCCCAGTTGTGCAAGGCAGACGAATTGCACAGGCATTAATGAGCGCTCACTGTGGCAACCACACCAAACACTAATTTTTAATTATGACCTCTTCCAGCATAAGCTGTTCTGAAACTTTGTACAAACACTGACTAAGCAACAGCTAACACTTTTCCAGGTGTATAGGTGATAGTCCCATTTTACACAGAGATGGAAAATTTGGGCCTCTACTCTATGCAACATTGGAAATCAGTTAAGCTAGCACAATTCAACAGGGTCTTACAGGTATCAGCCTTACAGGTTGGTTTTTTGTAGTTTCAGAATAAACAAAATCAGTTTGAGAGTTGATCTCATTTACACACAACTGCAAAAATCTCCAGGGAACCACATAAAGCTAAGTCTAACCAACGCACATGGGGAACCAAGCATACAATACTTCCAATACACCTCTGACAAATATAGCAATGCAAGTTGAAATGAGACAGGGTCATTTTCCTTAGTCTTTGCCAACCTGGAAGCATTGCTACACTAGAAAAATTGCCAGGGAACTGATTCATCTACCTGAACATCAGACACAATACGGTCTCAGCAAAACTCAGAAGGATAGTCACTGTCACAAATCCAGGGCCAGACAGCAAACCTGTGCCTGCCAGGGAATTCAGGATGGAGTGTGCTGGCTTGCTGGACTGTGCTGCTTCTAAAGTCACCTGCACACAGAATGAAGAGCACAGTAACTGCTTCTCTACTCACTACTGAAAACACTTGCAGAAAACCAAACTGATGGGTGAAGCAACAATCTGACATTCCAAGTGTCTCCAGAAATAGAAGTTGTTACATTCCAGAAGCCAGTCCTCATCTTCACTTCCCTCTGACTCCTCCAGCCTCAGGTGACCAAATCCACATACTGCTGAGAACTCCACATCCATTCTCTTCACTTTCCTTCTAGTAACAGCCTGAGAATCAGCGTTCAGGAACTGCTTTCAATCTCTCCTTCCCATAAAATTAATTAGGAGAAAGATCCAGTCACAAATGGTAAGAAGGCAAGGACATGCCCGTTTCTCTTAATGAGAACACAAATCCATGTAATGACTACCTTGATATCGCCTCTTTTTTCAATCAGCAACTGGAAATACCTATCCAAATGACAGCAGCATTCTGAAAAGCAGTGTGCACTGCCCCACCAGACCTACCCACTCAGTGCACATTAGCATATGTCAATGCCAAGTAAAGTCCTGGGACTTCAGCTCACAGCAGCTCTAGGAGCGCTAGATTTCACTGTGACTACAAGCCCTACCAGTGTCCTTACCTTGATTCAGGCTTTTCAGTCAATGGTGCCATTTTCTTAGTCTCTTGATTTCACTCCATTAGAGGTATGAAAGAGTTAAGGAAACCTTTCACTACGTTGCCCAGTCATTTGGCTGCTGAGGTGTAACAAGAAATTTGTGGAGGCATCTATCTCTCTCTCTCTGGCACCCTTAAATACTTTGCTCCTCCTACTGCTATGCTTTAATTAGCCAGCTGGTTCTTAGTCACTCCATCCTGTCACTAGGCTTGCTCACCAACAGCCACCCCCACCCAGCCTGCCTGTCACTCCCCTGCCACTGTCATCAGGAAGGACACTGACCTCCTGCAGCTCTGGAGCTGGGAAAGGGAAAGAGAGAAAGGTTGGAGGTGACACTTCATGGTAGCTTAGGTACAGGATGCACTTCAGAAGAGAAGTGGAAAACAGACCTTGAAGAGGTATTCAAATACCTGAAAAAAAAGTTGTTTGTTTGTTTTTTTTTTTTTTTAAGCCAGGCAGCATCTGTTTTTCAAGGAAGGAAAATTTTCATTAGCACTGGACATGGCAGATCCTATTTCAAGGGGTAGGAGCTGAAGGGGCGGCTAAAGTTTCTGCACTTGAGATTTGTAGCATAAATACCTGACATGACACAAGGGGAAACTAACTGCTAGTATGGCTATTACATATTATATGCCCACTCCATGGGCATCATAACAGACATCAAAGAAGCTTCCGAGTCACAAGCTGTACTAGGGTGTCCCTAGAGTAGTGTGTCCCCACCACAGTGCAGCTTGGCTTCCCTTTAGGCAACCTAAGTCTCACACAGGAGTGGAGGTGATGCCAGCTTTTAGGAGAGTCAAGGGTATACTCATGTATTCCCAGGCCTGGGCAGCCTGTTGGTGAGGAAGGTGAATTGCAGCACAGAATCACCCTTCCTTCCACAGTGAATGTCTACAAAACAAACAACTGGGACTAGGAATTCCTCAACTCACACCTTGACAGCTGGCTCATGCAAGACCAAGTGGTAGGTTAATAGTGGAAATAATTCTAAGGAGACCCCCCAGTCTCTTAGTACTATACTTGTCATCAGCACCACTGGCTTTCATGATGACACTCCTGAGTGTGTTTGTTTGCAGCCTGTCTCTGGATTTTTGTTCCTCAAATAGGCATGTACAGGCAGTGATCTGCTGCCAAACTCAGAGATTGATGAAATGTACTGAAAATTATTGCAAGGCAAACATCTAAGCATTCAAACAAGACCTAGAAAGCAACACAGATGGCAAGAGTTACTGACTGCAGAAGGGCATAGAGCAAACTTTGTCAGTCAAAGCTTACTCTGACTTCTGACACTTTCACTAAAATGTTAGCAAAGGACACAGAACAAAGGTCTCCAAATACCTACACACATAAATCCATACTGATGCACTGTGAAATGCTGACTGAGGTTCAGTTCAGCAACACAAGTTCTCCTTTTTCCTCCCCAATACATCTTTTAGCATTCCAATACTTAGTTTCCACCAAATGAAGAATTTAATTTTTAACCAAAACAGGCACAATTCTGATCAGGTATACTGGCTAAGGGGCCAGAAGAAGCTGGAAAATTGCTCTATTTCACTTGATTTAAAACCAATCACAAACCTCAGTGGGAACATGCCACTGGTAGTTCTAATTAGAGCAAACAAATGGCCCCAAAGCCTACATTTACTACCACATCCCAAAGACCAATGTTGGGAAGCTTGTACCTGGTGTTTTGATTTCATTTACCCCAGCAGATACCAGATACTGTTAGCAAAACTCAGGTCTCAATCTATATTTAGATTCCCGCCCCTTTACAAGTCAGGCGTATTTGGTTTGGGTGGAGGAAGAAGAGGGTTATTTCAGATATATCAACAGTCAGAAAAAAAGGATGATGGGAAACAGTATGTTTAGCGTGATCACACCCTACTCTCTGAAAAACAAGCAAATAAAAAACCCCAAAAAACAAATCACCAAAGTCTAACCCCATGTTGTTCTCAAAAACAAACCAGAAAAGTCAACAAAAATCCCCACATTGTCCAAAGTAAGCTGTGCAGTCAACACCAGCCCCAATTACTAGAAACATACTTATTTATACAACAGTACGCAACAGGAGACACCCCCCCTCACAACGCAAAGATAATCTCCTTGATCTCCTCAAGTCTACTGTGGAGCCTGGACACATGAGAGCATGTCAGTTGGAAGTCCTGCTTGCTGTGTAGCAGGGGTTCATAAACAAGCCCCTGATAGTTTGTCTTCAGGTAATAAAAATGACCATGACTAAAACAACCACATTATAAAAACTGCAGCTAGTGAACAAAAGCACAGCACTTAGGCAGAGACAAATTAGGGAAGGATCCAGAAGCCAGGTCAGGTCCAAAGCCAGGATGGCCAGGTCAAGGATAGGGTCTGAAACATCTCTGGTCTTTGCAGGAACCAGCTTAGAGAACCTTCAAACAGCCTGGCAAGGAGGGAGGAGTTTCTGCTACAGACCACCACCTGGATACAAAACTGAATTTTTACAGTCTTTGCTAATCCATTTGGGTGAAGGGCAGCACACTTTGCATGGCTGATGGGCCACAGACCTTGGACATTTCCAAAGTCAACCTTGAGTGTAGAATAAAAAGTGTTATGAAATATTGCTATTCCACCATCAACCCACGGAACTAGTGTACTGTCACTGCAATTCTCCTGGCACCGACTGCTGCACAAGTACTGCTGTATTTTTTCCCATAATACACCCAGGTCTTTGTGAAAGATAACTTCACCATAAGAGCTGAAGGAAATAGCATGAGAGACAAAACAATTTGAACAAGAAAGGAAGTCTTTGGCACAACAAAAGCAGATTCCACTTCTAGGATATTCTAAGCCACTTCTCTGGTAGCCACTGAACAAGTCTGCTTTCACTGGAGGGAGTAATTGTCCCACTTATATGCTAGCCTAGAAAGTTTTGCTGCACAATCCATATAGTTTTTCTGTTTTAATAACTCTTCCACAGCCAAACTAGTTCTTTTGTTACCCCAATATGCCATGGGACTAGGCTTTCCAGCCACCAGAAGAGGCTGGAGGTGCTGTGATGTGCAGTTTAGAAAAGGATATACTTTTGATAGATCTGGGAGATGCTAAACAAAAGTTATTGTTACTTCATTCTAAAGATAGAGGGGGAAGGCAATCAAACTTAAATCACGCTCATGCTTTTAGTTCAGTTCTGGGGTTTGAATTGCAAAACAAAACTCAGCTAAAATAACACATTGCTGCTAGAGTTCCACCCAGTACCGTCAATGAGCACAAACTCAGTGACCCAACGTTCCTATCCTGCTAAGCTGGAGCTCCTGCTTTCTTACAAAACAGCCACTCAGGTTCTAGTTAGGATAGTTTTACAGCAACCTCCCTGCTATAAAGATGAGCCCTACCTTGCCCCAAAGCTCCCAACACTGAGATCCCCATGACTGCCTCAGACCTGAGCCTGAACTCTGCAGCTCAGTCCTCCCTAGATGAAATACAAGGGAGCCAGTACCACCACAGAATGAAATACTGCTGTCAGCAGCTCCTACAATCTGACAGGCCACTCAGTGCAACTGCACAAGGACTCAGGAAGCACTTACAGCTGAATCTGCATGGCATGAGAGGTTCAGACTGTCAATGGAGGCTGAGCAAAACTCCTTATAAAGATGTATGCAGGACTTTTAAGAGCTCTAGATAGGAACTTAATCTGTCAGTACAAGCAAGTCTGCAGAACAGGTTAAGGGCTAGAAAGAGCTCCTTGCAATAATAAGGTGTGTATTAATCCAGTGAAAGCACATAACCTGCTAAGCGTACAGAAAGAAGAGCACAGACCAAAGACAAACTGCTAGAAAATTTTCTCAAATGGTTGAGAAAAGTAAATGCATAATTTGTCTTCCTTGCTGAAGAACTGTTCTAGTGCCCCTTTTGGCTGCTGGAGATAAGGGCTGTGCTGTAGACTGGTGATCCTCACTTAATAGAATGAAATTTAACAGAATGAAACACTACCTGGTAAGACCACAGTTTACCAGCATTTGGGATCTACAGCATCTTAAGGGAAATTTCAGTGAGAGGAATGGCATCTGCTGCTGTTGTCTTCTGACTGCAGAACTCAGTGGGAGCTGGAAAACACTTTCACACCAACACAAGCTGGGAGTGATCAGCTCTTTAGCAGTCATCTGAGTAGCAGTTCCTCCCAGCTCCCACTGATCTGCTGACCTATTTAAACTCCCATGCATAAAAGAAAGTATAAACTTGCTTGTCTTCCTTTAACAGTGGCTGACCCTGGTCCAAGAAATATTATGGAATTCAGGACCTGCTAAATGCAACACTGCAGGGAAAAAACTTGGGGCTCCACTATGCATACCCAAGACCTAAGGAAATTAATGACAGTTACAGCAGACAATCAACAAAGCATGCATCCTCACCTGCACATATTTGTACCCTGTATTGTCACCTGCACTCAGGCAAAATGAAAGCAAAACTTGCATGCTGGAATTTGTGGCATATGTGCCTAAACAAGTGTGGGACACAAGGATTATACTCAATGATCACTGGATTGCATGTGGCAGGAGAACCCAGACTCTCTGTTGCTCTACTACAAAAGATCATCAATGGCAGTTCATGTTACAAGCTTAGTTTAGGCCAGAGCCATACTTACTGATACAAAGAGTACCTCGGTCAGTGAAAGGCACTGCTGGCTGTGAAGGTAACAAAATACACCCCAATCAATATTAAAAGCTTCTGTAATGGCACTATCTGTTTACCAGTGCTCTTAACCTTAGTGCTGTAGATCTTAAATTAACCGTAAGGTACGGTCAGGACAAAAATCACCTCCTGTATGCCACAGAAGGAAGCTGATTTTTGTAAAATTGTCTCATTTTTCTTTAGACTCAAAATACTGAGATATTTAGCATAATCTCTGTGCCAGCAACTGAGCTTACTCCTTCTTCAGTGCAAGTGATTGGCTAAGTTGTTGAGAGTAAAAAAGGAGATGTAGAAGTGCAGTAAAGAAGGGAACTCGTATAAGCAGCAAAGAAAATTCAGACTGTGCTCTCTCTCCATCTCAGTATTTTCCTGCCATGCTTTTCCCTGCACCTTAATTGCTAAAAACAAATGAATATCAAATCAGGCTATCCACAGCTGATCTGTTCTCCAGAAAAAGAACTGCAGCACCAAAAGAGGCAGCATGTCTTCAAGTAGACAAGCCTGGGCATTCATGGAAACTAAATCCCAGCAGTTCTGTCCAATGTATTTGCGCTGTGTGTCATTAATAAGCAGAAATCCAGCCCAAAACACCAGGCTGAGGAGAAATTTGGATTTGCTTCTAACTTAGCCAGCTGGCTGGAATTATTACCCAGTTACATTTGTAACTATGAAAGTTAATGAGAGAGTAATCATATTTCACAGTTCACAGCTGAAAGTCATTTCCTCTAGGAGTTAATAAGAGTTTAAATTCCCCCTTCTTGTTGATTCCTCTCCCTCAAACTGTAGCTGTCACAGAGTTCTGAAGGCCTTACTGACTTTGAATCTGTCTTCTAAGGGCAACACACTTGGGTACAGGTGTACTGAGAGGAAAAGTGCTTGCATCTCTTCAAGGAGATGAAGATAAAAGCTGATCCTCGCCCCTCCCCTCCCACCCATACCAACATTTCTTATCAGAACAAAGAAACTGCAACTGGATGACTAAGTAATGATAATGACTGCTGCTTGGTGCACTGCTGGACTCTGATTAGATTCTTCTTGGCCTCTAACCAGATTTTTAATAAAAACAAACGACCAACAAAAAACCCCCAAAGAAAACACAATCGCCATTTAGAAGAGGCAGGACTAGCCTATTAGCAACAGTACAGTGCACAGTTAAGATGCTGCTGGGTCATTGTCTCTGTTTAGACAGTCCAGATCCTTCACTTTAGTGACTTGGAATGAAGTAAACAAAGACACTGCCCATCAGGCCACGAGCTACTCCCACGACCCTTTGCATCAGAAGTTTCTTAGACCAAAAAACACAGCTAAATAGGCCTTGGGAAACATTCACCTCTGAAGCCCCCGGGCCAGTGAAATTTTCACATCCTATACTAACTGCCCTGTGCCAAACAGACAAGGGGCTATGAATCTATGAGCAGATTGGGAAGACATTAAGGAAAACATTTGAAACACACTGTCCCTTCCAGAATCTCTGCCTCATCAACTCTCCATCTGTTCCCAAAAGTTCAATGGAAAAAAAATGAAAATTCCACTTTCCTGCTTTCTATAAACTCACTCTCACTGTAATTGCTCTGGTTTTAGGCACACTGCTGCGGGACTGAAAACCTCTTTTACAGTCGAAGATGGGCAGAGCCAGTGTGGAGCTGGTGTGACAAACCAGCTGGAGTCAAAATGACATTCTGGGCAACACCTTCCTCTAGAAGACATTCTGCCCTGTGCCAAGGGAAAGTTGTGAAAGAAGACTTGTCACACCTTACAGCAGCCTGTTTGAATAACCTTCAGCATTCACCTGAAGCAATAATTCCAGAACTGAATAAGACAGTAGCTATTGAGCAGCAGGCCCAGGGAAATGTGGCCATCAGTAAGAACAGCAACTTTTTAGCAACTTCTGCAACAGTTCTGTGTGTGCACTAGGGGCACTTTCCCTCCTTTGTGGGAGAAACAATTAGTGAGACCTCCTGTAGCATTTTCCACGCTTTGACTCCCTCACCTATGACAGCAAAGGACACAGTCAAGATACACCCACTGTGTTTTCATACACTTACTTTGTTTCTTTGTGCAATGGCTAGATATTTTCTTCCCCCTTCTGGGCCTTTGGTCCAGTTTGACAGACCTGGAACTGTTTGTCTCCAAGTGACAGATGCCTGGACTAAAGGTCTAAAGTGAATAGCTGATCTGCAGCATGCATTGCAGGTCACATTAAAAACCAACATGACACCTTAATTTGATCTTAAAAAGCATAAATACAACATAGCATGGTATAACAAGTAGTTCCCTATATTCCCATGAGCCTCCAACTAAAGGAGAAGAGTCAGACAACAGAAAAGCAAATATTTTTCTCTCATATAAAAAGGTAATGTAAAAAGAGCCATTTAGGGCTCCACCTAACCTGGAATAGGGGCTAAACAGTAAGTTATTCTCCTCCAAACTCCTCTATGGGTTATCCAGGCCCTGGTACTCAATGCTATGCACTCCCTGAAGAACAGATGTGCCATGCCCTTGATGTCACTTGGCAGCCAGAAGGCATCGAAGATAAGGGAAGAAAGAAATGCAGATGTCATCACTTGGCTGATGACACATGTCAGCCACAGGGCAAGAAAGAGGCACTGTGACTCTCAGGCATGTCTCTGAGAATCAAGGCTTCATGGAGATGCTCTTTTTCCAGAGCAATGCCTGACTGCATCATTCTGGCTGGAAGAGAACCAAGTAACACAATCTCTTCCCTCCAAAGCAGTCAAACTGAGGGGCAGAGCTTCCCTCCCTCTTGCAGCCAAAGTACAGGAACATATTCAGAGTGTGTGTAAAACAGTCCATCTCTACAAGAGACCAAGTAATTGTACCAGTTCAACAGTGAGGTTCATGTGATTTTGCTTTTAAGGCAGCAGGAGGAGGATGACATAAAATTTGGCTTGATACCTCCCAAACGTTTCTCCAGCTTCCTCTCCAACATCCCAAACTTTCATTCCTCAGAGAGAACTAGTTCATAAAAGACAGCGCTGTCAGGCTGACAACAGCCACTGCATGTGCAGCATGCAAGAGGCTGATGCAGCCCCACTGGAAGGGCTCTATGTTCCCAAAAGAGAGAGACATAAGCAACCCTTGAGGATCACAATATCAGTATGGATATGACTCTGGCATGGAGAAAAACATCAGGTACAGTGTTATATGGAAAAGGACTTGAGATGATCATATAGAGCTGAAATTTGAGACCACAAGAGCATCTGTGCAGAGAAAAGGAAAGGGGAGAGACAGGAGAGACTGATGTTTTCAGCTTTTTAGAAACAAAGAAGTAGCCACAAAGAGTTTTATTTGCCATTTCTGGGATGCCATAGGTTGAGTCTTTGGTAACTGCTGCTTTGACGTTTGCCTTCCTGATCACAAACAGGCTCCATAGAACAGTCATCCTAAGAGGAAAAAATGGTCTCAAGAGCTTGACATGGGATCCTCTGCCTTGATCACGTATAAGACTTCTGCTTCAATGCAGAGCTCTCAAAGGCTGAGGTGCTTTTGCCTCAGGCAAGTAAGAAAATCAAACCTCATCTCAGAACTGTCAAGTCTCTTTCATCCCAGGACTTAATCTTAGACCAAATGGTCCCAAAGACCTCACACCATCTCCTCTAAAGAAAACAAATCAGCTTCACCTGTATTTATAACTGTCTTGTCTGCAGCTACCCTGAATCTAGCCCAGTAGCCCCTTGTGGGTCTGATTGTCCTCAACTCCATAATTTGCCCCCCAAATAGTTCAACAGTTCAATCCCAGCTCAAGAGCTCCTGTCTACTCTAAACCTACACTAGGTTGTCACACATCCTGACAGCCACTCAAACCTAACCCAATGGCCTCATACAGATAAGGCTATGAATCCAGCTCTCTACTGCCATGCAGGCAAGCACCAGTGCCAAACCTGGATTTGTAGGCTATTCAAGGCCAACTGTTAAACTTTAATCCTTATCCTAAAACCTTACTCCAATTCCAAAATCCCACTATCTCCATGTGCTTCTGACTTGTAATGAGGCACAAAATATTTACTAGCACTAGCATAAAAATAAATAGAAAAATATGTCACAAATGCAAATAAAAAACAAGGAGCATGTCACAAACACAGAGAGTAAACAAGGAAGATATCTGATGGTGCCAAAAGTGAATTTAATCCTTGCTGGGACTACTACGTTTTATCTAATGAACCCATGAATCACCCAAAAAAAGGCACTTGAAACTTTATTCTCTTTCAAGAGCTGGAATTTTGAGTGGCTCATGTACCAAAAACCCCTCTATAACACAGTTATACTCTCACCACCATATGGCTTTCTGATGTACAACCCAGGTAGGCTGCTACTAGGCTGAAAGGTCCATCAGTGCAAGTGATAGATAGATGCGACTTTGGAGCCTCAAGTCAGGATAAGGTCTCCCAGTGATATGCTCCTTCCCCTCCCTTTCAGGGTAACTCACACCAGTCAGCTGGATGAACTCGTCAGGCCCAGCTGAGGACAGGATCCTCTGACAATGACTTCCACTCCGTCTTTTCATCACATGCAACTACTGCATAACAGCTCATACCTACAAAAATCAGAGAAAGAAAATGCTCATTAGCACCACTGGTCTTGCTGTCCAACACAATTACCAAGGGCTCTACCAAAGCAATCAGTCGTTCACAGAAATAATGCTGCTTTTACATGAATCAATTCCCTCTGCTTAGCATGCAGGAAGCATAGCATAGTTAGTATAAACAGCAGTCTGACCAGATCTGCATCAGAGCATCCTCTCTGTGAGAACCAATATTTACAGCTGTCTCCAGGGCAGGCTGAAACCACATCCGTTTTCCTGCCTTTCTGCTAGAGATTCCCCCTCAAGGAGCAAGGACAGCTGAATAGCACAAATATTCATGCCTCCCTAAAATCTACAGTCTGTTTACTGATGTAAATTGCTGCTGATTTCAGCTTAATTTAGTAAACTAGTTTGCAAAATGCAGAAAAAGAGAAGTAAATACACATCTATGCAGCTATCCCTGATGTGTGAATAGGCTTATCTGACACAGAGCCAGGCTGGGAGGTAGGGGTAGCAACAGCCACAAAATATAACTCCTTGCCGCCAGGAATAAAAACCCTCAGAAAGAAGGGCACACATTAAGAAACCTACACATCAGATTGTCTTAGGACAAATTCCTTGGTTGGGGTACACAGCTAGACAGACAGACAGACACGGAGGCAGAATTCCCACAAAACAATTTTTTTTTTGCATATATTGACTGTTACTGAGACTATTTAACTCCAGTCCAATATTAAGTCTAAATGGCAAGATCTGACATTGATTTGATAGATGGCTGTGCAGCTTTATTGTTTCACTCAAAAACATTTAGAGCTGTCTGCTTTAGTGAGATGTCTCTGCAGTTTGACTTGTAAGGTAAGTATTGACACCCCTCAATTTTAATCATGTCATTTTTCAGGCTGAACTAGTCAGTCACTCTGAGCTACTGATGTACTGAGTGGCGAGATGGGTTCTTCAGAGGGCAGTGCAACCTCTCTCCAAACTGCCCTCCTCATACTTCTCTGTTTTCAACAACTCTAAAAAGAACCTGAGACCACCAACTAGAGAAGTTTCATGCCTATGCTGAATGACTGAACAAATCCTCATGTGTGTTTTACTTAAGCTCTGAGGGGACTGAAGTCACATTTCTTTCAACAAGCAATGTAAGACCAGAACCTCCAAGGGTCCTGTACAACCAGCCTGTCAGCCAATATGCCTCAGTAGTCAGATATTTTCATGACAATGCAGGTGGGGCATAAATATGACATGGAGAAAACAGAAGGTGATGCTCAGAGATAAAACACTCAGAGAGAGTATCAAGGACCTTGTCTATGAGCCATCTCTAAACATGCTCACAAAGCTCCAGTAAGATGATGTTTTTACAAGCCTCAAGACTTCTTTCAAACCCATGAATATGCCAAACAATGAGCCTAGGAGAACCAGGCTAGTTTTTCCAATAAAACTAGAATAGTCCTAGGAAAACACAAGTTGAAACAAATTAGAGTTTTCTGTACAGGACAGTCTAGTAGCTTCTCCATCTTGAAAAAGTAGAAAGGGATCAGTGAAAGGACACATATTTGAAAGGCCTATTGCTAGTACTGGAAATAAAATTTCCTATAAAGGTGCCCAGAGTATGCACCAAGAGAGAGTTAATATTCCAGTGGCAAGGTCAAGCCCTGGTTTTCCTGCAACACAAGAAGCTGCCCTGCTGGCATTAACTACAGTTTGTTTGCTTTCCCAACCTGCCTTGTCCTTGTGAGTTGGCAAAAAGCTGAAGCTGGCCAGAGTCCCAGCTACCAAAAGCTGCCCAAAGCAGAGAACTGTTATCACAAGGACTAACAGCTAGGTTGAAAGGGGGAGGAGAGAGTAAATGGCCCAAAAACCAACTGATAGAAACTTCTCTGGTGCTGAGAATTGTTACAGCTAAGTTTCTAACCTGGACATAGCAGGGAGCACAGCAAAATGCAGGAATACAGAGGCAGGTTATGACTGGTCTGTGCCCCAGTCTAGAAGAGACACCTAAACATTCAACTTTCCCCTTGGAAATATGCCCTGCATTAGCTCCTGAAGGACCCTAAGAAGCTATTTTTTCTGAAAAATCAACGCAAGATTCACAGAAGGATTCCATTTAGACAAACTTTATACCCACTGCTGTTAGAGACAAAACTTCCCTTTCTGTCAATGGCAGCAAAATTAGGGAGCTGACAATGTCAGAGAGGAAGGACACTGCCAAAAAATTTTCAACATATTTTAATTTTGTTAGTATTCAGCTGTGTTCTGGCTTTATCTGTTTTTAATAGTTTGATTTCTAATAAAACTTTCCATAAAAAAAAAGTCTGCTGAAAGAGTTTCCAATGAATAATACAAAAAGTACTTGGACTCTGCCTGCACAAGCAGCCAGCGCATCAGCACTGTTGGTGACTGAACTGCTCGGCAAGCTAAAAAAACAGATTCTACACTGAAACTCTGAAGGAATGCAGCAGGTGAACAAATCAAGCAAAGTGAGAACAAAACAAAAAAGCACCACAAAACCAAACCAAATGAAAACCTTACCACACTGCTGATAAAGAGGTTTTATCAGCACAATAATCATCCTTTCCCCCCCAACCCCTTTAATTTTTATAACTAGGGATTTCCCTAACTCTACACACTCCTTGTATTTAGAGACAAATAAATGACTGTGGCTTAGAGCAGCTTGTATAGTTCTGGTGCAGTGAGCTACAGCCTCAATCTGTCCTGGTACCCAAACCTGCCATAAGAGGCTTTTCAGAGTGACATGGGAAGAGAATAGGAGGAACAAGAAGGGGATGAGCCTAAAGTACAAAAGTAGAAGATCCACAATTTTACAGGTGTTCCTGGAGGCTGCTTTATTCATGCTAAGGACTGATACATGGGCTGACAATACTGTGGTGATGCAGAATCAAGCTATCTAGCTCCTTCTCCCTTTTTCAGATCAACAGCCAGTAACCTGGCACTTCTTAAAAGGGTTGGGTTGGACACACGCCACAGTCAAGCCACTTACCTATGGAGAAAGGAACACTGCCAAAAATGAAAAGGAGAGGTGAGAAACAGAAGCAAATTTCTTGTCACAGACAGTGGCCAGGCATGATGCAGCAGGACAAGTCCATCTATAAGCACACTTATGAGCCCCAGTAATGACACCTAGTCACAACTATCCCACTGTAGACATGAACATCAGCTCAGCATGCTGCTATTCTTGCAGTAATTTTCCACACTTCACAGTCTGAGCTCACACACAACCAAGCAGACAGCACAGCTTCCAGTACTCCCCTAGGCAGCAATGAGAAACACTGTCCAAGTGATCTCACACCTGAACACAACAGGAGGGCAGCAAACACACAGACAGAGCCTCCAGCTCAAAAACTGGAGGTGCCAAGTAAAAGAAACATAGGAGTTTCACATTGTTTTCAAGGTAAAAAGAGAAAGGGGCTGACCCTGCTTGACTTCATCGTGTTGTTTGTACAGCACCCTGTGCTTTGGGCACTGAGCTGCAAAAGCAAAGAAAGTACAATGGCAATGAAAACATAACCAAACACATCAGTGTGGGGCCAGCTTTGCAATGGAAAAGCAAAGAGTTGGAAACTAAAATCAACAAACAATACTCAGACCTAAAGGCCATTTAGAAAACAACAAATTCAAGCAGCTCTCTAAGACTAGCAGGATAAAAATATTATGTTTTGCCATTGTCCACATAAGAACAGGCAGTCCCTTTTCAAGAAATTTAAATGGACAAGACACATGAAGGGCAAACAGATGCATGGACAAGGAGTGATTCGTCCTGATCACCTAACACCAAGACCAGTGCCAGGAACAAGCTGCGACTCCAGCTTTCCTAGCACAATGCCCTTTTCACTGGTCTATACTGCCTCTAAGGATGAAAATTGACACCCACCTTTTGAAGGCATTTTCATTGAAAACTGCTTGTCACCATCCCACCTGCTGGAGGTTACAACTCCCTGCAGTGCTGGTAGCAGAGGTGTCCATGTGAACACTCCATAATAACAGAAGGCTGAATCCACCAAGTTAAACTGGATAACTAGTGAAGACAAATTAAGCTCACCTATCTTCTCAATGCCGATCACACAGTGCTTACATGCATCCTTCAGCTGGCAAAGCTGTAAGTGAAGCCACCCATCAGCAGTGCAGAAGGGAAGACAAGGGCCCCTGTCTTCAAACTGAGCAACTGTTTCTTAAGTTGATGCTTGTCCTCGGTCTCAGATATGGCTACGTCCTTCCACTCTGGAAGTCATAAGACTTGTGGTTCAGCTAAGACAAGACATCAGTGGATCTTTAAAAAATTTCTTACCCAAGTCACTCCATAACCAGAGTTCTAGCTTAGTAAGCATCAAATACAACAAAAATGCAATCTCAGCTAGTGTAGCAAAGACCAGATTCTGGTAACATTTTTGCTAACTACGATTAATAACAATAATACTGAAAACCAGATTGTTACTGATAAACCATTTCTAACATTATTAGGTTTTGGACATTTTATTAGAATTTACAAAACAAACTGCCTGTATGCTGTCCTTATGGACTGCTTAGGGACAGATGACCAGAGTTCAGACTGTATCTATGCACGAGAATGACTCACAGAATATTGCTTTGGGCCAACAGGAACACTGAAGACAAGTGATGCTGTTGTTAACTAATCTACATACAAGGTCAAATTCTGCAAAGCCATGTTATTCTCAGTGAAGTCAACAAAAGAGGTGCAAGTACATTCCAGGGTAGATCCTGATCTCTCAAAATTGGCTTAGATTTTCTTCAGTATGGATGGACAGACCTTTAATTTCAGTGACCTTATGCAAACCAGTGCTCAACAAACATGACCCACATAGTATGTGATCTCCAGATGCAAATGCCTTACATGGACTACTTGGGTTCAACTCTGTTGAGAAAACACTGCCAGCACATAACAGATTACCTCAAGCTGCCTTCTGAGAAGAGGCTGCTGCCGAAATTCCTTTCTGGTTTGTTCAGTCCATGCCTAAAAGACTGGTTTTACCTGTCCAAATGAGTCAGCAAAATCCATTTCACCTCTTCTCCAAGACAGTGGAGGCAGCATACACCTTCATGGCATGGGCAGTGTGCCCTGCCTGGCAGCAAAGCACCCCTATTTGCTCAGGTGTGGCTGTCTTTCTGGCTGGGCACACCAGCAGGCAGCATACCAGCAGCACTTTGCAGCAGAAAAATTGCTCAGAAGCCACTAATATACCCAGACCAGTAATGCAGACTTCTCCCCTAAAATACCCATTTAGGCACTCAGGAAGTTGGAGAGAGTGGCCAGTGGGAGCTCCCAGTCTAACACAGAGTCTACAAGCACATCTGCATAGAAAGGAGAAGAGAAGTGGATAACTGCAGAGCAGGTATCCCTGTTTCTCCATTCTTCTACATCCCCAGCTCAAAACTGATGTCAGGAATAAACAGAAAACATACAAAGGCCATGGCACATCTTCACAGCAATCACAGAGAATCACGCTTGTAGATCAACACTGATCCACCCTCAGATTTGGTCCTTAAAATGTAATTTCAACAATATGCATTTGCTTATCCCTACAATTCACTGGTTACCTCTTGAAAAGAAAAAAAAAAAAAAAGGTGTCACCAACATGTAGATGGTGATCAGAAAGAACAACACTGCAGCAACACCAGAGCTTAGGGCACATTCTCACTTTGTCGCCATTTTCCATTAGCGCATATTGTCAACTCCACAGAGGCGAGATACGATTTACCCCAGAGTAATACCATCCAGATACAGAGGTTACTCTCGGCTGACCCCCACCTAAGTGAGATTAGAGTTAACCCCTCCCCCTTACCACCTCTTTCACCACCTCTATATTTAACTGCAGATTAACTCATTTCCTCTACCCACAAGTGAGATTAAAGTGCACCAAGTGCTGTCACAGCTCAAGCAGAGCCTCAGTGCATCCTCATGTAAATCACCACTCAGTGTATGTATTAAAGCATGTCAAGGAGAATGAGTCACACACTTCATACTCACAAAACCACACACTTGCTTCTCAAGAAGTAAAACTGGCTGGCAGCCCAGGTCCCCAAAATAGTAAGACAGAGCTCCAATTCCAATCTTCTCCTGTCTGTTACATAAATCTTAAAGACGTAAGAAGTGCCACTATTTACCAACGTGTTTGAATGAAATGTGGGTCAGTGACCAAGGCAACGGGTCAAACATAGAGTGACCTGGCCTCTGGGCACTGTATTGACTACACTTCTCTAGAAGGAAACAATAGCCCCTCGTTACAGGGAGAGGAAAAAATAATGCAACAAATCTCACCAAAACCTCGCACTCACCATGTCTGGTTCAAAAAGGCTGAGAAGTATAAAACTGACTAGAAAAATGAAACAACAGCAGGGAAGGGAGAGAGAAAGAGAGGGGCAGTGAAAGACTTCTCCACCCTGTGTAATATTGCTCACGAAGGGCTTCCTACAAGAGTGAAAATGCTGCAGCCAGGCTGTAGCTCTCCATCCACTGTGAGGCAGACTCGCAGGCAGGAGAGGGGCACTCTACCCTGGGAGGTGGTGACAGCCACATTTCCAGGGGCTGCAGGGATCCCACCCATGTTTGGTCACAGCACCGCTGTGCTCTGGCCCCACAGGGCCATACCCAGCACCTTTGGCATGTGTATTCTCTCTCTGTGTCTCAAGAGCACTGTGCCAGGAAGACAGCGTTTTATGTCTACCTGACCTCTCTGCAAATCACACGGAGTCTTAACTTATAAGATCTTTATCACAGCTTGAAGCAAACACTAGGCAGCTGTAAATAAAGCCGGTACTTTAAATCCAGCCACATGAGTTAACTCCACAGTGAATATAATTCTTCACAGCTAACAACTATGGTAATGAATTTTACCTCAATGAACGCAGAAGGGGTGAAGCATGCAAAATTGAGAACAGGAGTAAGTTTCCTCCCTTAGATTCTATATCAATAATCCTTTAAAGTGAAAGCACTCATTTCCCTCATCTCCCTTGTTCTAACCCTTCAAGAAATTAGTTCCCCTTAATTTTCAGTGGTTTAAATAACAGGCCTCTGTATTTTTGCCAAGAATAACAGAAAATCAATGTGGACAGCAAGCCAGGAAACATGCACAAGAGCCATTGGCATTTGCTTCAGCTGACCAGCTGGAATAAGTTGTCAATTCACCTTACTGTATCCTACAAATGCACTGCCTGGCAAAGGGGGCTATTAAAGGAAAGAAAATACTTATGGCAAGCTTATGACACATCTCAAAAGCAATCACTGTGTCTTTGTTATCCAAGAAACTCTGGAATGACAAATAGACGAAAATGAGAGAAGGAACAATGGAATGAGGGTTCAGCCGTAGATTGCAGGAGCAATGGGTCATGCCAAGAAGATGTACCATTGCCAGAGCAGAACCTCTCTGACCTAAAAGAGACTGCATTGCCTGAGAATGAAATCACAACATGCTGGGCAAAGACAGACACAACTGTTAAGACTTGGTGCTGCCATGCATATACCAAAGGAGAGATGAGCGTATACCAAAATGCAGAGAACAAGTAAAGTGGCTAAATCTTCCATGAAAAGAAAGATCTACCTTGCAGAAATCAATAACCACCAAGGCAGTGGTGATTATCTTTCAGTTCAGGCATCGCCAGAGGGCTATAAATAAATTGTCAGGATTTGCAAACATCTTCCATTTATTTAAAGGTAGATTTTGGGCTGAAGGTATCTCAAGATCTTTTTTTCTGGCAGTATGAGGTCACTATATGAAATCTATGGCAAACAGGACACCTATAAGAATCAACAGCAGGCTTCTAGTGATTTGAGAAGCTGAAACACTGAACAGATGGAAATGAGAAGAGGAACAATGCACTGCATGGGCTCACAGAAAAGCTACAAGACACACTGTACACGAGCTGTGTGACTAATGTGATATGTCCTTCTGCTTTCTCTGCACCTTAGCTCCATGTTGCAATGAAACTACAAGCGTGTCTTATGGAAGCAAGTCACATTGCTTGCTTCTATCCCTGTCTGCCAATGCACTTACACACACTCCTCCTACATTTGCACATATGCCTATTTTATTTTTCCACTGAGAGTTTAAAAACAGAGTTCTTTTTGTTGCTCTTGTAATTCAGAAATTAGACTCAGACCCTGCAAACATGGTCTGTTCTTGGCAAAACAATGGACAAATGCTAAGACCCTTGATCCACAGGAAAAGAAGAACACTTCCTGTTCTAAAGAATGAATTTATGTTTCATATTTCATTAAACCTCGTGTTGTTCTGATGTCTTTACAACAGAAGTAAAGAAAATTGATTGTAACCACTATGAGACAAATTCTCATGAGATTCCCTTCCAGCTCCATAAATTGGGCTTGAACACCGCAAGTGACCAAATAGCTGGTAAAGTTACATGAGGTGTGATTGTGGTTATGCTAATAATAAGGCATCCTTAAAATGGCTGAAAACGACTCACAAAGAAACACCTGCTCAGACAGCCTTTCTAGGAATCTAAACCTGATCTAAGAGCAGCTCTCAGAGATCAGTGTTTGGGCCAGAGCACAGCAAGTTACAGCTACTTCACACTGCAGGGAACAGCCGTGGGATGCTGAAGGAGGAACACAAGGGACAATTTTATGGCTGCTATTGCTGCTGGACTATGCACCACCGTGCCTATGGCAGCAGGGCCCCACAAACATGATATAAGACTATTCCTTCTTGTCTTAAACAGAGGAAGGGAATAATGGAAGTAGCAGCCCTGAATCAGCTATGTGGAAGCTGTTGAAGTCCTGGGACCACATCACTACCTGGGCTGGGATTCATAATGATCCAGGCAACAGACACAAAAGAATCAGGAAGACCCTTGGAGCAGCTGCCCAGAAAATCTGACTCATTAACTAATGTATAAATTAAATAATTCCGGGGAACCTTGTAAGATTAGACAACTGAATCAAAATCAAAGCCCAAGAGACTAAAAATGACAAATACATATTGAGATTACAAGGAAAGATTAGAGGAATATTTAGCCGAAAAAGATAGAAGCAAAGAAGAAGAGGTGATTAATTTCAGGCGCAAGTCAAGTAATGAATGAGTAATTGTAAAGCAAGATTGGGATGCACCAATTTATCCTGTTCCATGCTATATAAAGGCATTAAATGTAATTGATACTAATTTATAAAAATAATTTTTAAAAGGTGGCAAAAAATCAGCCTGAAGAATATATCATCACAGGGCAAGGAGGAAACACTGCAGGGAAATCACTCTACCGGCTTTCAAAAATGATTAGACAATTATATTAACATAAATAGTAGTAAAACTGGGAAAGCTACATGTAGAGTTACAAGAATAATTGGCCCAAAGGCACCCCTCTCTTCTATTTGCAGATTTATACTTGTGCCTTCAGGCAGGGTCTGCTCTTTCTGAGTCATTGTTGGAATTAAACAGGCTGTAAAATTCCTATTTGGCCCTTACATGGTTTTGTGTGTGAGAGATGCTCAAACCATGGGGGAGAAATGGTTCAGATTCTCAATAGTTTTGGGTTGCACCAATGCCAGTGAGCAAGGCTGGAGTTTTGTCTGGTAGAAACAACTGGTAATTCTACTCCTTTAGTGATCTGGGAAGCTAAGGAGCACAACGGCAAGTTGATTACTTTAGCTCAAGCATTCTCCCCCTAAAGTCTGACCCAGCTGTGATTCAGCCTGCTCCTATGAATGAAGATGAGTACCAAAAAACTCCATCTTTGGTCTTCGTACTCAGACAGCCCCAAAGTGCACAGGATTTAGGATTCATTTCTCACGTAATGGCTTTAAAAGTCACCCTGTCCTCAACAAAGCCTCCGTGCTAAAAAACTGGCCAGATTTTTAAAACCCACTGTTCCAGTAACTGAAATAATTCCAAAATGTCACTGCAAAAATACTGAAGTCTTCACACATAGCTCTAGTCAAGTAACAACATTCAGTCTTTAACAAAAAATCTCCTGGGGGATTCTTGAAGCTTGAACCCATTCAGAATTGCCCACAAGAGAGCTTCTCTAAACCATATAAAATATCCCCGTCAGTTAAGAATGGACATAGCACAAAGTGTCACCTCCCAGTTTGATACACCCCTGGGCACTGCACATCTAGATTGGTATTGTCAGCTCTTACAATGTATGATGCTTTCATAAAGCCGCACCTGATGGAAACAAAAGACTGTATGAGAATTTCAGCTTTCATCTATGATAAATAAAAAACCAATCCCAAAATAAATCAAAAAAGAAAAAAAAAAAAAAGAAATTACTGACACTCATGGTGAAGAGAAAAACTTGAAGAACCAGAAAAGATCAGAACCAGAAAGCAAAGAAAAGTAATTATAATGTATATTCTTACATGACAAACAGAGATTGCTTAACTTGGAATGGGAGAACCCACACACTGATTCAAGAACATCTGAAGTTGCAATACTATGAACATACAACACAGGACTTCACACTGTCCTCTGCGCATTCACTCTTGGGAAATACAGATCCTACTTTAACATGGAGGCCTACAATACAAAGCAAGGGAGAGTCAAACAGTAAGAAGCTGAAACACTGCCAAGCAGAACAATTTCCTAAATACTTGGTGACATTTCTCAGGAGTCACTGCTTTCCTTAGACCATCACATGAGCGCTCTGGTTGCTGGGGGCAGGATGCTGTGCTCAGTTGAGGATCCCGCAGCAACACTCAGTCGCGTCTGCCTGTGCACACTGAGACCCAGAGCAGCAAACATGTCAGATTGCTGCTATATTCTGCCTGGTGTCCAGCATAGCTGGAAAAAGCTAAACCTGAAGAAAATCAGAGGTTTTCTTCAGCCTCATAGCACTGAAGCATACGGTGTCCCGTAATTTCAAAAGCTCAAGACAAGGAAGACTTTAATCTCACCGGGGACACTGCTTCCCTATCTGTCTTCCACGAACATACTTGATGGGAAATTCTGTCCTCCTGACACAGAAGGATGTGCCTTGGTCAGCCAGAGAAATGTGAGAATGGGGTGTTGAGCTCAGTGAGAAGAGGCACAAGTGTCAAAGCAGCAGCTCTCCTTGGGTCCACCCTCCTTTCAGTTTACTCTGTGGCAGGCATGACCCTCTCAGTGAAGTCAGGGGACACTAACTGGTAGCACATCAAATATGGACTGAATGCAGAAGGCAACTCTTGTGCTTTGACTGCGATTCCCACAATAGCTGGATTTTCCTGGAAAGTCTGCAGCTCATGCAGGAGTCAGAAAATTTAGGTTTCAACGAAACAAAAAAATAACGTTCTGGGAATGCCTGCTCCGCACAACGCAGGGCTATACCTGAGCAAGCTCTGAGCTAGCTGCTTCCCAGCTATGGCAGCACCATCCTCCTGGACACAAGGAAGGCTGCTACCAATCCCAGTTGAGATCAAGTTAGTGTTTCATGTGGGTGTTTCAAGGCCTGGGTAGTGTGTGCTTCTTACATTCATGACTTCCCCTTAAAGACCTTCTTTTTCACCTCTGAAGGCTGGGGCTGTCACCATCATCCTGAAGAGCCAATAATGACTTGCACTTTCTGCAAAAGTGAGCAGTGTACTTCCACTGCAGAAGAGCTGCAATGTCTCCGTAGTCTTGCAGAGTAGATACAGCCACCCTTAAAGGGTTTATAATTTTTTAAAAAAAATTAATGAACCATATAAATATTTAAGAATGTCAGGTTTCTTTGTAGCTACATAAAATAAGTTTGAAAGATATTATCAAAAGCTCAGAAGAAAACAGAAAATGGAATGGCACAGAAAGATCCCAGTACTATTTAAAAATCCACATACCTCATAAGAAATTAACACAGCAACCTTGTTTTCCATTGAACATCCTTCTATTCATTTGGATTCTATTAAAGTGCAGAGGCAGATGCACTTTATAGATAAATATTGCAAGGAATGTGAGATATAATGGTAACCAATTAAGAATGGAGCACTCCAGCTCAGGTTATACAGAACATCCCTCAGAGTTTCTCTGTCTACAGGAACACCAGTGCTTCCTTGTCCTGCACTGGCATGTTGACCCCTTTTAGAGGTGTCACTCAGGATGGTGAAAGGATACAACAACAGCACAACCTATTGTATCTTTGTATCTACTCTAAGAGGTCACTTGCCAAAATAGATGCTATCCATGAATCTGAATAACTGGCCTTTTCTTGTATTTCCCATGAGATTTATTAAAGTATTTGTATCTGTGGACCAGCCAAGCTTTGATTATTCTCCTCTTGTTTACAGCTTTGCGTAAAATGCAAGCCATCAAGTCAAGTTGTTTTTCAAATTCTGTAGCATACTAAACATTCAGAACTAATCCTATAAACTAGATTCTCCGGGCATCCAGAGGTTCCCTAATATGGTCATTAAATATCTAAGAGATGAGGACACCTCACAAAAACTCAAATGAACTATAAACTCTTCAGACTTATCATTAAAAAAAAAGAAGAGTCAGAGACTGTGGGAGACAAAAGATACGGCAGATTACAAACTGGCGCCAAGACACAACTAAGCCATGTGCTTAATGAGAACAGCAAAGATGTCTAGGATAGCACAGACAGAGCAGTCAAATATGGTTGCAGAATTTTGCAACTGAGGAAGGATACTGTTTGTAAGGTTAAGACAAAATTATCCAATGGTCTTGTGATTTTTAAAATGGTCCTGAGATGACATTAACCATTTTTACATTTTTAAAAATAAGAAAAAGCATTAAAACCTGAGAGAAGTACATGAGTAACTTATTTGGCTGTAGACATCCAGATCAAACTTGGATTGCTTCTTATTCAGTGCTGCATAAGATTCTAGCTCCTCTTACTGATGTCTTCACAAATCTTTACATATTTAATCCAAACCAAAACTTCGGCCTCAGATAGTGTTGCCATTTACAAGATGAATTCCCTATTAACCCTGTGCCAGATCTTGTGCAGAGCCTCTTCCCCTTCAGACCCTGGAACTGAAATTTGTACTTGGACTTCACGAAACTTCACCAGCGAGACCAAATCAGTGCTGTGGAGAAACAAGTACCCTTTCACTCATGCATCATCTAGCACACCTGCACTTTTTTAACACAGGTCTGGAATTTAGCAGACACGTTATCAGCAGTCACCTGCCCCAGCAAAGGTGCTGGCTAAACAAAGCCTGGTCGTGCATTCAAAAGCAGAAAATGCTTTGGCTCAGGCAGACAATTTCCTCTGGATGGTAAGGGTTGGAAAGACCTTTTGAATTTAACTTCATAGTAAATGTGACCCATGTTTCAGGAGACCAGTAACTCATCTACTTTGTATTGGGCTATAATACAATAAATACTCTTTGTCATCCATTCAGATAATAAAGGCCTTGCCTTGATTATAACACACTCAGCTAGCTATAATGATGCTGGGCCAAAACATTTTCAACAGGTTGTTCAAACATTATTAGTCTTGTCCTGAAAAGAGCAAGGTACTCACTTGTCTTGGGGGTTACTAACTAAACAAATGTTCAAACACTAACAAAGACACGCAGTGTCCAATAGCTAAGCTGTCAGGACCTTGGGAACTTCCATTGCATTGTATTCCCATTTTCAGCAAGCACAAGCCAGCACTGTTTCACCACATTTCCCTGTAATCAGAGTAAATGGAGCAGCTCCCAGCATGACAGGACTGGAATTAGTTAGGAAGATAGCCCGACTCCAAAGATCAGAATCAAGAGGCTCAGTTTTTTGTTTCTTGACCGCTAAAATCTGTGAGGCCTGTAAGCAGTGAAAGTGACTGCAATGAACTGTTATACTGTCATTCCTAACGCGTGCTCATGGCAATATATTTTATTCCTGAAACATGTTCAAACTTCAGAAGGAGAACTATTTAATTCTAAACTCTCTATAGCTGACATATAGACAGAAGTCCCAGCTGTTTTACATGCCAAAAGAAGCTGAATAAACTTCCACAACAATTAAAAATATTATCCCCATTTCCCACATTTTATTGAGCCAGACAGTTCTCATGTTTTTTGAAGTGGGGGTCAACAGAATAGTCTAAGGAGGCTCTGGTGCACTGCTTAGACCATCCAGGCACATCCATGCCATGGAGCAGCTAAATGAACAGTCTCTGTCTCTTGAGCCCTAGCTTCACCCCAAAGTCACCTCCAAACTGTAAGAATTTCTTAACCAGGCCCACAGCCCCCCGAGCCAGCAATTATCACACCTCTTTGTCTTGCTGATGATGTAGTGACAAGAGTCCTTTTGTGTTCAGATGTGGCATAGTCTATGGCAAAGCACCCATTGATTTCAAGGCATTTTTATACGAGCAAATTCTTGAGCCCCATGTCAAAAGCAATAAACCAGCAGCTCTTTGTTTAACAGGAATAAGGCCAGGACCCTTGATAAAGGATGGGACTGATGAAATGAAAGCTGATCTGCTGAGGTACTGGTATGAAGTATGATCCATTACTAACCTCACCAAGTTATGCCAGCACAGTTATACCCATGCACTGGGATTCTGCCATTTATTTTTAGAGAATGAGCGAAGTAGAGCGATCTGTGTCCAGAAGGCGCAGTTATTCCATAACTTACATTCACAGTATGCAAACATTTCTGTCACAGCATATCAGTTAAATGTTCTCATGGACCTGACTTCTTGTACAAATTAATCCTCTCTTGCTTTGCTATCAGAAAATTGTCATGTTGTAACAAGGAAAGAGGAATGCTGCATGTATTTTGTGAAGAGAGGGGTGACTAAACATGCTTTAATGCAGTTTAGATTACATATCTGAGAGTGAGTTATCTCAGTTGTACAGAATGAGATCTTGCAGGGAAGACTGATTCACTGAGGTCTCTGGTACATGTATTTCCTGGAAAGAGACACAATTCTGCAATGCAAAGAACTTCTACTCTAATAACTTCTGTGAACCAAATTTGGATGTATTCTGGCCCATTTTATTCTCTTCATCATTTGCATAATTCATGGGAAAGCATTCAGGAAGCCAAATCCCAGACAAGCAAAGGACAAATTCTAACTTACAGCTTTCAGAAGTCAAAAGTCCATACATAGATGATTCAACAGATTTGATACTGGTTAATAAGTAGTATCTGCAGTTAACTAGCTTGCAGGGTTTGAGATGTTTCCTGTGATGGCTTTGAGGAAACAAACAGTTGACATTTTATCTTCACACGTAACTAAATTGTATCACAAACCAAAGATCTCCCTATCAGCAGAAAAGCAGCAGTAGTCCAAACCACATCCGTAAGTTCCAACTGCACTCTGTTCAACAAAACACTGCAGGAGCTCTTCTGAAACAGGAGTCTAAACTCACTTTCATCTTCCATCAAATCTTATCATTCCACTGTGTCACACAGAGAACTGTCCTAGGGGTTCAATCCAGAGGTGGGTCTGCCATCGCCACAGGCTGGCAACAAGGCACCTCCTTGGGGGCTCACTGCTTTTCCACTCTCCATCTGTCATTCAGAACTCTGCGCTTTCCTAGCCCCAGGGCTCCTCCTTAGCTCAGACTGAGTAGGATGTATTTCACATCTTTGCTGAAGTAAATCACACAAATGCTTTGCATATTTGGCAAGCAATATCCTTCCCCAACCTCTTCTATAACTGGATGCCAAGTCATGCTGTTTGACTAACTCAACTGCTGAGAGTCAGAACAGCACTTTCCATAAAGCCCACATTGCTTAGTTTGAAGGGTTGAAGGTTGTGTCTTTTGTTCTGAGGGGGTGACTTAAAGCCAACTGCCTCACTGTGAGGCCCTTTTGGGGACATCAGCACCTTTGAAGCAGTATTTTGTCACACACTCCACTCCAAGTGTAAACCATTCCTCATTCTTGGCTCTTGCACACAGAAAGTAAAGGATGCCTTCTGTGGGCCAGAGGTAGCCATGTCTTGAAGCAAGCTGGCTTCCACCAGCAGTCTTCAGGAAGCAGAAGGCAAAAGTCAGTACTGTTGTTTATGGTCAAATGTCAGTGCTGTTGTTTACTGATGAAAATATGTTATAACACATCTTGTAACATACATGGTAATTGCCCAGAGTTGCAGTGAGGCAATATTTGATTAGGAATTGTTCGTGACAGGTGACAACGCTGCTGGCAATTAGTCGGGATTGCCATGCAAATTGCCAGGGGCAGGCAGCCTATTACCAGATATAGACCTGTGAGGAGAATCACTGTGAAACAGACTGAGTGCACTGTTACCTTCAGGGCTGGCTGCCAGTTCCAAATGTCAGAACTGTGCTACTGCAGGTCTCAGAATCCTGTCCACTGTAGGAGCCACTTGACATCTTAATAGGCTTGCCAAAACAAGGAACATTAGCTATTCAAACCCCTGTCTCTCTCTTGCATCAACAAGTCACTTGTATTTTAAACACTACTAACAGCACTTACTGACGATGCAGAAGGGTGATCAACACTCAGGAAAGCAGCCTTGCTTCTGTCAATGCCAGCATGATAAGTAAGGTGAAGAGGAAACAAAGTGAAAATATTTAAACCTTATTTAGTCTCAGTAAAACCTCGGGTAGTTCAACCTGATCTACTGCCAACCCGCTACATCTGGACTTGGTTTCTGATGAAACCATCTACAGAAACAAATACAGTGATATATTCCAGTCCTAACTAATGAGCAAAGCTTAGAAATAGTCTGTAATGACAAATGGAAACTATGCTGCTACAAATAGCAAGAACTTGCCCAGACTGCAGTAAGAGAACTGCTATCACTGCTGAAATCCTGGAACTCTCTTCTTAATGATAATTACAAGGAGAACAGCAATGCTGCATTTCAGTCAGAACAAAATGATACATTTCTGTAACATATGTCATCTCAGCAACTTCATAGCAACTCTAAACTGAGAAATCCCTCTTGCTATGACTAAGCAAGAGTTGTCTTTGCTCTCTCAATGGAGAAATTTGAAGCACCAGCAGGATGTTTTGTCTAAAGTCCCAAAGAAACCCACAAGTGGCCTAATGAACTGAGTCTACAGTGCAGTCAATTGTCAGCAGACTCCTGAAATGACAAAGAGCATCCTTAATAATAGAGCAAGCCATCTCCAGGCCCTGCTTCTCTAAATAAGCGAAGTGATTTGGGGTTTCATGTTTACAATAAAGATAACAGGAGTTAATTAATATGCTTATACAGTGAAGTGTTGACTCCCTTCAACAGACACATTCCACAAGCATGCCTAGAGAATCACACAAAAAACATAATGAAGAATTGGATGACTCTAAAGAGAGCCACACTCTGCATAATAACTGCTCTATGACAACAGGATCTTGAAGCCAATACAGAAGTGGACAGAAGTCACCTTTATAGTACAGCTTCACTGGATAGCATGAAACAAGTTATCTGCCCAGTGCCTTATGAAAGAAGAGCTCATCACATATGCATGGAAGCACCATCGATCCAAATAGTCCCTACCAGGAAACAGCTTAGGTCACATCAGTGAAGCAGTTCTGCAGAGAGCAGAGAGAAGTCTACCACTGGTGCTAGACAAGGACACAGTATTTTACACTTCTTTCTCCTACCCTCAACAAAATTCATACAAATAAAACAGCAGCCCTCTTGTTGGAATGATAAAATGTGTCTCCTGACAGTCTACATGTTAAGGAAATCCCAGTACAGGTTGGATGCCAGCAGGTACAGGTTTCAAAAAGCTACAAACCAAGGATTTATCCCTGCAACTATTTAGCTCTGTGTCCAAGATCTCTTTCACTGAACAGAAGTAGTACTGTAACTTTAAGGACGTAAACAGCTGAGTTGCAGAAGGCTTCTGAAGAGGCACACCACATAGGCAAGTGCCACTGGACTTTACTAAACAGATTTAACTTCACGTCTAACTTCCTCTGGATACTTACATTCTTTGAAAATTCCTAACAGTTAGTTTTTGCACCAATTATGTGTTCACAGCAGAACTGTCTGTTCTTAATTAAATATATAACTTTACATGTGTAAAAAGGTGAAATCTCACTCAGCTCCAAGTAACAACTGAAGACATCATGCACCTGAAGCATCTGTAGCACAAAACCAATATTTTTAAAGTCTCAGAAATTTTAGATCTTGCAGAAAACTGTAGTTTTCATTATCTCCTCATGATCCAGTACTTTCTAGTTCCCAGCCTGACCCGTCACCCAGTGCTTTCCAGCAGTGAGAAACTTTAAAAAAAAAAAAAAGAAAAAAGAAAAAAGAAAAAAAAAAGTTGCCAAACTGCAACTGCCAACTTGCAAATCAGCACATACACATACAGGAACTTTGTAAAACATAATCTTCATTCAAGATGCCACTGATTCTAAACGTGGACATTTCCACATGAATAAACATGAGAGACAAATAGTAACGGCTGGATCCACTTCACCTCACTGGAATTAGCAAAATGTCAGGCATCTAGACAATCACCTCTGCAGTCAAAGGTGAGCGACAAGGGCTTTGAGAGGACAAGTAATCCTGTTCTACAACAAGCACATAAGCTGAAACAAATCACCACATGGCAGTGCTTTTCTTTCTCTACTCACTATGGAAAGAGCTTGGAAATCCAGTTTTTTTACAGAAGTGTGAGATGTACCTCCCCCCAGGAAACACAGCAATAAAATCTCTGTCACAGCCTCAGGTGGCAATAGCTGACAACTAGGTAGGTGTGGATCATAGCACACAGCCAGCAGTCCCCACTTGCAGGGCTGCTCTCATTTCCTGCTACATGGAGATGCTCAATCCTTTGAAAAACCAGAAAGGGAGCAACTGGCTCTGAACAGCCATGCAGGTTTCTTTTCCCACCAGAACAGTATATACAGTATTTACGTAGCATCAGCTTGTAACAAACAAATATGTGGGTTTAAAGATGTGGTTTGTGTTTTGGCAGAGAGACTGTTTGAAGCCAACCATATTTGGTGCAAATATCACAGCCAAAGGTGTCAATTCCAGACTGAGAAAGTGGTTGTACTTAGGTAATAGACCAGACTAGGCTGGAATATATTCAGGATCCTGTGGCACTAAGATAACTAACCAAATGCCAAATGGCACAGTTCCTTGGTGAAAGTGGAAGGACTGGAACACTGAAACAGCAGTTTCATAACATGGTCACCCTTTCACCTCCCCAGAGTTCCCATGGGGAATGTGTGGCCAAGCATTCAAATTAGACTAAAATCCTGGCAGCCCCTCTCTGCTCTGACAGAGGTGAGGCCAGGGCCCATTTTGCAGAAGCTGTGTTAGGGTTTACATTCCTCAGATGAAAAAATCTGCACCCTGGCTGCAGGCATAGTCCTAAAGGATGGTTATTAATCACTGGTGGTCTCTGAATACAACCTCTTTGGAGTACTGGGGGATCCAGACAGATGAATTAATTGTAATATAGTATAGCCAATACAGTGTAATGCATGTAAACATAAGCTGCTTAACATATGTTGCACTGGACACTAGAGATGGTAAGGATTCCTCTCAGCTGGCTACAGTTATCAGAAAAGTGCTGATTTACTCATTTCCAACCTGCTTTACTGCTCCTGTGTTAACAAACCCGTTAGTCTTTTTTTATTGTAAAGTCAGGTTGCATTCCAGGAACAGTCAATATCAGCTGTATTTAATAATCTCTTCTGGCAGATCCTGTTGACAGATTCCAGTGTTGACAGAGACAAAAATACAACACCGAGGAAATACATACTAGAGTCCATGAAAGATTTACGTACATTATTGATCATGTAAATCCAGGGACAACACTACAGAATGAAAACTGAATAAGCTGTTTCCTTAAATAACAGTTTAGACCATGATCGTTTTTGCATCATACTCATCTATTTAAAGAGATGGCAAAAGCTCTGTTCCTCAAGGCAACCTCCCCGGTTGCACAGAATAACTATGTTGCATTCTTTATTTAGGATTTGATTTTGCAATTTCATACACAAACAGCCTTTTCTAAGCAAGTCCACTGACAGCAAGGCAGTCACCTGCACAGGCAGAGATTTCTCTTGTGGGGAAGGGTTTGTTGGCATCTGTTAATATGTGTTTGTATGTTCCAATCAAATTGATGCTTACTATTGTAGTCTCTTAATTTATCTAACAACCGTATCAGCTCATGTAACAAGAATACCCTTGAAATACACTTTTATTTTTACTTCTGTTATCACTTTTAATACAAATTGAGTGATGTGATCCTAGGTTCCAGTGTGGTATTAATTTGAGCTCTAGAATGCCAACAGGAGAAGAAAAGGCAGTTCATAGTGGTAACAAAATGCTCCATTATCAGTCTGCAAAATACACATGACATTTAGAAGACAGTGATACTTGTATCCTTTTGGACTTTTGCAAGGATCTGTTACAAAATGCCTATAGCAACTGGCAGATTCTTGCAGCATTGGAACAAGAAGAAATTGGCTCCCATCAATAGTCCTGTGACCTACAGCATGGTTAACATGGGACCAAACGCCCTCCTGCAACGATACAGCCATGTGCACCAGAACTCCTCATCACACACTTAAGGCTCGTCTATTCACGACCAAACACATTGTCTCAATAAAACTAAATTACTTGGATTTGGGGAAGTTTCTCAAAGACATATAAAATACAGTACAAAACTTTCACTGATCAGCAAGTTAGTTCAAGTTAATGATGCAAGTTGACACTTAGGCAGCACAGGATATCTTCAAACAGCAGGCAAACATTAAATTAGCTTTGTTGCATTTGTATGAAGTAGGTACATAATAGTGAGCTTATTTTTACATAGGGAAAACACAGAAGCTGAAATTAACACAAAGCTGCTGTGTTTTTTTAATCTTGCTTCCAGAGAAGTCAATGGAAAAATTGTCAGTGCCAGATTTGCATTTCCATGGGGTTGCTTTATACTTCTGGTGGGGCAAAAAGCTTAGTTTTAAGTATCTTGACCTTGCCAGGCAGTGTAATGGAGCCTTAGTAGAAATAAGAATTAGGCCTCCATCAGCCTGAATAGGAATGGATTTACATAACTGCTGTATGCTTTTGAAAATTCTACCCACAACTAGATGATTTGACCAATATGACACAACAGGCTTTTGGCAAAAGCAGTAAGTCAACTCAGTTTGTCTGACATTGAGCACTAGATCAAATCAGTCCCGCTGAACATGTTCCTAGCTTGGAAGAATTCTCAGCCACACAGAAATCTTTAAATTATTTTAAAGGATATTTTAAAAATAGAAATGGCATACAACATTTGATCCAATAGTTCTGCTGACCATTCCTTACCAAGCTGCTCAAAAGCAAGTGCTATCCATGATAAGCTACTTTCAAGGGAGAACAAGACAGACATGCAAAGGGTTCTCACCATTAAAAGATGGTGATATCACCCAAGTTATTTCAATAACGTGCGTAAAAGATGGACAAAGGTAGAAAGGCTGAAGGAATCTTGTAGAAATAAGATTCAAAGGATTTTGGCTAAGAAAATGGGCCTGGATGGAGGACTGAGGCTGCCTACACTCACAGGATACTAACGCACTGTATTCATCCTACATGGATACTTAATTCCTCTAGCTTTCAGTACAGCTAAGGCTGAGAAATGCCCTGTGTGTGGATATATACATACGTATGACTTAGGACTGAAATGCTGTCTCAAGAAAACCACCCAAGTTTGTTTAAAATTCTATCTGTTCAGTAGGTTGTTCCCTCCATCCTCCCACTCCAACCCCAGCCAGCGGTTACACTTTAACCATGTATGGAAGAGATTTCAGAGGTCTGAGTCATTAAAACCTACAGAGAATAGAAGAACTTGGCAAATATGAAAGAAAAGCATTTTAAATGGCTCTGAGACAGCCTGCTCTCCCTTGCTACTGAATATGTGATAGATGTATTGCCATTTCTGCGTAGGAGCTGGCAATCTGAGGTTTTGGACAAGTTCATAATATTAATTACACGCAAATGTGCCCCCTAAACTGTTCAAATACAAATTATCACGTCAAAAACTGCAGGAAACCTTTTGATCTTATCAAAAACAATGAACAACAACAAAACCCCCATATCCCAACATTTAAAGTAGTAGTCTTGTGTGTTATCTTCAGACAAGCTTCCTGCCAAGTATTCTTGTCCATGCCAAAACTATGGTTATTTTTGGATAGTTTCTTATTTACAATCCTTTAATGTGCACGGCACAGTGATATTCTGCCTTTTTTAAGAGTTGCTGATCACATGAAAAGCTCTAACACATCTCCTCTCACAGCACATGATTTATTGGGGAGAATATTATAGCAGTCTTCCTCTTTGCTATAAGAAACAGACATTTCAGGAAGAAAAAAAAAATCCAACATAACACTGAGAAAAGATTCAGGAAATAGGAAACATTGTGTAGAAGCTTACACAATGATAAGACATTACCCAGAAGCATGTGGAATTTACCATGGACAACATCCTGATCCTGGTAATGCTGTAAGATGCAAAGAGAACTAATGAATATGTTTCCCTCCACCCCTCCATATTTTAAAGACATTTATCCACACATCTACCAGATGTGCCTTTATGAAAAACAGATTTTCTGATGGTGCTTACCTTCAAACCCTTTAGGATGTTCCCTTTCAGAGTGTTGCTAAGTAATTACAATTCAGTGTGATATTTCCTCCCTGAAGATAATTCAGCACAACTCAGATTCTCACAGAGCTCACTGAGGAACTGGAATTCAGGAAATCTGAGTTTTATTCCCAGCCTTCTGTAATCACTGCACTAGAGAATGGTGTCCCACTTTCTCCATTAAAAAACAGAACTAAACCCACCAGTCTCCTTTTGAAACACTTAAAGACCTGATCAATACTCTATAAAAGCTTTGCACTTTTGTCAGCATGTTAAGTACTCAGACCTTCCACCTGAAAACAACCAGATTTTGACATTTATTTTTCATACTCTCCTGAAACATTCCAGACAACATTTACACCAATTCAACCACAGCATCATTATTCAAGACCAGAGACTCCACTTAACTGCTGTGTCAATCCAGAATAATTGATTTCAAATGCAGTTAGTCCAGATCTCAGTTCTATTGCTGCAAATCCAAGTCATGCCCCTCATCATGGAATCTGATGCATTCCAGTAATTGCAGCCATACAGCTCTCCAAAAGAAAGTGTGTCATTGCCTGCCCAATCACAAAATAATTTAGGAAGGGTAACACAGAGAACAGAGGTCCAAAGTGATTCCCAGTGCCACCCGATTTCTGACAGCATCATTAATGATTCCTTTACTTCTGTGAATCCCACCCTCTCTCCTACCCCCGCCATCCTGACTCACAACATGAATAAATTGGGAAAAATGAAAATACTGCATACACTGAAAGAAAAATGCACCTATACCTTTGATTACTTCATGGATGAGTCTTTCTATGCATACTGTCCACATCAAACTATATAATTACAGAAAATTAGTACTCTGTTCTTCACGAAATTCATTCATTTCATAAAATCCTTAGAGTATCACTCCCACATCAGACAGAAAATCATATATTGAAATAATACTCTCTATAAATCTTTCACCATTTTACCCTCTGTCTCTTACTCATAAACGAGGACGCAAATTTGCTGTTCACATATTTTTCTTCAACTTTTTAGCTGAACATCAAAATCAGCAGAGTTGAAAATTATTTTGTCACACAGAACGTATTAGGACACTGAGTGAGAATGAAAACTCTGAAGAGATATCTGAGAGCAAGCTGCAAAACAGGTAAGCAAAGACTTGAGTGTCAAAAGCTTCTCATTACCTAGCAAAATGATGAGATACAAACAAACAAAAAAATCCCTAACTGAATAGGCTTTCAGAGTTTATTCTCTGTGAAAATTAAGTGGGTTCTACAAGTCTTGGTTGCTCAGAACATACAACTGTGGGAATTCAGAACCTAATCAACTCAGGGGCTGAGTGGGGTTTCTTATACAACAGGACACCCCTGAGTTATGTGCTCTGGGCCCTGGGGAACGTGCCACATACAGAGCCAGCAGATTTTAATGGAATCTAAAAATAATTTAGAAAGTTACATTAACACATGGTCATGTGCTAAACATTACTGCAGCTTGCCTAGTAGGGGACATCAACGCATAAATCTCTGTTTCCCTCCTTTCAGAAATTACCAGAAATTATAATTAGAGGCAAATCTCACTTCCATGGATTAATTGGAGTAAAGTGAAGAAAATCAGACATGCTCTATGTAACAGATATGACTCATTTCTAATAAAGGTTTCAGCAGTTCTTTAATTCAGCATATGCCTTTTGTATGGATAAATATAGATGAAGCAGTTGCCTGAAATAATCTGGTTTAATTTACCACAGCATTACCTAAAGGTCCAGTTCAAATCCTATTCCTCATGTGCTAGGTGTGTGTAAGACTATACTCTTATCAGACTAGTTCACAGCCAATACAGACAAATGAAGCATTATTACATTCACAGGTACGGAAACTTAATGCAGACAGATAAAATAACATACTAGAGATCACACGGAGAGCATGCCAGAGTTAAACATTAAACTTGCTCCTCACAGGGAACCCCAGTTCACTGCCAAAGCTCATTTTCATCTACCACAGGGGAGGTTGGACAAGGCTGCTGTGCCCGCTCATGCCACTTATACTCTCACTTGTTGGCCATGGACCATAGGTGTGCAAGACAGTAAACTATCATATGATGGTCATATAGAGAGGATATTTTGCACAAAGGGAGACCATTCAGCCACCTGAAAGAAGTCTCAAGGGAAATCTCTCCTGCAGAACAGGCAGGAAGCTCTCTGCAAGGTGCTTTAAAAGCTATTAGCCACACTCTGGATTCTGGCGCTTCCTCTAAATGACTGCCTCTGTTGAGCTGTTTGCCTTAGGAAGTTGTGGAATAACAAACTTTGTCGTTTAAATGTCAAGAAAATATTCTGGAAAAGTTTAACAGAAAACTGAGGCACAGTGTTCAGTGCTGCTCAGCCTCCTGAGCTCAGACCATTAGCAGTCACCTCCAGCCACTGATGGGAGAACTGGGAAGGCATTTATGGGTGCTAGAGAAGGCCCTGCAGAGTGGGACTTCACCTGGGAGCAGAAGCAAGCCGTCCTTTATTTGCAACAATATACCATGTAGCTCCAGCCTTTCAGAATGACCATAAATTACTAAGCAAGATGACGAATACCTAAAGGAAACAATAAAACTGAAGTCAATCATGAGAAAGAGACAGGGTTCCTATGTTCAGTTACCACCCAAGTCTCCCTAAATCAAGGTTTTTAAATGATCCTGGAGCTACTGTAATCTCTATCTCCTTAATTTAATCTTGGTTTTCCCAACTACAACAGGGGGGCTGCTCATAGCCTGGAACTATGTCAGAACGAAATGCAGATTAGCTGCAGTTCTACTTTCTTAAACCAGAGAACCCAGAAGAATTCTGGTACCCAAGAGCAGTTGCTCTACACAATACGGGCTAACCACAGCCATAGGAAAGCCCAGAGCAGTGACACCCTGTTCCAGGGAAGCACAGGCTATTGGCTGCCGTGAAAATCTCAGGTGAGGTGAATATTGCAAGAGCAGATGCAGGTGATTACTGGAATAGAATAAAATTGGAACACAAGAGTGAAGATCCTGCCCTGATATCAACCACAATGCTTGTCTTGAAGTCCAAGCATCTGCATGCTCGCAGAGACTGAAGTTTTGAAATGAAAGGAATTCTCCCATATTTATGCCAGCATAACTACGAAAGACCTAACCCTAGGTCTCATTTAAAATTTTCTAAATGTGCTACTAATTACTGAGTCAAATCATAAAGTTTGAGTCTGGCCTTAAATGGTTCCAGCTGCAGCAGAGGAATCTAGACTCAAACCCAAACTTCAAGTTACAAAGGCTTAATGTCAGTCTTGATTTTGTTAAATTAAGAGAATAAATTAAGTGCCAAATTAATTAAGTTATTGAGCAGGCTTGAAGTTGAACCCATCTTTACTTCCAGTTTTTGTAAAAAAAAAAATTCAACCTAAATTTGCATCTCTTCTACTTTTGTTTCAGGATGTTCATTTGGGGAAATTTAACAGGCAAGAGATGCCTATCAGAGAATGGAATCAATCAGGAATGCAGTTACAACAGAAAGAAGTTCAGCAAACCATAAAAGAGAAAGAGAGAAAAAAAGAAAAGCCTACTACAAGAATAGTCTAGCAAAAGGCAACTGTAGTGAGTTTGGGCTGTTTCCCAGTACTCCAGGGGGAATTCTGCTATTTGCTGAGTTTAGTGAATGTAATCTAGTGCAGAAGGAAAAACTGGGGGGGGGAACACACAGAGGGGGTGATGGGGGCAGTGCCGCTGCTTTCACAATTTTCTCAGTTCTGTTTCGTAGGAGAAATGGTATAAAAGACAGAAAAAACATTGTATTGCTGTGAAAGCATACAGAAACTTGCAAACAGATGTTCTCAGCACCCATAAGAGGGACTGATTGGACACTGAATAAAACTATACAACCAGAATGAAAAAAAAAAAAGTCACTCAGCAGGCAGAGATTAATCTAGAAATAAGGGACTCAAAAAGTAGTTTGGAAATAACATATGTAGTGGTAAGTCAGTCTCATTTGGTTATAAAGTAAAATGGAATCAGCAGCTTCCCCTACACTTTATAGACAACACCATTTGAATTACTTTCCTCCAAGAATCTCAGTATGCAACTTTAGGGAAATTCAAAATCATTCAGAAGACATATAAACAGTTAACAGGAAATATAAAATGAAGAAATTCAAACAGAATCTACCTTTAAACCCAGCAGATACTCCGCAGGTTATTTATAGCAGAAAATTTAGAAGAGATTGGAAAGGTCTTAAACCTTCTGAGGGTTTAAATACTTACTTCTTGCAGCCAAAATCACATCAGTAGAATATCCAGGAAAATTTTAAAAAGAGTGCATTAAGGAGCTTAACTAGCTGAGAACATGATGTAGCCTTTCCTTTGGACTGTCCAGCCATAGGCATTTACTCATTCAACAGAAGCACAGAGCATGATACTGTAGTGCAGTCTTTTACATAGGGATGCCAAAGTGGGGGGAGGGAGGGGAAAGCCCTTCCCCAAAGATTTTAGTTCAGCCCACTCATTAAAATACAGAGTGGAGACAGCTGCCGTAGAAAGGAAGAGGATGTCCTGGCTATTTTTTATTAACTTTCTTAGGTGTAAAATACTTTCATTCTGGAATCCCAGTAAGAAAAATAATTTTTCTTTTGAATTTCACTCTTGCTCTGTATCACTCTTAAAGAAACTGGCTCTAGCTGAACTTAGTAGTAAGTATAACATAGTGGCTAGTCAGCTCTCAATTTGCAAAATCATTACGTCTCACTAGGGGAAAACAGATCCTTAATAGACCCTCCCTCTCCCCCCTGCAAGGACTAGTACAAGCACATGTGTGCTTTATATTGCTTAAGTCTTCACGCAATGTAGTATTCATTTCATCTCAAATGACTTCCCATCAAAAAGTCCCAAGAAAACAACAAATACAAGCTCACAGACAGCAACATTTAAAATTGATAGCATGCCTCTTACAGATTAGCACCTCAAAGTTAAAACCAGATAAAGAAGAGAGGAAGGTGGTTAGAACAATGAAAGATCCTCAACAGTTTGATATGGAGACACTGAATAAAAAAGGATTGTTCAGTTTGAGAAGGCATTGGTAGAAGGGAGATGAGAGAGCATGGTATTAAATTGCAAAATGCACCAAAAATGCTAATCTGGGAATGGTGTTTCATTCCTTATGGTAACACAAGAACTAAGGGGCACCGAAAGAAATCTTCAGGTAGAAGTTTTAAAACAAAGAAAAGGAAGTTATTTTTCACATCATGCATAATTGGACTGAGGAGCTCATTGCCCAGGATCTTGTGGAGTTTCACTCTGTGACCGAGCTCAAAAAATGAAATTCAAAAAAATGAAAGAACAATCCTAAGCTAAAACTCTTGGCTTGGGAAGTTGTCAGCCCCTTGTTACTGGAAGGTGTGGGTATCTTACGTGAGGAAGCAATTTGAATTTGCCCTCTACGTTAATCCTTCCCCTAAACTGGTGACTCTGACCACAGCCAGAGCCAGATCCATTAGAAGGATCTCTGAACCACAACTGTGCCCATTCATACTCCCATTGGTCTTGTTTTCACAACACTCCTTAACGAGAAATTGTCTGTATTATAAGGTCCGTTTCACAGATGGGGAATCAGCTATGTACATCAGGGCCCAAAGCAGCACAACTCTTTGGAAATTCTGACCAGTAATCACAATTCAATAGTTAAAACTATCCTGAAAAGACACCCTGAAGTGACTTTCTACTTCTAAAGGGCAGCACCAGATTTCAAACCTCTGCACTTGCAACTGTTTCTTGTTCACTCTAGTATACTTACTCCAGTATAGCTACTTTCAGGAGCAAAGTTACTCTCCAACAGGAGTTTTCCCATAATGATTTCAGCAGCTGTAACTCCTATTTTCTGCTCTCTCTCCCTTTGCTTACAGTTACAACAACTAATGCATTCCGATAGTGAAACCCTATTGTAGCAAATCTATTTTAAATACATATGTGCTTTTTATATATTATAAAATAGCATTTTTAAGTGTAAGGCAAACTGGCTCTTCTTAGAGCTGCAACTAGCAAAGAGTTGGTGCAATCAAGGTTGTTCTTTTGGGGTTTTTTTAAAGTAAGAGACATACTTTAAAAATACCCTTGTAGTGGCCAAGCCTTCACTGTGTGGTAAAGGTGTAACTGCCCACTGACCTTGCTGGTTCAACAGCTGGTCTTAATTTGAGAAACAAGATACTTCTGTGCAAAACAAGCAAATTGAGTTGAGATCCTTTTCATATCAGGTCTGAGAAAAGCAGACAGAAACTCTGCTTCCCTTCTCTGCTCCTAATTTTAAACAGGGGCTTCATAGCTGTTTGTCTGTCTCTGTGTGTTTAATGTTTCCCGGAGGCCTGCAAAGGCATGCAAAATATTTTAGTTCAGGGCCTCTATATGGTTGTAACAGGAAATAGACGTCTCCCTTAAAGAGACAGGTTAGTATAGAAACATTATCTGAATGAGAGCAGAGACTCAAGTGTTTATTTCAAAGAGAAGGAAACAACAGATAAATATTTACTGCTTTTTGTCCACAAACTAAAATACAGATGCTGGCTATTTTTGGTTACTTCTTCTCTAAGTAACCCAGGTTAAGGTCTGATCCCTTTGTCAAAATTTCTCTTCATGTTAAGAAGAAAGTTCTGATGCCATCTTTGCCAGACAGTTCCTTTAAACTGCAGAAGAACCTCACAAAGAGAAAGCTGGTTTCTAAATCCTGCACTGGTCAAGAATTTATGCTTGTACAAGATGCGTGGTCACCAGAAAGAAACAAATAACAGACTTTTTTGCCTACCTGAGAAAATGCACATTTCCTGTGTAAGGCTTCAGACTGTGCTGAATTAGCCTTTCGGAAAAATTCCGAGTGTTTCAGTGCTAACACGTTGAAAAATGGTGGAGAAACAAATGTAAAGAAGGGCTCACTCTTGTTCCTATCCATTCTCTCGCTTCATACACCCTGAAGGGTAAGTGCCATCCTCTCCCTGGTAGGGCAGAGGATGATAGAAGAAGAACAGATGTTCTCTTTCTTCCTGCACAGGCCTTCGTCAATAATCTTCAGGTCCTGATCTTTGATCCATTTGTGGCAGCAACCTTTTATTCCAAGTCTTCTATTTCCTGATATCCTTTCTCCCTTTCACTTTATAACATACCAACTGCTAGAGAACCAGCAGAATTAAAAATAATTTTGGAACAATTTACCTTTCCTACATGCAGTCTTACCTTCCCTGCTTCAAGACTTGACTAAAACTTATGAGATCTTTCTTCCTCATTCCTTCTTTCCCGTTTTTAATTAAAAGTTGCATGGTAAATTAAGAGGAATCAAGAGGGGCTTACAGCAAATTTCATTATCTTCATTTAGTTGCAACACCACCTTTTGTGTAACAAAACATTCAGGAAATGACTGATGGAGTAAGTACAGTAGGTGCAACTCAATGGAATGGTGGTTATCGAAACAACAGCCAAGGGGCAGCCATATACTCTGTTCAACAGATGAATGAGAGATCAATATGGGACATATTCTGGGATGCTTCTGTGTCCACAGGTATTTCTCTTTACAAAGCAACTTCATAAATAGCCCCTAAAATAAGCAGACTTCTGATAATTCAATAGCTGGATAAGAAGTCCCTTAGGTGTTAGAGAGGAAAATGGTCATTCAATAAATGCTGTTCTGCTCTGAACAAGTATCTCAGCACAAAGCCTTCAAATACAAGTTTTTACAGATCAGGAAACTTACTATAGTGTTTGAAGGTGCAAATGGATAACCTTCAGCTTGCCCAGTTGATGAGAGTTACACCTGCATTATGAGCTGAAACTGCATAACAAGTTATTGCAGCAACTGCAATCCAACAAGATTTTCCATGCAGTTCCTCTGAGTTTTCATCTTGTCTCATTTAAAAAATATATAAAATTTTGAAAATGTCACATTCACAATTATTTCAAATTCAATACTAAGAGGGAGAGGGGAGTTGCAATATAAATGGACTGAATGGCCAAATGCATCAACACAACAACCTTTTGGCTTTTGGTTCTGGAATGGCATTCACTGTATTACTAGTGATGCTATTATCACTGGAAAATTCATAGTGATTTTATTAATACTTGTAATTATTAACTTAAGAAACATAAGATTATTAACTCTGGGGTTAGACCAATGTTTCTATGACATAATGAGGGGGTTTGTGGGAACTGCATTTGGTTTTTTCAGGCCATTTCTATAGTCTACATTGAAAACCAGCTTTGTGCTTCTACAGAGACAAAGATCATTGTAAAGCTGCCAGTGGACATCTGACCTGACGGGTCTCTCATCACAAAACCCTAAAAGGTAGTAAAGGGCTGCTGCTCCTTAACTAGCATCGGAAGGCAAATCAGTTGGCCTTAGAAATCAGACACACCCCTAGACTGTAAGTGCAATACTCTTCAGTAAGCTCTCAATTTCCGTTTTCAGCTTAACATGCACTAGTAAGTTCCTCAGCAGTGCTACCTTTTAAAAAAATAAGCACTTTCTCAACAGAGACCAGCAAGGTGTCAGTGCCCAGCATTTTTCATGACTGTGGAAGATAAGGTTCATCTTGACTAAGGTCACAGAAAATGCAATAATGAAACTGAAGTCCCATGGAATATTTTAATACCCACCCTAGGCACAGAGGGTTCACATTTTTCAGGATCCATTTAAAAAATGTGCATGCTTTATGGAACCAAGCTGAGATTGACGTACCTTAGAAATGTGGCAGGCTGAAGAAATGTGATTAAGCATCTTAGATGCTGAGCAGAACCTCAACAGTCTTAATTTGTTATTTGGATTTTGAAGCCTCTCCCTTCCAGCTCCCCTCCCCACCCACCCTGAAAGCACTCTGCTTTGGGAGTGGCTTTTCTTACCAGGGAAGCGAAACTTTCTTTTAATGTGGTTCGTGGAAAGTTTAATTGGTTTTCTTTCTCCAGCCCACCTAGGCTGGAAAAAACCATTAGTTCTGACCAAAATCATACAATAACTCCGTCCATCTGTCACAGTTCTTTTCAACTTGCAGGGAAGCAATCCCACAGCTGCAATTTCTTGTGGCTGATTATGGAAATGGTGGTACAGCACAACCACAGAAAGAGCTATACAGGGATTGCTTAAGCATAGTTATTGTAGAGCACTTTGAGACGCTTTCATAAAAATAAAAAGTTTTATGAAAACAGAGATGAGATCAATTCCAGGGCAACTGCAATCCCTAAGTATAGGAAGAACTACCAATAAATTCAAATGGTAATAGAGACAACTGGATGCATAGGATGAATTTTATTCTAACTTGTATTTAATGATACACCATGGGATATAGAAACTGAGCTGAGGAGTATAAACAGTACAACCCCCAGGCATAATAAATGGATTTATTTCTGATCCAAAGTCTGCTATCAGTAACATGTATCCTGTTACTGCTTTCAATGGGCTTTGGATCAGTCTCCCATGAGCATCATGTAAAGGATATGAAGTCAAGACAACTAGAGAAACAAGGACAGTGTAATTGCAGCAATGTAAGGGAGAGGGGGAAAATTACTTTCCAGAAAAAAGGACCTGGGAGAAATCACATATTATCAGATTACTGATTTACACAATACAAAAGTCTTTATCTGCACCAGAAACCAATCAGCAATTCTGGGAAAGTGGCAGGTGGGTATCCCTCCAGTTTGACAAAGGTACAAAGCAGCTTCCTCATGTCAATGAGGCACCATTTTGTCTTTGCTGGATAAGTTTTTAGTTGGATTCATTCTCATTTCACCTGATGTTACCTGTCATATCAACACTAGAGCTAATACAAAGTAAGGGTGAAGTTGGGGTAGGGGCAGAGTGTGGCATATTCTTTCAGTAGCAGCCAGGACTTAGATCAGTTTACACCAGTCATGAAACCACAGATCCACAGAACTTAAAAGATCTTCTACTGTTCAGTACAACAAAGTAAAAGCCAAGAGAGCAACTCATGTTGAGAAAACCAGATATCTGGGAACAAGTAAGACTGTCTGTGCTTCCAGAGCACTTCTGAAGACCTAAAAACAAACATCAGAATTGACTCTTAAGTGCTCTGCTTGAGGCCACCTAAAGAACCTTTAGCAGAGTAAGAAGCAGAGTCTGGAAACCTTTCCTCTTTGGCTGACTTAATATTCTCCAGACAGCCCATTTCCCTCCTGATTACAGGGTGGTATCTTCCCCTCCATGAAAGACACACCATTTCAGACAAATCATTCTGTATGTTTACCACCTACCCTGCTTTCAGCACCAGTCCAAAGCACTCTGCTCCCTTCCCTTAGACGGGTCTGGTTAATGGCAATGCACTATCCACAGACACTCCAAATTTTCACTTTCAGTCTAGACTAGAGAGGTGTCTTAGGCACAAAGTCACAGTCTGGGTCCTCCCTCTGCCTATTTCTTTGATTTGGCTGAAGCCTTGTCCTAGCTGCCCCCTCTCTCTCCTGTTTCTCGCTGCAGCACTGGCGGTCCCTGCATGCAGCACAGCTGCTTCTCCTTCCCTCCTACCTAAGCTTATTTCTAAAATGCCTCTTTGGAGCAGATGTTTCCCATGTGTTTCACCCTTTATTTTCCTACCCACCCCCAACTTTTCCAACACAAGTAACAATCTATCTCATCTTTCAGATCCAATCGTAAAATAGTGCAAACATCCCTTAATCAACCTGCCCAGCTTGATTATGGGGCAAGCAAAAACCAACAGCCTCAGCTTTTTCCTCTACAATAATACATGGGCAGGAGACAAAAATAAGTTTTAACCTCAGCATTGCCTTTGCTTCCCATTTCACCTTGAGAAGCTTTGGGTTTGGTATTTTTTTGTTTCTTTGTTTTCTTTCCTGGAATAAATTTTATTTCTTGGAAATATTTTGTTACGCAGGATTAATATCTGCATCATTTGCCACTTCCATTCTGTCTCATCCTCCTGGTTTTTAGCTGCCACTAAAGTCCTATTTACAGATACAAATCTTAAGTTTATACATACTTCCCAAGTCCCTTCTCCCTTCTCTGTGACATTTCCCTCTCTCCATCTATCTTTCCTTGGCACCAGTGCCTGCAGTGGCAGTAGACTTTTACACAAACTACCTTCACACTTCTTCATGTCTCAAAAATTGGTCTTAATCAGGCCAATTCAAGCTACTTTCACAAGCTTATGTTAACTGTAGATCAGACCTAAACCAACACACTCCAGTTGGACAAGTACTGTTACACCCATTTTAAGGTACTAGAACTTCCAGTCATTCCTATGTACAGACAGGTTTTGTGGGAGAAGGATGGATGCAGCATTTCCATCCCCTCCTGTGCAATACTGTATTTCTCTGAACAGGCCAACTCACTTTAGGCCAAGCTCTAAATGCCACCATTGGTTTGCCAAAGGAGCACATAACAGCACTCCCCAGGCTGGTTAGCCAAACCTGCCCCAAGGAAGGGGTGAGCATCAGAGTATGCATTGCTGGCAGCTGCCAACAGAGAGATCAGCACAAGAACCCAAGCACCTAGAAACCTGAAACTTAAGTCATGCAGATTTTGTCCATAGACAGTCCACAAAATACTTGTCAACAGGGATTTCATTCCTTAAAGCCCCGACTGGTCTCAGTCACAAGCAGGTAGTAGCTGGTCACTGTGCTGTTTCTCAGTGTCCTGCAGCCGTGGCACTTGTCCCTCACAAATGGCTCTGAGCTGGCGAGTTGGCAGTGACCAGCCCCCACACTCCACTGGCAACTGTGTCAGAGAACAAAAGCTGGTGGCAGGACGTCCCTTTTCTGACAGCATTACTCCTGAATTTGCTGTCTCTGTGCAAGTAGCTCTCCAGCATGTGATTTGCCACATTCTACAAGTGCTTTGATAAAAATTACTGTGTTCAGCCAAATGTTTGGTAACTCCTTCAATATCTGTATATTAAAAAGTACTGTGGGGGTGAGCGAGAGCAAAGAGAAGTAAAATGGTCCAAGAACATTTAGCATAGTGCTGGGCAAAGAAAAATTTTGCTTTCCAAATGCCACATACAGATTTATTGCAGGGACAGAATGGGCACATAGGCACTGAAAAGCCATAGGCAAAGACCTTTATTTCATTTTCAGCCTTACCCTGAGTCTTCCTCCAGGACTGGAGCTGTATCACTTCACTTTCTGGTGTTTCATAAACAGGTAAAAAGTTTACATTAATGCTACGTATTATTAAGGCTGTATACTCAAGAGTCTTGCACTATGCCAAGATCTCAGATGAAACTTCAAGGCACCACAAAACAAATTAGGCAGTCATCCAAAGTTTTGTGGTACTGACATGAATTTTTTTTTTTCTTATGAACTACAGAGAACTTGCACTCTTTCGTTTTAATAGGTGAAAAGCTTCCCAGCAGTATGGGCAAGATTGAATGCATTTTAATGATGCATCTGGCTGTGCCAAAATCGCTGTGGAGCCTTGCTGCTACCAGTACTGCCAACAGACAGCAAGGAGGACAAGTAGCAACTGCTGGCACTTCTTTCTCAACACTCTCTCACTGCCTCATGTACACCTTCCCTTCCACAGTTTTGGTTCAACAGACCTGAGAGGACAACAGGGGTTACTGGTTTTGTTTTGTTGTTGTTTGTTGGGGTTTTTGTGGTTGGTTGGTTGGGGTTTTTTTGGTTTTCGGTTTGGTTTTTTTTAGGGCTAGCTAGTGCCCTAGACAGTTCTGCTCAGAGCCAGCCCTTATTATAGTATCACAGTCTCTCTCTTCCTATACAGTCTAGACTTATATTTTTACTGAGATTCCATTTGGCTGGAAGCTCATTATGCAATCTTTCCTGTAGCTCCCATATAGGACACATTCAAGGCAACAGATAAAAATATCTGTATCACCCTTTGTTTTCAATTCCTTGACATGGCTGTAAAGAAAAAGCAAAAGCAAAACTGCAAGAAGCCTCAAGAATTCAATATTAACCTAGGGACAAGAAATTCAGTTCCAGAAGCACCAAATCAGTAAGAGAAGCTTCCCAGGTAGCGCACAGAGAAGGGAAAAAAAGGTGTAGAGATCCAAATACCAAAAGGTAATGAACAAACTCTTGCATTTTGATCAGGGCAGACCAAAGTAACTACATGTACTGCTTTTAAAGACACAGACTTTCTCAGACTTTATTCCATTCTGTCCCATCCTCAATATGGGGAAGATGCTTTCAACCAGATCTGCATACTGAAGACAACACCTGAATGTTAAAAAGTAGCAAGAGGAAATTGCTCTATCCATTCCTGGCCATTTCAATATTCAAGCTTATCTCATAGATAACAACTTTTCCATTCTTTGCCACTTCCTAGACTTGCTATCTTGCTTCAATTCCTATTTTCACTCTTTTTACACCTTCCGATTTGTTAGTTCCTAGACCTGCAAATCCCCTTCTCCAGTCACCACCTTCTCAGAAATCACTTTTCCTTCAAAAGTTTCTCACCCGTCCTCCTATAAACATCTGTGCTGTGTGTCATTATCTAGGCAGAATTTAGAACGGTGACTCCACAGTGCAAAGAACAGGCCTTTTTTATGTTTGTGAATTCTTGTCTAACTTTATGCTGCTGTATAAATGTTTAATAGGTACTAATGCATTTGCTGGAACAAGCTATGTGCTAATACTCAGTGGACTGTTTGGATACAATCCTTGCTGACTGTCAGAAGCTTCTGGAATTAAAAAAAAAAAAAGCAGTTGTTTGGTGACACTGCAGTTTCAAAGCTAAAGGATGCAACAGTTGGAATAGTCTAATGAACCATCATAGCACTGGAAATGGCCTTATTTACTCTTTCCATGTTTGAATCAGGATAGAGTTTGAAAGCTCAGCACTATGGACATGAAGCTGTATTCAGCTACAATGCTATACCTTATCTCCTCTGTGTTACCTATCTAGAGACCTCCAAGGTAATAACATTTTTAAGAAATAATTCATATTTTTGCTTTCTCTTTAATGTTGGCTGAAGATCCTAGAATGGTCCCATCCTCTTTTCACACTGCCCTCAGCATGATTTTCCTCTGGTCTTGTTTATATCACGTTCTGCATACAACTAGTTGTGAAATAGAAACCGCAGTGGCAGACCAGATCCATAGTTTTCATGTCAGGGACCAAAGAGAAGCTGTGATTCATCAGTGACACCACACAAGCAACGACTGCTCAAGCAAACAGGGAATGTATGATGTCTTGGCCTCAGGGTCAGAGAATAAAATAGGGTGATGCTACCAGAGAAAATCCAACAAGGAGGGGCAGGAGTGTCAGGCCTTTATGTCATCTAGACTCATGCTAGTGCTCATGGAGACAAACAAACTACATCAAAAATTTCCAAAATTTGTATGAAAAGAAAAATTTGCGGTTTGTTCTCTCTGTATTGGGTTGCTTCTAATGGTGAGGCTAGAGATGACAAGTCTTATCCCATAATCTCAACAATTTGTGCACTGTTGCCATGAAATCCAGGGATATAAAGAATCTCTGCTGCGGCATGTTTGTAGGGGCTCTGAAACAAGAAGTACTGGATGGTGCCCATCCAGCTGTCCACTTCCAACACTGAATCCTAGGATCAGGGTCTCTTTCTTGTTAATTTTAATACAGTTTCAGTAACAGTATTCTTGATGTCTCATCCTTGAAAGAGATTTGACCAATAAATTGAGAAGGTTTTCACAATTGGCAGTGTGCATTAGGAAAGAAAAAGCTCTATCTGATGGAGGCAAGTCTAAGCAAAAGACAACTGTATTAGGAAAAAATCCTGTAATAGTCACATCTAATGGACTTTATACACTTTCTTCCGGGGCATAAAACAAACTCCAGCATTTCAGTCATTTAAATGTAGATTAGACCAAGCAATACAAAAATGCAGGGCCACAGATATATCAGCATGGCAGTAAAAGAGCTAGTAACTCTCTTTTCTCTCATGTTCAGGATTATGCACAACAAGATTTCAGTGCTAGTCAACATCTATTTATCTGCAACCAATGCAATTTTCAGAGTTCAGATTTGGTGTAAATTACTACCTGTCTGGGTAGAAAGGTGTGCACGATTTATCAAGTGATAAGTGTTACAGATCTGAAGGATGCTGAAGGGAGGGGCAAGGCTGCTTAATGCAAACAAGTTAGGGACAGAGACTTTCAGAAAGATCAGAACAGAAACACTCCAGAAAATCTACCCCTATATGACTGAAAGCTGAACTCTTTATAGAAATTCCCACTCAGCTGCAAATGTTCAGCTCTTGCCAAAAAGAAAAGAAAAAGCACCAAAACCTGTCCATAACTCTCTACCTACTGTAACTGGTGTCAGGGACATTTCCCCTGAAAATGTAATAATTTTCATGAGCTTTCCAACTCATCAAATATCAGAGCTCACATGTGAGAGGATTTTCATAGGAGAATGTAAACCTCTTGGTGATGTCCTCATTGTTTGAGGAACATTATTTTCAAATTACATTAACTGGTGCATCATAAGCTGGACAAGTGGTACAATGCCATCATGCTTAATGCAAACTAATTTGAAACAAAGAGAAGAATATGGACATCTGTTTGTTGTTTTATTTTGCCTCTAAATAACACAGTTTTAAGAACCCAAACAAATAATCAAAATAATAGTAAACTGAGCAACTAATCTTACACAATCAATTTAGAGTTCACAGCTTTTGCTGAAAGTATGCCCCACCGTGAATTAGTTTTGTCAAGGAATCCAGACCTAATTTACAACAATATATTTCTGTAGAAACCATAAAACTTTCATAGACATTTTGCTTTGTCTCTGGCTCTTTTAAAATGTAACAAGCTCAGATCCAGATATGATTAGACTAATTTGCATTCATTCTCATACTGAACAGATTTATGATGCCTTGTATATTCACAGAAGAGTCTCATCTTCAAAAGGTTTCAAGGATGAACTGCTAAGCCTCAGGGACTAAAAAGCCCTTTAAAACTGGGGTCAAGCTAGGCATTTAGATTCAAAAATAATAACTAAATCCATTTGGAGACAAAAGCCTATTGTATACTAGTCTTCCAGGAAAACCCATGGGTGGTTCAGAATTACTTGGGAAAACTTTGCGGAAATGAATTCCAACTCATTCTCAGTTCTTTCTTCCACACTGAAAAGAGGGGTCTGTGGAGGCAGAAAAGCATTGGTGAGTTCACACAGGGTCAGGGAATATCTGGCTCTCCAAATGCAGAGCTAGAAGATGTTCATGGTTCCTGGGACACTGTAAGAGAGAACCAACACCTTCCCAGCCCGTAGCTCACTGAGAACCTGAGCCACCACCAGCTCCAGCTACAAGGGGCTGGATGTGTGCTTAGAAGGTATTGCAGGGAGTACAAATCACAGTATTCAAAGCTTATGTGGTGCAATAGTTCAAAGGAACCACTTCCTACCCTCTGCTCAAAGGGACAAAAAAACTTTAAAAAACCACCAAACCAAAGAAAGAGCCCCACTGTTCCTCATCATACGCTGCTTTCTGTTACTAGCCAGACACTGTCAAGCTGCCATGTACACTTCATTAGAAATTAGAATTTTACTCAGGAATTTTGCATATTTTATATAAATAAAAACTAATCACTAGGCTACATAGCTCTTTGCATTAGTTTAAAAAAAGACATATCATGGTATGTTAGGGGTTTTTACAGTAACATTTATAGAAAAACACTATTCTTTACTCTTAACTCTGCAATCATATGTTAATAATTATCGCCCCAAAAGTTATTTCAATTCTTCCAAGTTATACAACCAACTAGACAGCAAGGACGGCTTTGAACCTTTGAACATCAGGTTCTTATTTACTATATTATCCTATTTTTAGGTCAAAATTTTACACATCTGCTTAAAGCACTTTCTCTACATCAGGCACTTCCCCTGGTCAAACTGCTTCAGGTACCAAGATGCTGAAGAGGAACAGTACATACTTGGTTCAGTGCCTAATTAGAAAACAAGACACTCTTACAGAGAGCTAGGAGGAAGGCTCTCAGATTTGGCAAGGGGGGGAGACAGTGCTTCCCTTATGCCACGTTATTTGCTCAGGAGTGATAACTTAGTTAGGGTATAACTTTGGGCAATCATTAATTAATAGACACTGAAATCAGCATATACCTTCTAATAAATAACTCTGTTCTTGTTCCGGAGCCTCTGAACACAAGTGTTTACCTATAATCTACTATCAGACAGCCCAAACTTGAACAAAACTTGCAACAGTGTACCAGCAGGACAGTCACTGTTGTATGCATTAACCTGAATTCTCAAGCTAAGTTCTGATTTGATGCAACTCTCTGGAGAAGACCTTTGTATTGTGTCCAAAATAATGAACTCAAAATTCAAGGAAGTAGTCTTCTTCTGCCAGTAACTTTGAAATTCACTTTTTGGGAAGTTTCCATAGTGCAATTTAGATGAATACAGAGGAGAGTAACAGTGTGTAATATACATACCTTTGGCAGAGCTCAGAGAAAGAGAAGCCACAGCTTTACAGGTATGTTCTGGACTCCTATTGGAAAAGAAATAAAAGAGTAAGTGTCATAGAATACAATAATCTAATGCAGCTGTTAGGAAAAAAAAAACCACAAGAACAATAAAATGTTCTCTCAGTCTAATATAAAAGAAACCACCATCCTGGGGTAAGCAAAAAAATTTGACAATTATTTCTAGCCCATCCAGTTCAACTAGCCTTGTATCTTTTAAAGCTAAGAGTCACCCATTTGTCTATGAATCAGCTTCTATGAGGCAAGAGCCTCCGTGTCTATATGAAACCCAAGGCAACATCATGTGTGTTTATCATTCTGTAAAGGGAAACAGTGCCAAACTTCTCCAACACCCACTTTAGCTGTTGAAATCCAGAGAACTGAATGTGCTGCTGTTAGCATTTGGAGACAGGAATATGTTTTGATCTAATACATCAGACACAGGCTCACTTGGTGACAAAAAAGTACTAGATTCCGTAATGTTAAAATAGAGACAAATATGCAAACACTCTGTATGCAAGTTATGCAGAGTAACTTCTACTCATCATATTTGAATTTTTTTCAAGAGTGTTCTAACCTTTCTAAAAATAACATGAAAGTTGGCAAATGGCTAAATGCTTCTAACTTGTCACATAAATGAAAGCTTGATTGATGGATATGAATACTCTAATACTACTTTTACTATGTTGCTCTTAATACAAAGTTACATTGGAACCAGGGCAGTCCCGTGGCGTAATGGTTAGCACTCTGGACTCTGAATCCCAAGGGCCCAAGTTCGAGTCCTCAGTAGGGACCGTCCCCATGGCAGTTAAATGCCTCCCTGCCATCTGATCCTGTCAGATCTTGGATGCTTAAGCAGGTTCAGCCCCTGGTTAGTACCGGGTGCTGTAGCCAGTCCCGAGGATTTCACTGTCACTGTCCGAGCTTGCTTGGCCGTGGCAAATGAACCTTAGGACTTAAACGGTGGGGCCAGTTCTGTGCACGCTGTGCCTCACCTAAAAAATCCACTGCGCAGGCTGGAAGGGCACACCCACGGGGGGAGAGCCCTTCCCCAGATCTTCATTCGCGAAGTCTGGCCATTATTATTACATGTGAACCAAGACTAGGACAAAAGTTCTTATATACAACAAGATCTGCTTCAGAACTTTGGCCATTGCAATTTAGTCAGGTGCCTTCTTACTTGCCAAGGACACAGGTTGTGAATACCTCTATGTAGGGATACAGTGGGTATGCCAGAGCCAGGTCCCTGCTGTGGACATTACGCTGCTGCTTCTCCATCTTGCAGCCTCTCAGCAAAGCCCCTCCTCCTGCCTGAAAACTGGCCTTTCCTCCAGAAGAAACAACTGGGAGCAGAGCTGCCTAGAAAGACAGATCTGCAAAAGTTAGAGTATTTCAGTGAGATCCAGGCCCTGCAGAAGACCCAGTTTCAGGATCTCTGCTCAAGGTTAAGTCTTATTTTTTCTCAACTCATTAAGGCTGTACAGTGGAACTCACCTGACAATCTCCCCCACCTGCAAGAGGCACTTCTGTGCATGTTATCAAGAGCAGGAGATAGCAACTGGGAAATTCACTCTCTGCTGCTACCACCACCAAGGATAAATGATTAGAAACACCCAAGCAGCAGAATTAAACTCGTACTCTCTGAGTCCAGTGTGGATGATACAAGCAGTGTGAATGATACAGTGTGAATGAGTCATGCCCAAAGCTGACTTTGACTTTGTGCTACAGAGTCTCCGGACAGGCAGAGCTCAAAGTTTTGCAATCGCCATTGTATTTATATCCTGATATAGGGACATTTACGCTTTCTGCATATTCCCAGTGAAAAGCTGTCTGTTCTCAATACAGAAGAAAGTGCTTCTTTACTTCTCAACTGGTGGATCAGTAGATATCTCTGGATAGGAAAGACATCAGCTTCTTCCCAGTGGGAAGGGCACTATAGGATGAAAAGTATTCATTCAGCTGGATATATACCTTGTCCAAACCTCCCTTTCTCATACTGGAAGTTTTATGTGTGAGTCAGGACAGCTTTAGTCCTGAAGCAGAAGAAAAAAACAGCAGTTCTCCAATACACCTTCTATCACCAGAAAGGGCTCCTAACTACAGTAGTGGGTAACCCCTCACATCAAAGATCAGTCCATTGTCCCGTGCAGTAGAAGCCCTTCTGGAGAGCCGCTCTACATTAGATGCACAGCACGCCGTTGTTTTTCTTCACTGTGATGGCGGTGAGGCATTGGAACTGGATGCTTGGAGAGGCTGTGGATGCCATATCTCTGGACATATTCAAGGCTAGGCTGAATGGGGCTTTGAGCAACCTGGTCCAGTGGAATGTCTTCCTGCTCGTGGTGGGGGGTTTGGAACTAGATGATCTTTAAGGTCTCTTCCAACCCAAACCATTCTAGAATTCTATCATTTTCTATCCTACTGATCCTTTTCAATCACAAGATTTATGCATGTGTTGATATGCTCTGGCTGGTATTCCAGTCAGTGAAGAATTTTTCCCTCCCTATTGCTCTGGGAAGTAAAATGCCTATCAGAAAACAACATGCCTCACTGCCTACTGGAATCCAGAAGTAAGGACTGGGCCTAGGAACACCTCATCCCTTTTCACTCCGTCCCCTCAGTTTCTGAGCCTCATTTTCCTCATGGGTCAAAAGATAACACTCAAGACTCTGGACAGTGCAACCCATAACCATGCCATAACACCACTGGACATGCCAGTCAGATATCATGTGGTACCACTGACAGCATAAAACTCCTTTCACTAGCAGACATTTTGCCTGCATGCCTAGCCTCTCTATCTTCCTGTGTCATTAAGTTCTTAATTTCTCACTTACTGTCTATAAAGTGGGAAGAGTAACCTTATTCTACCCAGTTGGGCAATATAGTGTGTTGGTATCCTTACAGAGGAACTCTAATAAAGAAGAAAGTGAGGTAAACTAGGAATGGCACAGTGGTATCTTCCATTTCTGTCCTATACCTACTCTACATCAAACCCATCCAATGCCTATCTTATGCTCTAATGCCAATGCTGTTATAGAAAATACAGTTTATTTTCCCCTCCCTGTCTTAATCTATGAGGGGCAAATGATGACTACAGGTTGCCTGTAATTTGACAAACTTAGATTGTTTACCTGCACAGAAGATTTTAAACTCATATCATGCCCTACCCTCAGCCACACAAAAAAAAATGCCTCTGGAAATAGAAACAAAACAAGACAAAACAAAGTCAGATCTCTTTAAAAAAATAAAAAAGGCATGCATGATTTTAGCTAGAACGTAGAGTCAAAGGCCAAGAACAGTAAGTGAAACCCATATACCCTGATTCCAGCACGAATTGCTCAAGGAAAATCCTAGATTTTCCATACAGCACAAAACAGCTGTAAGACTAAGTATAATGGAGAAAACATAATTTTGAATAGCAGCAATAGTAGGTGTTGCCATTAGATAAGTAACTCTGACATGAACCATTCTTATCTAATGTTAATTCAGAGTGCCAAAGGACTGTTCTTTCCATTGGTTTGCAATGGAGGAGAAATTCTTTGAAAGTCCAATTAAGTTCAATCAGTAACACGCGCTGCCTACGGACATCCCTGAGGACCAGACACACATTGCAACTACATTCCAAACAGCCTGAAAGGCAGAAACAGCAAAATGAAATTCTGCTTTTAAACTACTGATTTATCGCTTGAAGTAACAGTACCCAGGATGCCACCCAGTCCCTGCAAAATGATCTGGTGAGGGCAAAATATTCAGTTTTCCTTTCTGGCAAGTGCAATAGTCTTTTTGGTTAGGTGGCAGCCATGCAGCTTCTGAACAGCTTGAGCAAGATGAGAGTACAGTATGTGAATTATCAAGTTTTCAATTAAGTAGTATGCAAAATGCAGTGCATGCAAATTTTTTAAATTACTTACAAATGTGAAATATTTGGATATCCAGGCAGGAGCAGCAAAAATACGTATCCTAGATACCACCACTAAATATGCTGCAGTACTGGAAGTTGCCTGAGGTAGGAAGAGCCTTCTGGGCAACATTCCCTGCATCTCATGCAGAAATCTCATTCGTAACTATCAAACCACCATTTGCTGTACTTCCTAATTACTGTCCACCATGAGCTTTTCACTGTTGCCTTGTGCACTGTTCAACCTCATGGATGATACTTCTGCCACACCTGTTAAACATTCAAGCAGAAACCAGTTAGACGACCTGGCAAAGAGAATGTATCTGACAAACATGGATAGTCTTCTGTAGGCAAAACCCAGTGGGAAGCTTAAACAGAGATGTTTTGTATCCTAATATGAACTATGCTGTGACAGAAAGGGTAAGAACATTTCTCTTTTGTTCTTTGACTTTGATGGAGCAAATACTGTCCTGAATTTACTGTGTCGAGTGTCAGCTGTGGAATGCCTGCCCTTCTCTAACCACATCGTATCTTCAGGTGGCCAACACGTCTTCCTGCCCCTCGTCCCTTCCTTCCCTAGAGCATGTGGCTCAGCGACACAGAGGCAGTGCCCACTCTCATAGGGTGCCAAAGGCAATATGGGAATCAGTCAGGCTGGTGGGATGCAGCGATCAGTGCCAGGCTGTTGAAAACTTCACTCTTCATCATAGCTACATACAGGGCCTTTTGACTGAGATGGATCATTCACCTGTAGCATTATTATTAAACAGCTCACTCCTGAATATCTCAGGCAAAGTGTTAAGACCAATGGGAACACGAGTTCTTCCAAAATAAGCTCCTGCCTTGTGAAACAGGTCCAATGGGCTCCAGAGAACTTGGTACTATCCTGTACTATTTTGATCACTATGAAGGCATTTCAAGCTTCAGGTTTTACAGAGGTTCTGGAGTTACTTCACTTTTTAACCCTTCCAGACTACAATATGCTCCCTGGAATAACCACTAAAACATTCTGGGAGCTGAACTCTGTAGCTCAAGCAGGCTGACAAACAGGATCCATGTTTAAAAGAAACCCAAAAAACCCAAAGTCACACTCCTTCCCCCCAGGCAGCGTTCACACTATACAGAAACACACACCCATTAGAAAACAAAGAGCATGTATATCCATCCTTCTACTCATAAGGGTCTAACACAGTGCCAATTCTCGCCTGCAAAAAGTAGTCTGGCACATCAAAGGATGACTGCTGTGCCACTTGAAATAATGTGATGGCTGTCACTTTCCACACGCTGCCTGTGAAAGGCAGACATGCTCGGTTCTGCCGAGTACGTGACACATCAGACTCAGCATCCATGTCTGCAAAGCCCAAGCGCTGGGAGAAGGGAGGAAGGAGAGGGCACAGAACCGAGTGTCACTGCCTTTGCCATTTTGGAGCACTTGTCCCTTTTCATCACAAAGCAATCCCTGAGCAAGGTACTAAAGCTTTAACTCACAGTCTACAATGAAAATAAATCATTTTACCCAACTTAATCACTGACTTTCAATGCCTTTTTAAACAAAAAGCCAGGAAGAGTATCAAGGAGCACAGCAGCAGCGTTGCTGTTGAAAGGTCTTAAAGCAAACATGAACACGCCTTTGGAAAAAATTACTTATGTAATGCAAAGAAGAGTAGAAGATCACTAAAGGAAGTTGAAGATGAAGGGACACTTTTCCCCCCACCTCTAGCCTTAGGTGGACTGTAATCCTAGCAACTAGAGTTATTCAAAAGTGGGTGTAGGAGGATAGGGGGAAGAAAGGGTAGCATTGTTTATAGTAGAGGAGGAGCCAAATGAGGAGAATAACTTCTGTGCAAGAACGGAAGACTGAAAGGAAATGAGTAGGTAAGGACAATTGTAGGATTTGTACAGTACAGAAGAGAATCCCTTCCATGTAGGATGCAACTTCTTCCATGGAAAAGATGTTTCACCCATGTAACTAAATGACGTAACTCCTCTGGAATAGTAACGTTTCAGTGTCTGTTATCTGTGGTTCTGTTACTAGACAGGTTGCAGTTCTTATAATTAGCACTTTATCAGCTAAAAAGTCAAAACATTACTTGCATCAATATTTAGTCTTATGTCACCCTTATGAGATGGATGTCAACTAAGACTGAAAGGAGTGTCTGGTGTGAATCATAAACACTTTAAAAGGTTTTCAAAGTATGAATACTCAACACTTTCTGAAAATAAGCTTCCTGGAATATGCTTCAGGGTCACTTCTCATCAGTAAGCCTTTCTGACATCCTGGCCATTTCCCCTCTTTTATAGCTAACAAAATGGAGGTGCACAGAGGCACCAGACAGCTTCTTTAAAGAAATCTTATTTACAAATCTAAAAGGAGGTAGGTTTTTTCTACCAGTGTACTTCAGATCTCACTAGGAAAATTACATTTCACCTGCAGAATGCTATAGAACAGTTTGAAAACCCATTGAAAGGCATATAATAAATCCCAAGAGATTTGACACAAATGCCTACAAAAAATCCATTGCATTCATCCAGCACCCACACAAGCTTCTGTGTGGACAGATTAAGCAAAGTGGTCTGCTTGTTGACCTGCATAAGTATGACATTAAGTACTCAGTCCACAACTGTGAAAATACTTTCCTAACTGAATCATGTCAGGACAAGAAATAAATGCAGAGCCCGTATTTTTTGCCTAATGGCATCATTTTACCACAATTACTTCTATGTGGACTCCTTCTCTATGGCACCAGGGGAGTCCAACCAGACTGCTACTTACATGTGTTTTTTTGGGAACTCCTTCAAGGATGACCATGAAGAAAAGAAAGTCTGCTTTCAAAAGGTTTAAGTCAGATAGGCAGGGATCTGCCACTAACAAAAAATCCTAAAGGGTCTACATACAGAAAACTGTTGAAAAACAATTACTTAAAATGTTGGTAGTTAATTATTGCCCTGAAAGTAATTTCATTAAGCTTCTTTACACAAATTCAATATTCACACTCTTATTTGGTGATCTCAGAAAAACAGCTAAATCATCTGAAAATGCAGGTTGCAGCAAGGCAAAAATATACCAAAACAAAGTGAAAAAAGATCCCCAGGATTTGATGGAGCTGTGACAAGCATTCAAAAGAAACGTATTTCACCATTAAACTTCCTCATTTTATTTTGAACTGATTTTAGACACTGGAACTGACTTTTAATAGATGCAAAGGAGATAAATGTCTCATTACCAAAAATAAATTTGTCTGTTAAGGATGACAGAGAGAAGCAAAAGCACTACACTGCCTATTATGGTATTGAGCAACAGATTTCATTCCCTCTGCTATATGCCCATTTATTAAAAATGTGACAAGCTTTACCAAAGAATTCCTGAGCTTCTTTGGTCCTCTCTTTAATTTCTCCATAATTCTTTGCATATATAAACATGTCAGATCTGGAAAGAAGTTGGGCATGCCAGTAATTCACCACAGAGTTATTTTTTCTATTCAAATACTGGTAAGGAAAGAATAACAGATAAAAGGGGAATAATGCAAAAAATTAATGCAACGACACAAATGTGCCTGCAATTCCATGTCCAGTCACCAGATGAAGCTGCTTAAAACACCAGCACCAACATGTTTTTTCTGTCTTTTTGATCACAGAGCCTCCTATATCTGTATCAGAACTAGATGCATCAGCTCCCAGTGAGCTGAATCACTGCATCACTGCCCTGTTTCATGAATGTGCGAGACACTACTTTAATAGGAAATGGTTGCTTGCTTTAGCGTTAATGGTGTGTCGCACTCTGCCATAACACACTGAGGCCTTTGTTCTCTTTGCAATGTGTTGCCTTTGTAAAATTCCCTCCCTATGGCCGGGCAGAGTAGTAGAATTTTATTGTCACAATTGATATAACACAGACCGACCTCTCACTGGCAAATACGCACACGCGTGCGCGCTCTCCTAGACAGCCATACTCACAGATTGTTGCCTTTCTTCTCATTCTCCTTTGATGAGATAAAAATCCCTCCAAAAAAAACCCCCTGCACATCTGTGCCATCAGAACAGTTCCTGTTCAGACCATTGTTACGCTTAACTAAAACAGCCTGGAAAAAATTTCTCTGGGATATTGCTGCTCATGAGGTTCAAAGCCAGATGTAAATATAAAAACAGAAGCTTAGATGCCCTTCTACCATATCATACAGAAAATGTGATCCTGTGTTTTACTCAGCTATTCATCTTGCCCTTTAAAGCAAATTCAGCTGAAGCAATTATTCCCTGGCATGCGGGAGAGCTAGATAACCTAATAGGTCTCTTCCATCTCTAAGCAATTCATGCCTTGCATGGCTTGTTTTTATTGACTTATCTCACTGGCTGTTTGTAGGCAGAAGCACGTGCCTCATGCAAATGCCAAGACCTCTGTTGTTTTGGGATGCTACTGTGTAAATGCAAGTGAATCAGAATTAAAACAAACAACATGATTTCACTTCTAAAGGATTAAGTCCATACCATTATCCATAGTTTTTACACATACAGAGAGAAGTTTCAGCAATACCACCTCACAAACCAATCTATTTCTTTCTAGGCTTTACTTCTCCGGCTTCACCACCGCTGATACCTGAGCTGCTCTACCAGATTAGAGCTTTAACACCTTGAGCAGGGATTCCTGGTGCACTGAGGCAGAAGTCTTGACACCTGAGACAACCAGCAAGACAGAATAAACACATGCTCTAAATGCATCAAACTGTTAAGGGTGAAAGAATCCTCCTTTTCATTAAACTGATTTCCCTTGTGCACATTTTTATCTCAGCAGAGATTGGTGGTGACATTTCAAGCCAGTAGCATAAAATGCTGCATTTGTGGCCTCAGCTGATTAGATCCTCAGCTAATAAAAATGGTGACAGCTACTTGCCTTCATAACCCAAGAGGAACCCAAATTCTGACTATGCCTTAAGGAGTCGCAGTAGCATCAATATCACATCACAATATTTATTAAAAGCACACTTCTGGCCAAAAGAGCAAGCAATTAAACTTCTATTTCCAAGACAAAGTACAGAGGGACGAAAAAAAAATCAACCTCTTACCTTGAAAAAACTTATTATATGTTTCATCACTAATTCACCACATAAGATTCTTCCCCTGTCATCTGGAAGGGAGAAGCAGCCTGGGTGAGAGCACTGGGAGAGAAATAAAGGACTACCAATTTCTAATTTTAAACCATGTTAAAATGACCAAGGAAGCTGTAGTTTTAAAAGTTAAGCAGCAAAACTTAACTACAGGAAAGGAAAGTCTGCTTTCACTGTTTGGAAATGTTCCTGGTTTTTCCAGTGGGAACATTAAGTAGTAGATGTTAATATTTAACTCTGTGTTTTTCCAGTATTATACTGATCTTCCTGCAGGGATGCAGAGGAAGGCAGTGGCATAACTGAACTGCTATTATTCTTTAAAAGTAAGAGAAAGTGACCATCACAGAAGAAAAACAAAAAAGAATCCTGAAAAAGAAAACCAAAACCCAAAACTAACAACACACACACCAAAAAAAACCCAAACCCAGCAGCAAAAAAACCAAGAAAAATGAGAAAAGTTTCTGAAAAGAAACTTTCTGTATCACGCATCACAAGAACACCTTAATGAATCAGCAATTCACATAGGCAGTAAGTGATGAAAAAGGTGCTAAAAAAATCATTGTGTCCTCTTTAGAGCTGTTTGGAGGGCAACAGTACTGCTTTAGTTGGTCACTTAGTCTTTCTGAAACTGCAGTAAGTCAATCTCAAGAAAATCTTCAAACATTAGCCAGTGAACACCTGCTCTTATCTCTACCATTACTGCTCCAGCAGACAGGGTAAACATAACAAGCTCAGTGGTGGATGTCCCAGACACCCTACTGCAAGGGGTTCTCACTGTCTAGTTCTCTCTAATCTTGTTATGAGGCACCTCCTTCTGCCTGCCCATTTTTTGTCCCCGAATGCCTTCCAAGTCCATTTCCTTGTTTTTGGAGTTAGTTAGAAACCAGACTTTCAAATGAAATACCAAAAGGAATCTGCCCACACTCACAGTGAGACATAAGCAGGAAACAACTGTGTGTTCAGAGATGGTAGCACCTGTGGCCCTCTGGTGAACAGATGCCCCACATCCTCTCTTGTGTCAGAACACAGGGCTTGGGCTGTAGGATACTTGCAGCCCCATTCTTCAAACACTCTGGGCAGGAGGATGCAGTCCTGACATTTCCAATGGAAACTGGTGGTACCTACGAGTGATCATCATCTTTAATAGGAGAGACATGCTGTTTTGGAGCTTCAAATACTCCGGACAGAAAAAGCCTTTAATTTTAGAAAATACAATGAGCAAATAGAAATTGGCATGTATTTCCAGATGCCAGCCTCATTGTAATGAGATGCATAGGGAAAGTCGATACTCCTAAGACAGCAAAAACCCCATCATATCAGTGCCTTCTACCCCCACCATTCTATTCAGCATCTTTAAGCAGAAGGTATTCTGCAGCCTTTCACACTTGACCTCTTAATTAAAGCATGGTAAAATTAACATCTCAGACGCAATAGATCTTTTATCCACCTACATCAGTAATTAAACTAATTCTCAAGGGAGCAAGAACATTTGCTCTGTGTAATGTAACTTTATCTGGGGTATTCCAAAGAAGGAAAAAGAGCTGATGTAATAAATGCAGTCATTTATATTTTAAGGGAGCTATTGTAAATGAAAGAAGAACACCTGTGACAGCTTGAGGCAGCTCCAGCCAAATGAAATCTTTTGTGTTGCACGGGGACAGTACGATGCATATGGCCTCCCCATCTCCAGCTGCAATATTGAATAACTAAGTGGTGAAGCAGACAGACTTTATGCCTTCTCTGACTCTCAGATGTTAGCACTATAATCTGCTTGGAAAACCAGTGGAACTGTACCTTATAGTAATTTCATATTCATTCTACATGAAAAGCAGGATAGGCCAAAGGAGGTCTAAGACCTTTCATATGGGCGATACACTGTTCTGCATTAGTGAAAATCCTAGGAGACCCCGACTCATGGCTGAGACAAGTCTAAGACTCTATCACAATACAAGCAGTTGAATAATCTTACACAACGAGTTTATGCAATTAAAGACAAAAATTACACCACATCAGAGTGGCAAAATTTATTATTTTCTTTATCCTGAAGTATAAAAGACCAAGCAATAAGAAAAAAGGTTCAGGAAGGTAACAAAAAGTGTATATGGAACCAAGGAGGTACAGAGAGTACTTGAGGAGATACAACAGCACAGAACACAAAACCCACTCTTTGGGAAACAAGGCTGATTGCTGACATCTCAGATGCAAGTTTGAGGGCTTTGGTTTGTGCTTAAGCCTGAAAGCATGACAAACACTATTTCAGTTGTCAAATGTGGTCCTTGTCCAAAGGGCATATTTACTCAGATGAGGCATAACTGTTGAGAAACATGGCCTGGCAAAGGTCTCTGCAGTGACTAGGTAACCTTCCCAGAGGTTTGTCTTAAGCTGCATACAAGCAATCCAGCCTCACTGAGCTTGAAGAGAGTCCTCCCTCCCAGGGGTTATCTCCTCCACCCAGGGTTTAAATGCACGGTGTTCAGATTATAAGCAGCCAGCATGTACATGACATGCTGTCTCTCCCCACAACACAGTCAAATCCACATTAGGTAAGGTCAAAATTCCCCCAATTCTTCCTTGCTGTATTACTAAGCAATTAAACAAACTGCATAAACTACAGTCTAAATGCTTGTCCTCAAGTTTAGTTGTTTCCATGATTCATTCATTCAAAGCTACTCAGTTAAGACTGATTGATTGCCTGTCAGACAAAACCCAAAACAAAACAAAACACACCAATATATTATTTCAGAAAGAGCAGAGACCATTCCCAACTCTCACACCCATTGTGGAATTAGGAAGTCACCTGCAAGAGTGAATCACGACCTATTAAAAGGCATCCCACAGCAGAGTCAATACCTGTTACTCTGAAGGAAGGAAAGCAAGACCATATAATGTCCTCTTGATGTAAGTATTAAGGGGTGGGTGTGTGTATGTGTGTAAGCTTGCTTTGAGTGAGGGTACTTGGTTTTTTGGTAAGGTTTTTAGTTTTGTTATGTGGGGTTTTTTGGTTTGGGTTTTTTTTTACCCAGGCAATAACATGTTGGTATTGAGGTCACTACTTGATTTTTAGTATAAAAAAATCAGGCTACAAAATTATTCTCATAAAATTAGTAATATGACAATCAAAACAGTTTCAAGTCAAACTCCAATTGAAAAATTTCCAAGAATACATTTGTATTTGAGAAGTAAGTAAAAACAGAATACTTCCCCTGAATGTTTTAAAGCCATCCCTCTCTCCACCATGCTGTTAAACTGAAAAAAACAGGAGCTCTTTCTCACATGCAAACCCCAACAGCTATCTCCAGCTATAAAGTCTATACCTTGGCCTCTCTCTGAGGTTTATCAAGTGAGTGGCCACCCCTCCAAACCCAAGGGAAGTATATCCACTTCTGCCACTGGTGTTAAGCATCTGACTGCTTACTTCAGTCTCATCAAAAGCCAAGAAACAGGCCCAGCAAATTTAGCCTTGCATATTTAAGAAATGCTCTATCTCTGCTCATCCAAATTTCAGTCACCTGAACAAGTCACTGTGGTTGTGATTTCTGCATCGTTATCAAAATACTGAGTCCAAGCAAAACACCATGAAGAAAAACACTTAATTTCTAATCTATTTCAACTACCTTTTTCTTGGCTTCCACTACGGTCTATGATTAAGCTTTAAAATATTGCTAAGGAAATGAGACAGCTAAATGATCATTGTCTTAAGTATATACTGAATATCTCATAGCACAGCCAGTTTATTCTGGTCCTACTATGCAAAGCATCAAATACTGAGCACATGGCAGCTAAAATAATCAGAGGCATTCAAATGTGAATAAACAGGGCCAAAGCAGAACATGAACATAGAAAAAGAGGATCTAAAACCTTTGATAAACAGATTGTTATCAGCCCATGGAGGGCAAAATTGATTGGGCCAGTTCCCATCATATCCAGGGTACCATCTGGAAAACTAAGAGAACATTTTAGAATTAAGATATCTTTTTATTATATTAACAGCATTAATTGGAGTATATATATGCACAAAAGATCAGATGCTCAATAAGTACATTCTGAAGCCAATGGCATTATACTAGTTTATAGTATAATACCAACACAGAATTTTACTTCTCCTGTATTAATTTGCCAACACCAGAATTTCAACCCTCAAATACCTCTCTTAGCTATAGCTACCACACAAGCTTTTGATCTTCGTTACGCTACATCCAACACCTTCCCCCTGAACAGCATTACTCTAAACTTACAGTAGTGTAATTAAGAATGAGAGGCAACATCATTAATACCTTAAGTGTTGTAATTAGTTGAATTCCTTAAATTGTTTCAGGTAAAACAATCTTCAATACAAATGTACCACAGCAGTACAGGCCACATGATCTAGATCCTGAATTTGCAGATTTGACTCTTTACCCCATGCAATGGGAATTCACCAATGCCATGAACTGATATCTTTTTTTTTTCCACCTCAATGCAGAGTCAATTATTTGTCACTCGAAGAAATTCTATGAATTACATTCTATGAATGACGCAGAGTCCTTACATTCACAACACTATGATACTCAAGTGAGAAAGTTTTTAATTTCATAAGCAAGAGATTTGTGAAGAAAATACTGCAGTAATATAAGGAAATAAGTAAAATTATTTTTCCACTACAAAAAAAAATTTCAAAGTTTCAGATATGAAGTTTGTTCCTAAATCTTCTGACATATATTGGTAGCTACAGACTATGAAAAAGTTTAATAAATAAAAGAACTCCAGTGGTCTGATTAAGTCAATACAGGTAAAGGTTCATGATAAGCCAAAAGGTGACACGCTCTCCATTTATTTACACACAGGAAATTGCTCCAACTTCACAGAGGGAGGATACCACACCATGAAGAGCAAAATTCATCTCTCCAGTGTGTGTGGAGTGAGTGGTTTCTAGCAGATGCTTGTAAGGTCATGATTTCTGTTAGAAGCATCACAAAAAATGTTAGAAATGAAAGGGAGAATAATGCTCAAAAACTACATTGGCAAAAATGTTTTTGTCTCCATCCAGAGACACTGGAGTGCATTAGCTTTGAGGTCACTGTATTTCTGCTCTGTTGGAGAAGGAACAGGGCAAGAAACAGTAAATCATTCACTTGAGACACTCTCCCAGAAATTCTCTTGGGACCAAAACGACCTAGACTGTTCATTATCACTATAAGGCATGTGATCCCCCTGAAAATTTGGTCTGAAGGAAAAACATTCTGAGCTGAACTGCACAGAGCATTTGAAAAATCTAGGAGATAAAGTAATCACTGTCTACAAGGCATAATGTAAGACCTGTAAAGATCCTTGGACAAGTCTGCTTAGAACTTCATATTACCCTTCACTGGAACAAACCTCCACAATTTGCATCCTACCTGGCAGCAACCCTCTTAGGCTGCCTGCTCTGGTTCTATAAGCCTGTAGTCCACACAGCCCATTTCCAGAAAGCCCTGACTATCTACCCAGGTCAGCAACAACCACCTCTTCCCCTCATCTTCCCATACTCTCTTATGTAATGAAGTTAAATGGCAGGGCTCTCCTAAAAGACAACTGCAAACATTCTGTTATCTGCTATCACAGAGACTGTTACAGCTCCTGTTCGTTTTCCCATACATGAACCCTGCTGTCACAAGAACAGCATGGTAGGATGGATGCACAGACATTTGTTCAGTTGTTTTACCACAGTGTAAACTAAGTGAGGTCAAGGGCACTACATTCAGCTCAACACTGTTAGGGAAAGGACAAATGATGTCCCCTGCAAAGGCACAGGGCATTCAGGAGGGCCTGAATCCCATGAGCAGAGAGGGACAACGTGCCTGTATATTATGTTTCTGAAGATCAAAGAAGAGGGAGCTGTAGGTACACATACCCTTTAGTCATTTTTGCAACCACCAAGCACAGGACACTGATCGCTTTTCTGGCTCGGGTATGGATTGCGGTGTAGCCACAACCTCGGACAGCTCAGAGAAAGCTGGCAGTCCAGGCTGAAAAGCAGAGTGAAAGCTCAGGAAGTTAGTCCATTCAGCATGGTATCTGACCTGGATAGGGTCGTAGAAGAGGGTGTAGTGGGAAGTCAGAGGCAACACATACACTTTGTTTCACTTCTTGCTGCTTGTTTTCTCAAACTCCTTCATTTTTTCTCAAATGAAAACTTTAGGGGGAAAAAGAAAGTAAATTTCTTGCCACATGTCATTCTTGGAAGAACACTTTGATGAAACTACACTTGAACATTTGTGATTCTATGCTAATATCACAATTAGATCCCAGCTAATCATCGCTTCAAGACAGCAAAATTGTCCACATTTCCTATCAGAGGCAACAGCATACGGACTTTACAGTGCAATTTAAAGTTTCCTTGTTACTCTGAGGCTGCCAGAAACTGAAAATTATGGTTGCAAAATAATAGTATTTTTCATTCAAATCCCAAGGCATTAATTACATAAATACTATTATAAACTGCATTTCACAGTCTCTCCCCAGGAAACTTGTTAGGCCCTTTTAATAATGCAAAAGCATCATTTTATTCCCATGAAATGGAAGAATCTATGTTCAGCACAACTACAGATGTCACTGTGAAGTGTTCCTGCACAAAGATAACAGGCATCAACTTCTACACATACACAGTGGCAAAACCTGGCCTTTATTACAGGTGCATGTCCAATGATACCAGAAAAGATAAAATATTTCATGAGGACAAGGGCAGTGGTGCCCCAATCAAGGACTTGTCATCACTTCTGATTAGAAGCTCATGAACACAAAGCCTATTTTCAGGCAAAATAGCACCAGACTCAGCGATGCAAGTGAGTGGGGGGAAAAAAAAAAAAGCAGAAAAAGAGGGGAAAAAACCTCTAAATTTGAAAAAGCAAGGCTCCATGTAATCCCATTTCCATAGGAGAAACAAAACACCACTAGTCTCCTTCAGGGGCTAAGTGTACATTCAAAAGAATGGAGAATGTTTTCTAATTTTTTCTCCCCCAGTTTTGTTTTTCACACAGGTTACACTTCATCGGGATGGAAGAAGGAGCTAAAAAACATGGGAGCAGAAACAAGTAAACTTTGTCCTCCACAGCCTAATAACTCCTGCCTGGTTTAAATCTTCTGTAACTACTGGGTATAGCTACATATTCCCTCAGGAAGTTAGGACAGTCCTAATTAGCCTATGATAATGAAAGATACCTTTTAACTGCTATATCCTTTCTATCATATACTGCAGGCCATCAGAAATTTTAACAAACTAAAGCATGCAGGGATTTGACCCAGACCAGCTGTGCCTGCATTCCTATTAACCCTAGTGGCCCATGGCCACCAACTGGGACTATGAAATAATCCAGGCATGGTGACAGTGAGAGGACACCAGGCCCCAATTAAAATACCGCAGCTATCATCACTGTGAGTACTCGTGCAGCTTAGGGAAAGAAGGGAAACACGCCTGTAGATAAGGCCAACAACTACTATGGATGTTTCCTGTTTTTATCATGCTATGTTAAAACTAAATAAGAAATACAGTAATTTTAAAAAGGGTTAAGCTTACCATTTCTTAGTTGAGAAGCTAAGAAAATAAAAGCTTTCCCCAACTGCACCCACATGCTCCATTTTAGGACTGAACTAAGCATGTAACAAGTTTCCTATTTTTATAGCTGAATAACACAGGAACAGAGCTTCTAATTTAGTTACAGTTTGTACCACCACCCAAACCCTTATCATCACACCCACATGGGCACCTGGAGCCAGCCTTCAAGTGTAAAGCAGGTGGTTCCATTTTGCAATATGATCGATTCCATTATAGATGGTCTACTTGGCAACATGATGTATGCTCTAGAACAGCCCACAAAAAGGCTAATTCTTCAGTGTGGGGAATTTTTCCATCTTTAGTTATTTTTTTATCTCTTCCTTAGAACGAAGGAGTATCAAATCTTTGACCATTCTTCACAGCAGGGTGCAGAGCACTTGTTTAGGGCAAGCTGTGGCCTCTGACAGTGTGGCACCTGCAGCCCAAGGGCAGCCCACTCAGCATCTACCCAGGGCAGTGACTCTGGGACAAGGTATTCCAGCAAACTGACAACCAAGGATCCAGAGAGGCACACAGGAAATGTGTTTAGTAGTTAGGATCCTGTCAGCATTCTGTCAAAGTGGAGCTGTCTCTGAAGTAGATTTCAAATTCAGGGAATATGTGGCTTGCTAGAAATAATGCACTGGAATTCTTCCCACACCTTGTAGTCATTGGAACCAAACAGTAATGTGCTTTAACGTGCATCAACATTGTCTAAGTTTCACACAGTATTTATAAGTTTAACATGATGAGCTCTGATGATCAGAATATTTCTTGTTTTAATGCACTGCTTGAGAATGTTCATTTTAGGGAGTGATGTTTGGGGTTTACCCAAACTGGGGTAAAATTTGGGTAATTTGGGGTTTTTTTTTGTTTTTTTCAAGCTTGGCTTTCTTCTCTTGCTTGGTAGGAGCCCATCAGAGTTAGAATTTCCTGTATTTTGCCTTGGGATGATCTGAATAAAAGAGGCATTTACTGTTCAATATTTCAAATTAAAAGGCTTCAGCCCTTTATAGGATGAAAACCACAACTGAGTCACCAATACCATTAAAAAAACCAGAAAATCCCAAACAAGCTTCTTCAGTGTTAGAAAGACAACATATTCCCTATGGAAATATGTTTAGCATTTTGCTAGATAGATAAAACCGAATTTTAATGACAATGAAGAAGTACAACAAAACACAACACTAAACAGCTTATATATGCTTTTCCTGACCCCTGAGGACATTACAATTCTGCCATTCTGATGAAGTATTTTTCATCTTTATTTAAATCATTGCAGAGGTTTGGTAATTTGCCAAGCAACCTGTTAAAGGCAATGTAGTTTGCTGTGTGAACTTAAAATATTAAAAATATCTCATCTGTGTAACCTCTGACATTATTTACCTCAGTGTATACTATTGCACCAAGTATCTGGAATGTTACAATTGATGAGAATCTTCTCTGATCTCTGATGCCTGAGGACATTTTGTTTTACTTATGTATATTCCATGGTAGGTGTAAGTCAAAGAAATCTGATGCATGACTGGAATGAAATGCTCTTCCCATAATGAGACACTGAAAAATGCATTGCAAAATTGATTCTAATAGCACAACCATATTTCAACTCACCATTTTGTCTGTCCTGTGGCTCTGCACACAGTGTAACATGTATGCTTACGTACATTGCAAACTGGACCATGGCTAACAAGATGAGAAAAGGCTTCCAAATCAAGGTGTTTGAGGATATTTGGGATTGAGGTTTTTCTTTTTTTTCCTTTGCAAACTCACAATACATCCAGCTTACATTGCTGAGTTACTACTGCTGAACTAATACAATATTTTGCTTTAAGAACAACTTTGCTGTGAATGGTGGAGATGTAGATAAACTTAGATCCAGGATGCAGATGTCAAATAAAGTGAGAATAAATGAATCAGAAGAGGTCTGAGGCATAACCAGATAAACTGACATTCAGTAGCAGCTACAGTTTGAGAGTCCAAGAAACCACTCAATAATGCTGTAAGGAAGAATTACACAGTATTGTTTTAGACTATGTGAAAATTGCTTTCCACTTCTTCTCAGGCTTACACTTCATTACATGATTCTTCAATTAGGCAGATGGGGAAAAAAAAAAGATACGTTCATTTGACCATGGATAAAATGGTTTTGCACTACAACGTTTATTTGAAATGTAAGCTTTTGGGGGCAAGAACCAAATTTGCTTTTGTTTAGAGCCTGAGAAGTAGAGGCTGTGGGGCTGTGTCCTACCAGCATTACTGTAAGACAAATAATGTAATAAAATATTGTCTCCTCTCTTTCTAATTATGAGGTGCTACATCCATCAAATGTAGCTATATGGAAATAGGAGATACAACATCTTTTCATCCTCACCATCCCTTGTAGACACCCAGGCTGCAGAAAAAAACAGTTTATTACTTCACTTTTAGCAGTCATAGAGCAGTTAGGTTAAATGACCAGGGGAAAAGAGTTCTCGCGGGAGTCTGTAAGCTACTGAGAAAAATCTCTCTCTTTTCCTTTGACTTTGTCTCTACAGAGAAGAGATCATGGACTTTAAACTCTAAGATAACAAATAAAGTTAAATACCACTTCCTGAGTCTGGATCTTGTTCTTGGCACTACACAAAGAATAATATCCACAGATCCTCACAACAATAGGACTTCTTTTTTTTTTTTTTTTTTTGGTGGTGCTGTTCTTTTTAAAAGCTGTTTTTTCCATGAGATGCACATTTCCCACAGCTCATCCTGAGGTATCTGATCAGGTTTTAGACTCTTATCTTACAGTCCCTGTCTCTTGTTAGTGAGCTCATCTCTCTGAGAATAGTGCTATAAAAAGTGCTGAAAAGAGAAAGACATTGCAAAGGATCTTGTGGGAAAAGCAATTTTGGTTTAAATGTTTTAAATCTAAACAGCTTTTCATTCTGATTCCCAGGAAATCCTTTTAGTTCACGTTCAATGAAAAAAAATGTTCAAAGTAGATTGTTGTAGATGAACTGCTACTGTCAATGAACCATTTGAGCTCTCAATAGGAAAGCATAATGCCTGTCAAACAAATAAACATCACATTTAGACCACTTGAAGCATGCTATCAAATGGACAGACTGTTACACTGCACATATCACCTAACCCAGCAGATACACACAGGAGCTATTTTGTTCTCAAGCTGCAGTGTCATTTACCAAAATACTTGTTTGTCTGAGCAATGAATATCTTATTTGTGAGGACTTTAGACTAATTCAAGATCCCTACCCACAGGCAACCTGATGCCTGTTACACAGTGTACTGGACTAGTTAGACCACAGCACAATCTTTAGTTCATACAGAAGAGAAAACACCTTGAAGAACACATTCATTTGAGGATTTAGGCATTAAAGATGTACTTCCATATTTCTGATGGTCCAAGTTTGTTTACCCTTCATCCACCTGCACTTGCATCAGATACTGCACAATCTGAATTTCTGATAATATTTGTTTCTAAGCCTTTAACACTTGGTTCCTCTCCTGCTTCCACATGTCTCTAGACAGCAATGAAAGCTGGAATGTATTCTAGAACCTAAAAACACTGTTTCAAAGACTTAAAACCTAGGATTCAGTCATCACAACCCTTTCCATTATATTTAGTCCTTCCCCACTCAGCATGCTCAATAATCTATCACCCCTGCGCTTCATAACAGTCACAACAAAAACCCAGTAAACGTGGAGCTTCCACATCTAGCCATTTCAAAGATTACTTAACCAAGAATAAACTAGCAAACTTTACAGAAGCAGACTTAAAATAAATATTCAGGCTTTCATTTCTACTGTGAGAATGGGTCTGAGACTTTTCTTGTACAATATGTTTTCCTACATATCAAGAGCCTCTGCATTAAACAAAATTAAATATTCATTAACTCGCTGTACTTGGTATGCAAGACAGCACAAAACAAAACTGCCTATTGTAGCAAAAAAGGAAGCAGATGTATTCAAGAACCTGGAGTGAAAAACTTTAAAGGGGATATTAATGGACTTTAATTTAGCATCTTACTACAGAATTTCAGCATTTTTAAGTGACAGCAGCATGCCATTATAACCATGAATATGGTAATATTTCCCCAGCTATTTTTACAACCTTTTGGTAACCAGTACTCAAAAACAGGTGTTTCATCCTTTCCACGTGGTACATTCTCAGAAGAGTGTTATTGACTTTTTCTATCAGGATATTCAGAGAGAGGTACAAGATCTTTGGGAACCCAACTGTAATTAAGAGTCCCATGCCTTTCAGCACCTGTAAAATTCCCAGTAAAATAAACAAGGGAATTTGTCTTGGCATTTCAAGCTTAGCTTTTGAGACAAAATAGCTCTTTGGAATTTGGGGCTTAAATTTTATAACATGGTATGCTTCTCTCAACACCATTGTCCTAACCAAAAACTTTTTCTTGTGTTTTGCTACTAATTATTCTCCTTTGTCTCAACAAAAGAAACTGTTGGGAATATCATTTCCACATAAATCACTTTAACTTTGAAACATGAATCTCTGCTGCTTCAGATTAAAAGACTTTGTCCATCAGCAGTAAGACAAATACTCAAAGCTCTCCCATGTGTTCCAGTCCTGGGGAATACAGAGCCACCCTTTATTACTGAGAGTTACTCCAGAATGGCATTGTATGTTAGTAAAGGTTTCTCTGACTTCTCTACCTTTAACACTTTTAATGATAAGTGTTCTCCAGCATCCAGTAAATTCCAGGTGTATTTGACACTGTAATAATTTCCAAGGGTTACAGAGAAAACCAAATATTTGATGTTTAAAAGTTCTTAAAGGACTGTCTACGGAACATGTATCTGAAAGGCAAACTTGCAAGAACTCCAAGCTGAACAAAAGTAACCCAAGGAATGGCAGGATTTTGAGGAGACGCTAAGGTTCAAGCTGATGAGATACGAACCATGGATTTCTCTGACAGTTGCTAAAATCTCTTGTAAGGCTTTATTCATACCAATAGAAGAAGCATGAAATGGCTCCCACCTGAGCCCAGCTGGTGCTGGAAGGGGCACTGGCTATGCATGTGTTCTATCAACCCCACATCCACTCCAGCCCAGCTCTATATAATATAGGTTCACTCAAGCTGGTGACTCAGTACTTTGAAAAACAAAGACCAATAACAAATTCAAAGCCTTTCACCTCTTCTTCAGTAACGGGAACTGAATCACTAATTTCAATTTCAAGTGTGCCAAAAACTGTTGTGTTCTGACTATTGTTTTGTGGCCTTTAGGGATGCTTTCAGGCTAGTTCCTAGTACGCAGCAGGCAGCTATACAAAGGTATTTAGGCACCTAGAGATACATGAACTCTCCTAATAAGATCTGCAGTGTGAATTAGGACTCTAATTTACTGAGGCAATTCTGAAATGCCATTTAGTCTAATGGCTCTTAAGCAAATAAATACCTTTGAAAAATCTCACTCCAGGTCACTTAAAGTATAAAGATTATAACAATGGATGTCAGCAGTCAGTAGTCTGAACACAGAGGTTGCCTGCCTTGTCAGAGGTGCAATTCGCCCTTTAATTCCAGAGACAAATCCCATGAAAGAGGAATAAAGGACTCTGTAGAATATATATGGAGGAAACTGGGCAGCCATATCAGAATGACCATTTGCTAGTTAGAGGTTTTCCACTTTCAAAGGGGAGATTTTATGCCACTTTTTTTCGGTGGCATAAAAGACTATTATTTCTAATTATATCCAATATTAATATATATAATCACCACTTTTATAACACTTCCGCCAAGTTAAAAGACTACATCATATCAATTATTACTAGGGAGGATTCTGTACAAACACCAAATGGTGCCTCAAACATAAAAAGACTCAAAATTACTTCTTCAGCATGGAATAGTGCCAAAATAAAAATACAATCAAACACATATACTTTCCTTACCACCCTTTGGGGATCCACCCTAAGGGAAGCCATCCTGGAAGCAAATGTCTAGCTGCCATGCCCAGAGTGGCACATATCCCATCTCCTTACATCGGGTTTCTGCAGCACTGCCACGATACAGTCCCAAGGATGAAAGTTTAAAGAAAGACTTTAGATTCCACTGCAGAACCAGCCTATCTTCTTCACCCACCTGTCACTGTGCCCTAACAAGAGAAATTGATGCTTTTTTGAAGGCTGAGATGTGAAAGCTGGAATTACTGGCTGCTATGGTTTTAAAATGGCTCGGTTCTGTTAAAGGCAATGTTGATTAACACTGACAAGGGATGACATTTTTTTAACAGAGCCTCTTCTAGGCACAGAAGGGTTTCATTCCTCAGTAGTTAAACTGAGAACACAGTGATTTCAAGATGTGGTTCTAAATAAAGGGTTTAAAAAAAACAAAACTCCAGCCTGCACCTGAAAATTCCTGTCTTTTCCCTGAAACAATGCAGAGAAGAACTGCAGAACAGCATAGCTCCCTCATTAAACTGGCCAATGCACATAAACACAAATGAAATCATGCCTCACTAAAAAATATTTTCTAGCTACTCACTAAAATAGCTTTGAGAGACCAGGTCCATACATGGAATAAAATGGCTTTGGCTGCAGTCCTAAGCCAAACTCTCTTCTGGAATGACATTTTAAGTAATATAAACAGTTTAAAGGCAAATGTAATGCATAGCAGCCTAGTTTTATACAATCAGTGTAGCAAAACTGAGATTTATTCTGTGCTGAATTAAGCTCTTTATGTTATTTCTACTTAAAAAGGAAAAGTATCAAATGCAACAATTCCTACAAATTTATCTTTCACAACAAACACTTTCATAATCTATTTGCAATTTCACCAAACAAAAGCAGGCCCAAGTCAAGTGGCAGAATTTTGGCCTAACTCATTTGAAAACAATGTAAGCTTTGCCCTTTCTACTGTTCAAACAGCTTAACTGGTGGCAGGAGTCCTCCCACTGCTTTCCCAATAAATTTTGCAACAATAGTCACATAAAGCTCTTGGAATGTATGACTTAGATGCAAATGGATGCTTTCCAAAAAACCTGCTCGAATCCTTCACCTTAGATCAGAAATTCAGAATCTGTATTTAGATATAAAATCCCCTTTTAAATGCTGTAATGCTCAGAGCACAGTGGGATGAGTCATTAACCCTCACGGTTTCTGATGCAATATGGATGACCGTTCCCATTTTATCTGGGAGCAGAGGGGTGAAACAAGAGGAGAAGGCTGATCAGCAGCACACAGCATGATGACAAATTGTAAATAACACTTTCTTTCAGTTCCACTTCACCGGCAGTTCTGAATGTTTGCAAATAAAGTCTAAAGTGGATTTATGCAGAAACTGAAGGACAAAAATTACCAAATGGAAAGTGTTGCAAAGCCACGTGAAACACAACGCTTGGCAGGGCCTGTTCCCTACACCCGACTCCCTTCCCAGGACACGACACAGTTCTCTCTTTATAGTGTCCTTGTGCAGCATCTTGTAGCTGAAGACTCCGCAGCACATCACAAACATTTATCAAAGCATGTTTCAGCTCAGGTTACATGTGCGGAGGTGGATTTGACATGATAATCATTCCTCCCTATTTCACAAGTGAATTAATGAAGGTGTGAAGCGGTGGGTGGACATCAAGAGGAGCACAGCTCAGCAAGGGCAAGCTGGGGAGACTACTCAGGCAGAGCAATAGGGTGCAACTGTGAAGCCCCTCTGTGACAGTCCCTGCCTGCATCACCTGCCTTTGTAGAAGAATGAAGGTAGAAGAATGAAGAAATTTGCCCAACAGGGCAGTCAGACTCTGGCAGAGCTGGTATCACAACCAGTCACTAATTCAGAGGTCCTTTCTCTAAACATTAGACCACATGCTTTCTCTATTGCCACCTATGAAATGCACATGAGACTACACCATCCACACGCTGCACCAGAACATGTCTGATAGGATGCATGGGGACATTTTACACCAAATCCCAGTACCTGAAAGCATGGGAATGGTTAGCAGGACCTGTCCATCAATAACCTGAATCCCAGATGCATCGCAATAATTGCTAAGAGAATGAAAAGACTTTTGGAAAAAGAGATCAGAACAATAGTGACAAATGAAAAAAATATGCAGATGGATATATGCTAAACCAGGATAGACAAGTGTTTAGGAAAAATGGAACATCTAGGTTTAGCCAGGACAATAGCAAAAATAAGCTAAAAATACTTGCTAAGTTTTACTTCAGATAAAATTTTAGAAAAGCACCACCACAACAAAGAATTACAGAAGCAGGGAATCCCAACTTTAAGTCTGCGGACAAGGAAACACAACTGTAATAGTTTAAAGGACAAATTTCATACTGACATTTGGAGACAGAAATTGCAATCATGGGTCATAACCAGCCTGGGTCTAACACACATTTTTATCATTATTGCAGAGCTTTAATGAATGATTTTTGCACCTCGTAACAGCCATTCAGAGCATACTTGCTTTTAGGACTTACACTGTAGCTCATTACAGTTATAAGAGTTGCAACAATGAGGTCTGAATTAAGGGGTTTATTGCACAAGTCGTTCTGGGCTTCAAATTGCAGAATTTGGCCATCTTAGAGTATGACCACTTTGAAACCAGGGTTATAGCTAAACATTCAGAAATAAGGAGAGTTGCCTTTCTCAACGAAAGAATTTTGTTTCAATCAATGTTTTGCTTTGATTTTTAAATAACCTAATATATTAGATATTTTGAATTTTTATTATATTTCATTATTTTCTTCTTTGGTTCAGAATTTTTAGAAATCCCATTTTGATGCTTTCCTCTGAAAGTTTCTTCTGTTGTTTTCCAGAGAAACAATAATCCTACACTAGGACACCTTGGTATTGTAATGAAAGAAATTCTTGATTTTTCCCTTCAAAGCAGGTTAAGAGGGAGGTTGGAAAGGAGAAACAAGATCATATTTAATCATGTGAAGTACTTAATAAATAATTTTAAGTGCCTGAAAAACATCAATAACTAATTAACTAATTTAAATCTGAGCCTGAGCCACTCAAATTTTATCTCAGTTTTAAAATACCACATATATATAATCTTAAAGGATGCTCAGATGAGGGATTCTGGTTCAGACCTTACTAGTGAAAGAAGAGGAACACAAAAAGGAATTCTGAGACCACTCATATTGCTCAGATACTGTTTCGGCGGAAGGGGAGGATCAGATGTAGAGATATCCACAGACTAAAGTCACAAAATTTTAGTAGATGTTTTTGTCTATAATTAAACAATCTCTTATTGCCACTGAACTCCTTACTGCTCACCATCATGCTGCTCAGGAGAGGAAATAAAAAGACCAGCGCTTAATGTTCCAGACAGAAACCATGACAATATATAAACAAAATGCTGAATTTAAATTCTAGTACAGACTGATTAGATTGAAAGACAAGTTAAAGTGAAATTATGTCAGGCTCAGTGAACCAAGTGTAAAGGTCTTTATGCTTACACTGGCATTTTTGCCTCTGTTGCAGGCATCTGTGACTATATTGGATTAGGTCACCTGAGAATTTAAATACCATAATACATTTATAATGAAAAAATGGCACGTGTGAGTAATACAGCTCCATATCACCTTAATTACATACTACAATTACAATTACAGCAGCACTGCTACTGGGATGTAATTATTCTGACTGAGCCTCTCCATAGTCCATGCAGGTCTTTTCATGGGAGCTTCATGCAGCATCACCTGAACTTGCACTAGAAAATCAGTGACAAGGATCAGAATGTGAACTCTGTCCAGACAAAAGGATGGAGTTTTTGCTGATCTGAGTTGGCTCTGAAATAGGAAGAAAAAACTTTAATTTCTGTGTAGAATACTGAGGTTCCTTGAGGCAGGAGCTAAAAATAAGTGAAGGCATTTACCCTCAGAGAAAATGGACAGTCACTGTACTCTGTGGAAAATACACATTTGTGATCATTCCAAATTGATAATGATGATGGTCCTTAAGGCCAAGAAGGACTAACTATACCAGACCCACAGTACTCTTCTGCTGTTCCTGTGTTTCTTACCAAGAGGGATCTGGAATTTTGGCCTGTCTTGAAGTACCTACAAAGACAGTTTTCTAGATACCAGCTTTGACAGCACCTCAACATCACGGTACACACCACAGGGCTTGCTTCAGGGCCTGCTGGTATGATGAATTTCACACAGAGAAGGCATTAGTGTTATTAACTTTGGAAGGTTGTCTTCCCCAATTTAGTGTTAGTGTCCATCAGAACCACAGGTTTGAAAGATTGCCCTGGAGTAATCAAAGGCGGCTCCAGTGACAGCAGTTTGCTCAAATCTAGCTCAAACCTCTACTTCTAATCTTGGCTGGAACTTACGTCTGAATAAAGTAAACCAGTACAGAAAAAAAAAATACCACTCGCTCATCCATTTCCTAAAGAGACCAGAAATAATGTGAGGAAGAGCTGAGGCTGTAAAGACTCACAATTCTCCTCTTGAATTTTGCATTCTCCTCAATGTCTTCTCACGGTTGTTCTCTCTCTCATAAAGCAGCACTTGAGAGACATGTTCTCCATGGTATTTATAAACCACCAGCTTGTGCAAAGGAGTACCTTATTGCAGTAAGGCTGTGTAACCTTCTCAATTATGGAAACAACACGTGAGTTACCTGTGGCTTCACTAATGACAGTACTCTATCACTTGCAGTTCCTCAGCAAGGACAGCAGGCACATGTACTTGCACCAAAAGCACAAATCCCTAAACAAGGAGATAATGCTTTCCAATACTCTCCAACAGCTATTCCAAAGGCAGCAGACGACTTAAAATAATTCTCACAGTTGAAAGTTACCATTTATACTGCAGAGCACTGAGTATATAAACACGCAAATCAACCAAAAAACAGCCCATCACAAAGCACTACCAGAATAATTCATAATCCCCCAAAACATCGAATGGAAAATGCTGTCTGGTCTATGAGTTAGTTTAAGAAAAAAAGATCTAATTTTTTATACCACTCTTAAGCTTCTCAGGAAATCAAATCAATTAAATTGGCTAGCTATGTTGAGGCAATTGAAAAACAATTCCCAGAAGAATACAGATATACATAGTATCAGCCAGGTACAAAGAGTTAAGCAAGGGAGAAGCAAGAGTCTAGAGTTTGTTTTCTGTCTGGAACTGAAGGACAGGGTGTGACTTTATGACTTACCTTGCTTCCTAGGAAGGGAGGACAATCCTGCTCTGTACTGCCAGACAGATTCTGCCTAGCTGCATTCCGAGCCCTTCCTTCCACTTCAGCTGTGTGTTCCTCTCTCATCCCCAGTCACACGCTCATATAAATGCTGAGCCTTTACCAAAGTCAGCTTTTATACAGCAAGACACAGCGGCATGATTATGGCCTGATAAAAATGAAAAACAAAATCCTCCTGCTCAAAGAAACTGAATCATTCTCTGAAGTCAGAGTAATTACTCATCATCAACAGTAAGAAAAAGAGATGTTTTCTAAACACTTTCATGTTCTGTGACACAGAAGTCGTGAAGTTATCTGTTCAACTGATGAGGAGAAAAAAGTCGCAACTTGGAGATTTTTTACTTCTAGCAAACAGTGGCTGTCTGGCTAATTGCATACAAAAAGATTTGTTCAACATATTAGTCAATATTTACTACCATAAATTACATCCTGCTTATCAGTTTAATATATATAACATTTACTTCCACAGTAAAATACATAAAAGATGACCTTTTCAGTTCTATGGGGGGGGGGGGGGGGGGGGGGGGGGGGGGGGGGGGGGGGGGGGGGGGGGGGGGGGGGGGGGGGGGGGGGGGGG
>JAWWEU010000160.1:15571115-15712125 GCA_035583155.1 Acropternis orthonyx | reverse complement strand
AGGTCTGAAACCTGCTTAAAACAAGAGAGAACGGTATGTGAGAGGTGTTTGGATTTTTTTTTTTTGACACTTATTCTTTCCATTTAAAATATCACTTGTCTTATTCTGTGGTGTCCTTAGATGTCTTAGGCATAGACGAAGCTCCTTCAGCCATCTACCTGAGAAAGTTGTTACACTCTGGCAAACAACAACTTTTCTCCCAAATGTTTATTCAGATGTTCAAAAGCTTGGGGTTTTTATTTGTTTGTTTTAAACTTTTAAGCCCTTAAAATAAAAATATGTCTTCCCTGGATAGTTAGTCCGCTTTCATTCTCATAATATCCCTGAGATAATTCTACCAGATCATCAATTATGCATATACTCTGGAAGAACTTTTTATTTAAAAAAGGAAAATAAAAGGAAACAAGACATGATTTTCTCATATAGAAGAAAACCAAACAGAAGGATCCTTTGGGCCATTTTTAGAATGGGGGAAAAATCCCATAATAAATCATAAGCGCACTTTTTTATCTTTGCTAGACTATTTAATGATAGCTTGCAGAAGTCCCTAGAAGGACATTAAATATTTCATACATTTAGTTCATCCACTAAATATCATGGGGATACAGAAATTAACAACCCTCTGCTTGTGGACAACCATCTAGCAAGCAGTTAGCTGCTCTGCAAGCATATCATAAACACAATTTTTAGATTCAAAATTATATTTTCTTATGAAATATTAAAGTGGCAGGAAAGGAAGTTATAATAAGATTTGCATAACAAACGGAATTTCTTTGGATTAAAAACATTAAAATCTAGAAGGTTTTTTATATTAGGGAAGGAAAACAGTTGCTCAAAGAGTCCAGCTGACAGGAGTATGTGTGCTGCGTCTCCTCTGCCTTCAGCTAACTGTATTTGTTTTCTGTTTCCTTGTGCTCCTTTGGTCTTGTGCTTCCAGCTTTCCTAATTTGGGCATCCAAAAGTTAACCAGGGAGTAGTCATGTAGATGCTTTCTGTAGTAAATAGAGTTGGGATAATTAATTGTTCAGAGTAACCAGAGAAGGTTACAGTAAAATAAGAAGAAACCCACACAATTTATCATTCTGCTGTTCCTTGCCCATGGCCTGTTCTTAAGACTGTCCTCTTATTCTGGTTGGGACAGCACAGAGCACAAGTCTCCTGGTCCACACTTGGAACCCTCAGGCACAAGAGCCAAACTCCCAGCAGGAAGACTGGCCACCTTAGTTTTATAATCACAGTGAACTCTGTGCACAGCCCTTCTCTCAACACAGGCCCACATCTGTGAAATGCACTAGGCCAGCAGCTGTCACAACAAGAAAACAGTTCATTCTGCCACATACACATCCCTGCTTGATTCAGAGTTGGCCCATACAAAAAAAAAAAAAAAAAAAAAATCCAGGTGCAAACTGATGGACCCAAATATCCTTTAAGTCACAGGCTGGCCAACCTTAATAATGCTAATAAAAACGGAGGACATGAGTACTTTAAGACTTGAGCATGTAATTCACACCCAAGGACGTGAATACTGTGGCATACTGAGTGAATTCAGCATCATCCAGTCTGAAATTCAGGAAACAGTGTTTCTTCTATAGGAACTCTTAGGGACCTTGGGAAGATCCATGGCAGTTGTTAACTTTACATTCACATGTAAGGTGAAGAATTTACGCTTTCACATGCAAAGTGAGTATTTGGGGTATAGAATGGTTTGGGAAAAGTGACAGTCTAATCTTAGTTGTTTTAATGTCTGAGGTATCCAGTGAACTGAACTACGTGTGATTAGTGATTGAATAGCTGCTCCTCTATTACACTGTCTGCCTCAGTCTCCCTGTGTTATCTTTGTTCTGTGAGCATAAGCAACAGTCTCTTGACCACACCCAGACACTTTTTGCACATGTTCTCTGTTGCATACAACTAAAAAATAATTTTTTCTCACTCATGCTCAGATCTGGCATCAGATTAGGCTCCAAATACTTTCAGCTATGCTTTGGTTTCAGGTCTCAGCATCAGGCGTGAGCACTGTACCCAGCTGGGTTACAATGCAGCTCTTCAAGTCAGTGTGTGTTACAGCACGTACCACACATCCAGAATGGCTTAATGGAAACAGAAGCCCTCAGTGGGAAATTACAGCTTTTACAGGAACACATGGTCCACAACCACTCAGAGGCTAGTAAAAGTGTTTATCTCAACATTTCATGAAGAGGAAAGCAAAATAGAATTGAAAGATAACATACATTGCTTCTGAAAATCTTGTGACTAGCAGACTTCCATAAAACACTGACCAAACAAAAGAAAATGTAGAAAGTTCCAATATTTAGAGCAGAAGCTTATGGTAGGGAAGATGATTTAATCAACTCCAGCAATTACTTATTTTTTTTCCCCACAAAGATAGCATCTCACAGTTCTATTGTACTTTCCACTCACAATGACTCCAAAGTCACTCCCATAAACCACACATGGTGAAAGTTCCTGTACTCACTACAGGGAACACAGATGCTTCTGGGGTAGATTACAACAGATGCTTGGAACTGTGACTCTATGGCATATGCAAAATGAGGGGATATTGCCAGAGCTAATGTCTCTCTACATTTGCAAAATGTAAAGACAACCAGATCTCTTGTTCACATTTTCTCTTACGAGTTCACCAACTACTTGCCATGGATGGTATCACAATGAGCATGCACCTATCAGGGACTGCCTGACACTGAACCATCAACATTGTTTTCCTGTAAATTCACATATTAGAGTGAATAGAACACACCTCTCTTGCCCCAAAATCACCTTGAGCACTAGCACAAATAAACCAAGATGCCTACTGTACAGTAAAAGGCTACTCTGACAGGACCGGATCCTCCAGCCACATTAGAGATGGGAGAGTGGAAGCATAAAGGAACGTTGCGTAATTTATGCTTCACTCTGTACTATATCAGTGACAGAGCTGGAAATAGAAACCTCCCCTATTAGACACATCAAGAGGTGTGACAGGTGCTTCACAGAGTCCTGTTCCAAAGCATGTGTCAGCTAGAACGTGGGCATAACGTCGCAGGGAGGCAAGGATGGGTGCTGAGACAGGCACAGTTAAGCTTGGTGGTGAATGATTTCTCCTATGTCTATCCTGTATGCAGTCACCAGCTTGCAGGAGGTGAATTTTTATCATTCTATCTGCACATATGTGATGACAAGAGGAAGTAACATAACAGTGACTTGCTTTGCACAGAGCCTTAATAATGAAAGGCGGTGATCCCAAAGCTCTTTATTTGAGCAAAATGGTCTTCATTTCAGTGGTAGCCTTCCCAAATACAAAATTAATTGCATTCTCAGACTTAGCCTTCGTTTACTAAGCCATTAGAAACATAATTAATTAATTAAATCTGAATTAATAGAAGGACAGACCATAGTTTGGCAAGATGCCATATAAAGCAGACTTCTCACAGGATTAAGCTTTGTCTGAGAAGCTAACTGTCAACCAAAGGCTAGTTCAGTGTGAAGGAGTCACCCAAGATAAGGAGGTCTATAACATCCAGCAGCCCAAGCAGTGAGCATTTCTTGTCACTCAATGCTATGAGGCAAACAGAGGCTCTGGAATGTCCTTGTACTTAGGATTCACAGATGCCTTTTGCTCCCAGGTAACTGAATTGTTGTCTTAGCTCATGTGCCAAAGTAGCAGCACGGTATTTCTGGAGTCTATATAAAATCATTATGGTTGATTTTTTTTTTTTATTCAACAGCTAGACTTCACTTCAAAAAGTTTCACAAAGTGGACTTATGTGAGTATACAACCTATACATGATCCAACTGCGGAGCACTGAGCCAGTATCCAGTAACAGTGATTGTGCTCATGTAGCAAGGAACACACTATGGCACATGGGTCTTAAAGCCTGTAATTGGTCTCAAATTCCTACAGGCTTCTCCAATCTTCATCAAAAGGGTGGGATACCTCATGGCCTTCTGCTGCTACTGTACTGCAACTGTACTGAAAAATACTAGTAGAGGCATAAAACTTAGGATAGACAGGCATGAAATCCTTTGCCATAAAATTTTAGTTTTCCTGTAAAAGAAATGAAACTATGAAACATCCATCATGTATCTTAGCGAACAGCTTGTAAGCTTTTACAATAGAACAAGGACATATCATGAATTAGTTACAGGATTTCACAGGGTTGAACTACGAGCCTTTATGAATACTAAACTCTATAAATTATATTGTTTTTAAAAACAAAAAAACAAACAACACAACATAGTACTTCATCTAAGAAGGCAGCAAGATAATGTCTGACAAAAAGGAGAAGAAATGCCACATATAATAGAAAACTGCAGTTCCAGTGACAACCAAGAAGTAAATTAAAATGTTCATTTAAACAGAGAATCATAGAATCATAAAATCGATTGGGCTGGAAAAGACCTCAGAGATCATCGAGTCCAACCCTTCATCCAACTCCTGTCTGTTACTAGATCATGGCAGTCAGTGCCATGTCCAATCTCAGTTTAAAAACCTCCAGGGATGGTGAATCCACCACCTCCCTGGGCAGGCCATTCCAATGCCTGATTACTCTCTCTGTAAAGAATTTCTTTCTAATATCCAACCTGAACCACCCCTGGCTGAGCTTAAGTCCATGTCCCCTTGTCCTATTGCTGACTGCCTGGGAGAAGAGACCAACCCCCACCCGGCTATAACTTCCCTTCAGGTAGTTATAGAGAGTGATGATGTCACCTCTAAGCCTGCTCTTCTCCAGACTAAACACCCCCAGCTCCCTGAGCCTCTCCCCATAGGACTTATGCTCTAGTCCTGCTACCAGCCTCGTTGCTCTTCTCTGGACCCGCTCCAGCACCTCAATATCTTTCCTGAACTGAGGGGCCCAGAAATGAACACATGTTAACTGAATATGTTAAGAGTGGGGAAATTTCCAACAGCTCTGTGTTGGGCGGGAAAAACAGAGATGCCTACATTGCCCACACTGTCTTTTCTTACTGGACAGGGAGCTGGCAATATCTGTTGCACTCTCCAGAGCTCCTCTATATCAACTCTCTTTGAGAAATCTGTACAAATCTAGACCCCCAGGAAACACTGAACCACTCATGACTGGACCTTCCTTGTGGGCTGGCCTCTGGAAATTGCAAACATCCTCTCTTTACAGCAGGGAATCTCTGCAGTCGTGGGGAAAAAAATCACAGGGCAAACAATGTAGTGTTCAAGAGGAGTTTTTGGCATTTGCTGTGAAACATGGCAACTGTGGTATGGCAGTAACAGGGCTATTCCATCCACTGAGCCTCAAGTGTTGCTCTGAAGTAATTACAATGCCACTGTAGTATTTCCACATTTTCTCTCACTCTCTATTAATTCCAGGCCAATGTATTTAAATTTAAAAATCAAAAGAGAGAAATTATTTAACATCCTATCCTGACAACTCAGCTCAAAATCTTTCAGGAAGAATCTAGCTGATTGAAGACAATGAGATTGTTTCCATCAACCCCAATAAGCTTGGATCAGATATTGGGTCTCTTGAGCTGGCAAAGCCTAGAATACAGCCAACAGTTATAGTCTGATGAAGCATGAGTCACAAAATACCACAGCTCACACTGTGTCTGAGCTCTGGTGAGTGCAGTATCAGCAGCAGAACATTTGTTCAGATCAACACAATGAGTGCATGCCTGACATGATGGTTTTCACTGGGCACAAATATGCACATCTGAGTGCACTCATAGCTTGTTTGTTCTAGTAAAAAACAATGAAAGACAGCAAGAAAGAACAAAAGTGATGGCTGTGAGATGGCAAAGGGTTGTTGTTCTCTCTTTAATGAGGCCTCACAACATAGCAGGTGCCATCTCCCAATCTTAAGAATGCACACATTAGATTAGGACATATCTCTATAAAAGTCCCTCCCAGGGAGAAGTTGGAGGAGATGATGTGAGACACTGAGGTGCTTCTCCTCCTGCCAGCAATGTGACTGCAAAACAAGAGACTTGGATTCTTTATAATCAAAATTCTACCCAAAGAGAAAGAGCCATACAAAATATGTACATTGAGGAAAAATACTTCCTGGCAGGAGTGTCATGAGTTAAAGCCAGCTGCACAGAGAAGGAACACCACTGCCTCGTTCATTTCTTGCACTCAACAGAGTGATTTTATATGGAACATCTGACTGCTAAGTCTATTCCACTTTCCACCCTTCAGAGCTAAATAACAGTATTCCATTCTGTCCCTCCATTGCTTCTAACCCAAGAATCTAGAGCTAATTTACTTGCTTGATAAACGCTTCCTCTTACAGTTCTTACTGTTCGGTTTTAGCACTAAGATACAGACTGATGTTTTTACAGATCACAACCATCATGCAAAGATACACACATCACATTTCTCAGCTAATTAAAACTAAAACATGAGCAACATGATTTAAGTCTAATAGTCATTCAGTACCATAAACACAAAAACTGATGGGCAGTCATCTCCCCCCTTCAAATTCATTTGTTATACTGGGGTGCAGTGACCCAGGAATTGTAATAGAAAGCAGTTTTTGAGGGCTTTGTATCCTTTTTCTAAGGAAAACAAGCACAGCCTTCTGATTAAAATATTGATAATCTTTTAGAATAGTGTTCCAGAGACCACCTAGTAAACTACAGCAATAAATAATACAAATTTTAAGAATACTTTAATTAAAAGCTTATTGTTAATAGGTATATCCAGGCTAGATCTCTTCTACCATGAGTATCAGTCGTACAGTCAGTAAGACAGCCATCTCTCTGTGAAGATGTTGTGAAGTTTCCTTTCCTTCCAAGTACTTTCAGGCACTTTTTCTATGGATATCTCATGATTGAATGAGTAGTGTATTATTTATGAAAGTCTTCACAAAGGAAGTCTCACAAAACTATGTGGGCTAGGAAAGAAGTCAAAATGTCTGTGAATTTTTTGCTGCTAGATTTATCTCGTATCTGTCTGAGGCAGGAGAGGACTCACTACCAAATGCAAACTGTTCAGCAGTGTCAGATCACAGACCAAAGCCAAGCTACAAAGGAAAGGAAAAGGTGGCAGACCAGCAGACCCCATGTCACTCCTCATAAAAGAGTCCATGTCAATAGTACTACACCCCATTGCCTTTTCATCCTCCTCCTATTCCTCCCTGTCCCAGTCTTCTCACTCACCACAGCAGCATTCTGGGTCAATGCCATCACTGGTGTATTTGCACAAGGCCTATTCTTATGAGGACTTTGATCTTAGCTGGTGCCAGTGCTCTTTGAATCCAGGCAATAAAATAGAAAAAATGTGAAGAACAATAATACAGTGTTTGTGTACACACATGTGCACTACCATATGTGTAACTAAGTGCCATTTTTAGGAGAACCACAACACAATTTGTACAGATCTTTAAAACATCTAGATGTAACAACAGCAAGCAAAGTATTTTGTTGATTTGCTCAAGATGTTAAATTCATAGCCAAGTGTCTTCAGTGTCTGAGGAAATGTGATTTCCAGGATTTTTTTGCACATTTGCATAGTTGGCTGTAAAGTCTCATAACTCTCAGATATTCTAAAAGATGGTGCCTAATAATACGGTGAGGCACAAAATCGTGTGTTCTTCATGAACGTGTGTCTAGCCCAGTCCTATAGCACCACACTACTGTTGCTTGGCACACCTTACCTTCCAGAAAGCAAATTATCTGCCACATGGATTCGCATTTATTGTACATTCATATAGCATCTTACATGAGGGGAGCACAAATCTGCTGGACATAGAAGTTCTCAAAAAAATTATTTGGTTACTTACACAACAAAAAAGATTCAGAGAGGTACTGAAGCCAGAAGACACTGAAGCAAAGATAATAGTGAGGAAACAAGTATTTACACAACCTTAACTCTTTTTTAATCTTTTACTGGAAGGGATAGAAATTCTTAGCATATATTATGATAAATTTTTTCCTCTGGTGTAAACTTTTAGAAGAAAAGTACCAATAGATAAGATAAAAAAATAAAAAATAAAGACGTGTAAAATATTTAGTGTGTTCTTTTAATAATTAATCAGCGTAAGAGCTTTCAGTTTAGTTGTACTGACAGCATAGCCAGACTTTTCAAGATAAGAAACAAAACTAAATATCCAATCAACTATTAAAATGTCTTATTAGAGCACTATTTCTGTCACACTGCACCAGGAGAAACTGCGATACCTAATGATTTTTTCCAGAAGCTGTAACTCTGGGGCATATATAGCTTTTAACTCTCCTTCAACATGTTTGGATATGATACTCTTTCCCAATTTTGCAGACTTGTCCCCAACAGGTTTCTAAGATATCGTCTCAAAACACGTTGTACTGGCATGGGGCACTAAGCAGAAATTCATTGCAATTTTCTTTGCAACACAAGACTTGATTGGCAATTCTAAGTTGATACACTGAACACTATGTGCCTTTTCTCTCACACTACATGATGGAGAGGACCTCACACAAAGATCTTCTCAAAGGCTTCTGGAGACAGAGGTTGTATCCTCATAGCTGTCTAGAGCACTGAATTTGCTTGCTTCCTGGAAGGAACCTCAGGATGAGCATTCAGTGACCCTGCTGGTATTCCCAGAGGAAAACTTACATACAGCCAGCACTGTGAGGGGACCCTACACAGTACCGCCTCTAGTCAAGTCATCTACCCTTGCAGTGATAATTTCAGATGGGCAAGATGACGTGGGAATCGTTTGAAAATAGACCACAGTCTCGTGTTACCTGCTGCAAGGACTTGTAGCATTTTTAGGCAGGTTGAGCTCACACTCAGCTCAGACTCTTTGTCAGGGACAGTACAATGTCAGACCTCCGGTGTCAGTGTGTTACCCAGCATCTAGGACCTGGGTCATCCTGAGGCACAACGTAGACACCAACAGGTCACATTAACGTTGCTGAGTTCTTCTCCCCTGCCAAACATCGGCTCGGCTGCCTCCTGTCATGACCATACAAAACTCAACTTGGAGTTAAGCAGAAGACTGCCAACCACACTTAAATATCCAACAAATGTTTGTGGAGTTCAGTGCTGCGTGACTGTCTACTCTCTCAGTACACCTTATGGTTTTTGACTGGCTTGTCCCCAAAACACAAGAATGGCTTTCCGTGAGTAGAGGTACTTCATGTGCAAAGAGATTCCAGCCAAGTTTTCAGAAAAATAACCACTGGGAAAGCTAATACTCTATTCCATAAAATTCTACAAAATTAGCCAAAAACAGGAAGTTACAAGTACCACCACTGCAAAGATGTGTCATTTGAACAACTGCTTGCAAACAGTTTTTCACAGTATTTAAAGAGCTCAGACAGAGCACATCACAAAAAAGAATACAGAGAGTAGGAAACAGACCTAGTTCAATCTAGTACTATCCCTTGCTAAATAACACCAATGATTAAAGGATAAATATCTATAAATTCACCTAGACTGTTTTTGTAAATATATCACTATCTACCATAAATGCTGTACAAACTCTCAGCTGAACTGATGAGTATTTTTGAGATGACAGCTATCATTCCACATTACATCAAATAAGATTCTGTGCTCGCCGCTTTTTCTTGGCTCTTCTAAACTATGGGCTTGAGCAAAGCGAGGGCTAAGACTACCTTACACGACATCACTGCTATTGACATAGCTGGGCAAAATTCCAAGTGCACAGTCCCTAAATACGGCCTTTCTATCTTAGAGCCTCACACAACTAACTTGCCCTGCTTCATTTGGAAGAACCATGTCTATGATTATAAAAAGGCATTTGACTGCAAGGACCATTAGACTTGGCTTTCCTGCAAGAGTATCACTGGTGTGTCTCTTTTAATGGCAATGCCTGCAGACACTGGGAAGTGGGCTGGAACTCACAAACCTCATAATAACTGACCAACTACTGCTTTTGATTCTGAAATGCTAGGATCAATACAGACATGGAAAAATAGGAAAATGAATTCAAATTCTGCTTTCAGCCTCTCTTTCCAATCATCTTCATAGTAATTATGTTCACTCTGCTTTACGAAAACTGCTCCTTATCTGAATGAGTATTGCAGTGTTTATTCAAAACCAGAATGGCCATCTAATCTTGGGGCATATTTCATTCATATTACGTAAATAATTGATTCTTTGAACGATCATTATAGCTATAAAACAAATCTGTGGACAAACTACATTTTCATGGATGCTGCTGTTTCCTGTTTTCCCATTTTGATGGAGACATTGAAAACCCCCAGCTGTCACAGTACTGAATAATCTTCTCTTGGTTCTCAGGATAAGAGGAAGTGGAATTATTTCAGAAGTCTTCCTAACAAAGAATAATTTTAGCAAGAGTTTGCTTTCTAAGATAAGGCCACTCACTTCAAAGTTTTTATTGTTTATGAAGAGGACAAACATCAATAAACTGTTACAAGATTGGCTATGGATATAAAAGATAATTCCTTGTAGAAATTGCTTTGCCTCTCCACATCTCATTTCCTTCAGCTGGGAAGTGATAGCAGAGTTGCCTGCCTATGCTGACATCTGTAGATAAGAAACAGATTTAGTGCTACACTGTAATTCTGTGGCTAGAGAGACTTCACACAGGATATGGAACAAACTTGCCTAAAAATCAATCCATATCATCTCTTACCATGAAAGGGTAAGAAACCCAAACACCCAGGTTTATATCATATGCATTAGGCAGGTGTCTAGATGTAAAGGAAGAGAGAGAGAATAAAATACCAACTGACATATGGGCATTTACACACCCAAATTCTGATATGAAGTGTCTGATCTGAGAAAAACATCACAAACCAGTTTTTCTACCTCATTATTCTCATCTAACACTATTTGTTTTCCTAAACACATTCCAACAAAGAACATCCATGATGCAGGAATCCAAAATTACTTAATCATGGTTCATTATATCTTCGTGACACCATGAAAAGGAATATATGAAGTTATTATTCCTTCCAGTATTTAAATAGCATTTCTTCCTGGAATGGCATGTAGTGTCTGTTTCAGCAACACTCAGCAACCTCACATAAAAAGGAGAATGAGGCACGACTATATCGAGTTGGCAGAGTTATCATAGAGTGGCTGACCACCACCATCCAAGCAGTCTGGCATGGATCAATTTCATGCAAAAAGAACTGCAAAGTGCTGAAGAACCCAAAGACATACACCATGCAAGCAATACAGTGTGACACCTTCTTTGAAAGACACCTCCAGTAGCACTTTTGACTTTACTGCCATGCTTGGGAAAGCACTCTCTTGGCTGAATATGAAGGTATGACATCATCACTTCGCAAATCCTCTCCTTTAACTGATCCAAATACTAAGTCAGTCCAAAACCTGCTTATACTGTGGCATGCAGAAGGGTCACAGAATAGTCTGCAAAGGAGCAGAGGCTGAAATCATTGTGATGTCAAAGGTCAGGTTCAAAAATTCCTATTCAGATACACAGGCTAAGTGCCAATCACCCAAGGAAAAGGAAAAAGAGAAGGAAAACATCTGGGTATCCAGCATTGTTGAAAACCCAGACTTTTGTTGGGCTCCTACTTCAAAAACGTTACGTAGCAAGTAAAAACCCTAGCATATTCTTTAACACAATAAGAGCAAAAACTTAAACAACCTACCCATGACTGAGAACCTCAAAGGCCTGCAGTAAAAACAATTTTCAAAGAACACAAAACTTTTTCCGTGCTGCCAGTGCATTTCCCCGTGCTGCCAGTGCATTTCCCAGTGCTGAATAAATCCAAAACAAAAAATCTCACCAAAAAAAAAAAAAAAAAAAAAAAAAAAAAAAAAAAAAAAAAAAAAAAGCTTCTCTGCTGAAAACTTATCTGCTCTTAAAGACGCAGCAGCTTCCATAATCTTACAGGTAGCCTCTGCTCTGATATAAATTACACTAAGCAATGAAAGTGCTGAGCCTGTCTTAACACTTGCACCACAAACAACACACACTGTACAACCTAATTCTGTAATGCTCATTCACATATATAGCTCCACAGAAGTTAATGGGATTATTGAAGGGATTGAAGACTTCAGAATCAGACCAACAGAACCTCTCTGGCTCATTGCAAAGGACTCAGCAGAGAGAGAAAACACCATGATTGTTCATCCATCTTAGGAGACACATACTACAGTTTTTCCTCAAAACAAACAAGACTAGCAAAAGCACTGTTTTGGTTTCCCCATCTGCCCTGCGCTGTCATAAGACCAAAGAGGCATCCAGTGAAGTCCAGGTACAGAAAACTGAAAAATAACACCAGAGAAACATAGAGGGACAGAGAGTTAACCAGTGTGTAGCTCTCTGCTGCAGGATACCATTGAGACAAAGCACTCGGTAATCGTTTCGTCAATTAATTAGCACACTCGATACAGTAACACATCAGTATAAATAAGTTCTCTGACCAGTATCTGCTGCCATGTCTTAATCCTTACCCGAGTGTTCACACACATGCATGCACCCATGTACACAGAGCACATTCTTCAAAATACATGTAATTTTCACAAAGGTTTAACATTTCTTTCTTTTCCCCCAGATTCAACCTTTGCAAAACGCAGTAAACTCGTAATTCAGCATTTGCAGAGTGCTTCAAAGTTTCTCTGAGTTCTCCTTTTCCCCCTACTCCAAATATTTTCCCTCCCCTACAAACAGAAAACACAAGAAGAGACCTGTTTATCACATGACTTTCCTTTGAAGGAATCCTTACATTTGTACTCTTTCAATCATTTACGTATGAAAGAAAAAGGAAACTGCAAATAATATTCACATGGAGCACATAATTCTTACCTTCCTGACTTTTAGATTAGCCTCCTGGGCATGTGAAATTTATTAGGCATTGTTTCTTTCTTCTTCAAGACATCTTAGGTGTTAGCTTGCGTGCATGTGTGTGGTTTTGTTTATGTTTACAAAAAATTGGATATATTCCAAAAAAGGCACACTTGCTGTGTTTTGACTCTATAAATATCACCATTTATATACTTTTATGGTATTATGAATCCATATTGACTTTACAGAACAGAATTATTTTGAAAAATAACTACTCCTATTTAAAGATAATAGGTATACCTACTGAACAAGAAAAGAGGAGTGTAAAAGAAATGGGATTCAATAGGGACACCAATGTGATACATACATGTTTTCTGTATGTGTATCTGTGCACCAGAACCAACATGGTCCAGCCTCTGTGAGTAACCTTGAGCAGGCTAACCCTACCTTTGCCTTGCCATACTTTCTAGGTAAAGAAGAGTCTGGGACAGATACAGTTTCTTTTTATGACAAGGTGGCAACAAATACAAGAGAGAACAATCTTCAAGTCGCAGAAACTATAAAAATGAAATACTAATATACCAAATATTTCCCTAAAACAGCAGCAGTAACACCAATACCAAGCAGAATAAAGAAGCAGCAAGTACAAATACGGAAACACTGATCTTTGGGTGGAAGAGTGAGGAACACATTCTGCTCAGAACAAATCCCACTATAAGCTATCTCGGTTTCACTCTCATGCCCTATATTTGGAGGCTTCTTTACTGAACCCATACACAGAGGTCTAACAACCACAGCACTGACACGAGCACAAGGCACTTACTGGTTAAAAATCAAACAAGGGTAACAGCAGGAGCCCAGGCAGTTTTGCTGAAATGATATCTGCACAGCAGGGTAGGCATGGCTTTTCTTCATTACCCTAATAGCCTAATAAATAAATAAGGAATAGTTGTGTCCATGGTAATCATGCTGCTGATTTTTTTTTTCCTTTCCCTTCCAAGACACCTCAGGAGCGAGGGAGCCATACCCCGGCTGGAGAATCTGATCTGTAAATAAAAAACTGAGACCTAAATGAAGCCCTTTCTGTGATAGGATTTAACTAAACCTACTGCATATTTTCAGACATTTAAACCACCTACCATTCATCAGGCACTGGTGGTACCTGAAGCTGCTGCCAATTATTTTTCACTCCTGAATTTCTTATGAGCAGATTGCAAAAGGTATTTGCACCTCTGCAGAGAAGCACACAACATACAGAAACAATAGAGCTGGACTAACCAGTAGCCTCCTTCACACTTAAAGACACAACAGTTCATACCCTGCCATTCCCAGTTTCTGTTTTATTCGAACTACAGCAAGTGTTGGCTTCCTGAAGTACAGTATTCTCAGCATGTCACACGCAGGGCAGCATCCATGCGCCGCTGACTTGGTAATTGCATTATCTGCAGCCACTGATGAATGAACAACCGTAATGCATACATCCTGGGTTTAGCTCTCTCGGGACAAGTAGACACAGACTCCCCGTACCAGATTCACTCAGTTTGCTGAGTCCGAAGGTACACAGAAAATGCCCGCGTGAATTCCCTCTCACTTTAAAAGCAATGTTGTGATCTGCTCCCCCTTCCCACTGACAGAAATATAGCACTTCTATTTACAAGCACCAGAAGCTCATTCCCAAACCTATTTCTCTGCATCTGTAATCTATTCTACCTGCACATAACATAGCCTGAATAAAGACTTGCAAAAATTATGGTGTAGCACCGAGAGCGTCTCCGGATATTAGGGAAGCAGAGAGAGGCACTAATACCCCACAGCATAACGGTCCTTTTAAAGAACGACTAGTCTTTATGGGTATAAATAATCTCAAGAATAAAATGGACCCAAGGCGATTTCCACTGCAGAGGGGAGAAATGATCAGCTGCCACAGCTGCGAAAGCCCCGGCTGCTCCGCAAAGTTAAACGCGCAGACGAGCTTACCTCGGAGCGGCAGCGGCAGCGGCAGCCTCCGTGCCCGCCCGGACGGGACGCCGCAGCCCGCTTGTCCGAGCCGAGCCGAGGCCAGGCGAGCCTAGCCAAGCCGAGCCGAGCCGAGCCGAGGCCAGCCCAGCCCAGCCCAGCCGAGCCTCCCCGGCAAGAGGCGGCCGCCGATGGGCACCGCCCCCCGCCCGCCGGCAGCGGCGCGGGAACCACCCGCTCGGCGCCGGCACGGAGCGAGCCCCTTCCAGCGGGGAGGGAAAAGGGCCTACGCTTCCCGGCCGGGAGAGCGATCCCAAGCCCACCCCAGCCGAGGAAGGCGGCAGCAGCCCGCGAACGGGGGGCGCGGCCGCCCCTGCCCGACCTGTTGCGTGTGTCGGTCGCTGCTGGCTCCCGGAGGGGGGGGGAATCTGCGGAGGACCGAGGGCTGGGAAAGCCGTGCACCGGCGTGATGGGTACACGGCCGAGCAAGGGACTTCCACAGCAGCCATCGGCGTATCGATCCTATGTAATACAAGCCACTGAAGAATGGGGAGGAAGAGACGAAGGAAGAGGGAAGAGGACTGGTAAATCACTGAATGCTTCATCTGGAAAAAAAAAGATCAAATAGAGGAGAGGGGAAATCTGTCTCTCACCCTCCGTTGCACTGGATTAATATTACCATTTTGTTTTCATTAATGCTTAGGGCACAACTCCCAGATGAGCTCAGCTTCTCCAAAGAAATGAGGGAAAGCCCCAGTCCAGACTCAAGAGGTCATGCACAAAACACATGAAGGTACGAACCCACAGATGGCCTGGCTGTGCTGCGTTTGTGTAAAGAGGAAACACCATGGACATAGAGGGAATTTCGTCCTTCTTAGGCTGTCATGACAGCTTGTGGGGTTTTTTTATCTTCAGAGGTTATCATTCTGTTTTCTGTCTTTTTCACCTTCAAAGTTCTTGTTGTCTTTAATATACCGATAGCCATAAGAATTTAGTTTGCCTAGGCATGAATCAAAAATAAAACCAAATAATACAAACCAATTGCAAAAATAAATTAATTAGATCTCAATCTGTAAATTAGTTTGAGAAAAGATCAAACATATTTTGTCTCCAGTTGTCAGAAGACACAAAGGAAGGTTAACCCCAAACTTTGTTTCCTCCACGCTAACCTCTCAACAGCAGCTGGAAAAAACTCCTTCATTTCAGAGGGATGAATACACACAAAAGGCAGGCTAGTTGCCTTCCAGATGGGGACCGGAAGTTTGCGGCGATGATCCCGAGCAGCCCTCTGCTTCTTGAAATCCCCAGGAGAGAGGAACGTGACTGTCATCTCAGAGCAGAATGGACAGCCGGGAATTCTCAAATCTGAAATCAAAACCTTGGGCAATAGAGATGTTTGTTTCTCTCTCCAATGGAAAGAAGATGATAAAATTTGTGGCATCCTGCCAAAGCCATTGAACCCACTTAGGCACAAAACCTCATATTACCCAGGCTGAATGGCATCAAGGAGGAAAAAAATTGAAATTTTATTCATTCATATTCCCACCTCTCAAAAAAAAAAAAAAAAAAAAAGACTCCCGGCATGATAAGAATAGCTGTCTCTGAGAACAACTGAAAGCAAGGCCTGGGGTTGACCTAATAGGTGAAGCACTTATTTTTAATTTAGAGACTTAGGGAGGAGCAAAATGTGTGCAAGTGTGTATGTATATCCCCATGCAAGAGGCAGAACCCAGGACTCATGTAGGTAGACAGGCAGTTAATCATTGTAACCTCGATCCCTTCTGAACTGTTCAGGGTCTGTAAGGGTTGTTTGCCTGTCTCTGCTCCTGAAACAGTGCTTCTAAGAACCAGTTCAAGCACTTTTAAGCAGATTGGGGACTTGCTGGTTCATCTCTGAACCCAGGAATGTCAATCTGCCAATCTAGAATAGCTATTCTGTTCCAGGCTCTTGCGTAGGGAAGGCAGATGGGTGCTTAGCAGGGCAGGTTCATGTCAGGCAGATCCACAAGCAGCACAAAGCAAACCTGGTTTTGCCTTTCTACTGCATTAGCACATCTGGATGAACTTCTGGACCACATGTTTTATCTGCACTGTTAGAGTACCACTCCTGCTATCCTTGGAAAGATTATACAGTTGCTTATGGACACTGGAGCACTAAAAATGAGTTGACAAGATCACAGGGAATGCACAAAGGTAGGTCTTTTCTGCTTGCAACAGAGGAGTCAGGTCTGTTATGATATAACTTTAGCATTGACATGGCCACTGCACTAATCCCACCCCCAGCAGCAGGCAACTGCAAGTCAAACCATGGAGAAATGAGGATTTTAAGTGAAAGCACACTTACATACATGACCCCATTTTCAAAAGCTGTTGAGCTTTTCTGGAAATCTACCCAAATAAGAGCAGATAGCTTTACGAAAAAAATGCTCAAAAATCAAATCTGCACCATTTTGGTGATACAGATAGAAACGCATCAAATTTTACTCAGGCTATCTGTGAGAAGCCCACACTTTGTCTGTAACAAGAGAGGGCTTTGTACCTCACTGCTGCCAGCAGGTGACTTTACAGATGCCCATGTACCCATTTTGTAAATAGCAAACACTTGTCTCCTGAAATGCCCCATCTTCCTGCTCCTCTCTAAAGCAGGAGGTCTGCCTTCCTGCTTGTGCCCCAGCTGTATTACAAAAGGTGTGTAGTAGACTGTTATGTTACTAGCAGCCAAGCTAATAACAGCACTCAGTTTGAGATGACACAAGAACATGAGAGGTTGAAGTATTTAGCAGAGCCAATTCTTTCATTAGGAAGTGAACTCAGCCCTTCCTGCGAAGAGCAATGCTACCAGAGAGGGAGCAAATCTTGGGCAGAGTTACTGCTTTGAATCAAATGCAGAGACATCTCAGGCTGAATGAGTAAATATTCCCCACTGCTACTGCATCCTCAGCAAACTGCCCCAGAGACCAAGGACTGAACTCTATTCTTCTCTTCAACAGCGTCTCTCAGCTACACAGAGGAAGCTACTAACACTGCCGATACTTCAGGCAGAGGCCTGTAGGAACAACTAGTAGCCTTCACAGTAACATCAATTGACAGACATCCCTCTCTTTAAAAGGTTTGTTCCTGTGTGTAAATACAAAGACTGGACCACACTTACAACCCTGAGACATTACCCAGGTGTATTGGAATTTTGATGCTAATCTAAATACCCTCACTGAAAAAAGATAAATGTAATGGCTAAGTAACTGATATGAGGAAACAGACATAAATGGATTATGGGGCACCACAGACAAAAAGCACTCAAACGTATATCAGAATCCTTCTTACTAGGAAGCTTTTGGCTACACTATACATTTGCTCCCTGCCCCCATTCCTTCCCACTAAAATTTTGAGCTGTGAGTTTAAGAGGAGAAGTGACCCTTCGCTAGACAGGTAGCATTTGAGTCCAGATGCTGGTCCAGGAGCTGTGATACCTCACTTGAAATTTTTCTGTGGTCACATAAACCATGTAACTTTTTAGGTTCTTAATGTCAAATGTTCATATGTAATAAATATGTAGGCACAAATACTCCAAAGTTACCGAATTTTCTGGGATGTCTGTGATCGTCTTTCCTGATTATGAGAATTTATCACATTGACCATTAAATTCCCAAACTATGTCTCTAAATTTTGTCAAAGATCATTGCATGAACATGCCCACTACTCCCATTTAGTGCTGGAATGGGGATCATCTGCCTGAGGTGGCACAGGAACAGGATGGGATAGTTTCTTAGCAGACTGCTGGCAGGGATGTGAGAAGAAGAAAAATTCCCATTTGACTCAAACACAGATAAACGTTCCACAGCAGTAAAGTAACACTTTTTTTTTATTTGTAAAATAAAGGTGTCTTTTAAATAAAATCTGTGACATCACGGATCTGAAATCCTGCCATTTCCACAGCCAGAGCCTGAACAAAAGTGCACTTCAAGGGTGAACTACTCTACTTCATAAGACAGCAGCTTAGACAAGCAACTCAAGTGTATCTCAGGTCAGTCTCACTGACTCAGTGCAGGTATACTGGGTCCAGGCCCCTCTTCTGGGCTCCCACCATCCTTTGTCACACTATTTAAACCAGACACAAAGTCATGGTGATTCTGTGAAGGCATCCAGACAGAGCAACTGCAACATTTTCCAAAGCCAAAATCATAGAGTGTAGTGAAAGGGAAATTGTATTGACTTTTTGCATGGCTAACAAGGGATTTGCAAGCACACAGGCTATGTTTGTTCAACCAGAGTTGAAAAGAAAACCAGAATCATATGAAACATCCCTCTAATCCATGAACCCAGCAAACAGGATGGCCCTGTCTATTGTGTCAGGACATACAGTTTGGGGTCCTTAATCCTTGAAATTATTGGCGTGGTGCACTTGTTCTGTGACAGCTCTTTCAGATCTTTCCCCACCTCTATTGTTTTGTTTTCTGCTGGAGTAAATAGTAGGGCAAAAGTGAGACACATTTGTTTCTGCTGTCATCTGTCAGGATGAATGGCCTGGGTCTTTACCTCCCTGCTTTTTCTGTCGACATTGTGTCTTGACTAATGCACATGGGCTACCATCAAGGAAGGAGTCCTCTCCCATCTAGTCTTGTATGGAAAGTGCAGAGTGGAAATGATGGCACAGGGTATAAAGGATGTCAAGGATGAAGGCCAAAAATACAGAAAAACCCCTAAAAGCCAGAATCCACCTTAATTAAAACACAGACCACCATTCATATCCATGGTGAGCAAATGCAAAGTGAATGAATTGCCTCTGATTTACAAATGAGGCAAAGAATGGGATTATGACTGTGGTCATCCCATAAATCAGTGGCATATTAGAGATCTCAAGCTTTCTTAGTCCTAATTTCATCATCTATCCACTAGGCAGCACTGCCTTGTTTTTGCATCAGATTAATTACAAATTATTAAACCAGGATTTATGGTGATTTATACCAACTTGGCACAGACAAACAAAGGAAGCAGAGAAACTACAGTGTGGAAAGGTTCAGCTATCTTGAACAGCTCAGGGATTCTGTGTCATGGTTTTCAACCTTGCCTGTGGTAAATGCTGCAGACTCCCAGCTGGTATGAGAGGGGTCAAGACAGCATAGTCTTCTGGGAATCCTTAAAAAACTCAGTGATCAGTCTTCATTTGTCCTCAAAAGGCTCTGATTTACTTTTAAACGAGGCAGTCCCACTACCTTTATTCTTTATCATTTAAATGGAATCACTGTAAGAAACTATGATTTTTGTTGGTGTTGATAGTAAAAAGAGAAAGAGCAGTATTATGTTTGTGCTTGCTCTAGAGCCTTACTGGAGAGATAGGACAAAGCTAACCTTGGCATCTGTTGTTATGTTCCAGATCCCGGGAGAAATGAGGGCTCTGAATGCTGGTTTAACACTTCTGTTGCTGGGAACTGTGTCAAGGGAACAAGGAGACTTTGCAAACCAAGATAGTTTTCTTCTGAGCAGATGTAAAGGTTTTTTTTTCCTGCCTTCCTTCTCTGCCTTCCACCATCATGGCCTGTTCCTTCTCTCTGTCTGGTAGACAGGGTAGTATGGAGGAGGATGTATATATGGAATCATTCAGAGACCTGGCTCTGTTTCCAGCTTTGCCACTACTGCAGGCAGCCCTTTACAAACCACTTGTCCACTCTATCACACTGCCTGTATTTCCAGCCCCTTCAATTCATGAGGCGGCTGCCACACATGCCACTGTGCACAGATGTGTTGTCTGTCCCTAATGCAGAAAGTCAAGAAAGTTTTTATTTGTCTGGTCTATTGCAGACCATATGTGCAAGAAAACCATGCTTCCTCAAAGGGAGTGTCTTGCTGTGCAGTTGTGACAGGGTCTGTGGGGCACACATTTCTGCCTGACCTAATTAACTGTTAAATGACTTCAATAACCAATTCTTTGGCAGGCTATGCAGGGTCATTCATATCTATTAATATTTATGTACACATATATGCAGGTTCACAGAGAAAACATAAAGCCATCTTTGTTAGTTAAACACAGCTCATCATTTTAACAGGTAATGTACTCCCTGATAAGATATAGGTAATGCTTAGAATAAGGTTCTCCATTAAAATAACAATAATTTATGAACCTGAAATGCTTTCCATAAATGCATTATAATGCTACTTCAACTTTTTGTTGTAATAGTACTCACATCAGATAGAATGTTTATGAACAAATAACAACAACAAGGGAACAAGAAGCCTCAGCAGTAGGAAGGCTTTTCCATTCTATCTCTACAGATAGAAAAATACCTTTATCTAGCTGGAATGGGTAACATAAGCCAGCATATAAGGTCTCAAAAGTAAATAGTGAGGAAAATACTAAGCAATCACTAATAGTATGCTATGTCTATGGCTAGCTGTAAAAATACATTCCCCAGATTGGCTGCCTTTTCTGTGATGCCCCTTTTTAAGATTTGATACTATTCCTACCTTAAAAGAACAGAAATAGTCTGTGACTCACAACATTTTCATCCCTTACTTTCTTGAAAGAATTGAGTGGGTTCTTCTGCCCATTCTTGCCCCATCCACCCTGGGAAAGGCATGAAGAAATGAACAGAAAAAGAAACCACAACCTGTAGGAGAAGGTAAATTGTTGAGGAGACATTTTAAAACCGAAATTGCTGAAAGAATGTAGGGTCAGAGACAGATTTAACTGTTTACATAGACAAATTGAAGAGCAAAAGTACAGGTAATGATAGATTTTTTTTTCTCCTTCATTTAGAACTACTTAAGGCCAATTCCTTTGGATGAAATACCAATACAGCTTCTGTAGCCTAATTTTGAATTTAAAATGCAACTTGAACTGAGCAGATCTGGAAAATTTCTGACATTTCATCTTTGTATTTCTTTCTGCTTGTTTTTAACTAAAAGATAGATAAAGAAACAACCAAAATATGTGCTGAACCTAAAATTATTTGGAAATTAATAAAGCAAGAGAACCTAAGCTTGTAATACTTTAGACCAAGGCCTATCACCAAATATCTGACCTGTGGATTTGTACTCAGCACTACTGTCAGCCAGGTTTATTTGTCAGTATATTCACTTGTAAGACTGAAGTCTTGAAAGCAGTTTGGGAGAGGAGCACTTACTCTCTGCTGAGATTTAATTTGCTTGCTGTCTTTATTTCTGTCAACTACAAAGGAATCTATCTACCCACAGCAAGCTAAAACATTTGCAGGGTGAGGGATCTGAGCACAGCAATGTTAAACAGAAACAAAACCAGAAACAAAGCAAAGGTTGATTTAAAAAGTGTAGAGATTCTTTCATCTCTCCTGCATCAATGAGATGTAAGCTTGTACAGAACGGTAAATCTATGTTCAGACTTACATTGCATAAAGAACTGTAATAAATAGTGGTAAATGTAACACCCAGATTTTGAAATAGTGACAATTATGATCATCAGCTTCCTTACTATTAAAGAATAAAGTACTATGGTGTGAGTAGTCCCCCTCTCCACCTTAAAATTCAAGCTAAAATAACCTGGGAGGCTTCACTCGATAGCCCAACTCAAAACATCCTCTAGAGTGACCTGTTTAGAGCTGCAGAGTCCTTCTCTATTCACAAGCTCCCAAAATCTCCATTTCCCACCAGCACAACTGGTGCACATTTAACAAAAAACCTGTATAATGCCAGGGACAGGGTAAAATAGTAAGTCCAGGTATTTGTCCTTTGACTAATCTACTTGTCACAGCTGGGAACGGTAGTTCCTTCTGTGTCCCAGCTTGTCAAGGGTAGCCTGATTTAAGTATCCAGTTTAGTTCTAGGCCTCTCCATTCTTCATGGCAAATTTAAGTGTAATGCCTTGTTGACTCTTCCCCTGTCTCTTTCAAATACCCAAACTATCAATGTGATCTGCACCCTTAAAACCATTACTTTCTAGTCTTCCAAGTAGCCACCGTCCCACCGTGGTAAATTAAGTGCTGTCAACAAACTTTAGACATGGACTTGCTTCACAACAGCTGATCTACCAGGTGACTTACGAAAAGATACAAGTATGAAAGTCCTAGGACAGAGCACAAATCCTACTCTGCTGTCCCTTTGACAGGATGTTCTATTCTAATAAAGGGGCAAAAAGGAAAACTGAGGGCAGTACTATTTTAAACATTATCACAACTAGTCAGCCAAAACCCTTGAGTTCCTCACACTTGTGTTTTGACGCATAGTCTACATCTGTCTCAGTTTGAGGCTTAAAACTGGAGAGCGAGAAGTAAGCTGTATATACAGAATCCCTAAGGTTCTGAAATGTTTAGAAAATATCACGTCATTGTGCTAGCATTTGAAAGATGTACCCTGAGCCACTGGGCTTTCGCTGTCACTTGTCTACTGAATAAACTGCTCCCCTCTGGGAATGTCAATGCTTTGTTGAAAACACAAAATATCAACGAGTCACATCTTTATGACATATACCTTATAAACATAAAGAAATACTGCTGTTTAATTTGTGATACCCTTAATGACCAAGCTGGGAGCCAAGTTTCCTCTGTAGCTTTCAAAGCAGTTTCAAATAGAAAGCAAAGCTCATTATTTCGAGACTGAAAATTAAATTACTGTCACACAATCTAACACCAAGCTGTGAATCTGGGACACAAATTCTGCTATTATGATTTTGAGTCTGAGGTCCTGTGCACCAAACACTCCCATTATGGGACACAGACTGCAAGGTGTAATGATTTCTCTTAACACAAATTAAGAAATCTGTCCTTTCGTACCCATGAATTACCCTGAAACCTCCTCTCATTATCTCCAAGCAATTAAAATAATCACAGTTTTATTTTGCAATAGCAGCACTTCTATTAGTTGTCAAACTAGTGCTTTCCTCCAGGACTGCACAGTATTTTAGGAAACCTATCTGTACAAAAGCCTTTGTCTGAGAATGTTTATCAAATGTGTATCAATAAAAACCATATCTATGACAAATAAATCACTAAACATTTGAAACAGGTAATATGGTGCAGCTGAAGCAGGGAGATAAGAGCTTCCACCAAAGGATTATGGATATGAAACCCCATAGTGACATAGATTGTGTCTGCTGGAGTATTTGGAATACTGTCTTTATGCTCAGACTGTTTTGAGACCATTTCTAACAACTAAGCACCTTCCTTATTTAGCTGGTACCTTGCTTGACTGACCCTAATGGGGTGGACAAGGAAAAGAGATGAAGTATCATTTAGCACACACAGAGTTCAGAAGTGATGAGGGGATAACAACATCGGGGACTATTGGGCAAAGCCTGGGGGTACTGATTTAGATACTGGATGGCAATGATGGCTCTTCTGTGCCAAGTCAGTCTGATTGCCATTATTAACCAGAAGCTCAGGGACAGATTTTTCTCCTCTGCATGTTAACTAAGGAAATATATGCAAATGTAACAAGCATTAAAACTATCAGTCATATAGCTTGACTTAATAAATTTGGATATGGCATCAGGACCATTCCTGCTTTAATGGCTGCAGACACCATTTTAAGAGCATTGCCATGTGCCATTTTATCACACTGCATACAAGAAGGGTACTCTATTTTTTTCTTCCAACAAGAACTTCACTGTGATTGTTTTAAGGACACATTCATTAGCAATTTTGATAGTCAGACACAATCACAGTCCAAGGTATGTACAAATATAAGCCCACCAGGTATGTTCCTGTTTGAAAACCCAGGTTTGTATTTACATACGTATGCATATTCTTGTTCCCATACCAGACAATGCATTATGTGAAAATCACTATACTTTGTGAGCATCATCTTTTGGTGATGCTTGAAGCTGCACAAATTAAAGAAATTGCTCTGCCTTCCACTGAGCATTTAATTTGCCTAAATGTTAGCTGTCATAATAAACAGATTGTAATGAATGTGGTATTGGAAAACTTAATCCATTTCTCTGTTATTTCATTGCAGCCTGAGTCTGTAAAAGGTGCTTGGTGGCTATGGAAAATTAACTGCGTATAGTAGAAAAAGAGTGGCTTCCTAATGTTTCAAAATACTAGACACACATCCCTTCATGAATTGGGTAGGTCAAGAGAGTCATCTTCTGCCTCTGTATCCCATTCAAATACATGTATCCCTTTGCATCCCATGCAAATACAGTCTGTGGCAAGACAACAGTGCCACAGAGCTACTGCAGCACAATCAGAAAGAGGTCATATTCTATATGGTTTGCAGAATGTTAACTTAATTTTTATGCACTTTTTTTATAAACAGAAATTATTAGATAGAGGGTAATGGTGTAGAGAAAGATGTTTTAAAAGAACTTTTGTCAATGGCAGAAATCAGGCTACGCTGCATTTTATGAGATTAACCTTCAAAAGTTCACAGAAGAACTTGCAATTCAAAAGTAGCACCTTGGCAAAAGGAATGCTGGTCTAATGGCTACTGTGGAGAGCAACCTTCAACCTCAGGGCACAACTCCTGCCATTGAAGCCAGCATTTTTGATGGAGCAATGTTTATGAACATCTTGAAACCTGATGCTAGCAACACACTTAATGATTTATGCTCTGAAATGTTTTGTCATACCATTGAGCCAGAGAAACAGGCCTGTAGGCCCAGCTATTTCTCCTAACAAAAGTCTCAAGTCTCAGATGAGAAGCACAAAAGGAGAGGGAGTCAAAAAGGTTTTCCAAACTTCTGGCACCAAGATAGCAAGAGCTCTGGGCCGATGCATTACAGGAGTTAAATGCTGAAGTAGGCCCTGATGCATTTATGCAACTGATACTGGCAGCTGAGTGTCCTTCACCCTCAGAACATGAATGGATTGAGAGAACACTGAGAAAGGCCCCTCCAAAAGTAAGTATTTGACAACACTGAACTGCATTCCCCAGGGGCCCCAGTGGGACATGCAAAACATGTGCTGAAATTAGGAAAGACTTTATTGTTTCCTTATTCATTTTATGCTGTCCATGCCTGTAAATTTGTTTTCTTATAATTTCTAAATGTTTATAAAGTTGTATATATTCCTAAAACACAACAATACTTAATAAGTACACATACACCAATCTGAATTACTGCTATTAGGAAAGAGAAAGAAAAATCAATTTACCATTACAGAGCAAAAATGCACTGGTGACATGCTACACAACATGTTAATTCTAATATTTTTACATAAACTTAATCCACTGCAATTCATTCCTTTAGCTTTTAGGAACCCTTAAACAGGAATATAAACATATTGGGGGGGGAAAAAAAAAGTAACCAGGATGTGTTAACAGGATAAATATTCAGTACTGGGACCTCGGATTTTAAGCAAACCACCACTGGCACCATGGAAAGGTCTAGCAGAAATTTCAGATTTTAGTGTCTTTACTAGCTGACATTCTAAAACTATCACAAACTTCACACTTCACCATGAAACCAAGAACTTTTCATAAGTTTGAAGGGGTTTTTCCTTATTGTGCTTAGGCACAGTAACCATAGTAGGGGCCTATAAAGATCCAGTGTCACTGAGTCTTGCTAAGCTCTTAGCCTCAATGATATTCACCAACAGTAAGACCTACTCCCTAATTATTATTAATGCTGTGTGAAAAATTATTTCTTTCATAGCTACTTCAGCACGCTTCTTTGTGTTTCGTTGTTCGTGCTCCATCTTTGCTGCAGTAGCTAGACACATTACAAACCTTGAGGAACCATGTAATTAAGCAACTTGGATATTGGAACCAACTGAATAGCTCAAAACAACTACACATTACTTATACACATCCTGGGATGTGCAAATAGATTTATATCACCTATATGAAGCATATTTTATTCAAAGAGCAATAGACAAAAATCTCTGTCTTGTGAACTCCAGTTAAACTCATGACTTTAACCTCAAGCTGGATACATATTAAAATTCCTAGGGATATATTATCAACAGAGATCTGACTTGATCTCCCTTTAAAATAATCACCATGTAGTCAGTTTTTGTGCAAAACCAGAAGTCAATGTTTCCCACTCTATGTCTCTGGCTGTAAAAAGCAACTCCATATTAAATTAACGGGCACCTTTGACTTCTCAGGCTTTGGAGGTTGTGTCTGTGTGTGGTCTGTTCACTCTGTGAAGTATGACCAGCAACTCGTGTGTGTCTTCCACATTTGCTCAACAGCCACAAGTGGCCCAGAGTATCATCGGCAAAATGAGGCACACATGGCAATGATTAATGGGGGCTGAGAAGTAAATAAACTGCCCAAGTTGTGGGGGGAGCTTTCAAAGGGAATGGAAGAGAACATAGCATGCCTTAAGTTTGGTAATGCATTCACAAGTAACTGTAAGAGTAAATGAAGAGACACTGCCTACTTGTAGAAGCAAGAGAAAACAAATTAGACAAATACATTATGGCCAGGATTTATAATGCAATAAAACTGAAGAATATAATATCTGGAAATATCATAAAAAAAGCATCAGCTTCCTGGCAGTTTGCAAACAGGCAGCAGGGCTACTAGACTATTAGAGCTTCAAACAGCAATTGATAACAATTAAGGGGAGAGCAAGAAAAATAGTATCCCTTATATTAACCATAGAGTTCTGTGTTTTTCCTTTGCAGGTTGCATCTTTCACCTACAAATACCTACAAATTGTATGTGAAATACGTGTACGAGAACACAGAGCTGCACACAGAGATATCTGCTGTGATAGGAATGTTGTAGCTGACAAGATAAATAGAATTCAGGCTTATTTTTGTGTTAATACTTGAGTAATGGTCCTTTCCCCAGAGTTAAGCTTGAGGGCTCTGAAGCTGCTCAAGATGCCAGCAGCCTCATGAGGAAAATATGGGACAAAAGAATACATTAGCCTAGGCCAAAAGCTTGGGGATCAGCAGTCTTCAAGTTGTCTTGACCATGGGTTTTTTTCCTCCTGCCATGCCCCTTTTCCATTTATTGGCAAGTGTTATGTTTATCTGTGTGTCTGAATTGAGGAAAAGGTGAGAATTTACACCTGCTGAGTTTGCGTGCAGCACAGCTCAGCCCTACAGCACTGCCATCCCACACAGCCCCCTAAGTCTAGAGAAAAAAACATGGGAACTGTAAAGCAGCAATCAGTTCTAAGTCCTCTGCTTTAGGGACCACTAAGTGCTGCTGACCAGTCTCCAGGATCCCTCAAAACAGAAGAAAATATTCTTGAAATACCCCTCCTTTATATGGAGATTGGAATATGATCTACAAAACATTAGGTAATTTCCTGTTGATTCCACAATTTTCTCTGGGATGGGGGCACAGGGCACCATTCAGTCACTCATGTCATCCAATGCACTGATGGGTCACAGGAGAGATGGAATTATAAACCTCTGCCTGAAGCAGGCTGCCTTCTTAAGGAGCAAAACTACAATTAACCTCGAATGAGTAAGTTTTCACACAACCTGGGTTTCCCACCTTTTTCTGCCTGAAAATCTCTGTACAGCAATTTGTATGAGTAATATATATTACAGGTAACCTTCTCAATACATCACAGCCTACACCACTTCACTATCTCTGCTAGTGGCTGTGATAAGAAGGATGAGGCTATCCAGTCCCAGGATTTGAAGCATTCAGTTCCAGAGTTTGAGTGTATTTCATCCACCATGTGCAGCTTTCCTAATGATTAGCTGAGAAAGAGGCTTTGATTCATCTGACCATGTGTGTGAAAGAATTCATATAGGGAGAATATAAAAGTCAAAAGAAAATGACCAAAGTAATAGTTGTTTTCTAATTCTTTTTTTTCTAATAACAATATCAATTAGCTATATGTTTTTAGCTCTTTGGCTCCTTTCCTCCACCTAGATTGCATTTATGGGTTAAATCTGAGTATGATGCCACAGAAATAATGTCTTCATGCACAGGACAATGGCTAGAACAGCCATATATACTACATACTTGTATATATACTCTCAGGTCACTGCTAGGCTGATAAAACACTCATATGCTGCTCTCTGGTTCTATGACATGAGCAAAGCTCCTTTAGTGAATTATGATATGGCATGAATTCATTCCAGGTCCAGCTGTAAGCCAACACAGCTACAGTTCCATTTTCATGTTCTGAGCTTTGCACATGTAATAAATCATTGTGGCAGCACAGGGATTTATGTGAACAATTCCTCATACATTTATACAAATTCATACACCTTTCAAAGGATGTCTTGTTTTGCAGCTCATTTCAGACACCACCTGCAAAACCTTGCTGAGTTTCAGGATCTGTCATGTTCGTTAGGTCAATTTATGCAATGAGAGATTCAGTAGAACCAAAGATACACAGGACCTTTTGGAGAAATGCTTAACACGAAGACTTGTTACTTCCTTGTTCACCCTTCACATCCTCAAACACATTCAGTATGCTCATGTACTGAAATCAGTGTTACAGTAATCTATTCATTTTGACAGTCCCCCACATTTTAAGGCATTCATCATGTCCCAGTTACACTGTCATGGTTGTTTCAAGCAAGCAGAAGAACCAAATACATATTTTGCAAAGCTGATAGAAGAACGAAATACCTCCTGGCCCAGAGCTATGCTGAACAAAAGGGATAGGACAGGATTTTCAAAGAAGCTCAGGGCAATTAAAAATTGGCTACATGACTTCATCTTTTTAAAAAAAATACTAGCTGTAATTATTCAAGGAACATATCAGTTAATATATTTGGATATCATTACTTCTATTATAAAAATAGGAACCTAAATCAGGCTCCTGAACCCATACTGAGGCATTGCAGTAAGCATCCTGGTTCGCAAAAGTGCTGAATACCAGCCACTCCCACTGACTCAATGAAAGTGCTCAGCACCTTGCTCGCAAATCAGGCTCAAATTAGAGAACTGACATGATGCTATTAATCAGCCAACTCTCAAACCAAAAACAGCTCATCAGGGGAAGCAAGGAATACAGAAAAATTAAGACTTACCAGGAAGAGTGAAGAGATGGCTCTGCAAAGGCAGCTTTAGATTGTTACAAGAGATTTTTCTTCAGAAGTTTGACATTATTAATGTATGTAACATAAAACAGTTCCACAAACAGAAGCTCTTTGCTTGAGTCTGCTTCAACACTAACACCAGTTTCGTATAATGCACAGTGCATCCCCAGAGATTTGCACTAAATCAAGTTGACATGAAAATCAAGACAGAAACCATGCAGAAGAGCTTTGAAAAATAAATCAAAAAGGCTATGCTGATTCTGCAGCACAGCTCTGTGCATAGATAAGCCAGCTTTCTCCAAAGTCATTTCAGATTGCTGCTAGGGCATGAGAAAATGTGGAGGCAGGATAGGTGCAATGTAGAGCTTACATGTCATCTGTGGCTACGAAAAATAAGTAATCTTCACTTACACCTTGGGAATTCTGTTGTTGCTACTTCAGCACTACTATTTTCACAGTGCAGACCGGATAGGGCCCCTGTTGTTAAATATAGCATATTCCTCTAAAATGTTTGAACTACCACTAAATTAATTTTATGCTTATTAGACACAGGTTTTCTCAAGCAATGTCTCTTCTGATTTATATAACAAACTTTTTTTACACAGATTTACATGCTTTCCACTTATGTATTTTCCTATCATGCCTTAATGTGGTTTTATAAAAGGGTACAGATTTGGTCTCTTTCCAGAGACACATGGCAGCCATAAAGCTTTCCCACTGTGTTCCTTGAGAGGTTTCTGGGGCAAAGGAGTCCCACATGAGAGAGAGATCTACCAGAAGATTCTGCCACACTTTGCCGCATTCTCAGCCACCAGTGCTGAGGGTTTAGCCATATGAGAGAGGATATATCCCAAGAATGTCAAAGCTGTGGTGCACCCTGAGAGCTGTGAAAGACACAAAAATTCAGAAAAGCTTGAAGGTTACCCTGATTTAGATGGCAGCTTGTCTAGCTCTGAAGTTTGTGAGTTATTTAGGTCACCAAAGTCCTTCCAGTCTTTGGCTGGATCAGTGATTCTGGCCTATATATTTTGGTAGGTATGTCCTCTTTTGTAATTAATTCAATACAATCTTGTTTTGACAAATATACATTTCAAACATATTATTTCCTGACATATTTTTCACAAAGCTCTAGATTTATTCTGCACATTTTATTCATTATTTTAGGCAGTTCCCACCCCAGAGTCTCTGCATTCCATGTTCCCAAGACAACAAATCCAGTGACTAAGGGAAAATATATGAAAGAAGGTGGCATGAATAACAATGAAGATGGGTGTGCTCACATAAATCAGCAGTCACCATGGTCACAGATGGCCTCCAGCTTCAAGACTGCCAGGTGACAGTGATTTGTAGGCAGTGCAGCAAAGACAGACCTTGAAGGGATTTTGGAGGACAATCAGGGGGCAGTTGAAGTTTGGCAGAAGAGTTTACAGGAGAAGGTGCCTAAATGAAAAAAGTTCAGAAAAATAAGGAAATAAATATTGTTGGAATAAAGCAAAGACACTGGAAATTCGGTATTGCATTAAATAGTGAATGAAGTCTTAGCAATGAAAAAGAAAATGCTCCTTCAGGTTTGTTATAAGTACCAAAGCAGGTTTGTTTTCTTTTAAATGAAACACAATTTTTTGTTTAGTTTTAAGTATCCAGCTTATACTACCTTAACAAGCTTGTTGGGTGTTTTCCACTTTGAAAAACAGTGAACATCCACTTTCTGAAAATATTAAGAATTACCTTAACCAGCTTGTTGGGAGTTTTTCCACTTGGAGAGTAGCAAACACCCACATTCTAAAAACATTAAGAGTTTTCACTGGAAGATTGGTGAAAGGCTGAGTATATTAGTATATTGTTAAGAAACAAAGTGCACGGGAAATCAGTTTGATACAATAGATACAACTTTGTATCCTTGCTTAACCTGATAGTATCTTTCACCTATAGCCTGTTTCCGCAGTTCTTACCAAATCACAACTACTGGTCATGTCACTAGTAAAGTCTTTTAGAGCAAGTTTGGTAGGCAAAAGTAATATCTCTTCCTAAATTAAATTATACACTTGAGAAATAACAGACAAGCTTCTGGTAATGTCAGTTTCCAAAGCCTTTGACAAAAACACTCCATCATTTGCAATAGATATACCTTCTCTGACCCTCTGACACAAACACCTGAATATGCCATTTAACTTACTAGTGTGAGAAATATCTCTTGATTGAAATTTCAGAGACAGCCAAAAACTGAAGCAAGGAAGTTTCACAGCACATGCTGGGTGCCTCAGCCTGTGGGAGGGTCTGAGCACACATGAGAGTTGGGGATCAAACCTTTGATGGTCTCTGACATTTGCATGACCACACCTTCTTGGAAGCCAACTCCTTCCAGGTCAGCCTTCACTCTGTTTCCTTAAAAGGTGAGAATTTGTGGATAATTGGATTTCATTGGGTGCCACAGGCCTGGGGAAGGCCCCTCTTCTCTGGGGAGTGTGCCCTTTCTTGGAGACAGACTCCTCCCTGAGCCCACCTCACATCTCTCCTTAAAAGGAAGGGATGTGGGTGCTTAAACATTATTGGACACTTTTAGGCGGGAAACACCATTATGGCTTTGCTCAAACTGTCCTTCCCTAAGAGGAAAGAGTGTGAATGCCCAACTCCCATTGGCTGCCTTGGCAGGAAAGGCAGTTATGCCTTGTTCAAATTTACTAAGTGTTTCAAGGCAAGCTTCAAAATTTAAAGTTTTAAACAACTGTGAATCCCTATCCTGGCCGCCAATGTCCCTTGGCAATGGGTCCAGACAGGACCCTTTGCCCTACAGGCTTTCCATCCCTCCTATTTTATACCCCAACACCCCATATACTCCCTACATACAAAATGACCCCTTGGTAGCCCACACACAAAATGGCCTCCAGGCAACCCAACTCAAAATGGCTCCCAGGTGTCTTGCCTGTCCATCTTTCACATGCTTGTAATGAAACCATTTTTTTATTCCTCACACTAGTAACATAACCAAAGATAATAACATAGTCTTAAGTAAGATGTAGACATGTTCAGACAAGAAACAAACTGAGGAGCCTAATTTGATGTTCCCAATAAGCATCATTCTTGAACAAATTTGCAAGCCTGGATCCCAGCCTACTTAGGTCCTGACAGAGACCATGGATTTCATTGGCATCTGGAAGTGATCAAAAAGAGGGAGCACTTGCAAAGACCATTCTGTTATTATTGGAGATCTTGCAAACCATTATTCATTTTCTCTGTATACCAGCAGAGAAAGAGGAGGGGGGCAAAAAACCAAACCCAAAAGTATTAATTGATTTCCTTAGATTTCTAGGAAAGCAAAGAGAAGTTTCACACCTTCCTTAGTGCCATGTATTGAGGACAAGTATCCAAGCATAAAACATTTACAGTTTTAGGAGCCACTCACTGGCTCTTTGACTTCTGTCAGTATTATGCTAATGTACAAAATCAGCTCTCTCTTTGCAACACAAAGATTCTGCTTTTGGACGTGTTTGATTGGGAGAGCAGCTATTTAGAGCATGAGTGGAGTGTTACTCTTCAAAGAGAACCTTCAAACAAACTCACAGTGCTTGAAACATATACACTGTACAACTGTTACCTGAAAAAACAAACAACAAACAATCAAAGAAGAGAAAGAGTGCCTAACCATTAGGAACTTGGTTTAAAAGGACTCTTCCACTAGCAGGTATCTCGTGTAGCAGGTATTACTTAATGACCAAGCCTAACTTCAGCACTTTTGAAGCAGAGGTGAGTTACAGATCATTGTATTGGTCTGTTGCCAGTGGGAGGAAGCAGGAGCAACCCAGGAGGGTGCCAAATCACAGGGTGGTCTCCCAGGAAGGCAGAGGAAACCAGGAGGTCCCTGTTCCACTTGGTCCATCCCACTGATGCTGAGCACTTCACAAATGCTGTGCAAGGTTCATAGACAAGCTGGAACAAGGCAAAAACTTCTAATGCAATCCATGTATTTGTGGAGTAAATCTAAATATTAGTTATTATTTCCCCTCCCTCAGGTATTTTGAGTTTGTGTCAGACAGGGGAGGGCTAATAATTTTTCCAGTTGTAGACTATAAAATCCAGGAACCATTTGAGAGCAGGTTTCTCTTACTGGGACCAAAAAGCAACTAAACTCATAGATCATACGGTCTACAAAATCCTGACCCAAATCTTGCCAAAAGCGTACAAAATTCAAATGTCATTTTCCTGGTACATCCCTAACAGAGACGAGGAACCTAAAGCCATCTAAAGCATGTGAAGAGTCTTGGCAAACCAGTTCTGTTACTTCATGAAAAGGTCAGGTCACAGTTGCAGAGTCTGTTTATCCAAAGCTGCTAGGCCATGAAAAGGCTGTCACTAGCAGAACTACATTTACTGGGAGGTGTTATGCTGCATGATGACAGTATCATTTAATATATTATGTTATATTATTATTAATACTATTAAAATATATTATTATGTAATGTTTCTAACAACAGATAAGACTGCATTAATAATTCATATTCTGCTCTCTTAACGCTCATCATTAATTCAAAAAATTATGATTAACTTTGAAAATATTGCTGCTTTATTTCCTAAAATGCATGTTTTTAAACCAAGTTACCTGTACATCACCATATTTATACACTAGAGTTAATACACATTGGAAATATAAATGAAATTGAATTGTCCACTAAAAAAATAACTGCACATTAAGATAATATGTAACTCTTTTGAATGTAAATGGTCAATGTATTCTACCTTCTGGTTCAGTAAATTTGTCTTTCTCTGCATCCATATGAGTATCCCAAATGATATATCAGTAACCTGAGAGCAAATAAAAATTATTCTGTCTCTTCTTTTCCATGAAGGATGCTTTTTCTGTAAAGACATGAAAATTGTCTTGCTGGAGTGTGCAAAGATGCTGGGACACCTAATGGAGTTTCAGTCAACTTGGACAGCACTGATTGGAGTTCTGGTGTGAGCACTCCAAAGTGCCATCATCTGAACACTGTGCTACTTAATCATGTTTGTCAACATGCGATGGTGTAACTGAAGTCTCCCATCAGCATTTTCTTAGTGAAGTCTGAAATGCATGCCTTGGCCTGATCTTCTGCACTTCTGATCTTGCAGTGTGAAACAATGACCCAGTGCAGAAATAACCATGTCTAATGTAGCACTGGATCACTGTTATGGAAGATCTTTAAGAGCCTACAGGCCAGGTGGAATGGATGTTTTTCTTCAAAGCCCTGAAAGCGCTTCCCAGACTTCAATTTCCCTCTGCTCTGTCTGCCACATGCTGTGGGGTTTGCTTTGGGTTTTGTGGCCCGGAGTGATCAGATTGTGGCAATGTTGCTTTTCTTGTTTAAGAGAAGCTGTTGCCATTTCTGTTTGACAGAATGCCTCTTTCCTGCAACATATTACCTCTTTTCCTTACTACTTGATCTGCTGCTACAAGGGAAACATTGATTAAAGGACTTCATTGGGGCAGAAATAAGGGAAGAGTAAGGCTCTACTGGGACCCTGTGTAGTCAGCACTTGCATAACAATCAGAATAAAGTTTTTGAAGTCTGGGGGCACATACACTATTTGCTCCCTCCTGCTCCAGAGAGGGTAGATCCTGTAGTTACTTGGGGCCTAAAAGTATAAGTTCACCTGTCTTACCTGCCCCAGTTTTTCAGTACTCATGGCTTTCATGAACCTAAGTAATAATGACCTCAAGAATCCCAAGGGTTCAAACAGTGAATGTTTGCTTTTTCCTGCCTATAGTAGAAACAGCCATACAATTGCCAAATAATGGATAGTGTTAATTCCCTTTATATAAATGACATCTTCTGATTCTTTTCTTTCATTTTTTTTCTGTTTTTTTCCCAACCAAGCAGCATGTTTGCTTTCCTCCATGCCTGTTCTCCTCAGATTGGCTTTCTCACGGTGCTTCTCTGCATAACAACACTTCCTTTATTCTGACACACAGAGAAAATGGTATCTACCTACAAACTTCCCTAAAAGGAATAGTCTTGCTCTCTGCTCTATGTGATTATTATTTCTGTAAAAATAAGATCTATGCCATATAGTTGCATTCACATTTCAGACAAACATTTCTACATACTCTTGCAATTGCATCTAGTCATCTGTGAAGCACCCAGCAGAGAAGGATGGCTTTGCCATTTGCCCAAAGGTTTTCCATTTTTGCATCAATAAAAGACTGAGGGGAGATCTTGTTGCAGTCTACAAGGTACTCATGAGATGAAGAGCAGACACTGATCTCTTCTCTAGGGTGACCAGTGACAGAACCCAAGGCAATGGCCTAAAGTTGTCTCAGAGGAGGTTTAAGTGGGGTATTAGAAAAAGGTTCTTCACGCAGAGGATGGTTGGGTGCTGGAACAGGCTCCCCAGGGAAGTGGTCACACCACCAAGCCTGCCAGAATTCAAGACATGTCTGGACAATGCTCTCAGGCACACGGTGCGACTCTTGGGATGGTCCTTTGCAGGACCAGGAGTTGGACTCAATGATCCTTGTGGGTCCATTCCAATTTAGCATATTTTGTGATTCTGTGAAAGGTCTTTTTGCTTTAGAGAGAAAGGATGATAAGTTTCACACACTGCAGGTACAGAGCACAAGAAGTGATGATCTATTACACATAGGCTTCTTTTATGTTCTATTATCTGATTTATCTCTTTCAGAAGTGGCCAGTGCTGTGGCCAAAGTAGATCCCTACTACCAAAATATAAGTGTAGATGGTCTTAAATCTGCACCTCAAAACTTAGAACCTCTACAGCATTTCAACTTTCAACTGTTTTCTTGTAATGGCCAATGAGGTAAGACTCTGTTAACTATTCTTGCTGACAAAGGAGGAAACCCTTAAAGAGACAGGTGGAACTTGTTCAAAGCCAGTCAGTAAGTAGCAGAGCTGCAATGAGTCTCCTGAACTCTGACCATGAATCTCAGCACATGCAGGCTCTGGTTAGTCCAAGCTGTAAATCAGCATATGCAGGCAGAGTGTAAACTGTAACCAAATGCGATTAATAGTTCTATTTTATAAAAAGCATTACACATAATGGGCTGTCTTTTCCAACATCTGTGTATCAGGATAATTCAATAGCTGTGTTTTCCAAAAACCAGTGTGACTAAAGTCTTTTACAAAACTTATACAGCTTTCCACAAAGTATTAAAATGAGAGATATTTATTTAAAGCTGACACTCTAAGTGCACTAATCAAATACCTCAGTGATATAAATGTCAAATAAATTAAATCTGGTGATGTAGAAACATATCCTATAGCATTTTTTACATGACATTTAGGAATTCAGTAGTATGGAAGTTCAGAATAGAGCTGTACTATGTAAGGAAAAGCAACTAGAGGATAGCAGCAAATAGAGCAAAACATTTTTTAAGTGACTGCTGACTGCTGGTGCTCCATTTTAATTTCCTTGTGTCTGTACTTTTCTCCTCAGAAGTGCTGAGTGTCTGCAGTATGCAGCATTTTTAAAAACAGTTTTAAACTTATATGGATTTCAATTTAAACATATCAAGGATGAGGATTCATTCAAACATTGGCTTTCTTTTTTCCAAATCTAACATTGGTAGATCCATCTTCAGCAATTTCTCTCATTTTATATTGTTTCTCTGATAAAGAGTAATTACCTAGGTGGAGCCCAACAATATTTTGGTTTCCCTGATGATGTAAGTAAGTAGCCATAAAACAAATCAAGGATAGGTTCAGCACAGCTAACATGGAATGGGGGAATAAAGCTGATCTGTCACTGCCTTCTGGGTGACAATAGAAAAGGCCCTTCCCTGCCTCTGCATAGTGCTGGTTGAGATTTATTCCTCCTTTGTAATATTGAGTGGACACTTTTTTCCCCCTCCACCCTTCTATAGATAGAGCTTCATCTCAGACAATATTCTGTTCACAGATTCTTCCATGTCAAGGCAGCTGCTAAAACATACTTCAGGAAATAATTTCTGTTAGCATTTTTACTGAAGGCAGCATCAAGAGCCCTGGCTGGTGGTGTCAGAGTGCAGGTCTCCTTGTCACAGCCTTCAGGTCACTTTACACAAAGCTGCAGCATAAGGAGGATATTAAAGTTTCCCCAGAAATGCCATTTGATCACAAAGCAGAGTGTACGTCTCAGAGAACCATTTTTTGATTTATGGCAAATGGTGAGAAAAATCTAGAAAGCTTCAGTACTAACCTATTTTGATCTACTCATGTAAAATTAATGTTAAAGTTACATATCAAAGGCAAAGTCATCCAGTAGCCTATTAGCACACCTCCCTATTTCCTAGATGCACACCTTGTTTTCACTCAGATAATTGCTACATAAAGACTGTAAGTCTGTCAAATATAATAGGAGTAGGAAAGAGAGATGTCTAAAATAAAGTTTGTTCTAGAGAAAGGGGGCTGTTATGCACATGTTTTTGTATTCCAAACACCACCTAAAGATTGGGCTGTACAGGTGAAAGAAAAATTGTTTTCAGCTGTCATATTTGGCACACGGCTTCTCACGACAAGCACAAACTTCTTCTAAAAGTAAGTGCAACTAAGAGCAGGTGAAGCACCAATCTATTTGCTTTGTGCTGATTCACACTTAGCACAGCATCTAACACGAAAACTTACTCTCCAGCTGCTGGTAATGGAGGGGAAAAAAAAGCACCATGCATTTGTTACAAGTTTCTGTTAATTTCCCAACCTGAATGAACTCTCACAATCTGTGTCAGGACCAGCAGTGGAAGGAAACTTGTCTCCCGACTCAGTGCAGCACTGGTGGGATGTTGATGCTGCAGCATCAGTTTTGGAGGAGAGGCTGCACAGTGAATGGCAGAGTGCAACTAAGTGGATGGTACTGGTCTGACAAATTCAGGGAGTTCCTCTTAGTGAATGAAAGCTGTGCTATTTATAGATTCTTTAGGAATCTGTCCACACATAAGCAACTTCAGCAGTAATAAAGTCATAGCATAGATGGCACGAACTTTTCCACTACAGTTTATATAATTTTGTCAATGAACCTACCCAATCTCAGCTTAAAAATCATCTGAGGATTTCAAAGCAGTAAATCACTGCAGCATGAGACTGCTAGCATTGATGAAGAGGTGTCAGCCAAAGCTCTTCTATGGGAATTCCAGAGACCTAATCTCTTCCTATTGTAGCATGTCCCAGGAGGCTGCCAAGAATGGCTTTCCACAGCAAAGATGACCCTGGGTCTGCTGAACAATGATAAGAGTTCAAACCACAGGCAATCTGTTCTTTGTTGCCTTTAGCAACACTGATATGAAAATTATGTTAGATACCCTGGTGATAACTCCTGGAGTCCTAGCTGGGCTATTTCAAAAGAGAAACATGGCTTTGTCTCTTTCTAGCACAGATACAGCTCAAAAGAGAGGCTGCAGAAACAATACCTGCCTGCCTTTCAAGTGGATGTGCTGGAAGCTTGACTGTACTGTTTGTGTGTGCTACTGCAGCAATGTTAGACAAACATTGCCTTGTTCTGCCTCAGCTGCCTGGCTTGGGTAATGGGGCAGTCAGTGTCTTTGTAGCAATCCCATCTTCTCCCTTCCAATCATGAGGGATCTTGAGGATAAGCTAGCAGGAGAGGTGATTCACTGCAGTCCTCCCACCATCATGTATTTTATTTCCCTGTTGTCACTGACTTGCATTCTAGTTTCAGGCAATCCCTTTGCCCTATGCTCATGTCTCTTCTGTAGTTCACAGGGAAAAGAATGGGATGAAAATTACTGTCCTAAAGACCTTCAGGTTGGACCTGGCCTGGCACAGCATCTCTCAAATGAAGGTACCAGACCACAAGGTGCAAGACCAGCACAGGTTCAAGTAACTGCTACTAGTGTCATCAGGGCTCTGTCCGCTGAGCACCTTCTGTAGCCACATGTGCTGTCACAGCAAAAGTCTGTTTGGAAACCTCTGATCTAGCATGGATTGATCTGCATTATAAAGTGTTTCATAACAAATGCTTACAGGAATTAAATACCAGAATATGTGTGAGCATCACATTGCAGCTTACTACCACAATAGTTATGTGCCTTGAACAGAGGTTTTACTACTGCTTTCCAAGCAAACTGTCAGGAAACATGAAAGTTTTACATGCTTAAGTAAATGCTGTTCAAGGAACAAGACAACCTCCAGCAGGAAAAGGAACTACTGCAGTATTGGCTGGGACATATTTTATTAAAAGGAATGTAAAGTTGGGTGATAATTTCTATCTATGCAGTGTGCATTCAAACACTCATTAAAATGTTCATTGTTCAAAACACACACTAAAATCACAACACTTAGCACAACATATTTCAGTTGCTCCAACTAGTCTTCTAGAACCCGTGAACTTGTTAAAGCATTTTGCAATAAGAATAAATATCCTGGTTTTATTACAGTTGTTGCTAACCTAGTATCAAACCATTGCTAAACATTTCTAAGCCCATAGGTCTGCACCTGAAGAGCAAGGATGTAGGGGGACTGCTAGAGGCTTCTCACTTCTAACAAGTCAATTTGACCTCTTGAAGAAACAGCACCTGCTTCTGCATTCAGTTTCTGTCACTAGTCTCTCTAATTCTTTGTGAAACAGACCCAGACAATATTGTTTGTTTTCAATAAAGAAGAGATCACTGAGGTTGGTGGAAGGAGAGACTAAGGTGAAACACCTAAGTAGCACATATGGGTAGCTACTTGCATCACTGTTAGGAATAAGGCAGTCACACAGGATCTAGAGAAGGCAAAGGCAATATATTAAGTTATTGAAAGAGACTGTTTACACTTAGATTATGAGCTTCAGGAAGAGGTTACAGTTTCATGCAGTACTTAGGAGGATAAAGCCTTACTGGTGGACAGTACAGCATTACTGTCATAGATGGTACTACTTACAAGGCCCAGAAACCTCACAGTATGGATTAACTAGACACAAATGCAAGCCACACACATAGTGTCTAACAGGACACACAAGAATACATACTGACATCTGTTAGAAGGGAGCATTAGAAAAAGCATCCTAACACCACTTCTCAGAAATCATCTGTTCTGTATCTCCGTTATCTTGAAAGAATGAATTCTGTAACTGTTACAACTGCCTCATGTGTGACACTCTGCACTAAGCAGGCTTAAAACCTAGTGAATCCACTCAGCAGGGGATTTCTCCTTGGAGACGGAATCCTTTTGTAGCATAAGACAATTGCAGCTGTTCCTTTCTCAGCTCCTGCTATAGGAAATGCAGCTGAGAGAGTTACCAAGGCCTGGAAAGCAAAAATTCCCGTTCCCAGCTTCTGGAATTATAGGTCAACAACCATTCATATGACTTTTAAAGCAAGGTATAAGATGACAACTTTTGCTTGGACAAGTATAGCACAGTTTGCCACAAAAACTTGGAAATTGGTGTGTTCTCTGCACCCCTAACCTTGTCTCCAACAGTATTTCCATCTGCATTCAGCACTTTCTCATTACATTTGAGAAAACAAGTCTTGTAGGATGCAAGTCTTTCAGGGAGCTGGTGTTTCCAATTATATCAGAACCTTGCTAATCTGCTCACTGTTACAGAGGCTGGCACAGAGCTCTGTGCTCAACTACTGATTCAGATGCATATGCCAAGATCTTCTGCAGAAGGGAAACAGAACATGATTTAAACTCATGAATTTTTTCTAAAATTGGAAGATGCATTTCAAAGCCTGTCAATAAGCATTTGTAGATATGCCTGTACAAAGAGGAGCCCTGTTACCTTAGGCTGAATGACATTCTAAACAAAAAGGCTTGTTATAAATTCATCAATATGATAGGCAGGGGATTTTGGTACTGTTTTTAAAGACTCATTTACAGCAATAGGAAACACACTACAGTCTGCTGTACTCCCTGTCTCATGTCACTCTCTCCAGTATGAACATTCCACACCTACCCTTAACCAAGGCAGGTCATGGGACTTTGCTCAATTTGAGTTTTCTTGGTTCTCTTGACTTGGATACAACTGCCTTGGAAGTACCGGAGTAGTCAGATACCAGTTCAAGAAGGGCACTTGAGAAGAAGGGTCTCAAGTTTCATTAAAGTCAACAGATCTAAGCACATGGGCTGTTGTGGCTTTGCTTATAAGCATTCATTCCAGGAACTGTACAAGTGATACATTTAGGCACACCAGAGTTCCTGTAGCAGTATTCCAGTCATGCTCCTGAAGCACACAACTGGAAGTCTAGCAAAATTATCTTTCTCAGACAGCTAAATTAGATTATTCAGAACTCCAAGACTATTCAAATTACAATTGCTGCTTTCCATCCATCTATCTTACACAGGCCTCTTAAGTAGTAATTTTCCCTCTACTTTGTTCTCTTACATTACCTGCAATGCACAAAAGGCCCTGTGCAGGATTCTTTCAGGAAGACAAGCAAAACACTAGACAGGACAAGATATATAAGACAAGAAAATTCAAGAATTTGACTTTTTAAAAAGTGTTTTCAGCTAACGCTTGTATTAGCCACTCTTTGACTTAACAGCCTTTCCATTGTGGCTACGGCAGTCACCCTCCACCAGATTTAAGACAACACACAGGGAAAAGAAACAAATTCACTTGTAAAGGAACTCCACTAGTGTATGAGATTATTCTAGGTGTGAATTAGCCTAAGTAGTTTATCCCCAAACAATTTCCATTTTCAAACTCCCGTACCAACTAATTCTCTGCCAAAAGTAGAAAACTGACTGCCAAATCTTATCTTGTAGTTCAGCACGGTGCTGCATCTTGAAAACCCATCTTGGGAGAAGGGCTGGACTTGGAGGTGATAAACAGGATAGGAGAGTTCAATGCTATGTGGCCCCTCCTCAGTTCCTTCCAAAAATAAACTACTACACCCTTTAAAACAAAACCTTGACCATACAAGACATTAAAGCCCTTAGCTCAAGCACTCTTTGTACACAGCAGGAGGAGATGTTATCGGGAGTAGCCCAGCCAACAGAAACAACTGCTAAAGCAAAATCCTTTTGTGACTAGTCCATTGTTTCTGAACACCCAGCAAGATGCAAGGGGTCTCCCTCACTGGAATGGAACAAACCTGTCTTAACAGCAAGAGGCTTTGCAAATATCATTAGCTACTATTCAAAACAGCAAGACAGTGAAAAAAACACAATGCAAGGGTATACATATGCTTTATCACTTCTTTTCCATTTCCTCTCCCCACACATAAACATTGTCCCAAACAATAAAAGGGCAGGAGGTTGCTGTCTAGTGAATGAAACAGAACATTGTAAGGCAGGACCTCCTGAAGCCAGGCTCAGAGTTAAGTGTAAATTGCTGTAAAAAGCATAGCAAGAACCTCCAGTCAGACTGAAGGTCGGGCTACACTGCTGTACCAGGGAGCAAGGACATTTATCACACCTTGCACAGATAATCTGAGTGTGGAATAGCACTGCCCCTTTATGCCTCTGAGCACAGACTCTGGCCCATGCAGGTACATTAATATACTGTCAAAAGCCACCCGTGCCAATTGGAGATTACTGTTTCCTCCCCGGGGTTCCAAAGACACACAGGTGTCAGATTTGGTGACTGGTCTTTGGCACAGAACAACCCTCATTCAAAGCATATGAAAAAGTCACACAGAGGACAAACAAGAATTATGTTGTTATAGCTGATACAGCCACAGCAAGACAGATAAAACAGGAGAAGTAGCTAGCAGAAGAATGTAAGAAGATACGAGATAGAGCAGTCCCACCCAATGATGTGCTGCCAATATTTTAAAATAACAGCTCCCAGAAGCATCTCCCTGTCATGTGATGGATCCCACACAGCAGGAGTGGCTGTGCTGCAGAGACAAGTGCTGGGTGGGTCAAGGAATCTCTTTGCTCTTCTCTTGTTTTCCCCATTTAAACAATGTTTTTATAAACACAACCACGGAGGGAGGTGGCTCCACTTGGCAGACAGGCTCCTCCTGAGAAAATTTTCTGGAAGTGTTTATTCTCTGCTCCCGAAAGCTGTACTGAGCATACTCAATAGCTGTGAACAGAGATAGGGAGGTACAACCCAAACAAGTACCAAAGGCTTTATGCGGGGAATTAGACTGATCCTTCCCTCGATATTCTTCTCTTGAACTTCCAAAAATACCTGCTCTTCCAGTGTAAGATGATGTGTTTTAAATGTAATGTAGTTTTACTCCCAAAATTGCTTGCATGAACCTCAAAAGAAGTTGATTGAGTAATAACCAAAAAATGCAATTTGGCATAAGAAATCACTTTTCAGCAAGAGCTGGTTCCTAAAATTCCAGTGACCATCTTTTCAACACACAGTTGTCCCAGACCTTACTGACACTTAGATATACTGAGCAGGGTAAGCATGCTTCAGATTCTTTCCCTATAATCCCCTTCTTTTAGGCATTCACTTGTTTTCTGACCACTTTTTGAGTCCTCAGAAAGAGATGTAAAAAGTACTGCAGTGCAACAGGGCTCACTCCTGCCTCACTGGGAGATGCAGTGTAGGAGGAACCTGCTCTTAAATCACACATTTCAGTCCTCTTCCCCCACACACATATAGATGATGTTTAATTATAACTGACACATATTTCTGCTGCAGGGTTTTCTTTATGTATTACAGTCACCCAATGCTAAAAAAACCCAATTTTATTTTAGTCCCAGACCAGGCTCCCAAAAATCAGAGCTAGCCAGCTCATTTTATGCTCAGTAGGAAGGAGACAAATGTATCTACCTTACATACTTCTGTATTTTTATGATCAGTAACCAGGTGTTGAATTGTCCTCTGGGGAAGAGTCCTGTGAGGGCTGAGAGACTGAGGCATTACAAAGCTGCTTACATCGAAGCCACTCATGATTTATGCACTATATGATTAGCCAGAATCAGCCTCTAGGGTTAAGCTTGCAGATACTAGTTTGCAATAGACAGAAATAGTAAGTGACCTAATCAAGTATTTGGCTACTTAATACATAGCCTAATTAAGATATTATAATATTCAGGAAGTAACATAAGGTCCATGCCCCATAAGAGATTTCTTGCAATATGAGAAAATCACTTTTGTACAGGTTTAGAGTAATTAATGAGAGGAAACTAGCATTAGAAAAATAAATAAGTAAGAACCAGAAACATACAGGAATGTTGGCAAAGAAATACAGAGGCCTATCAGCAAATAAAAGCAGCAATGTGATCTGGTCTGAAAATAGTTTCCCAAGTAAATTTATCATCTTTGGTACATTAATAAATCCATGTACACAGCATGATGAAAATAGCACATAGTGCTACAGATGCTGAAAGTAGGGGTAAGGGAAACAGTCAAGGTTACCATCAGGAATTTAAAAGAATCAGATTCTTCACTCCAGGATGAAACAAAGGTCATCTTGTTTCAGAGAAGACATGACAAAAATGGATCTGTGCTCCATGAAGGACAAAATTCATGGTGGTCAAAACATGACAGCAGGCAATGTTCTTACTTCCAGTAGCTTAAATGTAATCTCCTGTTTTAACAGGCTGAACTTGTCAAGAAGGCCGAAGTGAGGGTGAGAGTCAGAATCCATTGCTTGAGAAGGCTGGAAGTCAGCTTAACATCCTTATCAGAGGGTTCAGCCTGCTCCCACTGGAGCCAGAAAAAGGAAACTTACCACTGTAACATACTGCATCCTCTCCATAATGCATGTCTAAATGCAACTACAGTGCAGCCTGAGGTTGGCACTGAGTTTGCCTTGCCTAGACAACTTTCCCTCACCTACGCAAGGGCTCATATCAGCCCCCATTATTCCTCATTTTAGGACTCTGATCCCTCTGATCTGTGTTTTACAAACCATTACTAACAGCTGGCAGCCAAGACTCCCAGTAAGTCATACATGTAAGCATGTAAGTTCTGCATGTAAGCCACACAAAAACACTCAGCAGTCTCCAAAAGGTGTGCTAAGTTCCTGTTCTTCAAACCACAGAACATCAATACCTGCAGGAGGTCACAGGCCAGGTAGCTAGGGATAAACAACACAGCTAAATGGGAAGACTAATGTGCAGTTTCCCATGGCTAACATCAACTTGGGCAAACAAAAATTACCAGAGCCAAGTCACAATATTGCTTTGGTATACCATGATTCAATTTAATCTTTCAGGGATTCACCTTCCTCCACTCCCTTAATGCTGATACTGCCACTGTTTTCCAGGGGGTCAGTGTTCCATGACTGCAACACAAGAATACCGTGCATTTCCCGTAAGGAGGAAGACAGTAACTAACTATTGGAAAACTTTAGAGTGAAAGCCAGTCTTGGTCTAAGGATGTCAAAGTACATGAAGTCCACTGCATTCTAGGCATGTTTTACAATTGTGCATTTATCCACAGCATTAGCAGTTTACCTATCATTTCTAGCTTAAATTTGCTGAGTTTCATTTGCCACAACTATCTCTCTGTGCTTTACTCTGAGCTACCTAGATTGCTTTCCCTTTTTGAGATATTTCACTATGCTAACTTCAGCTAAAACCATGATCCCCAAGCATATTTCATTATTCATACTGAGTAACATTTGTCCCTAATATAGAAAACTTCAGAGCCTTACCAGGAAAGCCACGTTCAGTTCATTATATTGTTTAATAGCAGCTACTAGGAAGCCCAACAGAAAAGCAGCTGTGGGTTTTTTGTTATCATGGATAAATTCAGCTGCATGAATAAGATAGAAACCAAGTTCTGGCTTATTTCAGAGACTCCTCCTTCATAATTCTCCCTGCAGGATGTGGAATGGCTACAAACAGGACAAATTCAGTGCCTGATAAGAGCGTTAGATTAGAAAACATTACTTGACTCCATAACCCCATGCACAGCATAGTGTTAGAGTTGTGGTTTGTTTTTTGGTTTTGTTTTTTTTAAATACAGTGACCTTGTCTAGTCATCACTTGCCTTTCAAACTTTCTGCTTAAACTTTTGAATCATCAGTTGTGTCTTCATCAGACCAGTAAGGAGCTTTCAGTTGGTTTGCATTTTTCTTTAATCACCATGATCAACTTCGAAACTTTACCCAAAGTGGAGTTTAATAGAATTACACATGACTTGCCAGGTCTTAATAACTCAGCAAAGGCAAAATGTTTAAGTTAATTTTCTTCTTGAGAAATAGTCCTGGAGTACATGATGATTATCATGGCTTGCTAGACAAAAGAAACCTGATGATCTAAGTTGTTTTTGTATTTAGGATTTTACTCAAAGATTTTTCCTAGAACTTGTGCATCACTCTTGGGCACAGATATTTTACGACCCAGTAAAGACAGAGATCTGCTTCTTAACATTCAGCTTTAGAGAAAGTAAAGTCAATTCTTAAAGTTGAGAAGCAACATCCTGTGACAAAGTAGCAGCAAGCTATTGATATTGTTATATTGCTATTATGTAATGTTACTGTTACAAGGTGTTTTATGTGAAAAGCACAGACAGGACAAAAAGAGTTTATAATAAATTGCAATAAATACAGAGGATGAAATGACAGCAGATCCACACCCCTTTATGTCTGCAACAAGTCTCAACCTGATGTTGCACACCTGTGTTTAGCTATACCATTTGAAACATTTTCTTACTGAAGCCTCAGAATTAAACTGTACATTCATCATTCCATAAATGATTCTGTTGAAAGAATTTCCTGAAAGCAAAATCAACTGTGTTGAGAACATTAATTGAGTAACAATCTGTTTGCAGAAGTTGTTTTGTTACAGACTTTTAAGCATGCTCTTCTACTAAGTCATGGTTCTAACAAATTTTGCAAAACATTTACATAATTGCTCATGAAAACAGAAATCTTCAATAAATTTTTTTTAATAGAATAATATTTGACCAGAATTTGAATTCAGAATTATGCTCCTTAGTCATTGTTTGAACTCCTAAAAGCATGAGTAAATTGACAGTTTTATGCCAGCCATCTCAAGGCTGTTTTAGACCAATCACACCCACCATTCACATTTATTCCCCTCTTTAATATGGTATCGATTTATGGCTCACTGCATGACTCAAATCACAGTCACTACCTGCACAAGTACTGGTGCAAGCACTTCTTGCAAAGATTTTAGTCTTCTCTTTCTAGGAATGTTCCTGTAAGGAAAAGTTTGCATGGATAAATACTAATAGAAAATGGTAAGATTCGAGGGCTGTCAAGGGGGTTGGTTGGTTGTTGAGGGGAATTTGCCGGTGTTTGCCAGCCTTTATTCTTGCAGAAGAAAAGGTTGTGTCATTTTCCTGTTTCTGCCATGCATGTGCTTATACCCTACACCAATAAAAGTATTATCAGATGCCCAAGTGCAAGCTGGAATTCAGCTGGACTGTCTCAAACCCTAAGCTGGTAATCAATGCAGCTCTTTGTTCTCAGCAGAGGATCTGGCCCTTTACATGCTGTCAAAAGGGGAAGGTTGTAGAAAGTGACTTCCACAGAAACAGGTTTTGTGTACATTTTCCACCGTTCTTTACCTCTAGATTTCCATTAGTCTATTTCATAATTTTATGATATGTCACTCCAATTATATTTGTTTTTACAATGATATAATTCCCCGCACCCTCCCCAGCCCTGATTCCAATACTGCTAAGGATTCAACTATAAATAGACTTTATAAACTCTAGAAACAGTTCTTAGCTTTCAGGTACTAAGGAACTACATTCCCTTTGATTACATGGTAACTAGATGGGCTGTCAATTGAACAGTTTAAAAAATAAGAAAAAAACCACCCAAACCAATTGCAGACAAATAAAGGTTTTTGAATCTTCTCCTGTTGATACACCAGCACTTCGTCATATCAGTAACTAGTCCAGATTTGCTAACTCCAGTAGCATTGTTCACTCTAATTGCTATGCGGATTATCAGATCCATTAAAATACCAAAATACAATATGCTAAAATTATATTTACCTCAAGTTTCATACACTAAAATGTCAATGTCCCACTCCTGGAAACTGCGTATCTTCTGCAAGGCTCCACAAAGACTCAAAGACTCAACAGCATCAACTATTTATATAGCAAGGTCCATTTTTTTTATTTTTCATTCATGTTCTAGATGGAACTGTGGCCTCAAAAGAGACTGATATCTCTGTCCACTATCTGTTAACTACAGCTTTAATGATTTTTAAAATTATCGTTATTTTACACAATCTTTTGTAAAGACTATGCTATATGTGCATTAATTTTAGAAGTCTTTAGGATTTCAGCCCCTTTAAATGCACAAATAGTTTTCCAAATTTTCTGACCTAGCCAACATTATTAATCCATGAATTTCAGAGAAATAGGAAACAAGACACACTGGATCAAGATTAGAATTCAACATGATACTCGGAAGGGCTGTGGGACTAAATTCTAGATTGAAGAGAACTGGCAACTACTTTATGCTAAATTCATCACTAGCATAATCAGATGTAATTTCCAAATTTATGCCAAGTTGCAGCCAGTTATTCTGAGATAAGACCTTTTTCATTCCAGTTATTCCTACGTCCCCCTGCCCCCAATCCCTTCTTTATTTTGGCATGCAGCCCAAGACTGCATGCATCAGTTATGTTTTTATAATACTGCAGTCTCGGTTTCCACTAAGAGGTAAAAACAGATAAAATGCACATTGAGGGGCTCTTATAAATAGGTAAAATCTAAACAACACTCCTAAAAGAAGAACAGACTGAAAATGGCAGCGACATGCTAGATCTTGCAAGTTGTAAAAATGCTGAAAATGGAGGAATCAAACATATATTGGTTGAGGAATCAGGGTGCACAAGACAGTACTGTTTCAAAGATGATTCTGCATTGACTAATAGCAATGAGCATATGTATTATATTTGGCTCAAGCACAAAGCACTGAGAACTTGTAAATAACATCTTAAATAGTAGGCTAGTGATTAAAGAGGGATTCAGTTAGCTAGGAGACCTCAATAATCCGTGGATGCTTCATTCAGATGTCTATGTATCCAAAGGCCTCAAGTGTAAGCAAACCAATAGGTCAACAATGTGGGTTTTTCTATTAATCTAGTAGGGGCTTTGAGAGCTACCTGGAGTAGCCAGGCCTGGCTGTGTAGCCATCACTTAAAAATTTTGCTGTCTCTTGTCATGCCAAGTCTCAGCTCTCTCCAGGAAAAAAGTGCTGAATATAATTTTGAACAAAGTTACAGTTAAGGATGTTTGTTGCTTGACTTTTAGCCCACTTAAAGACTGGATCAAAGCTCTTGCCTTTTATCCCTTCACTTGCAGTTGAACAAGGATTTGACATTTTCTCTTGCAATAAGTCACTTCAAAGTTGTTTTAGTTTTACATCCCAGCTGCTCAATAAAATCTCTATTTCAAGTTTTTAGCACAAGAAGTACTGGACTAACAGGTCTGAAGACAAAAGACCAGACAACAGAGAGCACACAATGGAGAGAAGCAGATCAGCCTTTCATCCACCTAACTAGGATTCACCCAGCGGATACAAACATGGATTTGATATGCATGCAGACTTCAACCTCAGCAACATGTCTCTCTGCATACTGTAATGGTAGTCTCTCTCAAAAGCTACAGATGTCTGATTTGCAGATGCACTGAGCTGAACAAACCCAGGGGCGAGAGCAATGAGAAGACGCCATGAGTTAAAATACTGTCCTAGTAATGAAAGATCCACATGCCGTCAACTACCATTTGAACCAGCTAATTGTTATTGCACAGAGGGTTGAATTTAGGAGTTGGGTTGTGGAAGCTGATGAATTCAGATATATATAGCTTTTAAAGAGAGAACAGTATATATAGGAATCTAACTGCCAGGTACATGCACATTCTTGAAATTGGCCTGTGACTGTCCAAGGCATCTAGATGCAAATATTAAATACAAAATTGAAGCCTGTTATTCTCTACATAATACTTGGAACATCAGGACTTGGACTGATCCTTTGTATGGAGTGATCCCTAGCAGCTAGAACAACCAGAGCAACCGCAGAGTTAAACATAAAGAACCCATTTCCAGTGTTAATGGAAGTGCAGAGGACAAAAAAAGAAACCATGTCATATAGCTATTGGTACAGCTGATATTACATATAACAGTTTAGAGGTATCAAAATGTCATGGTCTGTGTTCTTCAGCAAGTTTCAGTTCCAGAAGTTTCTATGGCAACTGAATTGTTAATCCACATGGTTTATATTCCAATTCATGCTACAGATCACATTTGACAAATGCCATAAGCTATCATTTTGTGGCTAATTGATTCTGTGTTTGGGGATATAAAATCCCATTTGCTGGGTTGCAGCAATTACATTATTTTTGTACTTTCACACACTGCTTCTTTTAATCACAAAGATGAAAACCCAAATATTTTAAACAGAACTTCAGTAATGCATAAAGTACAATTTAAAAGAATCACATGGGATCAGTATTTGTAATGCTGAGTGCCTAGAGTGTCCCTTCTGTTACCTCCCCCACACATTTCTTCTTGCATAGACATTAGACTTGTCTGCACCTCACAACAACCTGCTGAAGCTCCAGCTCACTGCCAGCAATGCCATGGTTTGTAGTAGCATAGGACAGAGAACAGCACAGCAAAGGATCCTCTTAAGGGATATTTTACAGCAAGTGTACTCCCTTTAAAGAGTATGGTTATTTCTCCCCATTCAGTTGTCTTTATCTGCTTCAACTATAAATTATTTTGAACTAATAAAACTCAGCAGTTTTAGCATTCAAAAATACTATAACAAATTTAATAAGACTGCTTAAATTAAAAGTGAATTTGAAGCTCAGATTTGAAAAAACCCCAATATTTAACCGTTTTGAATATTTAGCAGTCTTAAAATTAGAACTTGTTCTATTTTTTCAATAATTAGTATTTGTATCATAATTATATGATACAAATTCATTCATTTCATTAATCCTTAAAGGGTTTAGCTGCAAATAGAGAGTCCTTATCCAATGTACAAGAATGTTTCCAACCAGTTGAAAATATTCAAAATCCCTTCAGATACAGAGTTTAGGAGATCCCCATGGATTTGGGGAGAAATGGGGGGATGAAGACAACACACATATATCATTACCAGATATTCAAAGTGTGCAAAATAAAGTATAATTTGAGATCAGTCTATCACCTTCAGAGAGACTCCAACATTCAGAAAGTATTTGGGATATTAGCATTTGGCACTTACATAATTCCAAAACTTATACATGGCCTGTATCTCTGAATGTTCTCAGTTCAGCTGTGGAGGGAGCAATTTCATTTTCTAGTTCTATTACTTAACCCTGACCCTTTTCCTCAGGCCACTTATGATCAGCATCATACCAGTGAGTCCCCCAGAGGTAAAGGTTTCCTCTGTGATCACCTCTGGACCCAGCCAAGGATTTCCACAAGACCTCTACCTAGAAACTCTGGCTCAGTCGTATGAGTTACTGCAAAACCATGCCTCCAACAAGTCTTGTTATCCTGGACATAATATCAGCTGAAAAATTCAAGACTTATTAGTGTCTACCTACTGTTAACATACTCATTAAAGAGCCTTTTCAGAAGTTTGTACACAGTACATAGTTTCTTTCTCTGGGTCACAGGGACAAAACATGATATTGCCCTGATCTGTAATTTCAGTGGAAAAGTCTCTATTATATCCATGATTTATTACACCCACACAACTTCTACTATTTTAGGTGTAATCTTTAGAATACCTGAACCTATCATAGTTCTGTTAAGACCAAACATAAGGCTTTTCAGGTGGAAACCCACACTAAGAAGAGAGTGTGTTCAATAACTGTATTTCTTAGTGTTCTTCTGCAGAGCTCAAGCTATCCAACAGCTAAGTCATTAATTTAGCATGAAATAAGAAATATCCCTTAAAGTACAGGGGTTTTCACGCAGGCAAGCTTAAAGCTGTGGGGATCTATTGTGAAGTGTGTTCAAAACAGTAGCTAAGTTTCTGGGACAGTTCTGTTTTCACAGAGTGGAAACTACAGTAACAAATCCGAGGTTCAGCACTTTTGTTCCTTCCTAGTCTGCCATAGCTTTTAGTTCAGTGCCTCTCCAAGATCAACTACAATATCCTTCCAAAAGCAACACTTCTGTGCTCAGAGTTTTTCATGCAATATCAGTCCTTTACATACCAAAACCTAAGAACTTAAGTCACACTGCAGAAATGGGGAAAATGTTCTGAAGAACTGGAGGGGGAAAAAGAAAAAAAGAAAAGAAAAAAGATTCCACAGATAGCTTTTCAACAGAACTATAGACTTGCAAATCAGTTTTGTTGTGCCAGCCACTAATCTGTGCTTTTATATTGTCGTATCATTCTGCAGTTGCCAGCAGATTTAGCAAGACAGTGCTTCACCACCTGAACAACTGCATTAGAAAAATAACAGCATTTATAATTTAAAATGGACAGTAGAATACTTAGCTTTGGTATAATTTTGGATGTTTCACAGCAAATATTTTCAGTTGATATTCCCTCTCCTCCCCTCCTCAGTTTCCTTTTCCACATACAACTACCCATTGAGGCCAAGCACTTGACCCTTGAATGAAAAAGAAAACTGGCAGTAGACTCTCTCCTCAATCTGTGAAAAATACCTGAAAGCCTAGTAACAGTAGAAATCATGAAATAGAATGTCTTCTCTATTATAGGTGAAGCAGGCAGTTTTGTGCTCACCAGTAGTTGAAATACATGGTGCACAACAACTTTGGAAACATAATTTCTGGGAACCGGAGGAGATTTTAAATCTCAGTAACTAGCTGTAGCAAGTGTTCTCAGTAGTCCCAAATACTTTTTCTATTTGAAAAGGGAAAGATACAGAATAAAAACCCAAACAAATAAATAACAACAACAAACAAGTGGTGTGACATTTTCTAAAAGAATTCAACAGACTTCTGGAAAGCATTTAATAGGAAAATGAAAACTGTAGAACTCTGGTAGCTCATAAGTAGAATCATCACTACACCAGGTTTTCCTGAAATTGCAATACCTGAATGTCATATTATCAGGTACATGTACAATCAGTCTTGTGAAAGGTGTGACATAAAAAAACCCCAACAAACTACAAAGAACACAACACCCTTCCAAATTTCCATGCTAAGCATGCATAGATATCTGTAAGGCAACGTTATTCAGCATTCAATGCATTGCCTTTATTTTGATGTCTCTTTCTCATTCCTTTCCAGCTGCCCTCTTGGGATAAAGTTGATGAGGGAGAGTTTAAAGGTAAAAGAAATAAAAAGCAAGAACAAAATACCACGTAAGCTACTTTGGTAGTATGTTTTTCACTCACATTGTGAATTTGGGCAACTCAAGATTTTTCTTAAGATCATGCCACTATCAACTCCCCTAGCTAACCTTCTCCTTCACAATGGTCCTGCAGAAGGTAGGCTCCCAGACTGGTTTCCATCTCCTTTAGGGCAGCACATCCAGGTCACTGAAAAACAGTCTTCCAGGAAGACCTTGGATAAATCTGCTGACCACTTACTGAATGTGCTGCTCTGGGTTTGCTGTGATGCTTCCTGAAGTCTTCTGTAAAAGCCTTTCTCCATTTCCATAAAGGCAGCTCCCTCCAACAACACATGCACTACGTCCTCCAAAACAAAGATCAGCTCACAAGTAACTGTGGTCTCTTATTCTCTGCATTGATACAACCTTAAAAATGCTTGGAGGGGAGGCACTTCTAGATGTCTAGCTACTGCCCTTTGACTTTAGTTATAAAAACTGCTTGTAACATACAGTTCAGATGGCTCTGCAGTCCCAGGAATGCCCATCTGAGCAGCCTGGCCTGAGCCAGCGTTCCTGGTATGCTAGTCAAAACCACAATGCTTACAGATTATTCTCTCAACTGCCTGGAGGAACATATCTTCTTCTGGCAGAATGCAAATGAATTAACAGTTTAGAAAATGCTACATGGAAAAGAAGGAATCAAACACTAGAAAGTTAACAATATAGCCTATCAGGTTTCCAGGAAGCAGCATAGAACATTCTGGGTTTGTGTCCTGTCATGCACTGTGCTATCAGAACAAACCAGTTAGTGACATAAGTAAATAGCAGAGATGAGGTCACATGAGGAACCCAAGTCTTTGAGATCTGCTGACCCCATGCAGTTTTCTACACGATCCATTGAAAACTGTGAATGTCAGAGTGATACTGACACAGGCTCACAGAGCATGTTACCTTGCTTAGGCTTTGCTTCTGATGGCCAGTTTACTTGCATCATTCATGACACCAGCAAAAAATTTGATAACGCTGCACAGGCTTCTTTCTGCTACTACAAAAATACTTGCTGTAAATGGTAAAGTGGTCCTGTAACTTCAAACTTGAGAGTTTGTATTTATTCATTCAGTGCCTTTTTGGGACAAAATTCTGTTGTTTAATTAACAGTCTGTTTGAGAGTAATTGCTACACCCATCACTTTTCTAACAGTAAGCAGTCTTCAGAGTTTATACAGCAAACATGGCTAACATGAGCCAAGCTAGACATTTTCCATTTACGTTTGGTAGGAGTTCATAGCATGGATTAATTTTTTTGACAAGCAGGTGAGTATCCTTGTGGTTACTTAACACTAACTACCAGCCACGGATTGGTTTTTTCATGAGCCACAGTCTCCAGTCCTATATCAAAATTCCCATTATGCAGTGGTTAATGGACACCAGATTTACACCAGCATTAGGCTGTGAACTATGTATTTAGACTGGCATTTATGTCATGCTGTCCCCCACAACTGTAACGCAAAAAAGACAGGAACAAGGATTAAATATGTGCAGAGAATAGTCAGAAAAAGACTGAACTTGGCTAATGAGGGAGGGTTCTCTTATCTCATTTCTTCTAATGGCAACAAAGCTTTCCTTGTTTTCTGAAAGTTATCACATACAACTCCATGGAGCAAAAAACTAGTGCATGCTTTTGAAAGATGAAGAAACACTAAAAACCACCTTCTTTCTGCTTGTACGTTATCTCATGGAAGTAGTCTGTCCATAGGTCTTCCATGTCATAGGAAGCATCAAACTACTGCCTATCCAGGCACACTGTTTTCTGCAAATGCAGCATGCAAAAACTTATAGAATCATAGGATGAAAAAGGTTGGAAAACACCTCTAAGATCATACAGTTCAACTGTTAACCCAGCACCACCATGTTCAACACTAAACCATGTCCCCAAGTGCCACATCCACATGCCTTTTGAACACTTCCCTGGGCAGCCTGTTCCAAGGTTTGACCACCTTTTAGCTGATGAAATTTTTCCTCATCTTCAGTCTAAACCTTCCTTCATGCAACTTGAGGCCATTTCCTCTTGTTCTGTCAGTTTTTACCTGGGACCAACCCTCACCTCACTACAACCTCCTTTCAGGTAGTTGTAGAGAGTGAAAGGGTCATTCCCAAGCCTCCTTTTCTCCAGGCCAACCCCCCGCCCTAGCTCACTCATCCCTCCTTGTAAGACTTGTGCTCCCTACCCTTTACCAGCTCAGCATAACCTTCATCAGAAACAGAGATTGCCACCAAGTGGATCTCCAGCCCCACTGGTTGTCAGTTATTCCAAGAAAGTTAACTCCTGGTCCTATTGTAAGCCAGGGTACCAAAATGCCATACTATAATTCTCAAACATGCACAATGTTTGCCATGACCACTGCACTGCATGTTTTAACATTAACTAGGATGGGAGAAAGATTTATTACAGAGTTTAGCAGTGCAATCAGGTATATTTAGTGTTGGTTTAGAGTCATAGCTAGAGAGGGTTTAGGCAAATAATATTTAAAATAAAACATGAATGTCTGGGGGGTGGTGGAAATTAGATGGTTTTTGGAGAGGAAAGAAAAAGACCATTTAATACGTTAGCAATAGGCTTCAGAACTCTAAAAAATGAAGATATATTAAAAAAGCATTATTTCCAGGTCATTTAAATTCACTATAAGAAAATAATACAACTCGTTCTGTGGAAATAATGAGTTGTATCTCAATACAACTTAAAGCTGGATGCTTTAACTTGAACCCTTGCTAGGAATGGATTCACAGCTCAGAGAGCTCTCAATTTAGAACTTAGTGGTATGTGTCTCTTTTGAAAAATATTCTGCACTGCCAAAAGAGAAAGGTCAACCTCAAATACCACAAACTGCATGACAGTATTACACAGTATGATCTTTCACTTGCCCATCACAAACCATCTTCTCTATCTTCCAGGTGACCTGTATTTACTGATCAAATATTCAAGTAGTTTTGACAAATTTAGGACTCCTGACTTAAACTGAACTTTACTGGTACTCACCCTAAGGGAAGATTAAATGAGGAATGAAGGGAAGAACTAGATTCTAAGTTTGCAGTCTTGTGTGTTCTACAGTGCACTTATTTAGTAGCTTTCCATTCTATGGCTGTTGCTTTGTTTTTTTGAATAATTTTGTGCTCAGCAGCACACACCTAACTGTGTGGTTCCTGTCATCAGGCCCAACCAGCTTTGCAGTGCCTACCAAAGATATTGCACATCTCACCAAAACTAACTATGGCCTCCTTCAAACAGGTATCATGACAGAGAACACTTACCCAGTTCCCTCTCCAGGCACTTGCTTTAGCGTGCAGACACTTGCCTAGAAACTCATCTCTGGGGACACACAGGGGCCTAGTACAGAATCACTCATATATATTCTCATTGTATAACATTCTATTAACATAAATATTATTTTTCAAAAGTTATACTGAACTGATTCTTGGAAGAACTCCTACCAATACATTCTGATCCAGGAGACACAGGGAACCTACATGCCAAGTTTGCCCTTTTGATCATATGTTAAACTCAACAAAGAGGATCTAAAATTCCAAAGTGATTTCCAAATTTGGAAAGTAATTTGACCCAAAGTACACAAATCCAAGATTCCCAAAGGCTATGCTGTATAAATGCTGTGTTTTTTCAGCTGGAGATGGTATTGAAGCACTTCAATTCATCAGTTATCTTTTAGATAAATATATAATGCTAGATATATACAACGTCAAAACAGAACAGTGTATTCCATGTAATAGTTAATTTTTGGAAACCTGTTAAGTCATGTCAGTAAAATTGCATTTCCAGAATATTACATTTAAGCTAGACCAGACAGGCTCTTTTTTTAACTTGTTAATGTAACAGAGTACTCAATGAAGAAGCACACAATAGAGAAAATACCCTTCTTCCCACACTTCAAAATAAGATTGGCTGCAAAACAAACAAACAAACAAACAACCACCCTGGAACACCATAATAGCATTTAGCTGATGTCAAGAATATCATTAAATAGTGCTTTGTTTTACACCAACATTTCATTTAGCATATGGTCCCTACAAGCATCAACTCTGACCATACTGCTTGGTTTGGAGAATGAGCCAGTGGCCAAAGACTTAAGATCATTTTATTGGTGACAACACTGGTGTGCTTAAGAGCCACAGGGGTTCCTTGGAGCACTGTCCTAAAGAGCATATAATTTTATATATGATGGGAAGAAGAAAGTCTTTGTCACATTTCATAGGTTGGAAATAAAAACACACAGTTACAGCACAATCACAATAAATTGGTGGTTGGTTCTAAATATTTAAACTAACACAATTGTTCATATTAATTTGCTGGACCCTTCCTTTCTCCAGTCTAACAGTATCCAGTAACAGAACAACCTCTCTGTAGAGATAACAAGACAAACTCAGCAGTTGGATGCCAGAGTTAACTAGTAATAAGTATCAGAACCAGCTTCTGTGACCGTGATTTGAAGGAATGAAAAGAGGATTCAGCCTAAGTTTAAGCTTCCAAACACTTTTTCTTACAAACATAAGATTCAGACTGAAGGGAATAAACAGCTGGTTTACAAGTCTGCAGAATTTTCTGAGGAGCAGCAAGAATTCTGATCAAGGATTTAGCAAATAGATACACTAAGATCAACTCTCTGTTTTTAAGGTGTATCAAGGATTCTCACATACCTCCATCTCGCAGCTTTGTATGTTTCCTTCTTCACAGATTCATCTTCTTGCTGTTTAAAAATTCCCAACAGCAATGGAAACTGGATCTTGCTGTTCATCCAGACTCCAACATAAGGAATCTTGCTTACAAGTTCTTTCATCTCTTTTCTTACTCTCTTGCTTTTTCCTTGGCACCTGGGTCTCTTCTGAAACCAAGAAGAAAGTTTTTTCACCAGATATATTCAGACCTTTCACAGCCAAATCCCCAGAATGCTTCCTTTTGATGTCTTAACACTAGCACCACCACTGCTACCTCAGTCATCCATTAGACTGGACACACTCCAATTCCCAGTTTGCTCCTAGTTTGCAGCTCTCCAGGAAACTGTTTTGTCCCTTCTCCATACTAAGAAAATAAATGGCTTTCTGGGAACCAAAATTACAATATAACTCTTCAAATCAATGGCACTGTATATATGAAGTTGACAGACTCCGACATCCTACTTTTCTCCTGTCACAGCTGTGTGCTCTGCTGTAAAAGCCCTCATGTATTGGCTTTTCTCAGTACCAAGGACCATGTCAACAAAAGTGAGGCTGACTCTTTGTCTCAGACATCTGATGATGTTATGAAGATCTATTTACAACAGTGCCTGCTACAGCTAAAAGTAAACCCCACAAAATGTGGATAAACAGCATGGCCTCACACATAGAAAATACAACTTATAAGGTTCTTCATAACCTGCGCATTGAACCTCTCAGAGCCTCTGGCTCATCGTTACACCTGCCAGCTCTGCCCTGCCACTGTCTGCGGCACATGTCCCTTCTTGTGGGACCTCAACAGTGCCATACACTACGGTGTTCCACTGGGTTTTGTGGAAGAGATTAGAAGCCACTCCCACTGCCCTCCCTGACACACAGAGAAGGCAGCTGGAATTCATCACAGTGGAGGCAAAAGGTTTGATCTCTTTAGGGAGTTGAAAACAACAAGATTACCTATGGGAAATGCTTTGAATGCCTGCACACTTGTGTTGCATATCAGAATGTGCTCCTGGAATTGGTTCCTCTGAGCACAGGAGGACCACCCAGAGATGTCTGGATTGAAGGTGGATCTATCAGTTCTTCAGATGTTCATGGAGCTAGTCCTCAAACTGCATCTCTCAGTTTGAAAAGGTCACAGATGACATACAGGAGAATGTGTTATTTCCCATTAGTTTTGGTACTTTAGATAACACTTTTTTTTATTTCTTTGGGAAGACACCTCCATGATGCAGAGTTATCTCCCCATGCCTTGCAAAAGTCAGGAAGGAACTGCAAGAATGTATTACTGGAAACAAGAGGGTTGGTCTATAAACCAAAACCAACCAAACATGGCAGTTCATATTGATTTGCTTCCTCTGCGGACAGCTGGTCAGAAGAAGGTCACTTGCCCAAATAAAGTTTTCAAAATGACTACAATACAAAGTCATCAACTTTCACGTCATTCTGTCACATGGACAGACAGCCAGAGAGCTGATATATAGCCCTCATTATTTTCCTGCTGAAAGTAACAGAGACTTAAAATTCCACCACATGAGACATTTACTTACAATATAAAGGAAGGTGAACTCCTTTCTGTCCTCTCTATAGGACAGAGATATTACTGTAGTCCATCAGCAAAACTGAAAACAGGAAATGTCAGTAAAACAGAGGATGCAACATAGTGTTACTGTTTTTAAAAAAAAAACTGCCAAAACCTGCAAGACCAGTTCCTCCTAAGTAAGAAACAGTTTTCTTTATTCCATGTAATACCAGCAGCAGACTTATCCTGATGCTGTATTCACCTAACCAGATGGAGGTATGATAGCTTTTCAAGGAAACACAATTGCAATTTTACATAGGGAACACTTGTACACTTTTGACTAAGACAGGGCTTAAGGAGCATGCTGATGAGCCCATCACCAGTGCTTTAGAAGATTCAGATGAGTAAATCCAGGCCTTCAAAAATCTTTATATTGGAACAGGATGCTTCAGAAATAAGGTTTAGAAGACTTCCAATCACAACCAGATTTCACAACAGGCAGGTCTTAAATCAACCAAAAGCAGCTGAAACTAGGTTGGACCAAGAACAGCTGGTAGTGCACTAAAGATTTCACTATCCTAAAACATATTGTCCTATTCACAACATGGTATCTAGTCCTATTCACAACATGGTGTCTAACCTTATGCAGGCATCTCCCACTTACAGACATGAACTGCATGAAGATCATCAGAAACAATGCTTATAGGCACATTCATTATTAGCTTCTCTTTGACTGAGAAACAAATTGGTTTAATTTGTGTCATACTAGACATTGTAAGCACACCTTGCCTTGCTATGAGTTGCAATAGCAAAGCAACCCTTTTACTTGTTTACGCATCAATGTCCTCACCTTCCTCACTCCCAACCCACACACCAAAAACAGAGAGTAGAACAGGATCACAGATCCCCGATACAAGTATGACTCCCAGGTCAGGGGCCTTCCCATATTTAATTCTTCTCTGTGCTAAATTTCAACCCTGTCTCAGGACTGAGAAACCCAAGTACCTCTTCAGGTAAAAACACATGCTGTTATGGTTCTATGTACACACAATACTTCTGTTTTGACAGTTGCTAGAGGACTACACAGCAAGTAGGACCTCACTGGTAGATCTGGTCAAAAATTAAAAAGAAATCAAATTAATTCAGGCCTGATCTACTCTGATTTCTAGTCTAGTCTGACTAGTCTATTAATCTAGTGCACTAACCAGGACTACAGGCAGTAAGGGCCATTAGGCTGCTTTTCCACAGTAACCTAGAACCTAGGGAACTCAAGGCAAAGCACAGGCTTTCTGGGCTTTCAGTATTACTCCTCACAGAGCAGAAACACCGGACTGGAAACCTCAAAGTTTCACAATTCTAATCAGCTGTTCTGCCTTGCTCAACACTTCATTGTGTAATAAACAAACACATTATTTCATGTAGCAATTGCCATTTCCAAGGGGATATATAAGAATTCCTGATTTGCAGATTACTGAAAACACTGTTTTTATTCTGAATTGGGATAAACTTGAGCTAAGATTTCCTATGAATCAGAAATACTTCAAGCTAATAATGCTCAAGAATAAACACTGCTTGTAATTTGGTTTTGTAGGGTATCAGTTAGTGTTTGGGCCATTGCAAATGGCTTCTTAAGGGTAGAACTTAAAAACTCTGCAAGCACACCAAAGAAGTCAACCACAGCAATTTAGGTTTTGTTCAACTGAAGTGCTTCATAATGCCAGAGATGAACTAGAGAAAAAAAAATCATGATAAATGATACGGGCATTACTTAAAAGATGGTCTCCTGGGCTTACAGACCAGCAATTCTGATAACAGAATGAACAATACAAGCTGAGGCCAAAGAAGACAGGGGAAAAAAATTCCTTCACTACCCACCTCTTGAGCCACCTAACTTTTTCAGGGCATTTTCTAGCCAATAATCAGCATGTCTTTCTTGTTGTGACTTTGTGTATCCTTATAGAGAGACAACTGGCTTCCACTTAGGCTTAGTCCCTCTGTGAAGACACAGCTCCTTACAGTTACGCTAAAGCAAGCACATCTAGCTACTGTTAGATGGAACCTGAATAGCTTGTGTCCTAAACCCCTCACTGTTAAATGTAGATTCTTATTCAAACTTGTAGGAGTTCTTTAAAATCAGGTATTGGAGGTTTATTCTCACTTTCACAGAGCCTGAACAACTCTTGATATATAGTCTGTCATCTACTGCATCCCACAGTAGGTTGCTATGGTTTCATTAACTTGAATCTGAAGCCAATACCCCAGTTCTTTAGAGCAATCCACTGAGGCTTCTTTGAATATAGGATGAAGAAAGCCTCTTCTTCTACCAGATGTCACAAGGCCTGGAGCAGCGAGCAAATCAAAACCCAAAGGTCTCCCAAAAGCAGCCACATAAACCAAGCAGTTGGCAGTGATCTCGTTCAAGATGTGGCCAAACTGAGTCCTAGGAATCCTGGGAAATACTGGGAAAGAGATTTTTGTGGCAGTGCTCTTTTCCAGCATGCATTCTTTGTAACACAGTGCTGGCACATATTTAGTACAAGGTCAGACTACTAGGGAGACTGAGATGCTCTTAGATGCTCAGAGGTTTTCAATGGCTTCCCCTGCATCCTAACTTCCCAAGAGCTTTGTCTAGTAGCACCTTGCTCATACTACCTCATTAGAGTAGTATCAGGATAATAATTTACCAAGATTGTGACAAGTCTAAGTAACTGCTTTTGGAATCCCCAATAAAAGATATTGAAAAAATGTGAACCAACACCTTCCAAAGGATATCTCCTGTTCATTATGAGTACTTCATGGCCACTAATGTTAACTTAGTTTGGTATAAATCACATATACATACATCACAGCATGCTTCTGAGAAAGCATATGCTGGCTATTTATAAATGCAAATTACTCTTTTTAAAGAAATCTTTCTGCACCAATATTCTCCACTGGTGTCTTGGATTTCAGATGTTACAGTTACAGTTATGGAATGAGATTACTTGTTTCTTGGATTCAGCCATGCAAAGGAGTTTATGCAAAGGAGCATCAATTATTTTGTGTTATTTCCATGGCTTCACAGGAGCAGTTAAGGCAGAACACCTTCTGACCTTTGCCAAGGAAAGAAATCCAGAGTCAAAGTCAGCCTAAGTAAATAAGACCACATACACAAAAAACACCTGCTTGTTGGAACTTGGAGATGTATGTACAGGGTTGGTACCTTTGTCACTTGCACTTCTCTCTGCCTCAAGTTCTAGAAAATTTTGATTTCACAAGACACCCTGGTATCAAATACACTAGATAGAAGGCCTACTCCAGGCATGCATAAAAGTCAATGAGATAAGAATCTGTCCCAACCCCTACTGCAGCATAACCAGCATTTATTTAACTTTTCCCTTGGACACTGATGCCTGGTATTTCTTAAGTTGAACAAAATCATCTAGACTGACTGTTACCAGAAGAGCAGCAATTAGCTGCTGATATCCTGGTGATTACAGTCTTACTTAAGAACCCAGTACCTCAGTTCTCATTGCAGATCAGGCATCTCTGTACCCCAGGAAAGCTGTTCAGCTTCTTTGTCCTCACCTCCATTCGCTGTCAGCATCTGGAGAATTACTTGAGCTGCAGTTTCACATAAACTGTCAGAGGACAGCATCATCAGGCTGTACTTTTACAACAGCCTGACCCAGGCCAAACTGCTGGCCACCAAAATCCTGCTCTGTCCTTGCCTCAGAGTCCCATACCCCTTCTTTGCACTAACAGAAATTACACCAAGAAAGTTATTAACTTTCTTACCAGATCTGAGAGCAAAGGCAGCACTATATGAGGAGAGAGATAAAGGCCAGAACCACCAAATGGGAAGGAAAGAAGGAATGTGTGGCTGATTAGATCAACCTCAGTCATCAAAGGAGCATGGATTTTACAATTCTTGTATCTCACTAGCTTCTGAAACTTTTTCAAGCACAAATATTAGATGCAGTATAGAAAGTGTGAATGGAAGGCCGCAGCAGAGCCTCGTGATCCAAAGAGTTTTCACTATTCAAGCTAAACAGAGTCTATAAGGAAAGAACAAAATTAGACTCCTCTGCTATTGTGAAGAGAAGCAGCTCTGTTGTTGACCACAGCAGTACTCACATCAAGAAGTGTATTAAGCGCCAGAAGCTGAAGTGAGGTGGCAAGCAGATGAGATAGGTCCTCTAGTTGGCAGAGCACTACAACAGAAGGGATGCAGCTTGCTCACATGGCAAGTCAGAAGCAAAACTAGGTAGCTGCCCTTCCCTTTTCCTATACGCTCTTTTAACAGCTTTAGCCATTCAGTCTAGTGCTTTCTAGGCTAAGCATCTGTTAGAGCTTATTTTGGCTCTGCTTCAGGTTGCAGTCTTGTTCTTGGGAAAGTATTTTGCCAAATGAAATAGCAACCTTTTGGCTCCAGTGTTTGTGAGCAGATACTTAAAATATTGTTTTTGTCAAGAACAACTTCTTTTGATGGACTGCAAAAGTGCCAGATTCAACCTGATACATTATCACAATCCCTGGAAGCTCTGGTTTGTATTTGATTAAAGTGCAATGGAAACCAAAGATTTCATTTTAATGGAGCAGTCTTTAAGGCATTGCAAAAGTTATACCCAAAACCTAGAAGAACTTCTCCTGTGGTGACACAAACTGGACATACCACTTAAAACACTTAAGCACCGTGTTCTATTTGCATAGCATGTGTCCTGTAATTTGACTTCAGCTGACAAAACAAATGTATTTAGTAATAATTAGAATACATTAAAGTCAGTACTGTCATGAACCAATGGTCATAATTGCATCTTAGGAAACGCTTGCTATTACACAGGAAATACATTTCTAGTTCCCATGCTGAACAAAGATGATAAAGGCTGAATGCTACCTTACATAAGCCATGTTAAATACTGGACTGTGTTACAAGTCACTATCTACACAGGCAGTTGTATTTGCTTGAGTACCTCAGTTGCAACGGAATACTGAAATACAATTTTCAGCTGAAGAGGTACTCTTCAATGCTATTGATACACAACACAACAGCAGAGGGCTGCCATGAGAAAGCAGACTGAAAAAAACCCCATACTAAAGTATGCAAGGAAATGCACAAAAAGAGAACCAAGAAGTGTTCCAGCCTAAAAAATCTTTCTGCAGAAATCTGTCTAGCATGAAGTCTCATCACCTTTGGAGAGTTCTGTTACAGGATTCACAGTCACCCAAGGGTAAAAAGTACATCAAGGTGAAGCTTTGTTAACTTGCTGTAGCCAACCATCAGCAGTTCTAGAGTTCTTAACCAACAGCTCATACATTTCTGTGAGCCTTTGTGAACCTGTGAAAACAGTACAAGGCTCCCGCAGAAATGAGAAGTTGTTCCTTTTGCTGTAGATGGTGGCATGACTGATCATCTGACTACCATCTGTCCAACATCGGCTTTTTAGGGAAACCACCCTGCATATATAATTAGCTGGCTCCAGGCTACCATTATTCAAAATGAATACCCTGCTCTATATTGAAGCAATCACTAATGCTATTCCCTTAAAAAGATTCAGCATACTGACTCAGAGCCTGAGATTTCTGCTGGGGGTGTTGTTTGTTCCTGTGTGCTTCTCCTTCTGTGAAGTTACATGCCTGCATTACGTTTCCATATGGCTACAGCTGTGGTACCTGATCATGCTAGCTTGGAATGAGAAACAAAACACCTGACTGAGCAAAGAAATAGCAGCCCCAGGGGTGTATTAGACCAGGGAGGCTGCTGTGCTAACACAGCCTCAGAGCATCTTGTACCTATTCTGAGTATCTGCATTGCGATGTATTTGCCAACATATTTATTCTAACATATATAACAAACATATGTATGTTTGTGTTTTCTTTATTATTTTCTTCTTGACAGTGATGCTGCATTGCCATCAGTTTTCAACACTCAAATATCCTAAGATCTCCAAAACTCTGAGAGCAGTAGCTTGTCAAGAGAAAGAGGGAAAAAAAGGGAGAGGGGAAGGAAAAAAAAAGGAAGAGGAAAAAAGGAAGAGGAAAAAAAAGGAAATTAAAAAAAAGGGGGAAAAAAAATAAAAGAAAAACCCAAAGCCAAACCCAGCAATTATTGCAACACTTGCAATAAAATGTGTTTGGCTTCACGCTTCTGGTGGCAGTACAGTAGCATGGCACCTTACACAAGAGGCAGAGTTCAGGAATCAGAACAGCCACGAACAGGGCTGCAGGAGTTTCAGTCATTTTAACACCCAGAGGTTGCTACAAACTACGTTTAGGATTCCTCTCCTGTCCCCTAAAGGCATAAGTAAGCTCAGCCAAACCACTGACTATTCCTGATTTCTATCTCAACTGCAACCCCTTTGGAGCTATATATCCTTTTGTGCCTGTATAGCTCCATTCAGACAGAAATAATATTTCAGGCTGCCACAAATCTAGATCCCAGACTCAAGAAAGCTACTGAAGCTTTAAGGTGCCATGACCCAAATTCTGCTTGCAAAGTGAGTTTCTTGCAAACTCCCTTGAGACTCACAAATATAGTTCTGTTTCCAATAACAGGGCTCTATTTAATGCCTTCTGCATTTAAAACCATAATCCTTTAATAACTTTGGGAATATTTGAAGATATTACCCTAAATAAATAAAAAAATAAAAATTATTTAAAAAAAAAAACCAGAAAGCTGTTTGGCATCCCTGAAGTTGATTGTTTATATGAATAAGCCACAGGACAATAAAAGGCCAGACTGACCATGGTAATAACTCCCAATGTCGATTTGAAGAAATTAAAAGCAGGCCAGGGAGCCTAATTCTAAATGTGTTTTCAATTGATCTTTGTTCCTGGCTGTTTTTAATGGTTAGCTGCTTGAGAAACCCTCTAGGGTCCTGCTACTTGATTTCAAACTGGGAAACAGCAAGCAGCACCACAGAGCAAGATGCTTTTCTTTTCAAGAGAGTGATTTTAAACACTGCTGAAAGGTTGCAGACTGCCAGTCTCAAACGTTTTACAGAAGAAATATGGAGAAGCGTTTTTTCACTCCCTCTATTTATCTACTGTATTCATACATCTCCCAGGACAGAATATCTGAACTTCTAACAAAGACAAATTGACAATCAGCATATAGAAGGTAAATTCATATGTCAGTGCTTACGGTATTTCAAATCTACAGATTGGTTAGGAGAGCATTTAGCAAAGAGCAGCCCTTGCAAGTACAGTCCAAGCTTTCATGATGAACAGATTTGAAACAAAATGAAATCAAGCTTTGCTGCTACACCTGAGATCTCAGCAGCCTCAACTCACCTCAGCTGATGAATTACTTCCATTTACTATTGGGAAACAGTACAGAGACAGTTACTCTTCTCCTCCTGCTTAGGCTAGTTGAAGACTTCCTCTCTTTCCAAAGGAAGAGCCTCTGGATCAGGAAATGGACTCTCAGCTTCCTCTCAAGGCTGTTTCCTCAAAGGGTAAGGTCTTTCCTGCCTGTCCTCAATAAATTGCCTGTGCATGTCCTGCATACAAACCTATCCACTCTAGTATCATTAATCATATTTTGCAGAAGTGAAAAACTGAGATCTAAATGTTAAATGACTTCCCCTCAGTCAAAGGCAGAGATAGGAGAATAATACTATATAGTTGTTATCAGACACTTCACATTGCAAGAGCTAAAACACTACCCAAAGCATGTCTCTGTCATTTTCCCCATTATATGGGTGCTGTAAGACCTCAGGCCCCAAGCTATGAACTCACTGAAGGGGTTTTACAGATGCTCTGGGGTAACTCCAGGAGACTCACAAGGGCTGGGGTGTGGGACAGGGTGTCATCTCTCCTCTGTGAAATTCAACCTGTCCCTTCCCCCCTTGCATGCACACACTTGAGTTGGTCCAAGCCAATAACTAATATAATAATGCAGTGTCTCACGGATGCCTTGCCTTAACATAGCCCAAGATGCCAGTAACAGAAATGCAGTGGACCCTCAGGTCTCCCCAGCTCCTACGTAGAAATTGTCCCCTATATTTTATTAGAGTTGTTCCTTTTCAGCTCCCATTTCTATACATAAATCATCATCTTCTTACCTTCTCCCTCATTGCCCACATGTTCATCCAACACATCACGATGCAGATGCCTTATACTGGAAAAACTACAAAGAGCTGTGAAGGGACAGACAACACTGTCAGACTCTGGTGATGCAAAAATCATATAAATATAATCCTTGGAGTTCACAAAATAACATTTTTGCCATTCTAGCTCTCAGTAGGCCTCCCTACACCTTCAAATAAAATACGTATTTTCCAGTCTAACCACTTCACTTCTGCATGCAGATTTTGTCTCAAGACACCAAAGCAAATGTTTGTGCTGAGTGAACACAGTGAACATTGCCAATCCCACAGGCCCCACTCAATGCTTTTGGGGACATATGCAGTTTTGGGCTGGGCTGAAATGTATGGAAAATGGTGACTTTGACCCATGCTGTAAAGGACACCAAGGAAAGGGCATGCTCACTGATAAGAGAAGTAAAGCTGTAAAGTGGTTTTATAAGAACAAGGGACTGTGAGAAGAGATTATTTTCCCAAAAAATAGCACACTGACAAGTTAGCTGTTATAGGTGTTAGAAATTTTTAATATTTGAAACTTGCCTGCACAAGAACCTTAACACTTATGTGCTATCAGTGACATTACACTTAATTTTATTTGGATGTCAGTAGGTATTCAAGGACACAGCTCTGCTCTGTTACAAATGCTTTTAAGTCAAGCACAGTAGCAGCAAGTTACCAGACAAAGGGACACTGTGTTAAAGGCTGCCTGCCGGGGATTGCTTATTCAAGTTGCTTACATGGAACGGACAGTAGTGCTGCCACACTTCTACCTCAAACTCCCTGGGGAAGAAAAAAAGCCAAGAGTCCTATCTAGGTTTTCTTCAGTTCTCACTGCATGGAGCAGGCAGGAAGAATGTAATATAAAGACACAAAGTTTGATCTTGCAGAGTAGCACACCTAAATGCTTTGTGAAGTCGGTGCGAGCACATGTTATCTCAGTTTTAAGTACAAGTAGTATATGAAATGCCTCGCACTCGAAAGCTGGATCTGACCGTGACCCTGGCCCTGACCCGCCAGTGGCGGTGCGTGGGGCGCGGGGCACGCGCGCCCCCTGGCGGGGATTGCCGGCAGGAGCCCCCGGCAGAGCCACCCACCCCTGCAGGGCCCGCACAGCGCCTTTTATTTGCCGTCCTGCGGTTTGCTTACGCTGTCAAAACCAAAGCCTAGTCAGTAGTACACTTCAGGTACTAAATACGATATCTACACTTCAGGATTCCATTTCTCATGTCTTTCTATCCATGTATCCGAAGCATTCATGATCTGCACAGTGTAAGCAATTTCTCATTATATGCATAAAACAACAAAAATACCCCATACACAATTGGTCCTAAAAGCAAGAGTCTGCCACAGTAATGTCTAGCAACATGTCTCTTTATGCAAACAATTGCAATATGCACATGCAAGCTGAGGCATCCCAACTAAATATTTCTGATTTTCCTCCACACATTGTGGTACCACAGTTGTATTGTGCAGCAGTGCCTGCACAGGGATTATGCTGTGTAAGCTTTTCCACTATTATCTGAGCAGCCTTAGTCCCTGCCATGGGTGTTTGAATATCCTGTGGCCAGTGCAAAGAATTAGGTAACAGTGGATGTAGAACTACCTTTTTACACATCTCAATTTAATAATCAAAGAATTATATGACCTTGACCCAGCCTTGAAAACAGCTGAAAGAAACTTTTCGAAAAGTAGTCTAACCAAGGCTGTATCCTCATAGTATGAATTCCATCAGGGCTTTTATGAGTTCAGTCACTGTTTTCTATATACAAATGCGATGTAGATCCATATATATATATATAAAAGCATCCCTCTTGGTGAAATGATGAAGCTGAGTGAGCTGATACATTGTGCTGGGAGCTGGTGGCTGCCAACAACTGTCCTTCATCCACTGGCAATCCCAAATGCGCAAGAGGCAGATGAGTATCCAAGATGTCCAATTAAGACTAAATAAGAAAACTATTGGAGACTATTGTCCTTTTTTAATAGGACAAAAGAACCCAAAACCCAAACCAACCCCTCACAAACCAAAACTTGAAATCATTGTCCATGACTGCATCATATAAGAGCCCTCGATAGAAGGCAAAACATACAGATCCTTGTCATGGTTTAAACCCATCCAGCACCCAAACCCCACACAGCTGCTTGCTCACAGCTTCACCAGCAGCATTGGGGAAGATAGAATAGGAAGGGTAAAAGCTGAAAAACTCCTGAGTTGAGATAAAGACAGTTTAAGGAAAGCAAAAACTGTACACACAAGCAAAAGAAACCAAGGAATTAATTCACTGCTTCCCATGTACCCATGGCAGGAGTTCAGCCATCCCCAGGAGAGCAGGGACCCACCACACATAATGGTTATGTGGGGAGACAAACACCATCACTCCAAACATCCCCACTTCCTTCTTACCCCCACTTTATATACCAGGCATGATGCAATATGGCCTGGAATATCCCTTTGTTCAGTTTGGGTCACCTGTCCTGGCTGTGTCTCCTTTGCAGCCAGAATGCACAGTAGCAAACTTTTCATATAATAATGGAATAAAAATGTCAGATTCAATCTCATGAAACTAACCAGATAACACTACATCCTGAAATGATGAATTGAATAAATTGTAAGCATTTTGTTTTACCGGTAATGCAATGTAAGAAATATTTTTGCCTAGAGCAAGGGATGATGTTACTTCCAGTAATACAGACAAGATAAGAAGATAGCTACTGATAAAAAAAATTTTACATCATCTGTGAAAATGCAGCTGACTTGACAGCAAATGCGATAATAATGACTCAGTCACACGCAAGGACTATAAAGAGAAATCATTTAAGTGCAGAGGTAGGAGATTAATTATATTCATCACCAAAATCAGGTGCAGGAAACCAAGCAAGGAAAAACAAAATCAGAGGGCCCTGAGTTACCATGCTGATCTATGTACACACGTGAACATATCTTGTTTTTCACCTCTAGGTAGATAGATGCCCATAATGGAGTAGTATCAGAACACCTGAATCATCTGACTAGATGGACATCAAGTTTTCATCAATAGGCACCACTGATAGGTGCATCTACCCTCTAAAAGTAAACTGAGACTGTGAAACAGTATTAATTATGAAGGTCTTGATTTTTGAGCAGTCATTCAGCAAGGAAAAACAGATTGGTAGCTTGAATACATCTCCTCCAAGCACTATCACATGATTGAATTTCTTATCATTAGATTTATACAATCTTTGTATTAAGATTGTATTGGCTTTGTGTGAGCTAGCCACTTATCTTTGACTTTTGAGATATAGTCCATCCATCTTTATTCACTACATACACTCTCTGGTACCATGTCCAGCAGCTGACTTGACAGCTACATATTAAAAGAAGGTTATCACAGCTGCCGATTTTGAAGCACAACTGCAGCTCCATATTAAGTTGCCCAGTTTTTAAGGTGGCAACATAACACTATGATGGGCAGCTCTTACAGGGCCTTGCTTGCTTCACATGACTCTGCAGCTGACTGTCAAATTAAGCACCAAGGACAGTTTGATGCAAACAAGAATGAGATCGAACAGCTGCTCTCTAACAAGAACACCTCACACATTACACTTCTCAATGACACATCAAAACTCTGGGAACATAAACATTTTTAAAGCTTTATGCAATTTGACCCAGGCACACCTACAAGAAGTGAAGGCTGCAGAGAAGAGAAAGTCTAAGAATAGGAGATCTAGTTTTCACTGGTACACAGACCTGAAAGTGCTTTTTGGAAGACATATAATCTGTTCATGTTCCCATGCATTAGCTCTCTTTTGTAGCTTTGATGGGTGTTCCCCATTTATGTAAAAGAAGCAAACTGCTAGCACGTGGGCAGAAGCGTGATCTTTTTATACCGAGAAGCCTGTCTTCAGTGACATAGCTGAAGCTGCTCACTAATCGATGATGTTCAGGTCTTAACTAATGAAGCCCAGAAAACTCCAAAGGGCCACCCATCATGATAAAAATCAAGTGAATCTACAAAAGAGTAAAGATGACTGTACCTAAGATAGCACCAGAGCTGCCACCACACTCTTCTCTCTGCCACACCTGGGAATGTTCTCAATTATTCAAATAGCTACCTGATAGACAAAGTGGTGCCAGGGAACTGATACGGAGTTTTTTGCCTGGCATAGTTTCGCTGGATTAAGCATTTTATCAGGAGGCAAGATTTCTATATCTTTCGCTGTTTATATATGTGTATACACACAGTTTACTGTGGGAGGAGCTGGAAACAAGGCACCAAACATATCAATGACATCCGAAGTTCTGCCTTGAAGCTTGTCAAACACTAAAAACTGTGATAAAAAGTTTCTAACTCAGACGTAAATCTGTTACTATGTTACTACAGCTGCTAAGGTAACAGCTGCACACACATGGCTAAGAAGGGGAAAAGGAAGCTGTGGAGGAATCCAGCCCTCTTCCCAGTCATTGGGAGCAGATGTGCTTTATTTCACCACCAAACCTGCCCCACCCACGCGGCTTTACTGCTACAGAGTGAACACGGGGCACTACGAGTAATAAGCAATTATATCCAGTAAGTCATTTCTGTTGGGTAATCACTAAACCTTGGGCAGAGGTTACCACCAATATTTGCTCTCTACGCGATACCTGACGATCACTCACGCTTCTCTGCATCACTGGCAACAAAGCCCTGGCGAACAGGACCGACAGCACTTGCCTGTCTCACCGGCCCAGACCCCCAGGGCTGTGTAACTCTGCACTGGTGGCGCACGTTCCCTGGGTGCGGCGCCTGCACTGCCGCGCTTCCCGCAGCGCCACACGGTGAGGCAGCACCGGCGGCTGCGCCCTCACGGGCCGAGCCGGCACCAGAAGCGGCAGCACGGCGCAGTAAGGCCCCTCGGCGGGAACGCTCGGCCCAGCAGAACCCGCCGCGGCCAATATGCAGCCTTTCTGCCTGACAGACAGGGGGAAGGGCGGCGCCGGCCAGTGGGAGAGCGCACAGGGCGGGCGGCGGGGGCAGCAGGACCCCGCCGAGGAGCTCCGGGCCCCGGGAGGGCGGGCACCCGCGAGAGGGGCGGGCACGGCCGGCGCGCTCCCTCCGCGAGGGGCGCCTTCCCCCACCGCGCCCCCGGATTGGCTAGCAGCTGGAGGGCGGGCCTTAGCGCGCCCTTCTCTCCAATAGGAAGGTGGCATCGAGTGACGGGCGTCCGGCTCAGCCAATCGCGGCCGGCGCGGAGGCCGCGGCCTCTCTCCCCTGCACGATGGCGGCGACGGCGCCCACCGCGGCTCCTCCCGCGGCGGCCCCTCCGCAGAGCCCCCCGGCGGCCCCCGCCGCCCCGGCTGGCAGCGCCCCCGCCGCGCCCGCGCCGGCCCCGCCTGCCGCCTCGGCCCCGCCGCCGCCCGCCGCGCCGCTCTCGGCCGCGCTCTCGGGGCCCTTCCCCGGCGGCCGCGTGGTGCGGCTGCACCCGGTGGTGCTCGCCTCCATCGTGGACAGCTTCGAGCGGCGCAACGAGGGCGCGGCGCGGGTCATCGGGACGCTGCTGGGTAAGAGCCGCCCCGCCGCGGGCCGGGGGCGAGCTCCCCCCGCGCCCCCTGACCCGCCGCTCTCCCCCCGCAGGCACCGTGGACAAGCACTCGGTGGAGGTCACCAACTGCTTCTCCGTCCCGCACAACGAGTCCGAGGATGAGGTACGGGCCCCGCGCCGCGGGGCGCCGGGCGGGCGCGGCTCGCCGAGGGGCACAGGCAGCCCCGCAACCGGCTGACTCCGCCCTGTCCCCTTCCCCAGGTGGCAGTCGACATGGAGTTTGCCAAAAACATGTATGAGCTGCACAAGAAGGTGTCTCCTAGCGAGATCATCTTGGGCTGGTAAGTTCTTCGGCAAGAACATGCCAGCAGTTGTGTTGGTCCCTTAGACTGCTTGAAACACACAACTCGCCTTGTCACAGACGGAGAAGCAGAAGCACTAATGGTTGTGACAGCAAGATCTTGTAACCCTTCTTCTACACTCAGTGGTAAAGCTTCTGCAATTCATAAAAGGAAGAGAGGCTTTCAGGGTTTGATTTTGTTTATGTCTAGCAAGGTATCACAGAGGAGTGATGAGCTAGAAAATGCTTTCATGGCTTTTTTAGAACTTACCACCTCTAATGCAGCCTGCACCATGGAAGTTAACTGGGTCGAAAGAAGGGAGAACACAAAAGAGTAGTTTCAAGTAGCAAAGGCATTGGGAGGAATCACTGATACCAGCTTGAATATGTCGTTCTGTGCTGAGAAAAGGTTGAAGTACTTGTGTGTGGGATGTGAAGCAAGATCAGTACAGTGTTACGGGGACACAGTGTGTCTGAGCATGAGACACAGTGTGTTTATTAGTCTTCTCATGCCTCTCTAATCTTGCAAAATGGCTTCATTCTGTTCCTGTGGAGCAAACTTCCTCAACAACCTTCTAATGGCACAGCACAGTGCAGTTCTGATGACAAGACTTTCCCTGTAGATGTGAGACACTAATTGCAGAGCAGTTAAAGGAGCCAGATTAACAAGTTACACCTCCTGCAGAGAGATGTTTAATTTGTGGAAGACAAAGTTGGTTTGAATTTGTACAGAAGAGTTGGTCCAGAACAGTGACAGAGAACTGAATATTGGGTGTTTGATGTCAATTGTACTGACATTTTTATAGCTGGTACTGCAACACTGGCCTTGTGCATATTTTGGGCACGGGTGTGCTCAGCCTGTGATTCCTGGCATTCCAGGACAGGTGGCCATAAAACTACAGAATTCTATGTTAAAACACTTGTATTTAGTATGCTGCTGCAGCTCAGTATTTGGAAATCAGTGGTTTATGATATAAACCTGTTAAATACCAACAGTACGGAACAGTGGGCACTTGACCATTGGAAAAATGGCTCCTCAACCTGTGTTCTTTTGAAGGTACGCAACAGGCCATGACATCACGGAACACTCAGTCCTGATCCATGAGTATTACAGCCGGGAAGCACACAATCCAATCCACCTCACTGTGGACACAAGTCTCCAGAATTCACGCATGAGCATTAAAGCCTATGTCAGGTACTCTGGGAGGCATTTCTGGGAGGGGAGCTGTTTGAATTACTGAGAGACACCCCATCAGGGTAACAAGAAATGTAGTGGACTGCAGTGTCCCAGTTCGGGCAATATTATGCAGTAGCTAAAACACAGTGGTGAGCCAGGGATCATGGCTGGCTTCTCATTGGAATGTGTCAACCATTGGATGTAGGGTGAAAGACCTGCCCTTTCATAAGCTGGTATCTCATGGGGGTGGGGAATTGTGACTTAATTAGCAGTGTTCTGAAGATCCTTGGGACATTTCACAGGACTCACACAGCTAGCAGTAATGTCACTAACTTCACCACACCGAATGCCAGCCTGTAGCCATTTGCTTTATTTATACAAGTGGGAGGATTAGTGCAGTTAAAACATACTTGAAACAGCATCTTCTTGATGAGTCTTTCTTCATCTTAACCTCTTCATTTTTGTCAAACAATGAAAATTAAATATTGAGAAATTAAATTCTTCCAACCTCACTGAATTCTTTCCTGTATTAGCTGAAGCACTCCTCTGTAAGGAAAAGATCCCAAGCCTTTCTTTGTAGAGAAGGTACTGCTTCCTGACTGTGTGTCTTCAAAAAGGCAGTTATTCCATGACATCTTACTTAAAGCATAAATGGACTTCAAATTCTTTGAATAACAGGATTAATAAAGGTGTCAAGAGTGATTTGTACTTGAATTTGCCATATTTCTTTGTTCCTTCAGTGATTTCTCAAAGCATGGAGTATTTCAGGATAGAAGAATACCTGCTCTGTAAGCAAGGAACTGTAGCTAAGGTTATAGTACTCAGGTTTTCAGGCATTCATGCTGACATCTCAGACGAGCTAGGAATGTTCTTGGATGAAAATGAGGAATTAATAGCATGTCAGAACTGACTTCCTGTCCTCCATTATCCTTGGCCTTAAAATTGCTGATTTTGGTCAGAATGAGTAATCTACTCATGTTCGCGCTTTAGTGATCATTGAGATGGAAATCTGTTTCTTCCTCCCTTGTATATGTCCATGCTGAAAATGTTTTGTTGTTCTTTTTTTTTTTCCCTAGTGCCCCAATGGGAGTCCCTGGTAAAACTATGGGCGTGATGTTCACACCCCTAACAGTGAAATATGTTTATTACGATACAGAGCGGATAGGAGGTGAATGCTTTCTTCCTATTTTGGTTATAACCATTGTTGTGACACTGTTCAAATGCTTCCTTTACCCTGGTAAAATTGCCATTCTGGGAATTCTACTGGGAATTAGACTGTCTTGCTGAAGCTGTCCTAAAACATACTGAACAAGTCAAGGATTTAAACTGGTTTCCGTGACAGTTTTTTTCACTGATCCTCCTTTGGCTTTCAGTGGATCTTATCATGAAGACCTGTTTTAGCCCTAATCGAGTGATTGGCTTGTCCAGTGACTTACAGCAGGTGGGGTCAGCATCAGCCCGGATTCAGGACACCCTGACGATGGTCCTGCAGTATGCTGAGGATGTGTTGGTAAGACCAGCTTTTTATCAGCCAGAAAATTAGTCTGATGTAAACTTGTGCATCTTGTTTTTCTTGTTGTATTTTCTTTTTCTGGGCCATAAACTTAGTGAGTTTTACTCATGCTCAAGTGTGTGTTTCTGTGCTTAGTCTGGCAAAGTGGCTGCTGACAACACTGTGGGGCGTTTCCTGATGGATCTTATTAACCAGGTGCCAAAGATTTCACCAGAGGACTTTGAGACAATGCTGAACAGCAATATCAATGTAAGTTCATAATGTAATTTTTTCTGTGTATTTCTAGCAATTTTGAAAATTGGTCATGCAGACACAAATTTGTGATCAAACCAATCTTTTCATACAAATGTGTTAGTAGCAAACATAGCCCCTTCTTTGTCAGTATTGATGTTTTAAGGGCTGAAAGTGGATAAAGGAGCTCACCATGATAATCTTGCAAGCAACTGCAGATAAAAGAATAAATTTTAAAGTATTTAGGAATTATGCAAGTAATCTGAAAACCAGTACAAATTCTTTCATGTTGATTGGACAATATAAATTACCAAACTTGAGAAGTTTGTATTTCAAGGATAACTGGTGACTTGACAGCTTTCTTTGCCTGAGCTGACGTTCTGTCTCCTTGCATAACACTTAGGACATGAACAAGGTTTTAGCATGCTACCTTTTTTCTGTAGAAAGCAAAAACTAAGTTTCTGAATGTGTTGTTCATCCAGTCTGGCAAGACCAGAACTAATTTTTAATTTTGTTTATACCCTTTGACTTGCCTGGTTAACATAGATGAACTTGGAGTTAAAATTTCACAAGCAGTGTTTCATATTCCAGGAATACCAAAATTCTTGCAAGGGAAGCATTCCTCAGGATAGGACTTCAGGACTAACAAAATTTCTGGTAGCTGATTGTAAAATGCTTTACATGCGTTAAAAATTCAGCTCCTTAATAGGCTATGATCTTTGTTCATGTTTCTGATCACTGTTTCCCCCCCCCCCCCCCTTTCAGGACCTGCTGATGGTAACCTACTTGGCAAACCTCACACAGTCACAGATTGCTCTCAATGAAAAACTCCTGAGTTTATAAAGAAACTTTTGCCATCCTACACTTAAAGGAGCCCGAAGAATGCATACATATACTTTTCTATGGTGTTACCGAACTCCTTGGACCGTAATTGAATTACCTACATGACTTGGTTTACATCTTTATTTTCACTGCCCTGAAAAATCTCTAACATGCTTTAGGAAATGAACGAGAATGGCTGCAGTTCAGTTGAGCCTGGTGTTTTAAAATGGAATATGAAAATCTTTTGTCCCCTGGGTTTATCTACTTGTATAACAAAATACACCTTTATTGTAAGAATGTATTTGGAATAAAAGTTCCATTGCAGTGGCAAGAATGGCTTCTGTCTGGAAAAAACTGGTCTCATTTATTGTGTAATGAATCTACCGCTGAAAGAAAGGGAGGGGGTAACGTGGCATCAGGAAAGAAAAAGTGGATGCGAATGAACTCTGATCTGCAGACTTCTTTGCAGGGTTTTTTTCCAACTGTTAAAGCACACTGAAAGTGTGGGGTCTTGTGTTGCATGTAATAATGCTTTACCATGAAGGACTACAGAGTGGTCACTGGTTTATTAGTGGTGCCGTGTATATCCCTTCAGCAGGGTACTGGCAGAGTATGAGACAGCAAATGCAGCTTATGGTACCTTTTCTATTCATCTGATTATTTTCTGATCTTTTGAGAAAGGAAGTCAAGGTCAAAAGCATTAGCCCCTCATAAAGGGGCAATACAGAGAGTCAGCAATTGAGTTTATTGTAAAAGGACTTGAAAAGCATTTGTGGCTAAACAAGCGTGGCTATTGGAGTTTCCATCTCTGACAAAGTAGAAAAGGACAGAAAAAAGACAATTCATTAAATTTGAGGTTAAAAGTTGAGTGTCATCAAATAGGAATTTTCTGTTTCATAACCCTGTACTATTGTTAAAATCATGTGAACAGAAACCCCATTTTCTCCCCAAGACATATTTCATGGTAAATGAGTTCTAGTGGAGCCAATATCACTATTAATTGTAACTTTGCACAGTCTCAGCTAATACCATTACCTTTAAAAGGCTGTTTAGCTGTACTGAGGAGATTTGCCTAACAGTTAGAGCATCCCTGTTCTACAACATAATACTTCTCACCTAACTACTAATGACTCTATCTGTTTTGATGAATGAACTTGAGATGTTGGACAAGTATGCAAAAACAGTGTTCCACCAAATAATTTTTGTGCTAATTTTCCAGATAAATCCCAGAGTAAGACTCAGGTTACAAATCTGTAGATCCTGTACTGGTTGCTCCAATCTAGAGAGTTCCCCCAGTGACTTAATGCTAAATTCTAACTTCTAATTGCAAGGACAATGTATATGAAAACTGAAGGTATGGCAAAGATCCCTATCTCATTTGAAAATGTTATTTGTGAGCGTTAAATAACTATTAGAACTCAACCCTTGGTTTTTATTAGTCTGAATAAAAAATGTTGTGCTTTCCCTTCTCTTTAAACTTAATATTCTTAACTTCAGCCATTTAATGTTCTGCAAAGTTTTTTCAGTTAAGTTTTGATATACATGGAGGAAAAGTGCAAGCAGCAAAGCTGTGTAAGTCTCTCAATTACTGCAAAAAAAGTTGCAGGGGGGAAAGCATAATATTCTTTCCCTGGTCTCCTCTGCAAGAAGCTTTTTGCCATTCCCTGTTAGGAAAATGTAAGAAGAAAGAGCTTTAATGCTCTGCAAGGTGAACACCTATGCTGTTTCATAAGCTGGTGTGCACAATATGCAAAGTTCTGAGATGAAAGATCAATTTGTGATCGTTGTGGAATTTGCCAGTCCTTGCAAGTACCTGAAGACTAATGAAGATATGTCATAAGGGTCTGAGGTTATGGCTTCCTAGGCAGAAAGATTCACTTCAAAGCAGGTTTCTGAAGAGACCAAAATTCATGGGTTTGGGTGTATGCCAGACAGCACAGTGCCTAATGCTTGGAATTAGACTAGGAGAAGTGTTTTTCTTTAAAAACTGATCCCATCTATTCTATCCTTGTGAACAGACACATGGTGATATTTATTTTGACTCTGGAACTCTGAATGCCTGATTTCAAATTTCACTGGCCATTCTTAGGACGGACAACATTGCAAACACAGATGTAATACGTCATTGTGCTTAATTGTAAAGCCTGGGCTGTGTTATTAACTAAAAGGCATTCCTTCTCTGGAGTTTTAAAATGTAGATGGGAATTACTAAAAGTATTCTATTAGAATTGTTCCACTCTCCAGAAATCTATCTAAAAACTTGAAGTTCAATAGAAAATCTGGTGGGAAAAGCTTGGGAGTCAAGAAACCAAGGATTTCAGGCTCTAACTTGCTATTGATTTGTAAACTGCATGGATTTATTAAGGGGCTTTCTCCTTTTTTTGTTTGTTTAGGATGTGTTGCTCTAATTAACTTTGACAAAGTTAGCTTTAAATAGTTGAGATAGGTAACTCTCTGTGTATGCTTCCATATGTTATATTTAGTCACATTAGTGATCTCACTAATACAATAAAAAACTTTTCTATCCTCTGGCATGTTCAGCATTTTCTTTTCTTTGCTGGCTTCTCTGAATGAGTGCAACATTCCTGGACATTATGGGTATTAATGTTTTTGTTAATCAGTTTAGCTGATCTTGGATTTTTACCTCACTATGAAGTTCTGTTTGAACACTTCTTTTCCTCAATACACAATATTCAGAACAGAGTTCAGTGTTATAAACGATTTTCTTGTTTCCCTTTTGGTATAAGTTGGAGGAACGTATAAAATCAGTCCACCTTGCTGCCTTGGGCCCTTCTCAGACATGTAATCTCAGTCAGCTTCAACAAAGGAACAGAGTTTCAGCAAAGCACCTCTGGGCATTACAGAGGCAATGAAACCTTACAGTTTTTTCAGCCTGGGGACTTCTTTAATTAGCACAGTGACATTATGCTTTGCTCTGGTATCTTCACAGCATAGTAAGACTGCTGGTTCGCACCTCTGAGAGTGCATGTAAAACATGAGCACATGAAAGTACTCTGTGTTATTTACCAAAATCAGTACTTGGAGGAGAACTATCTTTAACAGAAATGGCTTCAGAAAATTTCAGGAGGAGCTGGTAAAAAGTTCTGTATTGTTGAGAATAACAAACTTTTTTATCTGCAGTTTGAAACTTGAAAAAATTCTTGGTCGCAGAATTGCAATTTCATTTGGTGGTTATTTCCATATACTGGGATGAAGGTCACTAAGTTTGCTTTTTTAGTTGAGTCATTTAAGTTTCTTGGCAGAATACTTAAGTCTGCTGCAAAAAGGAAGTAGTGTTTTGGTGTGTGATTTTGTGACCTTGTGACAAATGCCACGTACACCTGAAATGCATGGCTTTAATACTAAGGATTAAAAGGTTGATGGTGAAAAATGTTGGACACATTACTCTTTTAGAGCAGTTAAGCAGAACAATCTGCTGTTCTCCTGTGCTTGGAGAAAGGATGAAGCTCCTATTTCCACACAACAGAACTAAAAACCCGTTGGCAACTCAGTTGTAAGGACTGTGTGAAATCCTGGCATTTGGACCGCGGGTGGAGCACTAACATGACTCACTGGGCAATGACTCTCCCATGAGCAACTAACCAAACTCACAGCTCCTCCTAAAGTGAGCTGAACTTGCTCCTTGCACACACGGAGGGTTAACTCAACAGCTAGCTGGGACTGTGTGCATTTTAATGAGTGCAGTCACAAGGCAGTCTAACAGGAAAAGTATTTTTAGTACATAATGTAGACTTGGACCACTGCAGTATCCTGTTGGTTTGTTATACTTTGACCTATGGTTCAAAGCTGACCAGATCTTCTTTCTTACAACAAACTGAGGGAAAGTTTTTGTTTTTAATTTAGCTGTATTGGTTGGAATAGAACATCAAAATAATGCTTCTGATTATTTAAGTGAGGAATAATGTTCCAGTCAGGATACACAGGAGAAGCAGCAATGCTTTAGTGACCTATGTCACGAACAATAAATTCCTCTGGAAGAAATATAAAATTGTTTCAGCTCTATTGATAGCGCTCAGCACTGCTACATAGTTGAGCCAAGTCACTCCAGACCAGACTTCTGTCCAGAATCTTATCTTAGGAGCAGAGGCAAGAATATTACAAAAGAGAAGAACAAGAGTTTGTGTCCCAACTTCACTAAAATTGAATTTTCTAATAGTGAGAAGTTGCCTTGACTCTGCATAGGATTTTAGGTTTCCTAAATGTGCAGGCTCTAGCTATAGTAACAATCCAAGCAATTTCCTTAAATACAGGGAGTGAAATTAGATGACGACTATGGTTCCATTTCATACTTTAAAAAGTCGTTCCAAAAACTCTTACATTCAATAGTGAATACACTAGTATTCAATAACACATTCTCCAGACATATGTCAGTTTGTTAAAATAAATTCTCCCTTTCACACTTGTTTTTAAAACAAATTGTTCTTTTCTTGAATAGCTCAAATCCAAACAGTCCACTAAATGGAAGAGATAAAGAATTGTGTATTTTACAAATTTACTTGGTTCCCATGGAAACAGGGATCCAACTGTATGCCTGTCCTGAAAGAGACATGCTTAACAGAGGTAAAATAAAGTAGACATACACTCAGAGTGTCAGCTGAGGAATGCTGTGAGGATTAAATTCTAAAAGCCACTCCTGATGTGTTCTGGGCAAACAAGAGAGAACAAGCCCAGTTTTGCTGGATAGGTAATTTATCAGATTCTTTATGTGGCTTTAGGTGCTCTTCATTTGAAGCAAGGAAACATAGTAAATTATTACCCACCTATTTTCTGCTGCCTGCACTTCATGCTGTTTTACATACAAATAGAACAGTGACTGTTGTTTCATCTAAAGCTGAAGTGCTGCATCAGGTTACAGGAAAAAAAACCTGTTTGCATTTGAATGGTCTCTGAACTGCTAACATGTTTATCATAAAAAAAGATATTTTGAATAACCTCAAGTATCTGGTGCATAATATCATAGGTGAATCCTTCAGAAATTGTATCTTGCTGGTCAGAATATCTTTATGAATAAACTATCAAGCAAAGGAAGGACTATGATATGTCTATTCAGACAGAGAGCATAATATGAATTATTACAATATACAGAAACAAAACACTAAGTACAATTCCCCTAATTACATACAAATAACTGTATTAAGATTTCTTTCTATAAATATGTATGCAGTAGTCAAGACAATCTTACCTTTGGACCTCTTAGGACCTAGATCCTGATCTTGAGTAACTGCATCAAAGAAGCAACTCCTCCAGCTCCATCCACTCATGTTTTTTATATTCTTTGCATGTTACACCCAGTTCTCGTGGCCTAGGTGACTTGACTGATGCCCTGCCACCTCCTGAATGATGATTTTGATCTAAAGACTCATGTGTTACTGGATTACTGACTCGACTTAGAGCTACACGCATTAGGGCTGAACTCCATTGCAGTGGTGCCATAGAAACTAGTGTGGGCTTCTTCCTCCCTTTCCTAGCAGGTGGCAAAGGGCTCCCGTGGGCTGGAATGGCCGGGCTTCCCGTGTGAACGCTTCCCTGGCACAGCTCCACCGCTGAGTCGCTCTGCGTTTGTGACACTTACTTCTCGTCCGTCCCGAGGGAGGACTGGGCACACCGCAGCTTTCCTCCGGCCAGACGGGACGAACCCGCACAGACGGCAGAGGGTCCCGGTACAGCACGGCCGGCACGGCCGCGCCCGGGCGGCGCCCCTGCCCAGGGGAGCGGGGCCCGTGGGGCGGGCAGGGGCGGGCCGGGGCGGGGCGGGCACCGCGGGCCGCACGGGCTCCATTTTGCGGTGTGGCTGCGGGGAGAGGCCGGCGGCTCTGCAGGGTCCCCTCAGGTGAGGCGGCGGGGGGGAGGCAGGGAGGGAGGAGCCGGCCGGGCGGCACTGGTGCGCCCCTCGGCCCCGGCCTGGCCCTGGCTCTGCCCACAGTGCCTCGAGGGGCTCGGCCCCGGCCCCGGCCCCGGCTCTGCCCACACCGCCCCGGGGGGCTCGGCCCCGGCCCCGGCTCTGTCCACAGTGCCTCGAGGGGCTCGGCCTCGGCCCCGGCGCGCCCCACCCGAGCTGGATGGAGCCCGGGGCAGGGGTCCCGGAGCCGCGGCCGCCGCCTGTCCGGGGCTCGGAGCTGTCCGGCCGAGAGATGCTCTCCCGCTGGAGGGGGGCGGGTGAGGGCGCTCGGGCGGAGCAGGTAGCGGGGTGCCGGGGTGCCCGCCCGCAGCCGCGGCCCGCCGAGGGGCGCAGCGGGCCCGGGCCCCGGGCGCGGGCGGAGCCCGGGGCGATTCGCGCTGGAGCTCGGGCAGGGCGGGGCCGGCGGGACCTGCCCTGTTTACCTGCTGAGATCTGCCCGACACACCGAGCATTGCGTGTTCCGATGGTGTTTCCCGGTCCTCTCCAGAGGGAGATCCCCTGCTCGGATTTCCTGTTCGGTGCGCAGAGAGCCGGCGGGCGCCCCTGGCCGGCGCCGCAGCCGAGTCGGACCTCCCTCTTAACCCGCCCTGTACCCCCCGGGGACAGCGGCGGAAAACTCCAGTCTGACGGGAAAATCTCTGGTTGACTTGGTTATAAAAGTCGTGTCAGAGCTTCTGATCTTCCAGAGGATGCTTGCGTCAAATCTGAAGTCCATTTAAGCAGCTCTCAGTAATACTGTACAGGTACAAGTTTAAGGTGTTCCTTAGGGAAATAAATCTCTGTTAGCAGTGGTTATGATTAAAGCATAGATTTGCAAAAACACCTTATGTTGTTTCCCCCCTTTTATTTATTTGGAAGTGATGATCTAAGTGTATCAGTGTGAGATGGAGTAGCAGTGCTTCTCTGCAAGTTGGTTTTGGCTCTTCTTTGAACTATTCTATGCAGCGTTTTAAGGTTTTCCACATTAAGTCTCAGGTACTTAGTTCTACTGCCTCAATGGTTCAGCACAGTAAGAACTCTGCTTCCAAATGCATTTGGTTTGGCCTGCGAATACCTAGAAATGTGAATAATCGTTTGCTGTATTGCATTCGTTTTTATATGCCCCATGTCCTCTGATTTGTGCATCTGAGGTCCACACTGTCTTAGAAACATGCCGTGAGTAACTCCCAGGCCCCAATCAGGGAATCTGTCTGATTAGCATTAACATATTTTTTTCCCCCTGCCATTAAATGTTTCATAACCTGGCTAATGGTCTTGAATCTCCCTGCCCAGCTGGTTGGCAACATGGGGTATGATCTCTGTCCCTACTCTGCAAGTCCCTCTGGTAAAAATGGGACTAAAATTACCAGTGACTGTCAGGAAGCAGAAGTCTGCTACACAAATGAAGCAATACTGAGGGATTACACCTGTTCCTGTCAAATTACCACTTTACATGGGACAGATGGGGTGCTGCTCTTCTCTCAGGAACTACCCTTGTGAGCAGAGGAGTGCAAGGTGATGGGGACAGGTGCTTGGTGCAGTGCAGGAGTGGAGCCTGCACTGTTTCTGTCCTGACAAAGGGCTCAGCTCCCTCCTGCTGGCACCTCAAACTGTGTCCTGTATTTCAGAGTTCTTTCCATGACATTCAAGCCTCTTACCATGCATCAGTGTCTATCTGACCCAAAGTAAGAGTGGTAGTTAATTACAAAGTTGAAGATGCTTCCCTTCTGAATTCTGATTGCTATGGTCAGATGTATGAAAGAAAAGTTTTGTGGGTTAATAGCTGACAAGTACTCCCAAGCAATTCTAAACCTACTAAGCATATTATTCAAGTGATTTAACATGTAATTAGGAAGCAACTACCTACTACAAACTCATACATAATGCCTTCACAGTGAAAATACCTTTTTTCTTTTCCCCCAGAATGTCATACCCAGGTTATCCCCCCTCTGATGGCTACCCTGCTTTCCCTGGTTATCCTGTAAGTATGGCTCTTGAATGTGTTTCATTACTAATGTAATATTCTGTGAATACCCCTTCTTGCTGTGCTCTCTGTGACTGTAAATAGTAGCTGTCCATGCATATACAGTGTTTTCTAGAGATTATGGTCCTTGTTTTCATCTGTATATCCCTGAGGATGATTTCATAGCTGTCTCATAAGAATTCCAAGAAGGAAGCTGGTTTTTTTTTAATGGTGTCTGTTGTTCCCGAAAGGTTTTTGATTCTTTGATCATGTTTTATTTTACCTTTTTCTAGTGACTTTGTTCTTTTTAATATAGCTATCTCAGCAATTTTTTTTTTCCCCTTAAAGTTTCTTCTATATGAGCACCTTTACATACAGGGTCAGAGGTAATCTCTGAACCAGTCTCTACCAAGAACTTGCGTATCTGTATCCCAGGATTTACAGAGGTGCTGAACAAACTTCAGTGGTCGCAGACCTCAGGAAGAGCTTGAACACTTTACTCAAGTAGCCCAGCTTTCATATGACACCAAGCAAATATTTTTCTGAGGACAGAGGACACTGTATCTTGACTTGGACCCCCTATCCTTTAGCCACAGGACTCTTCCACCTTCAGCTCACAAATGAATGGACTAAAAATTTAATTTAAACTTAATGGAAGGCTGAAGTGTATCAGGTGTGGCTGATACTGCAGTGTTTTTTATGTGCTTGCATGATTTTTTAAAGCTAGATTCATCTCTGTGCTTTTATGGCACTGATCATACTGTAATTGTGAGAATTTTACCTATGTTTTATGTAGTACAGAACTAGACAAGCATGAAGCTCAACCTGGAGGCTATTAAGATATAAATACATGCAATATACAAATACATGCAATAAATTCTCTGATGGTTTTGCTTTACAATTTACCCTTACTCCCTTCGAAACACTAAAGTCAGTCAAACTAAAGACAAACATGTTAGAAATGAGACTTTATTAACTCTAGGATTTCTTTTCTCCCCTCAAGGTTCTGCTGAACCCTCATGATTGTAGTTGTAGTTCATTTTTAACTACATCTGAAAATCTTTTTTTCCTTAGCTAGCATCTAAAACATAGCCAATTTTGATGGATTAATTTAAAAGGCTTTTTAGATCTGGTATCAACAATTCTAGATTTTCTAGTCTCACTGATGATGCCCAAAGTGATAACCAGTTCAAAAAACCTACATAGAATTTTCTTCTGCAGTACTGATGATTATCTGAGCAGGACCTTTGAGGACCCTAATTTTGGATTTGTGAATCTAAATTCCATTAAAATCTTTTTGTTTTGTCTGGCAGAGAAATGTTAGACTGTACCTCTGGGGAAAAGGGTATTATATAGCTTGGACACAGTAATTTAGGGGTAGAAATCTTGGGGCATCCAAACCCAAGGAGAACATTTGAGCTAGGGTTTACTTCTCTGCCCTTTATTTGTGTTTGCTGGGGTCAAGAGTGAACGTGTACTGTGTGTAATGTGTGACCCATTTCTGAAGGTAGTCAAGATGATTTCCAACAAGTGAATAATGAGTCCATACATTATGCTTCATTATGAAACTGATTTTAAATACGTGATTTCTAAGATCAATTATATGACTTCTACCTTACAGGGTTTTTCCTTAGAGATCCAGGTCATCCAAGTAAATATTTCTCATGTATGTTAATGCTAATAGCAACCTTTGTGGTATGGCTGCTAAACCATACATGTAACAAAACCAAGGCATACAGATGTTTGACTTGTTCTTTTTATTTAAAACATATAATAGGTGTTCAGTCTTGAGTCAGTGGTCCAGATTTAGTCATTGAATGTCCAAGCTTTATGACCTGGATTCCAAAGGAAATGGAAAAAACCCCCAAGACCTCTTTTTAAGTTCTCACCCTGTAACACTTGAAAATACTGTTTGTGCAATGGAAGCAGAAGTTTCCAAGGTTCTTAAGAGTCCTATAGCAGGAGGTGAGCACCTAATGATTCAGAGAGCAAGCCGAACTGAGCTTACCTGTTCCTTATGTGGGATATAAGGAGCAGCTTTCCAGTATTTACTGATAGCTGACAAGTCAAATGTGGCCCAGCACTGTGTGTCTTCAGGAGGGAAGGCTTTTCACTGTGATGGTAGTCACACACTGGACGAAGGGCCCAGCAAGTCTCTGAATTTGCTGTTCCTTGGAGATACTGAAACCTTGACAGTCAGGCCTTGCATGACCTCATCCAACTCCAAAGCTGGCTCTGCTTTGAAGGTGGATGGAATCACAGGCCGTCCAGAGGTGCCTTCCACCCTGCAGCACTCCCTGTGTCAACGTGGGAGATGCATCAGAAAATCCAACCAGGAGAACCCCATCCAGGATTCAGGAATTCTGCTGCTGCTTCAAGTGCTGAATCTAATTAAATGACTTGTGTTGTTATTACACACTTGGACAATTTGTTAACTCGTGAGTTTTTACTCTAAGGTCCTATTAACAGGCATACAGACATCCCATTTTTGTGTTTCAGCCGACAGGGCAAGAGCCTGTCTATCCGCCAGCTGGTCAGTACTCCTATCCCGCTGTTCCTGGAGGATACCCTCCGGCAGGAGTAGGGACCTATCCTGCAGCACCACCGAATGCTGGGTTTCCAACGGCAGGATATCCTGCCCCAGGGGGCTACCCTGGAGCTCCTCAGGCTGGAGGAATGCCACCTTACCCTGGAGGTAGGATCCTTTGTTAGAGTACCACTTAGGAGCGATTTCCTGTGTAACCATTCCCTGTGCTTGCTAGAAATAGTAAAGAAGAGCAGCTTTGTTCAGCGATCAGTTCAGGCAGCAGCAGGCTGGCAGCCAGATTGCCATCTAGCAGTAAATACCTGCATGCTGATGGCAGGGCTTTGATGGTTCTGGGTCACTGCACAAACATGGAGAAATTAGCCTCCTGTGTAGCTCTGCTCAGTAACAGTGGCTCATGTTGTGTCAGGAGTCAAGTGCAAAACACTTAAGTGTGCTAAAGTCTGCCTTTTCCCCCTGGCTCCCACAGGCGCTGGGTTTGGTGTGCCTCCCACTGGCCCTGGCTTTGGTGGCTATCCACAGCCTCCTGCCCAAAGCTATGCTGGAGGTGGACCAGCACAAATTCCAGGTATGTCACATGTAAGAAACTTCAAGCATCCAAGGTTAAACCAAGAGACCCCAGGATAGGTAGTAACAAACTGGGCCCTTACCCTTGCTACTTTTAGCTGGTTGAGGTCTGTGTGCTGTACACCTCCTGCCCCCTTTCTTGACAAAGCCACTGAAAGGCTGATGAGAACCAGCTCTGCAGGTGCTATATCCAAAAGGGATGGCTGTCCCAGAGTAATGGTTATGATATAGCGGTTTAGGTGCTTGGCCTTCTTCAAACTGCAAGTATATGATGAGAACTGTGAAATCCAGAGTCCACATTCAGTGAGTATCTAGCTGTTCTGTTAATCCAAATTGCATTTTTCAGATCTGTGTGTTCAGTGATCCCTGGTGCACTGGGGAAAGAGGGGAGAATGCACTCAACTGCTCAGTAGCAGTGCAGTGTTTGTAATGCTTTGAGTGGTCAGTTACAGGGATGGTTTTTGTCCGGGAATGTGTCAGTTGTGGTTTTAAGAAATTCAGAGCAGCAAAACCTTTTTGTTTAATGATTGCTTTGTTAACTCTAGTACTAAGCTGCTATTAAAATGAAATGTGCATACATGTTAGGAATAAAAATAAAATTCCAGTACAAAAAAAAAAGGTTGTAGCTTTTGTATTCACAGTGCTTTTGATCACAAAATGAGATTCCTTCAATTCTTTTTGCAGCAAGGAATTCTTAATATTTATTGTTTACTTGCTGGACATTTTAAAGTGTATAATACGGCTTTTAAAGAAAGCATGGGACGTGCATTTTTCATTTGTGTGGGCTATTTTGGCTTCTGTCAGAAATAGCAAGATTTAATAAGGAGAGATCTTTCCAGCTTCACAGCACTGGTAAATTTAGTATTTTTAGAATTCCCTTGCTAGTGTATGTATCAAAATGCATCTGTGATTGCTTCTTTCCATTATTCCCAAGGGTAAGAAATTCAGTTGCTGATCATGGTAATTTATCATTACTTAGGAAACAGGTTTTTTGTAGTGGTATGTCTGGCTTTATATTCAGATTGGATAGCATTTTCATTGTAAGAGAAGACCTAATTAATATCTTCTACCTTGTTCTTTATTTTCAGTAACATTTCCTGGTGGACAAGCACCATCCCCAATGCCTGGTCCGGTATGTGCTGTATTCTCTTCTGTAATCAATCTTATGTAGCTTTTGTTTTTTAATGTTTTTACAGCTGGTTTCCAACAGGTCACAGTGTGTTCTGCATCAGGAGTTCCCTTCTACCCTGAGAGTACAAACTGAACAAGGTCATAACCCTGTATCTGTGTAGACTCACTCATCAAGTTGATTTTCATCCATACAATTGGGTGCAAGCAAGGCTTTGGCACTAGTGGGCCAAAGCTGTTCAACACCAATCAAATGTCACCCTGATTCTGTGTTAGAGGAAGCAGTGGAGAGCTAATGGACAACTCCTTCTGAAGTACTGATTCCAAAGTTGTGGTTTTAATATGAATTTATATTATGCAGGATATCTAGTTACACATGACTCTTATTTTCAGCCTGCAGCAATGGCTCAGTATACCCAGGGCACAATTCAAGCTGCTCCAAACTTTGATGCTGGAAGGGATGCAGAAATTCTACGCAAAGCTATGAAGGGTTTTGGTAAGTAAGCAATAGAAGCTTTCATTTCTATTGAGCTACCTTTTTAATGCCATTTTGTTATTTTCTTCAATTTTTATTTAACTGTACGTTTTTTCACCCCAACCTTTTCAAAAGTCACACTTTCAAAATGGCTTGGGCTGTTCAGTAGATGAAGCAGCATAGAAGATTCAGTAAGCTTAAATGGTAGTCTCTTATTATGTAACTACGCCCAAATGCAACAGTATAAAATGCAGAGTCTCAGAGGGACTGTTTTGCATTCTTACATGACACTGCCCCTCTGTTTCCAAGGAACTGACGAGCAGGCCATCATAGACGTTGTCGCTAACCGTTCCAATGATCAAAGGCAAAAAATCAAGGCAGCTTTCAAGACTATGTATGGCAAGGTATGTTCACTAGTTCTTTGAACTGGTAAACAAAACCAAACTTTCAGCTGCTGCTTTAACTGCCTGATTGCATTTTAGTCCTGATGAGTGATTTGGGCATTTTTTAAATGCACTTCTTTTGGTTATATTGCTTGAGTATTGGAGCACATCTGGTATTTGACATAGTGTTGTCCTGATAACCTGGCAAAAGCATGGTTGGGGGAAGGTTGAAGGCTGTCTCTGTCCCTGACCACACAAGAAGCTTCTCTGCTTCTCTAATGCTTGACAGAAAATAATCAAGATTAAACCGCCTCTGTATTAGCATCTTAAACTACTGAATTTTTTATGCACACAAACTAGCACTGAAATATGTTTGTTCCTAAGAAACAAACTGAGAAACCGATTGAGGATTGGATAGTCAGTGAAAAGTCCAGGTTAATTTAATTTCTTCCCTCTGTCATTTTTACAATTTAAAGTGAAATTTTATAGTTGTGGCATTTTTCAGGATCTGCCTAGGTCTTAATTAGTGAGGAGATAATAATGGAGAAGAGCTGAGCTCTCAGAGTTTTGGATAGAGGGAAGTTCTTCATAAGAAATAAAGCAAAGCTTTACAGGAAAAACAGGAAAAAAGGTAGAAATCAGTCATGAAAGTACGTTCTAGTTTGATTTCCCGCCTCCCCCCAGTATATAAGCTATCTGCCTAACACTCTCCAAAGCCCTTCTTGTGTTTTTTTATAATTTAACAGGATTTAATTAAAGATCTGAAGTCTGAGTTAAGTGGCAATGTGGAAGAATTGATTTTAGCACTGTTCATGCCTAGTACCTACTATGATGCCTGGAGTTTACGTCATGCAATGAAGGTATGTTATTCTGTGAAGGAAATAGTTTTAAAGTATTTTAAAATACTCATCTAAGAATAGCTGGTCCCTGTTCGTCAGCAGTTAGTAGGCAGCTGATAGTGGAAATGAGTAACTCAACCCATGTGTGAGGGGAGATCTGAAGAATGTGGAGCTTAAATGTAGATCTGCCTTTAACGGAAGGAATAGCCCCAGACCATTTAAAAAAATTTCTAACGTGACATTACCCAGAAGCCTCACATAGATCCACTCTATCTAGTCCCTGCGTGAACTGAGATGACCAAGCCATCTCACTGTACACAGAAATCTCAGTTAATTTTTATTCTGGGGACAGAGAAGCATCTATGAAAAGTTCCATGTTGAGGAAGTGGCCACATTTGGAATGGGGAACACACTTTATGCTGACCAAAATAGAATTTGTGTGTGCATCTTTGGCTTTAATGATTATCATAAGGCTCTACACCTTCCTTCAGTAAGTTTCCAGATTAAGGTTGCCAAAGAATTTCCTTCCTAAACAACTGTCTAGTTAACTTTGTTTGATGTCACTGATGTGGATGTAGAGTTTTGGGGTGTGTTTTTCAACTGGTGCAGAACGGCATGTTTGAGGAATCTTCATTCCATTTTAAGTGCTTTCACACTGCAAGGATACTGTTCTTACCATGTAGACTGTATTAAGGTTTATTTCATAGTTGAAGAAAACTGCATAGTTAGTGCTCTGTAGTTATGCCTTTGTTTTCTCTGCTGACAGGGAGCAGGCACTCAGGAGAGTGTCTTGATTGAGATCCTTTGCACAAGGACAAACCAGGAAATTCGAGAAATAGTGAACTGCTATAAATCAGAATTTGGAAGGGACATCGAACAAGACATCAGAGCAGACACTTCAGGACACTTTGAGCGATTGCTTATATCCATGTGCCAAGTGAGCTTTCATTTTTTAATTCTTTTTTTCAGTAAGATAACAGTCTGATGTGTGTAGTCACAATACCTCCATAAAGAGCCTGTGTATGCTTAGCAAGAGCCAGGTTTTGAAGAAATTAGCCCTGGGTCATTAATTTATTCCCTAAGACATGAGACTTCAGTCCCTCCTCGAGAGATACTTCTATCAACAAATCTATGAGGAACTGTGTGACCTAATTTAGCACCCTAGATTAATTTCAGAGAACTTACATGTAAATATTGTGCAGATGCAACTGAGTGATTTTCTAAAGCAGTGGTCCACACTGCTGCTAAACCAAGATGCTTTTTATTTTTTCCATACATTAACAAAATAATTTGGGTGAATCCGATTGAATAACCTTTATGGTATATAGAATGCTTGTAAGAATCCCTCTGAACAAGGCAAGAGGTACCACCGTGTAAAACTTACCTCCCAAGTTACACCACAGCCTGCCTTCCCTTCACACCACCAGAGTTAGGGAGGTGCCACTATTGAACTCAGGTGACCACTGGAGCTTGCTTATCCCATATCATTTACTAGGGCTCATTTTGTGTTGAAGAATAGGAACTTGTTATCTATATTTAGGAAGAAATTTGTAACTACTGCAACTTCCCACAGTTCTCTGATCAATTTGCCTATTTCTGTTAGGATTACTATGACACTTCTCTGTCTCATTGGCCTCTATCTTTGTGAGAGTTCAGCTATGCACTAGGTATTTGGCTTTAAAAGTCAAAATCCACAAGAAAGCAAACCTGGAGAAGCTCATGCTGCTAATTTTTATTTTGATAAATCCAGCAGTTTACAGTAACCAACAACCATATAATTTAAATAGTATATTAACCACTATAGATACAACAGTATTTGAGAGCATGTATTCAGCCTGCTCAGCCAGTATATTTAGCAGTATCCATCCATGCACTGGGCAGCAAAAAACCAAAACAACCACCAAAGCATGTAAAATGTCAGATAAGCCCTACTGACACAACTGTAGTAAGTGCTTTCTGGAGACATTCTTACTTGAAATAAGCAACTTCTAAATAAAGTAGGAGACCTGAGATATTTCAGGTGTGCATATTCAGTAAGGTAATTCATTAGTTCATTTAGGAAGAGCCTTTGCAACTTGAAGCCTAGAAACAAAAAAATCAAGAGAAAGCTTACATTATTAAGTAAAATAGAGAATTTAATAGAGTATTTAATTAGAACTATGAGATGGTTTGTAGGGGTGACATTATCTGAGTCAGTGTACCTACAGTTTCAAACATACCTGACAGATAGGGTTCTGGGCCACTTCTGTATTTGTTTCCTCTAAGGAATATTAAACCTAAGAGAAGTTTTAAAGCAATGTAATGTATTTCAAACTGCTATTTCTCTTTCTGCTTCAAGCTTGGGGTCTACACTGCAAGCAGTTAAAGCATAGTCTTCTCTGTGAAATATCATTTGAAATCTGGTTTCTTTCCTTTAAGGGCAACCGGGATGAGAATCAGAATGTGGATTATCAGAAAGCTCAGGAAGATGCTCAGCGTCTGTACCAAGCAGGTGAAGGAAAACTTGGGACTGATGAGTCTTGCTTTAATATGGTTCTGGCAAGCAGAAGTTTTCCCCAGCTGAAAGCAACAGTTGAGGCATACTCCAGGGTAGGAGTTCTTCATTGGTTTCAAATAAGCTTGGTCGATGTATTTTAAATTAAGGTTCCAGTTGTTACTGCATTTTATCATTCACAAATTAATCTCATTTATTTGTAGATTGCTAATCGTGACTTACTAAGCAGCATTGACCGAGAGTTTTCTGGGAACGTGGAACGTGGTTTGAAGACTATTGGTAAGTGGTGTTTCTTCCTTCCCCTCATCCTTTATGAATTAAACCTTCTAAGTGTAACCAAAGAAGAATCCAATTCAACACTGGCCATATGGCAAATGATCACACAATCTGAGACTCTGCTAGCAGAAAAGTAACTTCAGTTATTCAAATTACTAATTTTACACTTAATTGACCAAAAGAAGTGTCCACCACAGACAAGTCAGTTTGAAATAGGAAAAGGCCACATAGAAACTACTTGTCACTTCTCTGGGAAGGCAGGCAATGGCACAGAACCAAGGGTCACTGGATAATGCTTGTAGCTGTGTATTTCAGAGTTCTGCAGAATAAGGTGATTCCCCGTGTAACAGGGCCATGACTCTCGGCGTGGGCATCTCAGCAGAGACAGCTGAGCCACTCACATAGATGACATCAGAACCAACAGGAACCTAGTTAAGGCACAAGTTCCCTTTCCACCCTTCTTCACCACCACCATCTAACCCCAAAAAGCTTAGCTATTGCTAAGGGAAAGCTCAACAAAAGAGAAGAGTTGTTTTGAATTCAGTTTTTCATGCTGACTTGTTATAGTAAACCAGTTCAACACAATTCAGCACAATTAACTGATAAAGAGAATCAGTATTATTTAGTGGTAAATTTGAAGACACCAGTCCTATCAGTGCTTGCCAAAATGACAGCATTTCTGTAGCCATAACAGATAAGCAAAAAACTTCCCAAAGAATATTCTACTCAAGCATTTAATGGGAAAAGTTCAGGCCTGAATAATGGCTTGTCTCTGAGTGTGAATAATCTAACTGAAACAAGATCCATTTTGTAAACTACTAGAGTGAGAACCTTCTACAGTTGTACTTTCCTTACTGAGATTCTAGCAATGGAACACGAGTAAAATACCTTACGTCCCAGTATCAGCCACCCAAGGAGAACTGTTTTTGAATTACCTATTTGAGAATTAACATTTCTGGCAGCTTTGAAAAGCACTTCCAGAAAAATTAACTGCTAGTAACCATAAGATTTTGTGTGAAGGAGTAACTCATTTGGTAATTAGAAAATAACCTTAGCCCTATAAACAGGTCCTGAAATCCATAGTAACTGGACCTTTACCCAGACCTAGTCCTAGCTGTCTGCAGCAAAAAAGCCAAGTTGATCCTGCCACATACCACTACACAGTATAGGATAACTGGAACTAATCCTAAAAATATCCTTTGTTGCAGTGCAATGTGCTTTAAATCGCCCAGCCTTTTTTGCAGAAAGACTTTATCGTTCTATGAAAGGAGCTGGCACAGATGATTCTACTCTCATCAGAATTGTAGTCACTCGCAGCGAGGTAAGAAACCTTTTCCTGTGTACCAGTCACTTACAGCAGAAAACCATCTACCCAAACCAGCTTATCACTTAGTCCTCCTTGCACAGCTGTCAAATCATGTACTGCAGTGAAGCTTTTATGGGGCTCATGAATGTGTTAATTAGGGGTAAAACCACGTTTCATGTAGTAATTTATCTCTGGCTAGATAGTAGTAAATGCTTGTTTTCCCTCTTAACTGGGGTTGCCTGTCCACGTACCAAGTGAGCACCTCCAGGTGAGAGGTTCAGCTGGTCAGAGTTAGGACAGCACAGTCCTAACAAAGCGTGGAACAACTGCTGGACTCTGCTTTGGGAGCTGCTCCTCTGTCCTTGGAGGGACCAGCTGGCTTGTACACTGCACAGGATTAATGAGTTGCACATCTCACCCTTGGCATGTGTTCTCTGTTCCACAAGGGAGGAGATGCAGGATGACTGTCTAGGATTTCAATCATACGCTGTGGTTGAGTTTTCTGTTTTTTTGTTTTTACATAGATTGACCTTGTGCAAATAAAACAGATGTTCACACAGATGTATCAGAAGACTCTAGCTACAATGATAGCAAGTGATACAAGTGGTGATTACCAGCGGTTGCTGCTGGCAATTGTTGGGCAGTAGAAGAAGATTATCTGGTTTGGTTTTTTTTTTTTTTTTTTTTTGAAACAAACTGGAGGACATGAAACATGCTTTATGTAGACACTAACTGTTCTTGTAAATGAATAATTTTAAACTTTGCATAATCAAATATGCCTTCTTGATGATTCAGTAAGCTTGTTGCACTTACAATGTCTTAATTTACAGCACACAATATTCTTTATTGTATAATAAAATATATATCTTGTCTATTAGCCCCTAAGCCTTAGTCTTTTTGATCTATAGAAAACCACCTCCCATCCCCTGGACCCCTCCATGATTAAACTGTCTCAGCCAAATGTATCTCCAGTACTCAACAAGCTCCCTTTTAATGGTGAGCTTACTGTGCATGATAAAGCCTGAGGCTGTGATGTGAAGCATTTTACACCCCCCTCCCCTTTTAATGTCTTGCCATCGTAATGTTGAAAGTCACAGTACAGTGACAGTTTAGGGACCCTGGCAGAACCTGACTGTACCCCCTATTAAATTTCTCCTATTAGTGGTTAGTTACCATTACACTTAAAGCAGCAATGGAAGGGAGAAATCATCTCAAATCTGATTCTGAAGTCACTCCTTGCACAGAGTGGATTATGCAGCAAGTGACTGAGCAGTGAAAAAGCCTGTAGCTAAATGATAACATGTGTAAATCCAAACTGAAGGCAGTTGTGACCTAGATAATAAAAATGACTATGTGGATATTTTCAAAGGCTTTAAAGAGAACAATTTTGAACAGCACCTTTGGTTTTTCTTTTACAAAGCCACAGTGAATCTGTCCCCAGCCATAAATTTAACAGAAGCTTCAAGTCCAGCAGCTGTTACTGTGTTTGCTAACATTCCTAAGCAGTACTTTAACAAGTAACAGTTGCATTGCAGGACACTCTCACACAAACAGCAAAACAAATTTCCAATATCTCTCAGACAAAAGTCGCTAGAGCTTGTTCTAGTATGGCAAACCTGTCACTTTGCACAGCACATACGTAGACATTTATGCAAAACAACAGATTATCAATTGTACATACAAAACTGGCCTACCTATTTCACTTACACCAATGGTCTGCAACCTAAATATGACTTTAGACTATAAGCTTTTTCTGATACTAAACTAAGAAATACAGTTCAGCTTAAAATGAATTATTTCAAATATGATATAGATACAAAGTTGATTTGGAGAGACTAACTACTCTGCACTGCTTTGGTCACCCTTGGTGCAAGTATTCACTGAGATAGATATGCATGTGTGTATATAAATATACATTTCTGTCTGTCACTAGCTTTCCGTGGTTGAACAAGATTCTCATAGGCTATGGTTCTCCTTTCTTTGTTCTTGAGCAAACTTCCTTACAAGTGAAGCAGCTTAACATTTAATAATTAAAGCATATTAGTGCATCTTTATCTTTTCATGTGACTGAAAAAATCCGCACCACTTCAGTTGTCATTCGAAGCAGAGTATCAATTAAATCTGGCTCATACATACTACTACAAGAAAGTGAACAGATGAATGGGGTTCTATGTTCTGATAAAATTGCCCTGTTTTATAGCAAAAGGATTTTCATTACAAGCTAGGAACAAAGAATTGTTAAATGGGTAGCAAGAACTGAATAATTGATAATGAAATTGTAGCAAAAACAAGGCAAGGAAAGAATAAACAGACCCTGTCTATTCTGCCTCTGAAAAAGCCTTAATTTTCCATGTAACTAACGTAATGGTGTTGTCAGATTAAACATCAGAAAAAAGCACGCTCTTTATGAGACTTCCCTTCAAAAGCATTCAAACTTGGACCAGAAGAGACCTACCTCTTTCTAAGAGAAAAACAACCCCAATACCAACCATTTGTCTTTTTGCAACAGAGGCCGGTCTTCACAATTCAAGAGATACAACCGGAGCAATTTTTCCATGTCACAATTGGATTTAATAAGCTTTGAAAGAAAAGCTGTTGTTTCACACTGTAATGCTGGGAGGTGAGGGTGTGTTTGCCATTTAACTAGACACAGGTAGGTTGTGAACTATGCTGCTCTTCCCTGTTTGGATTAGCAAGCACCAGCATGTTCCCTGACAGCACAAGCATCTGCTGGCAAATACCCCCCCACAATCTGACCCAGCACAGTCTGTACTCCTGCTGCTCAGTGTCACCAACACTCATTTACGCTCCTCAGAGCAATCAAAGACCCCAGCCCACCTTGGAATACTCCTCACGGCTGTTGCCCTACAGGTAAGAGCACCACAGATGATGACAGTGGCACCCATCAGGTCAGGGGAGAAGTGCCCCCACGGTGCCTCCTGAGCCGAGGGCATGGCAGGGAGGCACTGACCACTCCAGCTCAAACAGGAACCAGCCATGCCTCTTGCAGCCTTTGCTACCTGTGTCCCTTAGCTGTCAAAGTTATTTCTGAGACTTCTCTGTTCCCTATCCAAAGTTATTTCTGAGACTTCTCTGCTCCCTATCCAAAAACAGACTAAGGACATAGAGAGGACTTATTTTTTTTCCCTCCTTAGAATGCCAAAAGCACAAACAAGCAATGCAAACTACTTACAGTTTTCTGGGAGGAAGGATATAATTTCTTCTCCCAAACAATACAAGAATTAGAGACAGCTCCAGATTTCCACCTTTCAGAAACACAGTAGCAGAAAATGAGTTCCTACTTTCCAAACAACACCCACAGACACAACCCTGTTACCTGACTGCTTGCCTAAACGGTGACAGGAGACACACAGCATGAGAAAGCAGGCCAACAACTGCCCAATAAATTTGCCTTTACTGCAGATTTGCCTGTGTATCTGGCAAAAACTACTTCAGACAATGGATACTGCAAGAGAATCCTCACGGAAGCGAACATCATTGCAACTGGGCACTTACTGCCACACAAGTATCAGAACCAATTCTCTCCAATTACAATGAGGTCTTTCCAGACAAAGATTGTATTTTCTTCACATAAACAACTCCAGCTAGTCAGAATACTCATCACAACCAAGATCTGAGTATCAAATGACAAATCATGTCTTGTGAGGTTGAGACATTTTCCACTAGTACTTAGAAGGAGAAAGGTACCATCATATGTTCATGTGAGATTTCAGTCGAACTTCATAGGTTTTTGTTCTGCCCTCATATGACATCATATGCAGACTGTACAGCTCACAGGTATGGGAGTGCTTCATAAAAATAGCCAAGAACTTACCATTTTTAACTTGATCTTCTGCACTCAAACTTTGAGAAGACTTTTCAATTAGAATGCATCTGCAATAAAGTAAAATCAAACGTTAAAACTCCCTTAACAACAGCGTGTCACTTACTTTTACCTTTTATCTTAATTCTCATCCTGTCCAGCAGCTTGTCCTTTTTTAAAGAAGAATATACCAAAAAGACAAATTCATGTATGTTTACCGACTGTCAAACAGTCCTCCCCTCTGCCCTAAAGGCTGCCTCAACAACTTCAGTGGTCTTGAATGTTTAGTTCAAACCAACACAAGAAACACAGCTATGCTTAAAAGGTTTTCCAGAATCAAGTAACCCTGCTCTGACAAACTTGTACAAACCAACAGTGGACGTCTGGTTTAGCAGACACAAAATATCTATGAGAGAGAACTCAAAAGCAAAAAAAAAAGCAGGAATATAAATTAAAAAATGTTTACATTCAACTAGTCTGCACACTAAATCTGACCTTTTATGCTATTTTTTCAAATAACTTCAATATTGAAGACTATAACTGAAGAATTTTCAAGGTCAGATTAGACCTATATATGCCAAATAAAACCAATACACAATGACAGGAGCCGCAGCCCATGCACAAAATTTATTGTGTGCTACTGTTTATAAAATACTTGAATAGTTCAGAACATGCATAAAATTTCCAACTTAGGGGTATGTACAGATTGTACTTTATGGCAAACCAAGGGGAAAAAAAAAAAAAGGGAGATGAACTCTAGTGACATAAGTTTCAAGTCGTGTTCCAGGGGATGAGAACATGTAGCAAATGTCAAAATATATAACAAAGTACACTGGCAATCAGTACAGTCCATTATTTGTGAACAAATTAGCACAGGGCTTCAATTTTTATTTTAACCAAGCAGTCCTGTAGATACCAAAATACATGCAGTCTCAAGTTTACACTTTCACTAATGCCTTAGCAGTTGAACAGAAGCAATTGCTTACGCACTGCTTTGCTTAAACAAAAGGTATGTCCAATACAGTTTCAGTTTCCTTTACAGGTTTAAAAATAATAAAAAGCTTGCAGCTATTCAGCCCAGTGATTATTAGCTATTTATGCAACTGTAATACTCACAATAAACTAAAAGTACCCATAACATCTAGGTAACCTATAGATGTATATCATAGGTCTATATATTAAATATTTGCAAAATGAAAACATGCATACACAAAATACAATGCCAAGCTTTACAGACTTGATATGAATCAAAATTTACTTAAACAATGTACAAAGTTCAATTAAAAGTACCTTAAAATTAACACTTCCATATTTTTTTAACTTTCAAAATTAGTATATATAATTTTTTTTTTTAAATTCAAGGTGGGGAAGAGTCTTGAAAAAGCTGGGCAAAAAAGTTTCTAAATTAAATATTTTTTTAAAATCTGTGTTCAAGTAATAAACATTCCTACATAGAAATCTTCTGATAAGCTGTAACTAAAAAATACAGTGAATACAATATAGAATTAGCAACATCTAAGGAGTAAACCTGAGGTCAGCATTTTACAGAATGACCAACTGAGATTTTTTTTTGGCATTTTTTCTGTCTATTTAAAATACAGTTTCTGCAGCCTCAGATATTTTAAGACCATTCTAATCTATCTTTTTAAAGACATTTAATGAAACAGATGTCCATTAATAAATAGTTAGCTCTTAGGGTTGTATTTGAAAGTCTGATTTAAAAAAACAAACAAACAAACTACCTCTACTGAAAGAAAAATCCCATTTGTAAACTTAAAAGTGTTGACAACGAAAAGCGTAAGATGCTAGTCTAGGTGTGCTTTAGTGAGAACAGCCCGATTCTTTCCCCAGAACTCTTCTGAAGCTCCAGCAGCCAGTGGTGGGCATTGGTGTGTACACAGGTGAGGCACGCTCCCAGGAGGCTGGGTCACCGCGGAGGAGAGGGGCTGTTGTCTCAAAAGCAGGATGGTCTCTCTTCAGTGGGGATCAAGTCAGACGGTTTTCCACCTTGTATTAAGTAGTCACTTCAAGTGATCCCCCTGTTTCATTTGTTGTCACATCAAAAAGCAGTAATCTAGGAATTCTCAGGCAAGACATGAGTGAGTAAACCAGAAGCTGATGTGGTCACTGTGCATTGTTGTTGCCAGTTCCATTGTTTCCATTGGCATTTGTTGTGTTTATAGTATTAATACCATCTTGCTGAAGAGCATCTTTTCTTGGTGGCATTCTCTCATTGATCCTATCCAAACCTTTTGCTTCTTCAAAACTGCAGATTTTATGTTGCGGAGAGAATCCTCGTATTGCTTAACAAAATGCAAATTTGATATGTCAGTAATGGAAAAATAAGTTGAAAGCATACACTTTTTCTAACAAATGATGTTTAAAAATGGGTAAGAAATCAGCCAGAGAAACTAATGGCTCTGCAACTGTATTACTAAAAGCTTCTCTAACCTGCTTTCCTGAAATGTTCACTGCAGTCATGACTTCAGTTGGTTACAAAAAGAGCAAGGTATGGCAAATATTCTGCAAGTAGGAATCAAGGGGTTTAAGCCCACTTGATTGCTTCTGTGTGTCCCTGCCGGGGCCAGCTAGCAACACCCACTGCTTTTGCTGCCCAGCACGTCGGGCTTACCCTCACATCCCCCTTCTCTCTGGGGCAATGTCAGTAAGACCTAAACAGCACAGCAAGTGCAGTGGAGGCAAAGCAGCAAAGGATTACAAAAGTAGGAGCAGATTTTCATCCTGCACACGCACCGATGGCCTGATCCTGCAGTTTTCATGCAGGCAAAACTGCAGGATGTGGTTCACACTCCATGCTAATCATGTGGATGATGGAAATGGACACGACCACAACCACTAAGTTAGCACTGTGGTTGAACAATGGTATAATTTAAATACAAATGTATTTAAAATAAGTATAGAAAATAGATATTATTTTGCTACTGATTATTTTAATGAATGAGGTCTGTAGTTGAATTTGAAAATGGCTGACCACATAATAAGACAGAAGTCTTTGGGATGAAATAATTCTTTGGAGATTTAAATACAGCTTTCCACTCACAACAACAGGACCTCTTGCAGGTGTGTGTGAGAACAGAATATGGCACTTGTTTATATTTTTGGAGATCTGACTTCCTTAATCAAAAAAAACAAAGAATACAGTCATTAAATGGTGCTTCACAACTAAATCTGAAAAACCCCAAAGGCAGGTCTCTCAACTGTCATGCTTCTTGTCATTCACTTCATTGAATACTGAGCAAGAGGGAACTAAAGTCTCTCTGAAAAGACACTATCTGAACTTGAATACTCTGAACACCAAATAATTTGATGGCATTTTGCTCAATACCACTAACAGAGGAAATATATAACATATATACAACTTATTTAGCACAGAAGCAATGATAATCCGTGGAATTTAATGTCTCATACTGGCAGTCTGGGATATATACTGGAAATAAGTTTGATCAACAAATTATATTCAAAATCTAGAGGAAAAAACCATATGTTTTGCACTACCAGATGTGTCATGGAAACGTTAAAAAAATACGTTGAAAGCCATTAAATAGATTTTATGAGAAAAGGCATGCATAAACAACCCTCCTTCCACACATGTATCCCCTCCCCACAATCAAACAAAACCTTGCAGTTGAATGCAGAAAAAAACCACTAAACACTATCATTTTTAAGGACTTCAAGACAACACCACGTATCACAACATGCTACTATACAAAAACTTACTGCATATTTTGTAAAAAAAAAAAAAAAAAATAAAGAGATCAAAAACCCCCAAGAATTTCCCTAAAATATTAAAAATAATCATCATCCTAAAGCCGGAAATTAATGTTACATGTAAAAGGGATGAATCAATGCAGTTGATTCATCTCTGCTTGTGCAAGTTGAAAATAAAACACACCCACACAGAGTACTTTTGAATTCCCTCCCAGACACCACAGATCTCTGCCAAGGGCAAAGACTCTGATCATACCTTTTTCAGCCTCAATTGCCTCTACAGTGGCTGTACAGAAGTGAGCAGATGCATGCAAAATGAATGAGAAAGATGAAGAGTGTAATATCGCACAGCAGAAAAGGCAATGATCAATTTAATAAAGTATGCTACGCCAGATTAGATCACAGTTAGTTAAAATGACAGTTAAGGGTTTGGGGCGTTGTTTTTAAGTGAAACTTCTCCTAAATGTTAACTAGTACAGTTTATCAACTAAAAGCCTGTCAAAGTAACACTAATTAACTGACGTTATTAACTGCACATTTCTATACGCTTTGCTTGTGGGTGGGTTTTTTTTCCCAATACAGCAACAGCAAATTTCACCTAATGTTAAAGTTGTGGTATGGTTTAAAAAAAATATTAAAAGTCTGTTTGAGCCTATTTCTGAAGATTAAAGTGCATTAGTGAGCTTCATTAAATTACCAGGGATGACACTATAAAAATAACGCTAGCAGTGTTCTAATAATAAGTTATTTTTCTCTTTATCTTTAGCTCCCTGAAGTTTAACTAGTACTTCAATTTCTCACCATATTTTAAGCTAAAATGGGCATCTCTGAGAACTGAACTGTGAAATTTAACCCATAAAAGACAAACCCAGAAAGTCATATTTACAAAGTCTTGTAAACTGTTTAGTCGAATCAACAACAAAATCTACAGCAGGAAGAGGTCTGGATTTAACATAGTCTTGGTGGGTGAATTAATGGGAATGGGAAAAAAATTCAGCTTCTTCGCTGCTTTTCAAGCTAAATACCCATGACATCTGCTGTAATTTCTTGTGTGTGAGATCTTTCCTTATAGTTTTAGCTCTAGAAATCAAAGCTTAAACGTCAGGTTATTATTATTGCAACTTGAACTGGTAGCAAAGTTTCAATAATAGTAACAACTTTTTACCTCCGCTACTATTTGCCATGCCTCTAATACCATAATTTCAAACATGTTAACAGAAAAATAGCATACACAGTGGTAAACCTACTTGTGTAGTGCTTGATACATACTGTTAACAACAAAAGTCATAACAGAGTATTCAAGCAAATGCTGGGGAAAATAGCTATGTAAGAAAAGATGGTATTAGATCAGAATAGAATTCTTTAAAGAGAATTAAGTTTATTACTTCTCATTTCCTATCCAATAAAAACCAGACACAACATTCCAATCACCTATATTATGCCTACCTTATGTTGCTATCTATGAATTGCCTACATTATGCTTTAATCTCCCTGTTGCATAAGATTGTAATTTCCATTGACATAGCCTGAAAAAAACAACTGGATACTTGCATTAAGTGCTACTAAAATAATATAGAATATTTAAGGGTAATGCAGCATTTTGACTTTCACATACTGCACTTTCCATGGAAAATAAACCTAAAAAACTCCTGTACTTAAATGTACAGTGACAAGGGCAATTAATTAATTAAATAAAAAAGCCACTTGAATAGATAGTTATTTATGTTACGGGAAAGAAACTTTCTCAATTTGTAAAAATAAATTTAAGAATTATTTTAGAAAGTCACCAAATACATATTTCAATACTATAATCAATTTTCAATCAAATACAAAACTATGTAAAAAAACCACCTCTTTCCACCATTTCCTGTTACCTGTGAAGTCTTTGTTTTCAATCTTTTCCTGAAAAGATCACGAATACTGATTTATCTCTGCAAATTATGTAGCTTGGTCATAAATACAAATTTCAAAATTTACTCCTAGTTCACTCTACTGGTAGTACTACTATTCCAAAAAGACCTTGGAATATACATCACAGTTAAGAAAAAGATAATTTTCAACTTGACATAAAAGAACAAACTGACTGGAAAATACAGGCACTTAAAAAGATCCACACTGTAAAGACTCAATTTAGAAAATAATTTTGTTGAATTCACTTTTGCAGTAAAAAACTATATTCTTCACAAGCTCTGATAAACCTCAAATAAATACTGACTCATACATAATTCTGAAGTCTTTGCTCTGAAAATTCTTGATTGAGAGCAAATTTTAAGCACCAGGTTTTAATGGCATTTCCATCCTTAATTTCAACTCTCTCCCTACTTTACTTAAGAGATTGATCCAATAGAAAATCCTTCCCAATTCTCAACATAAAACCAAAAAACTATATCACTGCTCCCTCACTAATAGCAGGGGCAGAAATGAAAGGTAAGTGTTTGGGTAGTTCAACTGATTTCCACAGAAGTACTTGCGATTTTTAATTTAGGCTTGTGTTTAGTACGTTGCAGAATAAAGCTTTAGTGTTTTGTCATTTTTTAAAAGGTGTTGACTCAATTTGGAAAATAATTTTATTAAATTCAGTTCACAGAATAAGTCACTACTAAGTGTTACTTTAAATAACAGTACTTAAATATGGTCTTCAATTTATCAGCTGCTATAATGCAAGCAACATAAATAATAAAAAGAATAAATCTCTGTTGAAAAGATTTTAGAAACGTACAAAGGCCATGACTTCCCAAAGTCTGTTTTTATTGTAAAAGCTATCTAAAAGTAACCTATGACTTGTTTTTCAAAAATACGTCCGTATATTTATGAAAAACAAAAAAATTCGTACATTGACTTATACAGGATGCAGACTTGCACTTTTTCCCCAAAGTTATCTTTTTTAACTGACTTGTCTTTGTTTGAGCCCTTCCCTGCAGCTCCCAGTTGCGATTCCCGCTCGGCCTGCTGTGTTTTGCAGCGAGGACCTGTCCGGGCACTGCCCGCACAGGGGCTGCACCGCGGGCACCCCCTGCAGCGTCGGTGCCAACAGGCTCCGTCCTCTGAGCAGGGCCGGCAGCTCACCAAACCCAGCAGCTGGGCTGCACACATTCCTCAGGGAACAGTGGCAGTTACTGACATCCAGTGCAGGATTGGTGCTGACATTAAGAACTATAATAGGCATATATGCAAAAACTGCACATGCATTGCCTTAATGGTGGCTGCCACACATACATGTGTGTATCTATTTGCCCTGATGAAAAATTTTCAGTGCACCTCTCCAGAGAAATGTAGATATACACTCCAATTTCTTCTTTCAAAGCTTCTTATAGATTTAATAGTAACCAGCACAGTTGTGTTAGACCTTTACTCCATGTGCTATTGAAAAATGGGCATTTTTAAGACTGAAACCAGGAAAACCCATGGCACACTGGTCAATTCTGTGTATTTTTAAGGAAACAAAAGAACAAAATAAAAAAATTACTTCAATTAATATTATATTACTTTTGCAAATCTAGACTAGTTTAAATTATTGATAGTATAGGAATTGACATAGTACAAGATACTTCAAAGAGTAATTAAATATTTGTAGTAAGAAATCCTACTTTACTATCAGTGACCATATTTTTGCCAATATAAATTCTCTGATGTCAGGATGGTTTAGAAAAGTGTCAATTAGCAAAGATTTATTTTATTTTTGGTTTACGTCTAGCTTTGCAACTGAGCATTATAATTTGAAAACTCCTTTTTTAAGACTGAAAAAATAACATGCTTATCAGTAAAAAGAAGTTACTTCGGTTTAAGAAGAACTAACAGCATGATTTCTTTTGAACAATCAACATGACTAAAACAAATGAGGTATATTAATGCAGTGCATCATGGAATATTGCCATCAAAAGTTCTAGTCAAGAAAAAAACCACACCCACAAAAATAAAAAATGCATTTTGCATACTTTCCAAATGTCCCAAATTTTCAGTAATGGCAGAAAGTCCTGTGTTTTATGTGAAAAAATTTTCTAGTCAGTTTGATCCTCTCTGATATTTGTAATGCAACATGGATAAAAATCTGTTAAATGAGTGAGGGGAATGCAGACTCATTTTTTAAGCATAATAAAGTATCTTATTAAACAATGAAAATTAAAGCTAGAACATATGCTTTTGGAATAGTTGAATGGATTAAGAAACATACACCACTTCTTGTTATAGACATTCACAAAACAATCACATACATACACTGGACATATAAACTTACTTGTAGACATTATATGTCCACTGAAAAATGATTTAGAATGTGACATTTGTGTGTCAAAGATTAAAATCAGCTTTGATAGTTTAATAGAAAATGTAGTGAAAGGCTTAAAAAAACTACATAGAAAACTTTAAAAATTCAAGTAAACAGTCTAAATCACAAAATGAGAAAAGCAACTACTCTTGGAAAATAGATTGTGTAAAAAGTGGTATTCATATATCACAATCTATCAACAGTTATAAAACTCAGCAGTCCCATACAACAGTTTTATAGTTTCTAGTAAAGCCTGAAGAGGGCCAATAAAAAGTCTTTGAATAATTTATGTTAAGAGTGCTGCTGATACGAAGTCCAGTTTCAGACTGGTACATTGTAGTTATCCACCACCGTGAACAGAAACCTGGACTTCATTCATTTAATACACTTGGTACAATTTCACAGCATTCTCCCTAAGCCTAGTTAATCATTTATGGGCCTCATGAAAAATATGATCCAATGATTCAACAAACTAAAAAAAGAATAAAAACCTTTTACAAAATATTCAATGAGCCAGATTACAGGTGTATTTTGTATAGAGTTCTTTTTATTTTCATGCAAAAAAAAATATATGCACACTTAATAACACCCTTTTATTTTGATTTATTTACAAGTTTTAAATTCAATCCCTTTATTCGCAACTGATTTTATAACAATTGCTGAATATTTTTCAAGTACATTATTGTTTCAAATGCACAGACAATGTGCAGCAGCAAATGCAGCAAACCTCAAAAAACAAGGTGCCACAACATTGCTTCTACATCAAGAGACAGACAAGTGTCTGGGATAGTGGTTTAATTTTAACACTTATACAGACATACATCTATACCTAGAGAGAGACAGACAGATCTAAGAAAGCAGCTACATCTGCAGAGGAAGGAAACAGCATGTTACAAGGACAATTCAGGGAGGTCAATTATACATAGAACATTTGACAAACAACATAGAGAACAAACTTTGGCATTAATTACCAGGGTACAAAACACAGCACATTCCAATCTGTCAATGGAGTGTAATATGGAACTATGCAGCCTCTAGCTGTTTGTTAATATCAACAAGTATTTGACATTGTCAATGAAAATACTAACACAACTTTAACAAAACCATTTTAATAGAGAGCAAACAAGTAATGATGCAAGATTACACTGCCATTTTCATATCTGTAATGATCAAATGCCTCAATACCAGATCTGTAAGGTCATCCCACCTGAAAAATTGGAAAATAAGGAAGCTTAGAGTCTGAAAAATGTAGCCTGACACTGCTGAACTAATTTGCTTTTAGTTTTATACCCTGGTTAGGTATCCATTTCACATTGCCTGATTAACACATAACACTACGCTCGTATCAGCCGCTAAGACAAGAACTGAAAAGCATAAGAAATTCCCTGCATGCATTATGTGTGGTGTTAGCAAAAGAGTGAGATGTGCCCCAGTCCATCTGAGGCACAGCAAGTTGCATAACATCATTACCACTTTGCAGGGTCTGTCGTCCTCCAGCCAACACTCCACTAGGTAACATTCCAGTGGGAGTCAAACCCTTGAGTGTCAGCACACTTTCACTCTCCTCCCTGGTGTGAGAAAAAACAGTAACAAATCCTTCAGTATCTGCGCACGAAAACTTGCACTGAAGTAAAATAATGGATGGGGAGAGAGGGAGTCTTATTTTTGCTGTGCTTTAGGCATGTCAAAACTGAATATAAATTCAAATTCAAACAACTAAAAAGAGGAAAATAATTCTTTTCCATACCAGTCTTCCCTCTGCCTAGGAGTTATAAATGCTGACTACTTCTGAACCAAATTCTGAGCAATTATTCACATACAGGTTCATTAGCTTTGAAATTAGGACTGAAAGCCTCGAGGTACTGAATGTATCTCAGTAGCATAAAACAATCTTCAATCTTGTTTAAAGTGTCTATTCTTCAGGAAATAACAAATTAAAAAAAATTATTGCTATTTGAGCAGTTACGGTCTGTGGAAAAATTATACATTTTGGGTCCGTATCATCATGAAATCTCTAGATTTTAAAGAAGTACAAGAATATAGTATTTTTTAACTAGCTGAAAACAAACAAACAAAATCCTGAAACAAAACCCCTCTAGTCCTCAAGTTTCTGATCTGCCAGAAATTTTCAGAGCCAGTCCTGACCTCCTCTGTTACACCTTTGATTTCAATCGCTCTATTTCGATATTGTCTTTCCAAAACTCATAGTGTCTGGACAAACAATGTGTGAACAATGTGTAGACTAAAGATCATGTTCCCTAATTTCTTGAAACATGGCTCAAAAATATTCTTTAACCAAAAACACCAACATCCATGGGGTGCACCAATAGGCCAAACAAGATTCTGGTGCACAATGATCTCCCGGAAAAATGTTTGGTATCCTTTTTCCTGAAAAAGAGGTGTTTACCTAACATACGTAACAGGGGTTTAGGAATGCAGAAGTCATGCAAGTACCTGAGAACAGAGAAGACTCTTGCCATCTTGCCAATTGCCCGAATTTTGTTCCTGATAATTTCTTTCCTTGCGGCAGCTGTACCTACTTTCAATGGAATAAGAAAGAGTCTCAAGCTCATGAGTATTTAGAGGGTCACCATTTTAAAGTGCATTAAACTTAACACAACTGTTTAAGCTCAGTACTCTTCACAGGAGGTCAGTACCCAAACACTTAAGAGCAAAAGTTATTAAGTTATGGCTTTCAGAATACCATCAAATCCACCATCACCTCTGTGTCCACAAAACACACAGAAAAGTTTAGGATGTTCACAGCGATTTCCTAAAGCTAGTAAGCATTGAAATTACCATCACTACACCATAATAGCTACTGTAACTCATTTGCCTAGATTTTTACACTTTAAATTCTTAGTACTGACATCTGTATATATCAAGATGTAGGCATGCAGCCCAATATAGAAGCCAAAGAGATATTAAGCCACAAAAAATAAAGATTTTCTATTGTTACACAGCTGTCCATGAGAAAACAGTAGTTTCCTTGGTTGTATGCCAACTGCCCAAAGCACAACTCCACACACAAAAAAAAAAAAAAAAAAAAGGAAAATAAAATGGAAAAGAATTGCAGAGATACCTCCCTTATCACTCAAGTCTATGTTCCACATGATTGTAGGTTTGCATCATTTGCAGAAACTAGAAATACCAAAGATCGGGAGTAAATACTGCATATTCCATTGGGCAGAGTGATACCATTTGTGACAGACAAAAGTGAAGACAAAACTGAAAGGAGGCTTGCAATTGGGAAGGAGAGTCACCTTTGCTTGCCTTGACATGAAAACAGAAACTCCTTTCTCCAGCACCAAGTGTTGCTGTTTTGTTTCAGTGTATAAAAGTCACAGAATATTCTGAATTGGAAGGGAACCACAAAGGTCACTGAGTCCAGCTCTTCAGTGAATGGCCCATACAGGGATCAAACCCACAATCTTGGCATTATTAGCACCAGGCTCTGACAAAATGAGCTAATCTCAGGGTCATCCTTCCCCTGGTAACTTCCTTTCCCTTTGCCAACTCTTCAATTCCATTAAAACAGTAAAGGCAGATAAGAAGGTATCAAAAGCAAAATCCCTTCCTTCTCCTTAGCCATTGGGGAAGAAGAATATTAATCACACCAAGATAAGAGTAACTCAGTCCTACTGTGAATTCAGCCACAGTGGACCAAAAGAGAACAAACTCAGACAGCTCTGTTAGGTATTCCAGATCTTCATGTATCAGTGCTGTACTCAGTAAAAAGTTGCAAACTAATTTGCAAGAATGTAGAAGACATGATCACAGAAGTGGGCAGAAGAAAGCTGCACATCACAAATTCAGCCCCTCGCATTCAAAAATGGGAGCTGTGAGGGAAGATGTTTCCCATCCCTGCTCACTAGTATGGAGCTTCCCTGTGAGGGCACACACACTCCAGCACAACAGAGTCATGCTTCTCAGACCTGTCCACAAGAGTGGGTAGACTTCCCTCCCCAAACACCAAACAAAATAAATTACAAAAGATAAAGCATATAAGGTCAAACAACAACAAAACCACACAAGACACAAAATGCGTAAGTAGTGACAAAGGAAAAAAGGGAGCAAGAGTCAACTTTGTATGACCACGATGGAAGAATCTCGGAGTATGACAAATATCTGCCAATCCATTTAAACAAAATGAAAAAGACAGGAACTACTGAGTAGGTTTTTTTATAGAAAAAGTTACAACTTCAACAAACTTCAAACATCAAACTAAAAAAATGACAAAACGGGTGGCTCAGGAAAAACTTTGAGTAGCATAAGCTGAAACACACAACTTTTACTGAAAATAATTTCCTTGAAATTTTAATTTTTAAAGTTCTAGAAGTTTTTACTTTCTTTGAACACTATTGAGTAGCAGCTTGAGAATCTGGAATGAGAAAGGGACTCAGAGTTTTTGAAAAGGTCAGAGCTAAATGAGGACCCATAAATCTTTCCCTGCAAGTTCTTCAGTTTTGCTCCCACCTACACCTATTTACTGGCCTCATTGATGCAGAGCTGTAACATGCAGGCTGGAAAGCTTTCAGGCGGTGCTAGTGCCTGTATTGAACTCTGGAAGGTCCCGGTGCCTTAAAAGGAAAAAGGTTGCTCTTGGGTAGTTTAGGTGTTTGGTTTGGTTTTTTAACATGATCTCTCATTGCCCCAGCTCTCCAGAAGCAGCACAGCCAAGGCAAAAAGGTCAAATGCATTACTCCAGGCTGCAGCACTGCACTAATGTGGCCATCCAATCCTGATTACTTCAGAGAAGACAGTAAGATGGCATCTGCCTGCAGAATGTCTTGATTACACCCTAGATTAGAGGAGACATGACAAGGAATGCGTCCATTTCCCAATGCCTGCACAAGAAACAAATTCTGAAACATTGATACTATTATGCCCCAAGGAATTCACATCACCTTTGGAAATATGTCCATAATCTAACGCATTCCCAAGTATTAGATATATTCTCTGGAACTGATAAATTTATACAGAGCACAAATTGGTTATTAGGTAAGTAATGGTCAGAAGAAACAAAACTATCTACCCTGGGATTTCTGAAAAACAGGTGAGAGACCATGAATTTAAAGTCAGTAGGCTTCTTTTTACATTTTGTATCTTCAAATAGCACACAATCAAAAAGTACCTTTTTGACATCTCAGTTAAGGAAACTAAAAGTACCACACAAAATAGTTTTTTGGAACATTGTATAAACACATTCCATGCACAACCTTAAAAAAAAGCTCATGAGGAAAGTATTAAAGAGCAAGACAGACAACTGAAAGCTCCCTACACATGCAGGACCAAAGATAAATTTCAGAAACAGGTAAAAGAATGGAGTTCTACAAAAAAAGAAAAAGGAATGGAAGAAAGGAGGAAAAAAATCATGCACAGAAAGACAGATGTCTTGGAATATGACTTCTGATTACAAAATACACAAGTCTTTAAAAAGGGTAAAAAGTCTCCCATTCAAAAGGGTAATGATCATAAAATACTACGTATCTCTCAATAGAAAGATATCTTCTCATTAATAGTTATACTGTCAGGTTCTGTGAAGTCATATTTCAAAACATTCCTACTCTGTCTGGTCTGTACCTTTTTTATTGCCATATATGAGTCGCTCTTCAGATGGAGAGTCCAGAAAAAAAGGAAGTGAACGATGGAGAAAAAGGTGAGTGAGACAAAAAATAAATAAAGATATTTAACTTGGCAGTGGTAATAAAGAAGGAATGGAGAAGAAATGTGAAAAAAAAATGGAAAATTGCAACACTTAAAACTGCATTCAACAAACAGGAAGTGAAATTGTTGTGTATATTTTAAGATTTGATGGTAACAAATGGAAACTTGAAAGTCAACAGTTAAAAAAAAAATCCATTCACATAGAAAGATAAAGCGTGGACAGTACCTAGGTGGCATAAGAGATGCATCAAGCAAAGAAATTGTTAAAGGAGACAGAAGAATAAAATAATTCAAATTAGGAAACTGCAACTGTTGTACGACAGACAGGGCATATGCAATCAATTGATGACCAACTATCCTTGCAAATGTAAATGCTACTGTCTCTGAATACCATCTAACCCTGCTCTACAAATGCTTGGTATAATTTAGCTTTATGTTCTATTTAGCAGGATTACTTGAATAAAAAACAGAAATTGACTGTTTGCAGGAATTTGAGACTTCTAAGTTTTCACATTTCTGGCAACAATCTAAATGGCAGCAAAGTTCAAGTGGCTTGGAACCAATGCCTTCCATTATAAAACACAGTGCTGCTTCGCACACCACCACTCTGCTATCAAATCTGAACAGAGGAGTTATCAAACGTTAAGAATGGGCTCGTGTCTCTAATATCTGTATAAATGATCCTTTAATATTCCTCAAGGGTTGCCGAAACTTCCCTTCCTCCTCCCGCATCAACAAAACATTCACAGAATCAGTTCTATTATTGGATAAATGAAGGAAGTTGAAGAAATTTTTAGGTGTGACATTAAGCACTATTAAACCAACAGAACAAAGCACAATACACTAGGTCTTCATGTTAATTTTGCTTCTTAATCAGCATTCTACAAACATCTCTTTAACCTACTATATCACAGTTTAAGAGACGGAAAGATGTTATAATTCATTACATGAATACACATTATATAATGTACATATAAAAGTTGTCCTTCAACGTCTATGCTTTAAATTCATATATAAGTTGTCCTTTAATTTGTACACTTTAAACTCAAGCACTAAGACAAACTTGCGTTTCACACTTTGTGTACAGTACTTTGCCATAAAAAATCGTAATAGCTGACTTTCACTTATATCAACCCTTTATTGAAGAGCAATCATTAAGACATTTAGTGTCTTATAATAAAGTTATTCTAAATATTTGCAAAGTATGTTTCAAATTTTAAGTGTCAAGAAAGTCAGAATTTTTCCACAAAAAGTTTGTTTTAAATAGGTATCAGATATGAATATTTGCGAAGGTTACCATTTCTGCTTCTTCATCACAAACACAATTCCCTCCTCTGGCCCCCCAGAGCCCCATTATCTAAAGAAAAATTTGAAGGCAATTTTCTTCAAACTCCAGGCAATATTACATCAGTTCAAGTTAACTACTGTTCACAAGTTATTACCATTAAGAAGTTTTATATATCTTAAAATAATAACCCCTACCGTCAAATTGATCTTCTCCCTCTGTCATCAGTTCATCATCAGAGCAAATGCTCAAAACATTCACCAACATTTCTGTTACTGTATAGGAAAAAAACAAACCTTAATTCATTCCATGTAGATTTTAAAGTATTTCCATGCACACAAGATACACCAAGTCACCAGCAGCTCTAGTTAATGAACTTCCCTCATCATAGCCATTGCTCAGTAAGCCAATTTCAAACACAAGTGTTTTTCTTGATATGCACTGTCACAGAACTTTAAAAGCTCAGAAAAATAAGCAGCTAAAAATTATAAAATCTAACAGTGAAAGAACATAGCAGAGCTTCCTCTCCTGTCTTACAAGTTCTTTTAGGTAAGAATACTCTTGTAAATTAGTAGTTTTACAATAGCATGAGTATTCAAACTAGTTTTTATGCAAACTTTAGTTAAATAAGAAAAATTTTGACTTCTCCAATTCTGGCTTAAATTGAGAAAACTATTCCATTCCTGGCACTTGCAGGAAGGTAGCAGAAGCACTCAAGCAGAAAAATATTAGAATATAAATGCGGTGCAAACTACATGTCTTTTCAAACTTCCCTTAAAAATATCAACATAGTGGATACAAGCTTTTTGAGACAAGTTTGTGTATTTTCTTTCTCCACAAATCAACTTACTCTGCCACTCAATCTTCCCATGTATATCAGACTCTTTCTTAAAACATTCAAACTTTTCCTTCACATAGAGTATTCAGAAACCTATCCAGAAGTGCAGCCAGGTGGTTAAAAACCCTGTAAATTGCTGCCTCCATTTATTCATTACTAATTCGTACAATCCCTGTGTTATCTGCTATGGTGATATTTCTTCATTCTTGGTAAAGAGTTACTCTCTGCTGTAATGAAGGAAAAACCCAAACCCAACAAAATTACTGTGATTTCAATCTGTCCAATGCAGACCAGACAATATTGACATTGAATCCTTCATCAAAAGGGGATGCCTTTACTTGTCCAAAGGCAAGGCACGCTCCAGGCCATGACTCCAGCAGTCTGAAGCAGACAGCAGGTCAATGAGACACTCAAGCACTGTTAAATAAGTTGCTGGGTGTCATTACCAGCAGCACAACAAAAGCAAAATAAACAGTATCAACCCTTTCCTGCTGAAAATATTATCTCTTGCATTATCAGGCGAGAGAGAGAAACAAAAATCTCCATTCAAACGTCAAGTCCCTTGATTTTAATAGAAAAAAAATTGTTGAGTGGGTTAACCACAGTAAAAAGTGTCCAGATTATTTGCATGAAACTGCTTACTAAAGACAACACACATCTAGAATTCTAGGTTTATATGACTGCAAATATGTAACTGCAAGAATACTTCTCAAAGAAATATAAAGAGCTCTCCAGATTTCTTTTTCTAAAAAGAACAGTTCCTTTATGGAAGGATTTTAAACAGATCCAAATTGCCTCTAACCTCATTGCTTTTCAAGTGAGGACTACTTGGGGCCCCAGTGTCCTAGATTCAGAGTTATCAACTCCAGAGGGAGAAAGAAAGAAAAAAAAAAGGAGGATCTGTGCTAAATTATCTTTTTTACAAGAAAAAAGTATAACTGAAAAAGTTATCCTTAATGAAGGTCAATCTGTTATATCTATATAGGAAAGTTAAAATTTTACATGCAGATATGTATTCTCAATGGAAATTATAATTTCCGTTAACACCTCTGCTATATTAGAGGCAGTTCTAACTACCTTGACGGAAACAGGCAAAGAAAACAACACAATAATAATGCAATTAATCTCTCATTGGTAAATGTATTTAAAAAAAAAAAATCTTCCCAACATCAATTTGGGAGAAATAGGAAAGATACTAGCTGATGCGCTTACCTTTTTCTCCAACAAATGGCAAAGACCATGTGAAAACATCCATAAAATTTGGCAGCCAGTAAGGATGAGGAGAACAGTTGAACTGACGAATATTCATCACGTTGTTTTCATATTTTAATACAGCAGCTAAAATAAAGTTCAGACATTTTGAAAAGAATGTTTAAAACTTGTGAGTACCACAAATGTAAAGTCACAGGCTTGTTTTAGCTCTATTTATACTATAGACTAAATAATTGCAGAAATACTCTGTTCTCTTTCTTTCAAGTATTAACACGACAGATTTCTAATGGAGAACTTTGGATTTTTCCTGCACATGTTGCAGTTCAAGGCATTCTTACATGTCAATATAGTTCTGTACTATCCTATTTTAGGTCTATCATGAACAAAGAGTTTCAAAGGTCCTGAAAAGGTATAATTTTGGGAACTTTAACAAAACTCTCAGAACAGTGGTATATCCAATATATGCAGATTCAGGTTTTGTTCTTCATATGTATCATCCCACTTTATAAGCCTGGAGCAAAACCATAAACATATAGAAGATGAGGAAGAAGGGCAAGCACAAGTAAGACAGAAAAACAGAAGCATTCTAAAGCTAAATAAGCACTGACTGCATTTTTCCATACTTAACACTTGCATTACAGTGGGAATGATGTGAAAAAGGATTCTATGAACACAGTATCCATAGAGATAGTGAAAAAAAAAGCAAATAGCCAGTTGAAGCTATTTTTACTTCCCCTTTACTTTGCAATCAGTGCAAGTAACAGCTCATCTTTTCCTGTATACAGTTATTTCACCCTACAGAAGCGGAATGGGCTGAGGCGTGATTCTTTGAAGGTGGGTGGAAGAAAATCCAATGTATTTAACAGAAAAAAAGGTCTTGGTTTCAAAGGAACACTATTTGAAACATTTAGAGATCACTCACTCATCACATACTTGAAATGCCTTACTTTAATATCATACTTGAATTTCACACAGCTTTATTCTTCATTTCTGTTATTGAATTTTGTTCTCATCTATAAATAATATGGTCTTCTCTGTAATACTGGTGTTCTCCACACTATCAAATATGTTTCTCCTGTTCAACCTAATCTTAGTAGAGGATGGACAAAAATGAATTCTTTGTTTTACACTTCCTTAATAGTATTTCCAATGGCGATCAGTATTTTAATCCCTCCTTGCTCTTTCTTGATTTCCCATATAGGCATTATGGGAATTATCATCATAATTAAGACTTTCAGGTGCCACAATACACAACACAAACTACCTTATGCACAGGCTTCTGATCAATGCTTCCTGCCTGCCTTGATTAGTTCACCAACTAAAGACAACCTGAGGAGGGAAAACTCACAGCACTGGGAAACTCTGCCTGCCTGGAAAACACCAGGTGTTACATTCACAGATGCTAAATATCAACAACTTTCACAAAGGAAACGTTTGTCCCCACTTGTGCTTCAAGGTGCTTTTACAGGAGATTATCATTTACGGTACATGCTCTTCTTCATAATATAACTTTCATTAATGCATTTTTTTGTCCTTTAATTTCTTATCGAGCAAAAGTTGTTTATATTAGATTATTTAGATAGACAATTTTATTATTACATACAATTATTAATACAAGTTCTTACCTTTATTATTGTAGACATCCAGGTAATTAGGTGCTGAAAAAATTGTTATTAATGATGGGAACCCTGTAGTTTGACTTTTCCTGTACATTCTATAACTGCAAAACCAAACAGATTATTTTACATCTTACAGCAAATAAGCAATTAATTTTTATTTTACACTGTGAATAATTCTTTGAAAGACACAAAGTACTTACCCTGCATCTTGTGCTTCATGTGCTCTAATGATTGACAACAAATTATTATTTTGCAAAAATTCACAAACTGCTGGATAGCTGTGAAATGAAAACAATTATGAGCAAAAGAAATTCTCTTAAAATATGCAGCAAGAGTCAGTATTAGACCACCCAACTACATCATAGCATATGCTCACCTATAAAAGTATGAGCATCCTCTGACTGTATTGTGACTGAAATGCTCTTGTGAATTTTCGTTTCCAAAATCTTCTGAAGGATCTGACCACAATAAGTCACACATTGGTCCAAATGCTGGAGGCTCTTTGAATCTATCTAACTGTTTAAGAAAAGGCAACAGCACAAAGACTCTTTGAATATTAAATCAGTATGTTTTACACATTTGTTAAGCTACATATCCATCAATACCAAGCATTTTTAGAATAAATCCCAGCCATATAAAAGAGAAGTAGTTTCTGTATATTTTTTCCTCTCCTCCTCATGAAATAAGGCAGAGGCATGCCAAAAGAACCAAACCTGTTAAGAGCAATAAGATTTATTAGTTGTAAAAAGAAGAGAGATAAATTCCAGACTGATGGATATGTGTAATACAGTTCAAGTTACAGACAAGGAACAAAATGGTCCTTTTTCATGCACATGCCACATCTACCAATCTGGAGACACTACCAGGAATTAGCAAAGAGAAACAGTACAGAAAACAGGAATCATGAAAGAAAAGCATGAATAATTAGCACTGACTAAAAGAGACTAAATATATATTACAAAAAAAATCCAAAAACCAAACGACTAAAAGAAAAAACAAACCACCCTGAAACACCCGTCTCCATAATGGACCGTTTAACAATGCAATGAAGATGCGAGTAGCTCAGCTGTCTTATTTCTTTCACACAAGCTTTATTTTTCAGCTCTAGCCCTGAAGTAATGGGCCATAAGCATTTTGGGAGATGTCTGTGTTTTCTTTTCTCTTGCTGCTCCTTTACTGATTTCCACTTGAAACACCTGTTTTAGCAGCCTGCAACTTTCCTAGTAACCACAGTCAAAAGGGGCAGAAGTAAGGAGGACAGCGCATTTGTTAAGGTAAAAGGAAAATACCCTGCTTAAGTAAGTAACAGGCAATCAACCTCTGATGTCCCAGAAATGAAATTAGATATCCCAGATTCAATGTGAAGTTTATTTGATCTTTATGCAGCTGGAGTTTGTTCACAAGATGATTTTATCCAAGAAATGTAGGAACGGTTCTTTGATGGACAGTGCATTTATCTGACTCCACTTCCCATACCAAAGAAGATGACTTTGATGGTACTAGAGAACACTTAACTCTTCATGACAGGTTCGAAGGGAGGTTTGGTGAGCACCTGGTGAATTTGAGTCTAACGGTCCATAGGAATCCATTCAAATATGGAACCAGCAGTAGTGCCAAGCTCTCTCATGCCCTGGAAAATCAGAGCTCCCGAGGCTGCCACCTGTAACATAAGTGGAGAGGTCCAGATCTTTATAAATTCCTGCCAGATAATGGTAAGGCAGGTATTAACTGAAGTTGTTGTTGGGATTTACTCAATATTAAAAATCCTGTGGTTTAACATTTCCCACACTGGATGATAAACCCGGTATGGAGTATTTCTTCCAGATTGAAGAAGTCAGTCCATCAACTTCTGCAAGTACCTGAATTTCTGTAGATTAAACCATCAAGTTTCTAAACCTCCAGCAATAAATTTGGGTCCAGAAGCTAACAGAAGCATTCACACAAGGAAGTTTCAACTGTTTGCCGATTGATGTTTCCTGCAATACAGAAGGCTGAAAGTCTAGAAAACATTTCTAGGAATTTTTCTTTAGTTAGTCTTCAAGGATTTTCCTTACAACTTTGGCAAATGTATGAGACATTATAAATAAAAAGCTTTGGCTGCAATTAACATACCTCTCTCCCAAACTACTTTCTCATAGCATTGAAATGATAGTGCAGCCATTTATTGAAGTTAAAGTCAGTGTGTAAAAAACAAATATACTTACACACACAGCAAATCAGTGTCTCCTTCACTAGACAGTCTACCAACTGGCATGGTTCTCAAGACATCTCAAAATTTAAGAAGTGTCACTGCAGGCTACTTAACCCAGATTGTATACACCAAAGCAGAATAATCAATTTAAGGGGTTTTTTTGTATCAGCACAGTAAGAAAGTTAACAAAGGACATGAGTCAATTCAAAACACTTGTTACTAATTAAAATTCCTGAATGTTCTCCAACTATGGCAAAACAATCTCAATACAAATTAGCTTAATGTATTTCTAAATATGATTAAGGTAACAAAGAAAGACAATTTTATTCAAGAATAAGAAACAACACACCTGGTGTTAAAACAGAAATAGGTAGTATATTTTTTAATATACTGTAAGATATTTAAATCTAAATTAATTTGTAAGTATTATGCAGTCAGGGTACTAAACTGAGGTACATTACACCTCCACATGGATGTTAAAATTGAGGAGTACCAAAACCTTAGAGGTAGATTAAGGTACAGCAAATTAAAATGATTTTACTTTTGAGACAAAAAGCCTTCACAGAAGTTTCATACACAGACACCAGTTTTAATTAATCTGTCCTGATTTTCCTGAGAACTATCAAGTAGTAATGCCTAAAGAACAATGTGAAGGCCAGTGAAGTGTGGTAGTCATCTTATGTATTATTAAACAAAAGGAGATTTCAGCAGACCACAGAGAGGAAGCAAGGTTTTATAGAGCCTCCCAGTAGCGCCACCATATATTTGAAGGCAATTCGCTGACCAAGTCTTAATATCACCTAGAGCTAAACAAAAGAATGACCAAGTGCCATAAATGAGGAAGAAAATTCTTTGTCTCTCTTCTTTAGAGTCACCATAATCTTATCTGGACACTTCCCTCCTTGTAAAATGCTAAGCGTGAAAATCACAATCCTGGAATTTTGTTTCTTGGCACTGTAAATGAAATCAACTAACAACATTTGTAAGGTGATGGACAGGTGTCTGAAAGAGACACTCTTTACCAAGACAATCAGACCATTTGTGTAAGTGGTGCTCAGAGAATAAAAATCAGATTACTGCAAGTTTCACAAACTTCCACTTTCCCAGAAATAAGAAGGACCTGCAGCAATCTTTCTGGTTAGGATTCACTGTCATGGCTTGTATGATAGTTGTCCTCTTCTGGAAGTAGTTTATGACACAAAAAATAATTTAGTTTGTGTCATTTTATCATCTTCCTGAAAGTCAGTACTGACAAAAGACTTCATCCAGAAGGAACTGCACCTGCATAGAATTTTTCTTTTTTTCTTAGGTGATTCCTATGCTGTTTATAGAGCTGTGATTGCCCTTCTTAAGCCAGATGATTATGCCTATATGTGCTTGCAGCAACGTCTCCTTACTAAGAATTTCTGCTGATAAACCAGAAGACTTGTAATATTATACAATTGTCTTGACTGTTTACAGAAGTAATTTCACACACCACACTTGTACCATAAATATCTATTTTCCTAGATATAAAAGAGTATTTCAATCACCCATTTAATTTAAATATATTTACAATATCAGTGCATGCCAAGCTCTAATGCAGCTATTGAAGCTGCTGCCAACCCATGAATAGTGTCTTTTCCAAGTTACCACATGATTCTTTAAAGAAGGCCCAAGGAACAATTCCCATAGCATTGCCTTACATTTATAAGCATGTTTTTTATCAGAACAAAACAAAATGTGGATTTTCATATATATATAGATAGAAACATACAAGATTGTCTTTCACCCGAAGGTAATAGAGAAAGTACAGGCCAAGATGACTTGACACTGAAAGGTGACTAGCTGCAAGACTGAGACTAACAGAAAAAAGAATCACAGTCCTGTTATGGCTTTCCAAAGTATTTTTCCAGATTGTTTCCTTTACATTACTTTCCAGAAAGCTTTGACCATGCTTCTTTTCATCTGTAATGTGAGAACTGTTAAGGCACTGTCAGAATGGCACCATTCGGTCACTTTGCTCCCTCACTTCTCTTGCTCTGCACAACGCACATGGATTTCTGTGCCCCGACAATGCAGTGTGCCTCGGTACATTTTCGCACTTACACCACTGACCTTGTAAATATGCTTCCTCTCTGTTTCTACCACTTTCTTGTCTCACATCACTCTGCTTGGCAGTGTAATTTTTATAAGTCAAATAAACTGATATTCCAGCCTTTGAAATGGTCCAATCACTACAAAAAAACCCTAAGTGAACAAAATATGCTAAATTCAAAAATGAGATTCAACTGCACAGCCTATAACTCTGAGGAGAGGGAAAGGTAAAAAATAAAAATGGAGCACAAGGAGAAAATGCTAAGAAAATGAGAAATACAATACATGAAGATAAAAGGACAAAATTGACTGTCAATATTTATATATTATTAAAACAAATTTGGAACACACTTTTACCTTCTCTCTGACATTTACATCTTTTTTTTTTAATATGCCCCCCCAAAATGTGGCTAAACAACTTTTTTCTTCCATCCTTATCTATAATCCCAAAGCTTTCTTAGAAACACCTATTTATGCTTTAAGCTGAAATCAACTACATTTTAGCTGTTACTAATCATAACAGGAACGTTTTTGAATTTCAAATGCAGCAGTCAAGATGTCAGCTAAGTTAATTAAAGTAAGTCAAAAGGGAGTATGCAAAAAAGAAAGCAACTGAGTTTGAAAATTCCCATCTGACACAATCTCCACATGACATCAGCAGTCCATGCAAGATGAAACCATGTTATTAGAAACAGATACCATCACAATCTTCTTTCATGTAAGTTACACATCACTATTTAGTGTTTCTTCTGCATAATTTTAAAAACTTGCTTTCATTCATCTTACTGATACACTCAGAACACTTAAAACAGTGAGAAGTACTCTACATGCCTACCAAATCTGCCATTTCAAATAGCAATCTGAATTTCTATCAAATACTGCAATGTCTCACTCTGTCAAAACTAAAATCCACATGATTAAGACAGTTCAAAATTTTTTCAAAGAAATTTGAGAATAACTGAAATATGTTTGATATAGCAAAAAAATTTAAGACTACAATTAACTTCTACAAGTTTTCTCCTGAAAGCCATGAGAACACTAGCTCTTAATCTAGAAAGAAACACAAAGCATTATTTTGATTGGATATGAAGCTCTTTACACATACAACCTGTCTCAGGAAACTATATGGAGTTCTTCAGGGAGTTATTTTGTGTGTGTTTTGTAACAGTCTCAGCTGTCCCAATGAGGTCTACTAATGGAAAATGTGCTAATAATCCATGAGTTTTTAATTATGATTCTGCCTAGCCTGCATTTCAGTTCCTGATTTACACTTCCACATGAGACAAGAACAGAAAACAATATACTGACAACTTCAAAAACATGACTTTGTACAGAATCATATAAAACCTCTATTTCCAATTATTCTCAAATACACAAAATACTCACTCTCCTAATGTCATCTAGTGTATTAATTTCTGGTGAAAGTCCACCATGAACACAAAGAAACTGTTGATTTAAGAGAGCAGCAAGAGGGAGACAATCGAAAGCTTCCATACAAGCGTCATAGACTCTTTCGGAGTACTTTATTTTACCTGCAGGAAAGAAAATAGAAATAATTAAAAAATCCATAATAGACGGATGAAATAAGCTAGTGGGTCATAACTGTAAGAGTAAACATCAAAGTGTTAAAAAAACCCAAAGCAATGAGTATTTTTGGGTTTAAATGAACATTTCCAAGCACCACAACAGCACACACATTTCTAAGACATATTTTCTTCCAGAACCATAAACTTTTTCATTTCTTCTCTTATCTCAGGAGTGGAGAAACTCTTTTTGTTAAAAAAAAAAAACCACAAAAATCAACCAAACAAAAAAACCCCCACAAAACAAAACCAACCACACCAACCACATTATTTTTTATTAGTTTTACACAAACATAGAGCATACTTCAGTGTAAAATACTACTGAGAAGTTTATAAATTGTCATTTAGAGTGAGAAGATAGATTACACCATTTTTACCTACATCAAAGAGGGTTTTATCAGGCCAAATGATCCATTTATCACTGGATCAATATTTACACAAGCCTTCAAATGGAGAGGCAGCTTACATCACCAAAAGAGTTACCTTACTAGTATAGTTGAAAATCAATTCCCCAAATGGAAAAGTTACGTGGCAGTAGGGTTTTCCTGCCAGCTTCACAATGCTGCTCAGCAAGTTGCTCTGCACTCCTGATTACAGTCAAGAAAGCAAAATAACCTTCTTCTCTCCAGGACTTCAAAATCAAGATTGATAGACCAAAATTTACTCCATAATGTATATTTAAAGGCAGCTATCGTCTTGCACTCTAATGCCACAACTACAAGCAGTTCTACAGAAGTCAAGGGGGCCTCCAAACATTTACAAGACCTTAATTAAACTAAGAGACAAACATCTTTCAACCACAATGAGAGACTGCAGATCAGGTTGGAAGGTGCAGGTTGGAAGTAAGCTGATTTTACATCTTGGACAGTACTTACATTCTTGCTTAAAGGTAAAATACTCTGTTAGGTGTCTGCATTCGTGGTTGCCTCTCAAAAGAAATAATGTGCTTGGGTAGAGAATTTTCAGCACCCATAAGTACAGCACACACTGTTGAAAAAAAAAAATCCAGTAAAATACACTAGTTTATAAGAATTTTAAAAATTATTACTGAAAAGCACTGAGTAAGGACATTAACAGCTTCAAAAGCAGGTACAGCTTAATTCACCATTTTAAAATACCGCACTACTTAACCGAGTCCAGTTCTGGACATGACTTATGCAAATTGCTTATTGCTTTTATCATAATAGCCACATAGAATGCTGAAAAAAATATATATTTATTGGACACTCCATAATAAAATAAACTCAGCAGAATTAAACTGCAGAACACTTTCATCTAGACATGGATGTGTTTGTGCCTAAAATCTAATTTTATAACATGATTATAAACACTGGCATAAGAAAGCAGATATTTATTAGTAGACACTGAAGAAAAAGAAACTTTACAAAATCATTTACATTAAGGTTAGCTATATCATTTGAAGACCATTTCTAAACTAAGAATGGACTGAGTAAACCTTCCTTTCCCCATACACTGGGAAAGCTGGTTGCTTATTCAATGTACAAACAGCAAATTCAAAGAATTACAGTAAGTTTCTGTATATCTCTATTACTGCAGAATCAGTAGGGAACAGAGTTGAAGACAGAGCTACAGAATACACACAATTATTTCAGTTTAAGAGTCTGTTACCACCCAGCAGTCCCGAATGCCCAAAATGTATTTCATAAACTTCAAATCTAATTCTTGTCTTTTTAACTGAGCACAGAAATCTCAAAACCCCAGATGTTTTGGACTCCATCAAAGTCACCTTCAAGTCATTATTGTTCTTCAAAGTTATTTTGCATAGAATAGCAGAGTATATGAAGGAAGAAAGAAAACAAATCAACACTTTAAAAAACCACTATAAACATTAAGAATGACATCAAAGACTTTTATTGTGAAGTTTAGCTAAAGTAATTACTAAATTTTTATCTTCTTAGTAAAAACATGCAAAAGAGCAATTTTGCTAATGATAGCACTTGCTTCCCAATGTTTCTGTAACTCTTAAATATCCTTGCAAAGTCCCCAGGCTCTTTAAAAGTGTTTCCCAGTAAAAATGCATAATCAGTTTCTTACAAAACAACTGCCTATCATCAAACGAATACATGAATCACTTTGGCAAATTCTACAGTTGTGAACTGTTTCAGTTAGGTCAGGTAGCATGAAAAACTTAGGGAAGCTGCCAACCTTGAAAACATTTAACAGAAACATGGCAAAATAGTGCCTTCCCTTCAGTGAACAGATACTACATTTGATTAAACTGCTTAGATTTACATGTTCTCAAGCATGTTACCTACTAAGTACAAAACCAAATTATTTCATTACCGTTCCTGTACTGGCATATTTATTTTTTGTTATCAAATACAGCCAGACTAATGCTAGCACTCCCTGTGTCCTTACTTCCAGCACAGAAAAGAAGAATTTGCACACACTTACATGAATGAGTCCATCTTGACCTCTGCAGTTTATTATATATAAACATGGTAGCACGTAATTATCTTTCTTGTTAGAAGTGGTAATATTTTTTAATTGGAAATGGATTACTACTAAAATATCCATGCAATTAAATATGTTTCAGGACAGACAGATTAAGAATTTATTAACGAAGAGTCAAATTCCACTGTTCATACATTTTAAAAAAATTTCATCTCTCTGGGAAAAGCCAAATATTTTACCAAAAGATATTACCTTTCCAATCACTACGAAAGATCTTACAGTAACCATATATGAAAACTCATGAAGGTCAACTTAAAATTCCTGAATGTTAATTAAGGCAAAAACTTCAGTAAGAATAAAAATTTTAAGGTTAAAATGGGAAAAAAAATGGCTGATTTTCAAGTACTACCTTTTTATTTCTCAACAAGACCACAAAGCATAGTCCTGCCGTGATGAATCTGCAGCAATTCAATTTCACTGAGATAGTCTGAATGTATTTCACAGAGTCATACAAATGCTAAGACTGGAAAAGACCTTTAAGATCAAGTCCAACAGCCATTCAGAATAGAAGAGAGCAAATTATTTCAATGAAAGACAAGCTTTATAAAAACCCTAGAGTGGTTTTCAAGAATACACTTAGTATATCTTTACATATTCTGCAAGTACATGTAACATCAAATATGGTGTGGCTCTTGGGGATGGTCCTGTGCAGAGCTAAGAGTTGGGCTTGATGATCCTTGTGAATCATCCAACTCAGCATTATTCTGTGGTTATATTAAAAACTAAATTAAAATCATATGAGAGGAAAAAAAACCCCAAGCCTATTCTTGTCAATATATTCAAGAACAATTATTGTTCAGAAGTTGTTTAAGTGTAATGGTTGAAAAGCTTTAGTACTGTGTTTTGATATATTAACATATAGAGTTGCCATGTAAACGTCCTTTTCAAGGACAATTACATTATTTGTAATCATCAGGAATAGGTCAAGAAGATTAAAGTAATAATTAGGGAATGTCTACTGACATTTTCCTTTAAAGATGACTCTGAGGCAACCACTCTTGCTGCATCTCCTGTCTCTCTACCATCTCTACCAACCCCAGAAGGCCTTGTGCATGCCCTTCACAGCATATACCCACCCATGTTATTAGAACAGCAAAATTTTAACACAGAAATGAAAGACCATACACCATGACTTGCAAGACACTATTTTCAATGGTATGTCACTCCATTAGATTTGGTACCTATGAAGAGATCTCAAACTGAGGCACTCCCCAGGCTGGCTCCAGAAGAATAATTAACTTAAAAATCATGGCTCTGAAAATAATTGATGTGAATAAGTGAGTATCTCTGAAATGCAGCATACTTAATAAACATGCTGAAAATTAGAAAATTATTTAAATTCCAAGTAAGTGAAAAATTAATGGCAGAAACACAGGTCATTCTTAGGGAATACCTGTATTTGCTCTAAGAATTTTAGTAAAGAAAAGTCTCAATAATTAAAAAACATTTGATTACACAAATAAAATTAATTTATTTTATAAAATTAAACAGCTAATAATATTAGATAAACAGATAACAATATTGCAAATACTAACTTAAAAGACCTTGCAGTCATGACTCACCTGTTGCCTGAAAACATACAAACACAACTTCCTCCATATTACCCTAGAAACAGCATTATGTATAATAATGCTATAGAATTCAACTTTTACAAAACTAACTAAAGCGGAGGGAAAATGAGTAAGTCTGGCAATTTCAACAGGACAGTCCAAACAGCTGGTCAATATCCTCCTGTAAACAGGCCTTTGTCACAGGAGAAAGCACAGCAAGGAAGAACACATTCACATGTTAAAGCAGACCTAAAATTTCGTTTGGAAACCTCAGTGAAAGTGTGCTTATAGAAAAATTTAGGACAAAACAGATTAATATATTCAGTTACCTCTATACTAAAATAACCTCTGTCTACATAGTCACCGAGGAAGAGGTATCTTGTGTTAGCAGGTGATCCTCCCACTTCAAACAGCTTCATTAGATCAAAGAACTGGCCATGAATATCACCACACACTGCAAGCAAAAATTTTGTTCAAATTAATTTTAAAAAAATCTAACAGAAAAATTACTAAGTTATAGTTAAGTAAACAGCCACAAAATACTTCTAATTAAGAGGAAAGGCAGGTATAAAGCAGGAATAACATAAATTTTTGAAGGTTCCCCCTTTGCTTTTCATTAAGGTGCTGTCTTCACCACCTGTGGCAATGCTGATGATAGTCCTATTTGAGTCTAGCAGATTGTGGAGTGTTTTTCCAATACAGTTAACGCATTTAGCATCAAGGTCTTGAGAGCTGTCAGCAGCTCTTCACTGTCCTCCCCAACTCCCTGGGTACCTTTGCAAATTCTCCTTGGTATGTGTATTTGGAATGCCTGCTGCTTTGCAACAATTGGCTGAGTCCATGTGAGTTTGAAAAAAAGTGGGGAATATGCTTTTGTTTCTGAGCCAGACTAACATACCTTTTAATATCATCATTTCTTCTCTTTGCTCAGTTACTTTTCTCCTTCAAATAACCATGTTCACTATTTCAACAGTGGGTTTTTCTTGTGTTTTTAGAATATGAGACAGGACAAGACCAGTGGTCAGCAACCTAAGGCAGAAGTGCCAAAGATAGCAGATGGGAAGTCTCTGAAGAGCATACAGCAAAGCCAGGTCATCTCACAGTTGGTTTTTTTTAAAAGTAATTAAAAAATGCATGGAAGAGACAACTGCTCCTCTTTCCCACAGGAGTTCCCAGTCAGTGGAAGTCAGGAGCTGCCTTCTTGCTTCCGCATGAGGTATTGCTGATAACAATTAACAGGAACTTGAGAGACTGTCATTCATTGATGCAAAATGTCACTGATCAACTGATAAACAGCATCTTCTGACTTCTTAGAGTTTATCGGTAAATTCTTTGGGGGAAAAAAGTTGTTCTAATTTTGGAAAGAAATACTGGATATGGCACACCACACTTTAAAGGTCATTATTCCCTTAGAGCAGACCATTTGTCATCACAACCTACAAAATACTAGACTAAATACAATGTGTCCGCTTATATGTTTCTTTTTTAAAAAATTTCTAGCCAAACACTGAAAGAACTTTCCTTCTTTTTCAGTTGCCAAAATACCAACTACCTGAATAAACAGAAATATAAAAATTCTCAACAAACAATAGTTTTGAACTTTATCTGGAACTGCAAAACACTCTGAGTTCAGACAAATGACATAGTGGTTTCTACCATTTCAATGATTCGTTGTTTAAAAACCCTCAATTACCAAAATTACATACTGTTTCAACCTCTTTATTTACCTGATACTGACAAATAACAAGCTGATGCCCTAAAAGAAGCTTTCAGACACTAATTTTATGTGTCGTTTTAGAAGAAACCAAATTCAGATGAAAGAAAATCTGATTTGAACAAAAAAATCAAATCTACTTCATTATCATAAATAACAGATATGCAGCAACATAAACTACTTTCTATGAGTCTAGATTGTTTATAAATAAAAATACTAAAACCCACCCATTCCTCCTTTCACCAGGTCAAACACAAATAGAACTAGTCAAACTATGAAAATACTGCAAAAAAACCATGAATCGGATTTGTATCCCAGTAGATCTGGTCCTAAAGATGCTAAAACAATCTTTAAACACTTCCCAGTACTACTACTCTCACAAGAACATGGTTTTACATGCAGTCACCAATCTCACCCACAGACAAACTAAGAATCTCAGTTTATAGTTTTCGCTTCAAAGCACAGTAATTAATTTCTCTTCACGTATTTAGATTCCAGGATTATCCTGAGTTCAGGGAGATGCCTTTATTTCAATTTACAATAATTAGAAATCCATAAGTAAACAGCATTTAACTACTTCATTTTTTTACCAATTTTAATACCAATCATACTAGCTTTTCCAGTAGCTTTAATGGCTTCATTTTTCAAAACTATGTGCAGACTGTTAAACAAACACAGTTGTGAGGGATAATTCAGTAAGACTAACATGGAAATTTTATTTTATCAATTTAAAGACAAATTCTACTACTGAAAAAAATCTGGCTTTTTTTGAATTTAATTATGTGTGAAATTATCTAGAAGTATTACCTGTAATTGGAGCTTCAACTTCTATCATAGTTTTTTCCCTCCGTAATATTGCAGCACCCTCATTGATGATTCTAAGTGCAATTTCTTCATCCACTCGACCTTCTTTTATCAAGTGGTTCTTCAAAATGTCAACCCTTGGTCTTCCATCTGTGTCAAACACTTCTTCAGATGTTAAGCGATGCGTTGGTGGAAAAGGGACAGCTAAAATTTAAAAAGAAGAAACAGTAGTCATGACAATGCTATTCTAAAAACATAGTCCATCTAGGACTGGATCTATCATGAAATATCTGCTATCCAAAATAGTGAACTTTTAATCAACCAATTTTATGACATCATTAAAATCTGGATAGAATAGTGCTGTGTACATATTTAAAAAAATAAACATCTATAATATGCAAGGCTGTAAAAATTATAAAACAAGAGTTAGAAGGCACAGTAGTATGCACAAAATTTGTAAGAGTTAAAACTGAGTTTCCAAAGATAAATAATCTCTCTCTGATATACTGCCATTCTCTGAAGGACTCATCAAGTATTGGTGATGCAGGATATTAACTTTATATCCACTCAGGTTTGCAAAAGCATTTATAAATTATCCCATCATCAAAGCCTCAGAGAAAAAAAACCACCAAAATCCCCCGACCAAACAAAGAACCACAGCAGAACAAATCCAAAACTAGCAAGAAAAGGATACAATATTGTTTGAAAGACTAGAAATAAAAGGAGATAATACGCAGTGGTTGGGGACCAAAGCAGGCACAGCAACTGCCCAGACAACACATTTGACGGCCCATGAATTCAACCAATGGCAGTTCAGTTACAGCACAAATGAAATATGGATGTTGGACACGGAAAAAGAGGATATCTCAAACCTGCCACTAAGCATTGTCTCAGAATATCATCACACTCATGCAGGACTGGACAGAAAATAAAACTCATCTGACCCCATCCCCTCCACAAGCCAACCACTATTGAAAGAATAGACTAACCAGGTGCAAAACCATTCTGTTTCCTCTTCATTTAAATACTGAACAATAAAACAGAAAAATGGGAGAAGCACACCTATTCAAAGATAAGAACTAGTACTATGAATACACTTGTGGATAGATTATTCATATTTATTTTCTTACTCTCCAGAGTTAAACTTTACATTCCAAAAATCAATGCTTATATACTAAAACATTCGCTGACTTCATTTAAATTGATTTCTAAATTACTAGTAACACATCGCTAGCCTTCTCTTTTATGCAATAAAAATGTATCAATGAAACAACTGATGCATAAATCACATATATTCACTGAAATTAAATTAGATGAGAGAATAAACTCAAGAATTGCCTACTTATAAAAAATTCTAAATAGGAAGAAGCTGAAAAATGTGCCTTTACTTTCCACAGTATAGAATACATTTGGCACTTTATTTTTGGACATAAAATATTTTATTAACAAAAGAGAAATTACATGTGTTTCCTTCCGTCTCCTCTAGTAGTGATTCAAGTTTCACTCAGAAATGTTAAAATTCTGTGTAGCCCAAATGTAATAAACTTATTTAAGAAATCAAATGACAATCACTTCTGTTCTATGCACAATTGCTTAAAAAACCTAAATCTGGCACTGAAAAGAGAAATTAATTGTTCCTTCAAAATAAATTTAACTAATTTTTAGAAGCACGCAATTATGACCATGCAAGCACTAACTCTAGTATTTGCTGTTTTTCTGAACTTGACTTTCCAACTGTCATATTCTCTCAGTGTTACTTTTGCATTATTTCAAAGTTTATGTTAACCTGTATATAAATTAGTTTTAGGCCCTTTCTTCCCGCACTTCTTTTAACACATTATTTGTGGGCACACAACCGCCTTCAGCAATGCAAAGTTAAGCTCATCCTTTTATGAGAAACCAGACAATTCACAAAGTAGATTTCTCTTCCTTTAAGTGCTGCAAAAGCATTAGAGATCACACATCCCTTCCCAGAACCAAAGTCGATCACCTCCAAGTTCCGTATGAACTGTGCTTCACTAGTGCTAGTATTATTGCTAGAAAAGATCCACTTAAGTGATAGATTACTTTTTTCTTTTGGAGGTTATTTTTGGGTAGGAGCAAGGTGTGATAGAGAATGGTCTGGTACGGTGACTTCCTGTTCTTCATTCTCTCAAGTGCAAGTCATTGCCGACTCATTATGACTACCAAGGGCTACAGAATTCAAGCAGATGGTGTTGACCTCTGCCTTAGGACAGCTCAGACTTTCCAGGAGTTCTAAGTCCATGGTAAATGAAATTTTCTTCTCTTAATGAAGTTCTTACATCTACTTCATGTATTTCAGATCAGACTAGTACAAAAAATAATTCTGTCTATTTTAATAAACTATAGCTTTGTCTATCAAGTTACATTTTCTGGGAGGCTGTTTTAATCCACTGTCAAGATCTGCCTCAAATTTTTTGAATTAATATACTTATAAAAACTTAAATGTAAAACTGTATCCAGGGGTTGGTTATCCATAATGCCCAGAACCCATAACTGTAGTATGCAAAGTAATTAAGCACCTCTAAAGTTGTATTTGCCTTAAGAAAAAATGAAGTCTTAAAACTAGTTCCTCAGAGTTTAACAAAGTCCTTTTCACACAACACATGTATTTTGACACGCTCAAGTAAGATTTTTAAAGAACAATCTTCAGAGGAGGCAGAATAAAACACGACTGAAGATTTTATCTCTATCACCCAGTGAATAAAAAGTAACACTTACTACAAAAACTGTTTCTTTCCGTTTTATACTTTAATTTTTGTCTCAACAATAGTTAACACTACTAAAGTGCATACCTTTGAAAAATATTATAAACCTCTTTTAATAGGTTAAGGATGATAATTTTTGAACTATGTAGACAATTTCTGCAAACTAATGAGTTTAATTAAACCTTTGATGAAGTAGTCATAGAATGTTATAGCCTAAGGAAAAAGAATTGCAGCATGATGTGTTCCAAGACAGAAATATAATCCATGTTTCAAAGTCTCTTTGCATAACCTGCACTCTTGGGACTGTAACAGAATGGTAATTAAGAGGAATAACCCTAAGGAAATAACATGGTGTTGGGCATCACAGGATTCCCTTCTAGTATTCCCAGCAAAGCTAAACAATAGAGAAGTATTCAGAGATGAATCTCTAAAGTAACACACACTGCAGTACAAAATAACAGACATATCCCATTAGTAAAAGTATAGATGTTAATAACAAACATAACACATCGTGATTCACAACAACATACAAGATTTTCCAAAACAACTGCTTACTAGTGAAAATTAATCAATTTCACTTTAGACATACATATATATGGATGATACAATTTTAACTATATTGATACAAAAATTTAAACAGTAATTCTGGGGGGAAGAAAACAGTGAGTAGCTTTTGGATTTTGTTAACGAAATATTTTGATGCTTTATTACTACTTGTATCTGTATTAACAAAGAGGAAAAAAAAATCACCTTTCCTTTATACTGAAGTATTACTAGAAGATACCAAAAGCAAAGACCTCTAAATGTCTTCTATGCTGACTTTCTACAAGCCTCTGGGTACATTTACACCTTACAGTAAAGCATGCCGTGGAGACCCAAAGCTTAGCACCAATTTGAATGGATAAATTCCTAGTACATAGTAAAGGGGTTCGAAGTAGAAAAACTGCATTAGGGTGGCACTTTACCCAGTATAATAAACCCCACTGAGAGGTGCAATACAGCAATTAACACAAACGTGCTACTTCCAGACCCAAAGCAGATCTCACATTGCCTAGTAACTGAGTACAACAGTAGCTGCTAATAAAATCTTACATGTAGATACTGTAAATTTAAACCCTGCTGATAGATATGCCCATTGTAACAATCTTGCTTAAACCTGGCTTCTATCAGAGACACTCTTGCAACAGGCTCCTGAAACAAGAGGAGCACCAGGGATCAACCATACAACGTATGTACTTCCACAAGCAAAGCTGTTTCTGTTCTTAAGCCTGTAGAACTTAAAAAATTCTTCTTCTTTGACAGTGAAAGAAAATTAGCCATTTTTCCTCTATAACCAGGAGCCCATGACATGTTTCATGACCTTAGTTTTGGCTGTTAAAGCAAGCTTAATGTTCCAGATTGCATTTTGTGTTTCAAGAATGTTTATTATTTCACAGATAAAGTTTCAGCTCACATTACTAAGGTTACTAAACACAGACACTCTCTTTGTAAAGAATTTGTTGCTTTGGTGACAGGTATACACGAAACAGTATATATAATGTTTGTCTCCACCAAGTGATATCATATATCAATAGGATCATGGTGTTCCGTGAAAAGCAAGGCCAGCATCCTTCATTTTGTCAGTAGGTTTATTACCACGATAGCAGAGTTGTCTGTGGTTTTTTTTTGTCATTTAGTCAGGTTTTATGGGCTTTTGGTTTAATAAATGCATTGCTGTCCATGCATTGTCACTCAGAAGAATCATAATGCCTAACACCTACTGCATCTTTCAGTCTGTCCCTGGCGTTTTCACGCCTCTGCCAACATCTATAAAGAAGGAAAAGATGTAGCACCAATGACTGCTATGAGGACAGAATATCTCCAATTATCTCCCTGGATTTGGCAGAACAGTTTTGAAAAAAATAGCATAAAGATATCACAGATGGTCTGTGGACTAGCAACCTTGAAAACACTAGATAAGCACAAATACACAGCAGTGTCTACTGGAATCAGAAAGCTACAATCAATAGCTGACAAAAAACAGTAAGTTACCCTAATCATCCCAAACAAGAAAGCACAGATCCAGCAGGTTAGTTTCTTTACAAAAACTATTCCAAAGTTTCTACTAATGTAAGGTTCTTGGTATATTAGCAAGCATTCTGGAAGCAAGAAAAAGGACCCTGTAAACCTTGAAACCCTAAAACGGCACTGCAGGCACTATTTATTTCATCCTCACTTATCATGTACTTGCAGTCTTATAAATTTCACAGAATTTTAAATCTCTAATGAAACTATGGATATACCTAGTATGCCAAAGTGCATTCATTCATCCTTTATACTGTCTGTGTAGTTTTTAAATTAACTTGGTTGACATTTTTGGAAGTTCCTCTCAGGAAAAATATAACTATTTGTTTGAAAAGTATTTAAAGGTATTCCTGCCATTAAAATGCCCACAGTGTGCTATGCCAAAAGATTACTTAGTGCTTAAATGTGTTTCTGACAATGATGGAATCACAGGTCTTTCCCTCCCCATACTCTGTCTTCCAAACAGGGTGGTTTAAGGATTTTCTGTAGAGTTTCATCCAGACCATCATGTTTATGATCACTGATAGAACGATTTGCCACTATTTTGTCCAGATCCTGAAAAGATGCTTTCATAGTTTTTCCTTCCACTGCACTTTACTGCTACGAATTTCACAATTTTAATTATGCTTATCTGAAAAAGTATTTCACCTTTTCTATTTTGTTTGGTACTGCATTTCTCCTTTTCACAGGGAGACAGTAATTACAGTTGCTTCCTATTCAACTTTTCCACTAAATGCCATTCATAAGGCAAGCTGTATCTAACTCTATCCCCTATTCAACCACCCCTTTTCCAAGCCAGAGATTTGTCATCTTTATTGCTTCACCTTGCCTGAAAACCACTCTGTACCTCTGAACGTATCTTGAGATAAAGAAGAAAATGAGAAAGATGGCACAAAATTACATGCTGTTGCTCAAGATGCCCATATAACAGAAGATCATACATGATGGTGCAATCTCTTTTTTCTAAACTGGTCACCTAATAATCCCTGAATTCCTATCTGAATGTTTGACTGCCACTGCACTATTATTTTCAGAATATTATCCACACAGCTCCTAATATTTCTTTCCCAAGTTCATCACCTTCTACGTTTAAGCAAGAATTGTTCTGTCCTTTGTAGTCTGCTCTGTCTTTATCTGAACAGCATCTTCTTAACCCAGGCACTCAGTCTAACAAGAGCTTCCCGGAACATCTCTGGGAGTTTGCTATCCCAGATAAGTGTCACTATATGTCATTCACTCTGTTTTCTAAAGAACTTGTCAACACATTTAAAGAGCACAGATGACAGATGTTAGAGTCCCTCTACCATGGAAGTTTATTGCCTATTAACATTCTTTCTTTCCTAACTACTTTTGATTCAAAAGAGGGTACTTCCTCTTTTGTTTACTTTAAAGGCTTCAATAAAGGAACCTGATGAATAGTTTTGCCAGGATCAACAAGCTCACCAGCTTCTTCAAAATATTCTAACAATTTCTCTTGATTTCCATCTATGAGAACTGTATCAACTCCTCTTTAATACTATCTTTCCCCAGGGACATAGTTAGTCCACATTTCCTTACAAGTGCTATGAATCTGTTAAAATTAAACTTATTGATCTACAGTTCTCCAGCTCAATCTAGAACTTAAAAAAAATGTTCCTGTGGCTCCATGTCTCTGACTCAGAAGATGAGTTACGCCCCAGGCTATGGAATATAAATTCACAATTTTGCACCCAAAACCCCCAAAGAATTCCTTTAGAGCCACCAGACAAATATCTTCTGATCTTGGGATATTTTTTTTGGAACATTTTGTTTGTTGATATGTTTTGAAACCGCTTAAATTCCAATGGGAGAATTCTTTGGTCCCATTCAGCAATAAGAACAGGCTCATGTGTGAAACAGTCCCTAATTCCTTACACAATAAACACACATGTAAGTAGTTGCCTGCTTTTCGTGCTCTGGCCTTACCTTCCCAACCCTCAACTGTCAATTTGTCCTACTGAAATTAAGGCAGGCTTCCACTTTTGAATGAGTTCTTTTGGGTTGCATTGCTGTTACTTCAAGTTTTATACACTCTAACCATCCCTTAAAACAAACAAACAAACAAAGACCATTCAAACGCTTACCTGTCAGTTAGTTCCATTCCATTGTCTCTCCCCCAAAACAAAACGGATTTTTAAAAAATACGACCTTTTAAGACTCTCTTTACACTGCTGCTTTTCTGGATATCTCAGAATAGTTTCTGGCCAGCAGCATAAATGCCTTATAATATTTTTAAAACAGGCTTCATGCTGCATGTCAACTTTTAACCTTTTACCTTTTTTTTTTTAAACCAGACTCTGAATTGTAAAGTTATATACTACAATTTCTTTTTTTCCTTACATGGACATAATTGTTCAAAAGTAGCTGTTAGTGCCTTAATTTAGGACCCTGTTCAAGAGTTACATCTCTTTGGGTTTCTCTGAAGAGTTGTTTCAATAAGCTTCCACTGAATATCCAAAATGACAGCTTGCCAATCAGACTGCACCATGACTTATCCAAAACAAAGAAATACTGAAACCTTCCATTTCCGGAAGAACAGACATTATCTCCAAATTTAGCATTAGGTCAGCAAGACAAGGTCCTGTGGATTGCTTCCCAAACCCTAGCAACACCCACACAGTAGACAAAGCACAACGCTGGGGAGGATAGAGAACTTCCAAGTACAACTTTGGGGTGTAGTTACCTGCGGGTGGGTTGGAGAATCCCTGGTGCCTTGCCCTCAAAGAAAAGCCAAGGAAGGCTCATCCCTGCCATGGCCAGGACCACTCTATTCAAACCATCTGAGCTTGCAAGCACTTTTCCCTCCTATCAGTGGAAAGCACTTTACTACAAGGTAGTGAAACAGTTGTCTCAGTAGAAAAGACACATTGACAAATTTAAAGTTTGAAAGCCACATGCACTGAAAGGTCCTGTGTGCCAACTGAAGTCAGTCAATTGTCATCCAACAAGAAAGGCAAACCCTAATCCAAAAGAACCAGATACAGCACTTAGATATCAATAGTAGTTTAAAGAAAAAAGATTTTGACATAACATAATAGAGGAAGCTGCTATCTTCCACCAGACAGTAAAACACTAAGTATCCTTCAAAGACGAAGAGGGTGCCTTAGAAAACAGTGAATCAGGACTACAGGTACATTTTCTCATCTCTATTAGGAAAAAAAAAAAAGCAATAACAAAAGCCTCCTCACAAGATATCTTTTGGGAACCAAATGCCGAAAGCTGACTTCAGACATTTCAATTCCATAGCTCTAACACTTAATGTACAAGAAACTCTGTAAGTGCAAACTACTTAGGCAATTTAACTAAGCCATGAAAAAAGAAAGTTTTTTTATACACTTTAAAAGCCACCAGTGATCTTTGATGATATAATTCATACTTGGAAAGGTATGCCAGACCAACACAGCTAGACTGTACAGATTGCATATTTAAAGCCATTATTATGTTTATTATATATATGTCTAACATGAATACATTACACCCGATAACCTTTCAGATATTTTTCTACATATAAGTACTTCCCACCAACTGCTAAATATATAGGTCAAAGTACAAAGGAGGGCACATCCTCATCATTATCCTGTCTTATTAAAAAGGATAAGTTACTGATGAAACAATAATTTAACCATTTCTTCTTGGGTGAACATCTCTTGCCCATTTCTGGTAACATATATTATTAGTGGTAAAGAATTTAATTTCTTGTGGCATCCGATTTAATGGATTCTGTTGTTTCTCTGCTTTTCCAGCAAGGCAGAGGAAGAAAATAAAGCTTAAATAAAAGCAAAAGGAACAATGCAAATACCAGCAAGCTTTAAGTCCTGAATTCACATTTCCTCGCCAAAAGACCCAGGATATGGAGAGCATGAAAGCTGAAATATGGACCAATACACAGACACGCTAGATTGTATTGTTACATTTTTCTCCTTGGCTTTTCTAGAGAACCTGAGACATTATAAATGACCAATTCATTCTAACAGAGGCAAGAGTATGAGGAACATTTCTTGGTATGTGAGAAGCAATGCATCTGTTTGTGAACAGGGTTGTGACACAGTTGCCACATTTTAGCACGATTTCAACAAATGTATTTATGTTGCACAGATACTCCCACTCAAGACTGGCATAACCTGCCATCTTGCACCTCTAGAGTCACTGTCTAAAAAAATATTTCCAACTGCACTGCACCTAATGGAGGAGGGGAGAACCAAACCACTCTGTCCTTTGTGTCAATTACACAGCTTAGCACAACTGGCCAGGCTTTCTCCAGAAGCCAATGATTTAGCATGATAGGTATAGATAGGACAGGTCAACAGAAGGTATAGGAAAATGCTATATTATCTGGTTGTAATTATGTCAGATGAAGCCAGCCAACTCTGATTACCTTTACAATAGTTCTGCATCCCACAAGCCCAGGTTCAAAGAAATACTGCAACCTCAGGCAGTAATTCTGTTAGAATGAAGCAAGCATTAACTACAATTTTAAACAACCAGACGCATAGGTGACATTTAACACATTTTAAGTGGTCAGAAGGCTTTCCACAGCATTCTAAGGTATCCAATCCCTTACTTTTAATTCTTCTGCACTGTTTGAAGAACTTAATTTCCTACACAAATTGCAGTAAAGGTATAAAAATTCAGCAACTCTATACACCACACATTAAAGTAGCACTAACAAGTACAAGCTTCCAGTAGACTGGTTTTAACATTTTCTACTTTTACCCTTACAATTTGTTTTTAAAAAAATCAACAAGTTAAGCAATCCAAAATGAGTAACAACTTATTGCGAGCAAAGCTTTCCAACTTACTGGAAAACATGCCAATTTTCAAAACATATTATGGGATTCCAAGGCTTTAATTAAGACCTGCTGAAGAAAAATACATCCTTTCCATTTCTCAAGGCCACCCCCTTAATATAAAATGTTGAATGATCAGATCTCCACCACTTCAAACTCAGTCAGACCCTGTGTTCCTTGGAACATCAATCTTAAAAGCAGACTGCTCGAGTACAACCGTGAATTCCAAAGGTCCAGGCCTGCCATCACAATTGTCCATGCTGCCACTGTGAGATACAGTTCAACATGAAAACCCCTGAGACTAAAATAAAATGATCTGCAATTTGAGTAAACACAATCTAGGAATTTTTTGAAGCTCTACCTATGCCATGCTCTCAACTGGAGATTTAGGTCTAACAAATATATTCTAGGATGCTTTGGTTGCAAAGGATTATTCTCCTCACCAATACCAAAATGACACACTTGATGGGGTTAAGAAGGAAGAACGCAATATTTCACAGCATTCTGGTCACCACTTTAAAAGGTTTTACTTTTTCCTTTTTAAAGGCCCCCGAGAGATTAGCGAGGGAGGCCATAAAGAAATAGATCAAGGTGAATTTTCTCCATCAGAACTGGAACCTGAGAACAGCCGCCAACAGGAGGGGCGGCAGCACCTTCCCACTCGCTGTTGCTCGGCGCTGTCAGCTCCCGCGGAGCGGAGCGAGCCAGGCCCGCAGGCCTCGGGCAGCGCCGCTCCCGCGCCGGGTCCGCCCGCGCCCCGTTCGCCCCACGCCTCCGGCGGAGCCTCCCGGTGCTCCCCCGCCCCTGCGGGCACCCCCCGGCCCCGCACGGGGCAGCGCAGCCCGGCCCGCAGGCCGAGGGCACCGCGCCCCGCGGCGGGGCCGCCTCTCCGGGCACGGCCGCGGGGGTCGCGGGGCGGAGGGGCTGCTCACCCTTGACGGCGCGCTCGCTGGTGGCGTGGGGCGTCAGCAGCAGCACCTTGCTCCCCTCCTTGGCGGACATCGCTGGGCGCTGCCGGGCTGCGGCCGCGGTGCTGGGCGCGGAGGCGCCTCCGTCCGCCCGTCCGCCGGCGGCTGGCGGGGCGCGGCGGGGCGGCGGGGCCAGCTACAGGCGCCGGGCGGCGGCGGCCCGGCGGAACATGGCGGCGGGCGGGCGGGCGGCTCCTGGCGCAGCGCGGGGACGGCCCGCCCCGGGGCCCGGCATGCACCGCGCCGCCCGCCGGGCTCC